>CM062623.1:53882270-54612270 GCA_025617555.3 Puccinia polysora
ATCATTGGATTCCTAATTCCCATCATACCAACAAATTTTTCCTTTCTACCACATTCCTTGTGTTCCAATTTGAGGTTTCTCATGTTTTTTTAAAAATTTCTGAATCCAATTAAACTGTTTCCTTCCAGTTCTTTCTTAAAATTCTGTCTGATACCTATGAAAATTCTTCTCAGAAATCCTCAAACTCCAAAATTTTCAATCTCTGAAAGTTTTAAACACCAAAAATCATTGATCCAAAATCATCATTATTCATAATCCTCTACAAAATACCAAAATCAGAAAGATTTATTCTATTTTCATCAAATCTCAAAATTCCAAAACTTTCTTCTGCAGCTAAACCATCCCATATTTCTCCTCTTTGTTGGCAGATGGTAGATCTCCACAGTAATTCTGCTTTCTTCTCACTTTCCTTGTTTCATCCACATAAAGTATGAAACTTTCTAAATTATGAAACATTCTTCAGTGGAAATATTTTTCATTTTAAATTGATCTATAGCCTAGTGTTTGGATGAGATAAAAGCTGACTAATTTCTGCTCTAGTTCAAATTAATATATAGAAAAATGAATTTGTTGACTTGAAGTCTGTAAAGAAAAATATCAAAATAAATTTAAATTTTAAAATACAAGACTGAATATGATTGGGAAAAAAAAATGCAACAAAATTGTGGGTGATGTTAGGGTGATGAATTAGAAGAAATTCAGATTATAAAATTAAATTTATTCAAACTAATTTGATATACAAGTTAAAGGATAAAATCCTTGGGATTAATGTTGAATTCAGATAATTAATGTGTAATTCTCTAGTGGAAGAAAGGTTAAAAATAATTTTCAAAAGAGTACTGAAGATCAATTGATGAATTGATAAAACCAAGTTTGAATTCAATGGTTGATAATTGTTGATTATGTGAAGGATTCAAAGATAAATTCCAAATTGATTTCAAGTGATGACTGAGTGGTTGAAATCAATCTTCCTTTGATTAAGGCTGAAACTTATTGAGAAGAATACACTAACTTTTAGGAGTTCTTTTGAGTTTTATTCTTTTGTTTCAAAATTAGATAGTGAGTAGAGGAAGTTATTTCAAATCAACCAAACAATAATTTTTTACTCTTTGAAAAAAAAAGAAAAGAAAAGAAAAGAAAAGAAAAGAAAAGAAAAGAAAAGAAAAAGAAACTAACAATGCCTTGGGTTTCTGATCTTTTCCTGGTGGTCCTGCCCTCTTTTCTTATCTACCTCTCCCTCATTTGAGATTTTGGATTTTATTGTTCTCAATCTTATTGTCTCAGAAATTTCTTATTGATGTTTGATTTTCATGCCACAAATCTAAAAAAAAAAAAATCCTCACATAGGTCTCCCTTGATCTATTTCTAAACCAATCACATAAATTTTCTGATCATTTTTTTTATCATTTTTTTTTTTTTTGATTATTTTAATTTTGCAATAAACTGACCAGGCCAAAGATTTTCAAAATCAATAGATTTAAATAAAAATAAGAAAGCTCCAGAAAGGCCACAAGTTGATGAAAAGGGGAAGGTTATTAGAAAGGATAGAAAAACATGGGCATTATCCGGTTTGCATGATTGGTTGCCTCAGGTCATCAATCAATTGTTGTGGTGCAAAAATTGATAAATTAAGTCAATATAGCTGGAACCTTCTCCAATTGTTCTGGGATAACTCCAGGCACCCTGCTTCAGGTAGTTTTTCTGTTTCAATTTTGATTTCTATTTCTGCAACTCTTTCTAAATTTAATTTTTCTGAAATATCTTTTGAGCTACAAACTGGTACTATTGGATATCACTCCCCAAAATTTTCCTCCAAGACCAAGTACTATTTTGACTTGTTTTAAGTAAGCTCTTCACTCAATTTTGATGCTAAATCTCTGCACATAGTTAAAGAAAATAAAGACCTAGTTTTTCTTATTCCATCTGAGTTTCTGGTACCATAAAATGATATCACCTTAAAGACTAAAAAAAAAAGTTTTTTTTTTAAATATTAATGACAACATTTAAAAGGAAAATAGTATCAAGAAAAAAGCACCTGCCTCCCTTTTACACCCTGCCACATCAGTAAAAATCCCATATGATCCTCCTTTTCCAAATCAAGCCTTGGGAAGGAGGGAAGTTCTCTCAATTCCCTTATCTTATGAAATTCTGAATTTAAATCTGCCTTATTGAAAAATCTTATTCTCATTTTCAAGAGAGACAAGCTATTGTTTTTCATCTCCAAAGTCTTACTCACCAATCTGCCTAATTGAAACTTATCACAGATATTCTCTCACAAATTTTCTTTAATCCTTGGAATCCTTGGCTTTCACCTTCCCATTTTCCCAATAGAAAACTGCCCAATCAAGTCATGCACTTTTCAGTCTCCCATCCATATTAGTTTTTTCCTAAAAATTTTTAGTTGTCTGCATTTTTTATCCTGTGCCCCTTTTGTTGTTGGTTGTGAACCATGGTCTTTTGTTTCTGAATTGTGTGAAAATAAGTTGTGTCTTCTGCTTTCTATCCAAAATTTTGTGGTCCTCTCTGTTGAGCCCTTGTCTTTTCATCCAAACCTCCTATTTCCAAATATTTGGTTATTTTTGTTGACTCAGAATCTCCTTTGGTGATTCCAGATACTTTTAATAGTAAAATCTATCCAGCCTGGTCTAATTTCAGCCTTTTTATATAAATACAAAGGAAATTGGTAAAGGTAGCTAGGTCAGGGCTCTTACTGATCCTTTTGATCACTCAACCATGGACCACCACCATTTCAGATACGTACATTCTAAATTCACCTTCCTTCATCCAATGATATTTCTGCACCCTACTTGCAATTTAATGTATCCCATATTTTGCTTCTTCAACTTCTCTTCTGAGATCTGCTCCTAGTGTAAAAATTTTCAATCAGATTCATTTGTTACTTAACCATCTACCACCATCCTACTGAATCTCTCTTCCCTCTCTGGCCATTTCCCCTTCAACCATGTTTGAATATATCATCAATCTCTGCCCTATTTTTCACAATTAAACAGAGACTAATTTGGATGGAATTCTGTAATGTAGCCCCTCAATTGGAAAAAATTCAAGAAGCACTTTTGAAGAACTAAATTTTCCTCTAAAATCAACACAAAAGGTAAACATGGCCATTGATTGGTTTGAATGACTGGGCTAGGGATTGGTATCAAAGCTGGATTAAGATTTGAAATGGTTAGAATTTTTAAACTCTTGATGCTTATCATGAGCTGTATTCAAGAGGTTTTGAAAGTCCAGACAATTATAGGCTTGATCAAGTTTTTTTATTTATTTATTTTATTTTTTAGATTTTTCATTTTTTTTATCAGATTCAAGGCAGATGTAGTCTCCCTTTGGAGTGCTGTGAATTATCTGGTGATAAATTCAGCTTTCTCATTCAAATTACTGAAAAGGCCTTTTTAAGAAGTGGGAAAATTGGATTTATTATGACATGTGACCAGGATCTTGTGCTTGATGTTTTCCAAGTGCAGAAATTTGTCATTGGCTGATTTTAAGGTATTTAACATCAAATTCTACACTTTGGCCATGGTTAAACCTTCAAAATAAAGACAAACCAATAATTAAATCAGTTTTTGACTTATTATAGCAGAAATACTGTTACTATAAAACTCAACTCAAATAATACCAGAGTATTATGAAGAAAAGGCCACACTAAGTCTCTATAAAGAGATAAGGGAACTTTAATGGAATAAAGCCTAAAGGCACCTATTTTAAAATATCAAACTCACCCTTTATAGTAAAAATAAATTTTGAAGCTCCAAAGAGCTTCCGAACCAAAATTTTAGTTGAAGATTTTATAGTTTTTTGAGGTTTATAATAAAGTTTAAGGCCCAAAAAATCTTCTTTCTTGAGATTAAGGTTAGTGAGCTTGTTAAATATTGCTAAATACTTGGATAAAATAGATAATAAATGACTGAAGAAGGGGCTATAATGTTAATAACCTCATCTTTTAAGGTAAAAGGAGCCTTAAGAGCACTTGGAGAATAATCAGGGAAGTCCTGCTTGTTTTTTCCTCAAGGGCTCAAACCCCCTTGAATCATCCCTAATGAGAAATAAGGGGATATTTAATCATAGGGGCAGATATTTAATGTAAATTTTTAATTGAATTTGCTGTAGGTTGAGGGGAACTTATTGGTAATTAAATAAATTATCAGGGGAGTACAAGGCTCTCCATGTTTTTTTCCTCAAGGGCTCAAACCCTATTTAATCATTTCTCATGAGAGATGAGGGACTAATACTCCTTTGGGTGGTATATTCAATTTAAGGTTTTAATTTACACCCCAGAGGTTAGTTCATCAATCTTATGAATTAAATATAAATAAAGTTTAAGTTGAAGGGGCCTCAGAATATGTATAAATTGATACAAAACACCTTATACACATACCCTTGAAAAGTTTAATATGAGAAGTAAGGTTATTTGTTGAAGTAAGGGAGACGGCATGACTCTGAAGAGTCAAGTGAAGAGAATGATAAGGCTTCAAAGAGCCAATGGAGAGGGGATAATTCTTGTATAGTAAAGAGGAACTGATCTGATGAGGAGGAAGGGGCACTCCGGTACTGTTGTCTTGTGATCAGATGATTTTCATTGATGGTCCCAGGGAAGGACCATTATTTAAGGACAACTAGAGAACCCCCAAAAAGGGGCCTAAGACAGCAGGTTAGTGACAACTAGAGAGCCCCAGAGGGGGCCTGAGACATGAGTAGTTATTTAATGAAAAAGGTAAGTTAGAGATAAATGTAACTAAATTTGTTAGTTACAGAATAAGAACAGAAAAAGACAACACACCACCTTAACTGACAAATTTAGGAACCAATTTGAGACCAATCAAAATTTCAGAGATTCATGAGAAATGAGAGGAGAATATGAGAATGATAGAGATATGAGAGTTGGGTAATAAATGACAAGACACCACCTTGTCAGGATATGAGATGGGGAAATGATAGCCTATTTTGAGAGGAGCAACAAGGACCTCAGGCATAGTTGCCTAGCATGATATGGGGAATAATATTACTATTTTAAGAGGAGCAACAAGGACCTCAGGCATAGCTGCCTAGCTTAATGGGGAGGATGATATGATGATGATGATAATGGTGATGATGAGGGTAATGGTAGTGGTAAAGCTAATATGATAGTGGTGGTGATGGTGATGATGATGATGATGGTGATGGATGATGGATGATGGATGATGGTGATGGTGATAGAGATGAAATGGATTGGTAGCAGTTGTTGAATAATGGTGGGTGATATTGTTAAATGATAATGAATGTGGTTATAGTAATGAAAGAGGGTGGACAGTGGAGAGATATAAAGATATTATTGAACAAAAAAGGAGGGAAGGATTCCAACAACCCTTTCAGGTTTTCATCCATCATGAACATGTATCTTGTTAGTAATCATACACATAAAGTATACATGCCTCTTGGAAATAATCTTGAAAGGTTTATTCCATGAAGTTAAGTTTAATTTTCTGTGTATTGAATCATTTTCAAGACATTTTGAACTTAATAAGGTGTTGATTAGGGCGTATCAGAGTTAAGCAAACCCTCCATTTTTTAATGGCGTGTTTCAAACCAAATCTGCCATTTAAAACCCGCCATTAAAAATAAAAAAGCCCACTTGTTTCACATCAGACGTGTCAGAGTTACCTGGAAATAAGTAGGTTTTTTCAAATAAAGTATTTAAATGCTTCCACCACCTGTCCATGTCATCTACCCCTGGCTTCCCACCTCCTTCTAACTCCAACCTCACTGGAAAAAAATTTGATTCATTTCTCTTCATCTCTTCATCACTTTCATCACATCCAGCTAAATCTAATCAGATCACTATCTTGATCAGTTCATCACTATCATCCGTTTATTGCTTTCATCACATCCAGCTAACTCTCATTGGATCACTATCCTTATCACTTCATTGCTCTCATCCGTTTATTGCTTTCATCAAATCCAGCTAAATCTCATTGGATCACTATCCTCATCACTTCATTACTCTCATCACTTTATCACTTTCATCACATCCTAACTCTCATTGCTTTATCCCTCTTGTCCCTTCATAACTCTCATCTCTTCCTATTCTCTTTGCTTCATCACTCTCATCCTCTCATCACATCATTACTCTCACCACTTAAAAAATCTCATAGAGCTTCATCCCTTCATCCCTCCTACTATTTTTAAATGGCCCTTCAGCAATCCTCCCCCAGCAAGTCCACTAAACAATCCAATGGAACAAAGCAAACATCCCCCAGGAACTCAACATCCAACAATCCTCCCGGATCAGCTTCCAAAGGCTCAAGTCAGCTCAAGAGAGCTGATCACATCATCCTGGTAAACTGGCTCAAAATTCCGTCCAACTACAATGCTTGCTTTGGATCCAACAATGAAACACGCGTTGGCCAACCTCCATCCTCTAAGATCAATGGTTATCTCCTGATGGCCAATGAAATCAAGAATAAAACAAAAGGTAGGCAGGGTCTGTCATCCAAAAAGATGAGGGAGCAATTCAAGAATTATTGAGCCAAGTAAAAAAAGGCCCACTCCATGTCAAACTCCACTGGCTTTGGTATCACCAACTCTGACAAAGCCAAGGGAATCAACTTGGTGGTTGATAAGTTGGACTCCATTTGTCCTTTTTATATTTGAATGGATGAAATATTTGGAAAGAAGGCCAACATCACCCCCCTAGCTGCTTTTGATTCCCATCAATACAATTCAGTTGACACTGAGGACTTGGCTGGGGATGCTAAGCCTAGCAATGGTGATCCCAAAGAAACCTATGAGTGGCCCCCATCCAATGCCAAGGAGGATATTCAAACGCAATCAGCTCCAATCAAGTCTACTTCTGCATTGATTGAGAAGTCAAAACCAACCTTGCACCCCTCCCCTCCTTCTTTGTATTTCTCTCTTCCTGGGGTGGAATAACTAGAGAACTTGGCCAATGAGGAGGATGTCATTCCCGTATCACCATTGCCATCAAAATCTGATCAAGTAAGGAACCAAGTTCTTTTCTCTTCTGTACAGTTAATCCTGACTGATTTAGATTTGAAAGAAACAGGCTCATCCATTCCTGAATGGCCAAAAAATCAAGCCAATGGTGCCTCTGACATCCCCTTCAAATGAGAGAAATGATGTTCCCACACAAACCTCCTCTTCAAAGGGAAAGCCAAAGGCCTCCAATTCCATCAACATCAACCCCAATAGAATTCAAAAGAGGAGAAACACTTCAAATTTTTCGGGCTTTGAGGAGATCATGGAGAAGCAAGATTCAAGTGAGCCCATTGGATTCTCCTTGCTTTCAAAATCAAGCTCATTCCTATTCCCCTCTGAAAAACAGTGAAATCTCAAATTGAATCTGAAAAGCTTCAGTTTGAAAAGGAGAAGTTGGATTGTAAACTGGCTATTGATTTTCAAAAGCAGAAAGCCAAGAGTTTGGCTCATCAGCAAAAATGGGATGCTGAGTGGAAGTTGAAACATGCTGAGCTAGAATTTCAAAAAGAGGAAAAGGAGAAGGATTGACAGAAAGCCCAACTGCAAATGGAGAGGGAACAACTGGCAACAGAAAAAAAGGATAGGTGGTCAATGGCTGCAGCATACAATGGTAGAAGCAGAACAGGAGATGAATTAAAGCAGATTACTCAAATTCTGGGCTTGTAAATATATCTGCTTTGATGACAAACTTAAAAATAAAAAAAAACATTTTTGATTACAACAATGCTTAAGACTATTTTTAACCCCACCAATAAAAAAATATTTTTTCTTTTTATTTATATTTTTTTTCCTGGAGTATATTTTCCCACTCCCCAAGTTCCTGCAAGTCTTTCTAGTTGATTTGTTGATTTGCATTGACATTGGCATTCTTTTATGAGTGGCAGTCTCCACAGCAGGAAAAGTACAGTGCTTGTACTTATTGGCTGCCCAAACCATTTTGACCACACCTTTTTGCTTGAAGTCAATTCCAAAGCCCAGGTCAGGAAAAATGAATCAGCCATCAGATACTTGATATTCATCCGTGTCTTCAATAAGTTGTCCGTTTGATTTCCTGGTTGGAACTGCAAGTAAAAAGGAATACTCAGAGATCCTCTTTTGGCAAGCAGCCCTACTCTTACCACCTCTCTGTGTGTTTTTCAAGCCATCTCCTTCCATCTTGTTACCTCCCAATCCTATACTTAGATTGGGGTGAGGAACAAGATGGGATTTGATTGTTTGCATAACATTTTGAGGGGGATTGAAGCCTCTTTTGGCAAGCAGCCCTACTCTTTCCACCTCTCTGTGTGTTTTTCAAGCTATCTCCTTCCATATTTTTCCCTCCCAATCCTATAATTAGATTGGGGTGAAGAACAAGACAGAGTTTGATTGTTTGTGTAACATTTTGAGGGGGGTGGGAGAAGAATTGGACATTCACCAGTAGCAGTTGAGGGATTGAAAAAAAAAACCAAAAAAAAAGAAGTCAGTCAAATGGAAATCATTGGTGAAACAAGATTGGATCAAAAAAAATGAAACCAAACCTGGACTTGATCCCACATTTATCAGAAACATCATCACCAAAAAAAAAAAAATCACATCAGCACCCAAAAAAAAAAAAAACTTACTGGGGTGTGAGGGAATTGGGCCAGGCCTTTGGGTTGGGTTGGGGTTGGGCCTGGGTCCAGGTAGGCAGGGCCCGGGAACCAGGGAGGGGGGGGAGGTTGGTCCGCCAGGCAGGCAGGCGTTGGGGGGCAGGCATCAAGGGGGGGGGGGGGTGCCAACGCAAGGGGGAGGGGGGCAGGCTGCAGCAATTGAGAGGGGGGGCCAAGGTGGCGCCAGCGGGCAAGCAAGGAGGGGGAGGCCAAGGTGGCGCCAGCAGGCAAGCAAGGAGGGGGGGCCAAGGTGGGGCCAGCGGGAAAGCAAGGAGGGGGGGGCGGTGGTGGGCCCAGCAAGCAAGGTGGGGGGGCCGGCGGGAATGGTGGGCCCGGCGGGGGTGGTGGGGCCAGCAAGCAAGGAGAAGGGGCAGAGGTGGGGCCGGCAAGCAAGGAGGGGGGGTGGTGGTGGGCCCGGCAAGCAAGGTGGGGGGGCTGGGGGGTGGTGGGGCCGGCCGGCAAGCAAGGAGGGGGGGCAGAGGTAGGGGAGGTGGTGGGCCTGGCAACAGTGGTGGGGCCAGCAAGAAATGAGGGGGGGCAGAGGTGGGGCTGGCAGGGGTGGTGGGCCCAGCAATGGTGGTGGAGCCGGCAAGCAAGGAGGGGGGGCAGAGCCAGGGCCGGGGGGGGTGGTGGGCCCGGCAAGCAAGGTGGTGGGGCCGGCAAGCAAGGAGGGGGGGCAGAGGTGGGGCCAGCAAGTAAGGAGGGGGGGTGGTGGTGGGGCCGGAAAGCAATAAGGGGGGGCAGAGGTGGGGCCGGAAGGGGTGGTGGGCCCAGCAAGCAAGGTGGTGGGCTTGGAAAGCAAGGTGGTGGGCCTGGCAAGCACAGTTAGGAGGGCAGTGGTGGGGCCAGAAAGCAAGCAAGGAGGGGGGGGCTGTGGTGGGGCTGGCAAGCAAGGAGGGGGGGCGGTGGTGAGCCCAAAAAGCAAGGTGGTGGGGGCTGGTGGTGGGGCTGGTGAGCAAGCAATGGGTGAGGAGGAGAGTGGACTGGTGGTTGGGTGGGGTGAGGCAGGTGGTGTGGTGGGGTGAGGTGTTGGGTCAGTTTTGTCTAAGAAAAAAAAAGAAAAAAAAATGGAGTGAGTCAGCCTAGGATTATTGGTTTAACAAACAAAACAAAATGATGTGGGGTGATGAGATGATGATGGGTTTTGCATGAAGATGGAGATTTGAAGCAATGGAGATGTGAATCAATAGAGATGTGAAGGGATGGAGATGTGAAGCAATGGAGATGAGATGTGTCTGAAGCAATGGAGATGGGATTGGTATGGATTTGCTGATGTGGATGGGTGTTTTAGATGTGATGGATGGTGGATGGATAATGATGCATAAATGGCGGGTTTAATGGCCCGTTTGATGTTTGAAATCTTCCATTTTCATGAAACCCTCCATTTTGAAATACACCAGTTAGGGGGTATGTGTATTTCAGAAAAACACCATTAAAAATGGCGGGTTTGCTAACTCTGATACTCCCTATTAATATCAAATAAGAATAATATTAAGTTTACACAACCCATCTATACTATGGGATATGGATTACAGAATAATGTTCAGTGTTAAATTTGAAACCCTAGACAACCTGTTCAGGAAGCAAAATGGGTTGTGTGGTGTGGTTTGCAACCCAATCTGGGTTTTGAATAGATGTATGAAACCCATCTGAGTTTTGAACAGCTGTTCACAACACATATGAGGCATGAACAGCTGCTCACAACCCAGATGGGTTGCAAAAAGCGCCATACAACCTGTTTTGAGTTGTGGTGTGCCCCTTGCAGATTATTATTTTAATTTTTAATTTTGATTTATTTGATTTATTTATTATTTATTTATTTATTTTTAATTTACTTACTTCCTTACTTACTTATTTATTTTTAATTTCCTTGTTTGTTTATTTTATTTTTTTCAACTTGTTTAGTTTTGAACCTCCATTCACAACTCATATGGGTTTTGAATGGATTTTCACGCCCATTTGCAACCCCTGGGTTGCAAATTTTACATTGCCATAAAATAATTGTCCCCAAGGAAATGGGCTATCCTGTGAATCTATATTCAATTAGCTTGGAAAACTCTGGATCCTCATAACTTAGTTAAAATTTATTCTAGATCTTCTTGAAAATATGCATTATGAGTTTTTATTCCAAAATTAATACTTACAAATAATGCTTTTAAAATGTTCTAGAAAATCATCAAAATTTCTCATAAAATTATAAAACACTTCATGATTACTTATTCTGGGCTCTATGGTGGGTTAAACCAGTGACCTTGGTGTCAGATAATTCCAGGGTGAGCCAAGGACTTAGCCACTATCTTAAAGAAAAATATAAGTTTTCAAGAAATTCAAAAACATATATTTGTCTTGTGGCAGACACTGAGGGTAGATTGCTTGGAGGTTTTAAGTCATCTTAAACAAACATTTAAGATGGATCTTGGGATTGAAAGGGTGGGATAAATCTAGGATGGATTATTGGAGTAATGAACCTTAGCCATTGCAAACATGAATAAATTGGTTGTGTGAGGTTGTGGCTAATCAACCAATCATCCTGAGCCTGACAAGATGATGAATCAGGTTTGGATAATGATGAATTTTGTTTATCCTTTAAACAATGGCTATTGATTAAATAATTATGGGGAGAAGGAAGGAGAAGGATATCATGATTTTAAGGATTTTTGATTGAGTTCCATAGGCTCTTAGGGTGAGCTTTCATTTCATGAGTCAGTTTCATTTTCCTACTCTGATCAAGATTATAGTTGATTTTTGTGATTGAGTTGATGATGGTATTTTTGCTATTAGTCTTGGATGATAATGATGAATTAGGTGGCTGTTATTCTTGAAATTTTGTTATATTTTTTTTTTAAGAAAAGTGTAGTCAATTCAATGTAGTCGCTCTCAAGCAACTACATTTCCAAAATGGTGAGTTACCCCAATTGGAACAAATTGCTGCAGCTATCAAACTCAACAGGCTGCAGCCTGGAGTTATCCCAATTGTGATAACTCCTGTGGCTTTGCAACTACAATCAGTACCCTCCTCTGTTCCTTTTCTCCTCCCTATTACCTCAGCAATCAACTCCTCAACCTCATCATGCTCAGAAAAAAGAGAAATCCACCCAGAATACCACCAAAATATCTCTCAAAACCAATCAAACAAATGATCAAAGATAAATAACTCCTCAAGCAATCATTCAAGCCTCCAACCATCCAAGCCTCCAACCATCCAAGCCTCTAATAATCCAAGCCTCCAATCATCCAAGCCACCAACCAAAAACCAATCAGCCTCCTCCCTTCTTGAGAAAGCCACTGACTGACCAATTGAAAAAGGCCTCCGCCTCCTTCCAGCCATCAACTAGATAACCTCAGACAAAAAGCAAGCCAGGCCAATTCAACCAAGCTTGATTCAAGCACCAAGCCCTCCAACCCCAGAACAGACCAAGATCTAAGCAGAAAAATCCAGCTATCTGACCCATAGAGACCAGTCCAAACCAGAGAGACCAATCAGATCAAAAGAACCTCAAGGCTCCCCTAAACCTTCTGTTCAAAACCATCCTTGTTGCCTTGACATGAAGACCCTCTCAGTACTTATCCTCTTCTTCCTACTCCTTTGTGCTCCATCTGTTTCTCCACATCTATGTATACCAAAATAAGAACTTTCTGGTTTTAGAATAAGAGTAATAAAACACACAGACACCGGCCATTGAGCCCCATAGCTCAACATCTATTGATTCTTGGTTTGATGAAAAAGTGAAGCTTGTGTATTTAGTTGGTGAAGTGGAGCTGCAGATGGTTTTTTTTGAATGCTGATGGATGAAGATCAATAAATAAAAGATTTGGTGCTTGAAATACACCATTTCTATGAAAACTTCTATTTTGAAAGGCACTAGTGAAAGGGCATGTGTATTTCAGAATCCATCCATTTTCAATGGTAGGTTTGGTAAAAAGGTGGTTTTCTAATGGTAGACTTCAAAATCTGATACACTTATTGTGGTTCAAAAAATTTCAGATTCCCAAATTGTTCATGCAAGTGGAGTAAATTTGCTGGAAAATTTCATTGCAATTCTTGCACATCAATTCAAATATGTGTGCTTCAGGTAATCTTCATTATCAGGATTTTTTTTGATTGTTGTTGTAGATATTCTTAACATTAAATAGAATTTCTAATAAAAATCCAGGTTCCTGAACACATCCTTATTAATGTTCATAATAAAGATCATGCTTTTTAAAGATAAATCAAGACTTTTTTTCCAAAATTCCACCACTGCAACCTTGAGACACTAGTCACCTGATGGATTGAATTATCCTATGTTGAAAGTTTGAATGGGAACTTCTAGTCTTGGAAATACCTACCAGTGATTAGATCATTGTAAGCCTTGAATGTCTTTTTTCTTAGAATACCAATATTTATTGGTCTGAAGGTGTGATCAAACCTTTTCAACCTGAAAGTATCACATGTGTTCCCTTGGCACCATCAGAGCAAGTGTAAAACTTGTGACACAGATGTTGTTTTTGATTATATAATACAACTTGCATGATTAGTCATCCTTTCAAGTATCATTAACATGTTACAAAAATAGGGTATCACAGGTCTTAATTAGCACTACATAAGCCTCACTTTCTTTTCCCTTGCTAGTCTTTCCTTATGGAATCTATTCTACTCATTTGCACCCTGACTTTCAGTTCACTCCATTCCTGGATTCTGCTTCATCCTAGTACCATCCAGACTCATTTCAAGCCCTTTTTGGGTTTTCAACCCCCTTGGAGTCCTTACTCTGTCTTATGAATCTTCAGTTCAATCCATTTCATATCTCTGCTGGTACTAGTCTTTCTTTCCCTGTTAGTTATCCCCAACTCTGTCTCTGTGTCAAGCCTATGCTTGACACCAAGCAATGTATATTAGATTTCTCTTCTTGTACAGATTTTCTGAATTTCACTTTTCTCACTAAATTTTCTTTCAATGCAATAATATTGGCCAATTCAGTCTAAAAAATCAATACATTAATTCTCAATTCACTTTGTGGGAGTGAAGAAAATCATACAATCAGAACTTATGCCCACCATGACTCTGCTGAGGATTACACCCAAAATCTGTAGCAAAAAGAGCTCCTCAGTACATCATTTCTTCCAAACTTTCCTCTTCTTAGCTTGACTCTGAAACTGGATTGGTCAATAATAATGCTCAGGAAAATGGAACTTACAATTCACACTTTCAACAGAACTTGCTTTTAGAACAATACTCCACATTGTGACATTGTTTTAAAAAATAAACTATACTAGAAGTGGTGCCTTTACCACTAGGGCTACCAGGCTGGTCATCTCAGTAAAGATTATGTTAACCTATTTTGTTTTTAAAAAAGCTTGGACAGGAATGCTTTTTTTTTGAGTTTTTTTTTAAAAAAATTAAATTTTTGCCCAGGTTTTATCAGATGGAATTGCCCCGTGTTTTGTACCAAACTGCCCTCCTAGATTTAACCCCCCACCCCCCACCCCCCCAAAAAAATAAAAATGGGGGGGAATTATCCCACCATCAAATTAGACCTTCAAAAAAATCATTCCTCCAATTGGGCCAAAAAAAAATTTTCATCCTCTGATTGGGCCCAAAAATATTCTTTTCATCCATCCATCAAACCCCAATCCATATTGCCACCTCCAATACCCAGATTGGATCAGCCCTCCTTGCAAGCATCCTATGAATCATTTTAAAATGGAAGAACTCCCTGATCAAAACCACCAAGCCTTCATTCAGTCATATCTGGAAGCCACTAATCATTCAAATCCAACCCAGCCCCACTCAAACAACAATCAACGCAACACTTCAACAGACATCAATGAAGACGCAACACCAAGTGTCATTAATGTAAGCGGATATATTTGGCTTTTCAATTAATAATTCTTCTGATTCAATGCTTTTTACACCTATAGGCCTGTCCTGATAGTCCAATGGAGAACAACTCAGTCCAAAGTGAACCATTGAATGTAGCACCCAATGTAAGTTTGTTTTTTATTTTTAAAAAATTATATTTAAAATATTGTTGACTCTCCTTTTTGACTTAATGAAGTACTCACCATTTGAGTGTCAGATCAAATTCACACTCTATTGCTCTGAAAAGAACAGAAGGAAAAATTTTTTTGGAAACAAGTCCTCCCAAATAAAGGTTGCCAAATTTTGCTTCAAATCAACCCAAATTTCCACAATTTCCAATCATTCCAACATGCCATTGCAGTAGCATATAATTTGCAATATGCCAAGATCTCCTCAATGATATTGAAGGCTAGGAATGCTGGCATTCCTCCCATCAAATGGCTTGTTGATATACCCAAATGTTGAGCATAAATGAAATCCCAACAAATAAAACTCCAGAACAATGATAATTACTGCAGCTGGGTATCAACTATCACTCCCCTCAAAGCTCCTCAAGCTGGAGTGACCCTCTACTAAGAGAATCCCAAGGATAACACTGATAAAGCTCAAAAAAAAGACTTGATTGCAAAGACCAATATGCAAGCAATCTCTTGAGAAACCCACATACAACAGAGCAAATTGAATCAATTCAATGCATCCAAAAGCAATCACAGTATTTAAAAAGACTCAGAAATCAAGGATGAAGAAATACCAATAGCAAAGATCTATGATAAGTACCTTATCAAAACAAAGTACAATTTTGTACAACCAGCCTTTCCCCACCCTACTAACCCCAATCAGTATATAATGTTGAATGCGGGGAATGTTTGCATCTGGGCTGCCACACTGGTGTGTTTTTAATTTTTAAGATTTTCCCATAAATTGATCAATAGTAAATAGAACATAATCATGACCTATGATGCCTTTATTATCAAGGTTGAATGGAAGCCTGGGGTTTCATTGGTCTCCCCACCAAGTGAACTCAAATATCTAACTTTGAAAAAGAAAAAAAATCAATTCCAACACTAACATTAACCCTGGTGTCTTTGTCTCAGTCATCACCCAATTACTAGGCAACCAGGCCTGTTTGAACCCTGAGACCACTGGTTCTCCCTCTTCCTCATTGGAGTTGGGTAATAATAAAGGTGATTCAATCCAGGAGTATGTCTGATGGATTGGAATTAATGGAAATTTTTAAAGGGATAATATGTTTCCTGGAAGCTAACAACATTGACTCTTATAAAATTTTCAAATCTCAAAATCTATCCAATAGCAACCTGAAATCCATGGGATTAAAGATAGGGGTCATTTCAAGGCTTTGAGATAATGTACACCAATATGAGAAGCACTTGCAAGAGTCTAGACATGGATAGCTGCATCATGGCTTGTTTTGGATCCTATTGTTTTTATTATTACTGCAATGATACACGTTTTAGGTTCTTGATCTCTTTGGTTTGATTATTAGTGCAAAGATACAAGTATTAGTACTACTATGATACAAAAAACAAATGCAAATAAGATATACACATTTGTGGAATGAATGAATGATTGAAGATCTCAGAGAGCTACAAGAGAATGGAGCAGCTGCTCCTAAAAAAGTCAACTCAAGGCTTGGTAGCTCAACCAAAGACAATGAACAATATTGGCTTTGGTATGAGATGCCAAATCACATAACTCAATGTGAGAGGATGCCAAGGGTGTTTCCAGGTAGGCTACCATGATGAGGATGACAAACTCAGATAGCCGGCCAGTGAATTTCTGTTTTCAATCTCATTGTGGAATCCTCTCTCTCTCTCTTTCCCTGAAACAATAGACCCACTCACAGAAGAATACTTCCTACCCCTCTTGGCTCCAAGTTCAATGGCCGCACAGCATGAAATTTATAACTTCTAATGATAGATTTGATTCCATATCATTTGAAATCATGAAAAGAGAACAAAAAAAATGAAAAAAATAAAGAATATTATACAAAATTCAGTCTTATTCAGCCCCTGATGAGCCATAAGATGCATCAGCGCAAGAGTAGCCAGCATTGTGATACAGCTGCTCACATAATTCTGCAGTGATTAAACTATTGGCTGCCTTGTAAATAGCTGCAATATCATTCTGATTTTGGAACAAGACCTGACTTTGACGCCAGTGTGCTTTGATGACAGAGAAACAGATTTTGATTGGATTCAATTCTGAAAAATACAGAGGTAAGTAGATGACCTTGATTCCAGCTTCATTGCACAGTTTGTTGATTTTTCCACCTTTGTGAACTTTGGCATTATTACAAACAAGGATTCTGTTGAAAGATGGATATTGATTCATTCTTGGCTGCTGCAGTACATAGCCAACATCATGATTCATGTTAGTGGAATGACACAATCATTTATCAAGGAAAATCCTTACCAGATGCCATTTGAGAAAACACTCAAAGTCCCAACAATCAACAGTCTATTCATAGAACTTTGCTGCAATCAATCCATAAACTGAGATTGCTGGTATCAGGATCCACCTTTTTGGATTTTTGTCATGCTGATAATTATTTGCTAGTTGACCCTTGGAAGACCGTGCATAAGTGCGTAATAAGTCCCTACTACAGATGGCAGATTCATCTGTTATGATAAATTGACATCAGCAATGCTGAAATAAACCAAGAAGAAAGAAGAAAGATAACTTCCTGGTGAAAAAAAGGAACTCAGCAGGAATTGAAGATATCCTCTTGATGAATTCATAGTTTTCAACCAAACCTTTGCAAATGTTGATACTGCATGCTTTCTTCAGAGTGACACCAATTCTGTTCCAAAGGACTTTGTGAATGGTTTCAATGCAAACCAGAGAACCAGTGCTGTCATATATCTTTTCTCTTATTTCATCTAAAAATATATCTGGCTCCAATTGAAAAAGGTTATACATGAATAACTTGTCCTCTTTGGTCAAATCTTTAGGTTGTCCCTGTTTCTCACACTCCTCTGGGTCTTTGATTACTTGGCAAGTGGTATGGTACAGATCCATCCATCTGTTGAAGGATTGGCGGGATATGTTCTCTCCTAAAACCGTTTGGATGAACTCAAATGAGTTGTTTTGGATTGCCATCTGGACTGCAGAGACCTTGACACCTGGATTATAATGTTGGAAGACCATTTTTGATTTCACACACTACCCCCCCCCCCAAAGAGAAAACACAAAAGAACTGAATGTCAGATCTTAATACATGAGCATTTTGATTAGCAACATGGTGGGTGATTTACAGAGAGAAATGAAGAGTGAGTAAAGGATAAGTAGATGCTGGAGTATTTAAAAAAAAAAAACTCAAAAAAAAAGTGGTCCTGTCCAAGCTTTTTTACAAACACAATATAGCTACACATGTGAATGGATCTCCTTTTTGAATCCTTTTTAAGTCCACAACATGGATTTGTATTCTAAAACTTGCTTGATCATGGTCAGATTAGAAACTAATGTTATGTTTGCCAAGATAGCCACAGGTGATTCCATAGTGATAGTTGTTGCTATTCCATGCATCCCCTTGATTTCTGATGCAGTTAAATAATGGTCTCTTGCTTTCAAAATGTTTTAAAAACCTTTCTGAGTAGATTTGGCCTTCCCATTCATAATTAAGAAATCTCCAGGTCAGGTGGTTTCAAATGTTAGTCTTCTTTATCTGCAATACCCAGTGTTCAGCCATAGTCAGTTTTTTTGTGTAGCATTCTCAAGGAGTGGGTAGATGCAGCCACTCATGAACAAGGGTGGGGGGCAAATACTGATCTGGCAATTAGATTTTATTTGAAACTGATGACATTGTTTGAAATGAGGTGTTGAAGGTCATCGATCCCACAAACTGATTGTTTTCTTATTTCTGTCATCTTATGATCATCATTTTTGTTTGATTTAATTCTGTAAGTTATCATCAAATCATTTTTTTTTTTTTTTGATTTATTGCTCTCATTAATGTTTTGTGAACCTCATTGAGTCTGGGAAAGGTTTGATGAATTGCATGATTGTAGTTGCCCCACACATTCTACCCCCCAATGCAAGCCGATTTGTAACCATTTGAATCCATTCCCCAAGTTTGAGTGTGAGATACTTACATAAATAAGTGTGTAAGATTATGCTACCCAGGTTTGTTCCTGCAACGACTGCAGAGTTCAACTGACCCCTGTAGTGTTTGTTGCTCACGCTGAGGGAATCCTGGCTTGGAGTCAATCGACCGACTGGTTTAGAACCAACTCATGAGGACGATGGCCTAATCAGGAAGGTAAACTCATCCTCATCGGACCTCGCATCCTCACCCTCAGATACCTATCTCCAAGCTATCATCTCGGTGATTTGAGAAATACGACCAACAATCTGTCGAATTAGGATCGATCCAGTCACACCACACGATTCTCGGAACGAATTCTGAAGATTCGTTTGACTAACACTCGACGAAATCGGATCGGTTCATGAATTCCTATCGATCGAACCAGTTTGAAATCGGCAGGATTGATCGATCCTTGAAACTTGGAATTTCGCACGATATCACTCAAACAACATGGATAAATCGCTCAAAATCTTGATCATTTTTGTCATCATCTTGCTTATAGCCTGGATCGCCTTTCTCAGTAAATTTTTCATCTCCTCAGGTGTCCTTTTCAATTCCTTGTCTCTGCTTGAAAAAAAGAAGTAAAAAAAAAAAAAATACGAAGAATGACGATCAGGAGAAAATAAATGGATTAATTATTTGGGGCTCTGGATAACTTGCTCTTACCTTCTCCGAAACGTTTACTTACCCACGATAAACCTGTTGTTTGACTTTTTGCTCGATTTCAATCGTATCTCTCGACGTGAATAACAGTACTTTCCACCTGCTTGGGACCACCACTAAGGCAGTTACTCTCTCGGACCTGGACGAATTTAACCTCATTTGCATCATCATCAGATCCAAGATATCCATCCACGACAACCAACAACTCGTACCATCGAATGAACTCACATCCGTATCATTATCAACAGTTAATCCCTTTACAGGTTGAGGAATTCGAAATGTCATCTGTTTCGGATCGGCATCAAGAATCTGCTTACAGTTAAAGAAATGATGTTCGATTGATGTCCTGCTTCGATTTGGGCTATCTTTCAAGGTTAATCGAGAATGGGAGGGGAGGGGGAGTGGATCCGTACTGATTCAGTGGTATTCTTCAAATTGTTCATTGCTTCTACTAACGGACTAGTCAAAATTTAATAGCCATTCCATCAACACAAAGTAGGGGGAAAAGAAACTCCAAAGGGAAAACGAAAAGGGAGACGGAAAGTTGACGATAAAGCAGATCCGTTTTGCTTACTTACTGATTTATTGATGATTTTTCTATCTCATCGTTTAAAAGATGAAATCAATTGAATTAATCACCAAGACGGCTTGATCTTGATTTATTTACTTACTTGAATCGCTTTTACTGTACCCTAATCCAGATGATAAGAGTTAGTCATGGTATCATTTATCAATCGAATCGCTCAATCAAGAAGTCAATCCATCCTTGGTGAGTTGGGAACATTGCGCCAGGAAGAACTCAATCCCGATCTTGCATCATCATCAGAAACTAAGATACCTCGACGGCTGGCCTGATGTGATGGATGATCGACTTGAAAGAATTTCTCGACGAGTATTAGAAATTGTGAAGGAGCATCGGAAGACCATCATGACTTGGGGAAAGCAAAGTGACGAAGAAGTAGTACAAAGCTTCAGAGATCATGATCGATCGATGGATCCCAATTTACATACCAAATCCCCTCGTAAGCGTCGTCCAGCTAAGGTTTGGAAACCGAAACTTGATGGGTTTCAAGGGCTCTCACGAGTTTAAGACGAGTGTAAGGAATCGAAACTTGGAAATCGGTCGGGATAGATTGTAGAAGCATATACATATATATATATATATATATATATATATATATGAAGAGGGAGAGATGGAGGGAGGGATCAGTTACGAAAGATATCCTCTAGACATCCGTAACAAGCTCAGAAACGGCTCATGATGCAAAAAAAAAAAAAAAAAAAAACTTGGGTCAATGAAACCAGTCCTTCTTGCAGTAACATCAGAGTGGACTTCCAGGTGGATTGGACTAACTGAGTGAGGCCTAGGGCCAACCTGACTCCAATGAGAACAGACTCAGGGTACGGTGAATCTGAACTTAATGAGGAGCTACTCAGCCGATAGTGTGAGTTAAGTTTGGGAAGACGAGCTATAAATCAAGATCAAGTTACAGTAAGGTCTCCCCCTCATCGTGTTCCTTCAAGATCCGTCGGGCATGCTTGAGTTGGATCCAGTGGGTAGCTCATGAGATCAGTCGCCATCATCATTCGGCGGTCCAGGATCCAAAAATCATGGAAACCTAGATCATCATGGACCGCCCAGGGATCGAATTCATTCAGCCATGCTTCGAACCTATCGAGATCCGCCTTAGAATCAATTCTGAGATAATCTTGAGTTGACTCATAGAGACGACTTTGAGTGGAGGAAAGGTCTGAAGGAACTATGTAGCGACAGACATGAAGGCCTCACTCCAGTTTAATGACGACCAGGAACCTTATGGAAGCCTTTGTATGAAGGCTGGAGATCGATGACTTGGAAGAGTTCAAGACTCGAGGAGACCCTGGCTGGGAGTCCTTGGCAGGTTTGAATCACCAAGGGCCTCCACTTCTTCGTGGGAGTCCAGACCCCTCATAAGCATCTTCCACCCACTCTGAACACATCGATTCTCGTCCCCACGCTTTCCTAACCCACGATCATAACCCGTCTCAGAAATGGTGGGCTTACGGTAAGGCAAGGCGACTTGTCATCCAAAGAATTTCTCGTAAGCATCAACGAAATATGCTTTTGATAGATTTAAGAAGAGTGTTTAACTCTAATTCACTGCCTAGGTAATATAGTGTGGCCTTGAAGCTCTAAATGATTTGAAAGTGGGAATCATTAAGTTATGACTTGTTTCCAACTCCAAGGTGGAAAAGTTCAGTGGTACAATTAGGAGGAGGATGGACAAGAATCAATGATCGGCTGCAGACGCAGTCGAAGGGGGAGGGGCAGAGGCTATGCACACTAATCGGTCTCGTCTTGACATCAGAAGCTGCATGGTTAAAAGGAACCAAGGTTTTTGTTCGAAAAATAAAACGAGTTAGCACAAGTTCAAAAAACTCAGCCTGCCTCAAAGCCAGACAAAGGAATGATGTCCCCCCCCTTTTTTTTTTTGAGGGCGATGGAACCTGAGGGGAATAATGGGGAGTAGAAAACAAGCAGCAAGAAAAGACCCGAGGGGGAGAATCAAGACAAAGTGATGATAAATAATAAAATTGATTCCAGAAGTCCAAAGAGAAAAAGCATGACAAATTTCAAAAAGATCTAGCGAGGGCATTAGTACCCTGGAAGAAATCGGCAAAACTGTAAGGTTGATCCTGGCCGATGACCTTTGCCGAATCCTGATCGACACCCTCCATTTGAACTTGATCATCCTCACCGATCGTTTGGGCGAGTTTCCTTGATTTGGCCAACTTCTTACGTTCCTTACGAGCTTGCTTGGCGATCTGCTTGTTTTCTCCGACCGGCGGTGAGATGCCCATGCGTTCGAATTGATTCGTAGGGTTGTTTGCACTTGGAAGCGCTTCGATAGTAGCAACACTTGGATTCGAAGTTGAAAAGCTGACCTGTTTTCCTTTCTTCTTCGGTGCGAACGATACTACCTCGGGTTCCGAATGTGTTCTCTTTTGGCTCTTGGGTTCTTCGTCATCCCTATGTGAATAAAAGCAATGATCAGTACGTCCCGCGGGATGGTTTGTTGGATGTGATTTACATTTCAATATCAGCTTCATTCTCTCCCAAAAGTTTCAACTCTCCATGCACGTCTTGCTCTGGTTGGGAGTAAGTCATGCGAACGACAGGCCGAGTAGAATCCTCTTTAGATCCCTCTTGGCCCAGAACTTCTCGATCGGCGCTTGCAAAGATCCCTTCCAGGTCGAACTCGGCACTTAATTGATTCAAGATCATGGCAGTACCAAGGTCATGGGCGTCGGTAGTAGTTTTCGAGTTTTCGTCGGCCTTGGGTAATGGTGGAGGCACGGTGAAGTAGGGTATTCGACCTGTGTTCCAGTCTCGAAGGATAGCTCTGGCACAACCTTGTATGTCAGGGATTCCACCTTTTTTCACCCGTCCCCGACTACGAGAGACTTGGATTAAGAACTCCTTCAATCTCTCGTCTTCCGATTGTCCAGGGTAGGCAAACGCGGGTATGTTATAGAGTAGCATCAGGTGTTCAGTCTTACACCGTTTGAGGATGACCCCGACCGGTGGAAGTGGATCGAGGATTTGCTCGACTTTGACAACATTTCTCAGGACGTGCGCGGCTGCGGCGTCGTCGTTGGTCGTGTCGATCGAGAGCACCACTCCAGGGCAATCTAGCACCTTCAATCCTTTTTCGAGTACGATTTCTTGTACGTCCTTCGTGAATCCAGGGGTCGGAGCGACCCCACAAACGCGACTTCGCTTGAGGGTGTTGATTAAGGAGGATTTCCCAACGTTGGGGAAACCTATGACACCGACGGTGATGGATGCAAGAGACTTGATACCGCCTGCTGAAGATGTTGACTGATGTGGATCGGTCCCGGTGGGTCGCCTGGCATAGTTTTTGAGCAGTTGCATCAGAGGTTGGATTGAACAAGCGTTGACTGTGGAGTTGTCCCGCCCCACAGATTGAGATCCTTTGGAGGAGAGATTATTACGTTGCAACTGGGTCGAAGACTTGAACGGTAAGGTTGGCCAGGATCGTCTGAGGTAAGCAAGCCAACTGTCGACGTTTTGCTTGGGGACTAGATCGACCTTGTTCAAGACCAACAAGACCTTCTTCCCCTGGCGGACGGCATCCCTTTCGAGTTGTAAGCTACGAGTACCAAGCGGATCACGGGCGTCCAAGACTTCGATCAAGACGTCCGACAAGGATAAGACTTTTGAGAGCGATTTGGCATGAGCTTTGATCGATGAAGAGTTGAGAGCTGGATCATCTGGAAGATCTTGATCTTGATCGCCCGATGGTTCGTCGAGGTCCATCGATGGATCATTATTCAATGTTTCGGCAAGGGCCGATGCGCTTGCAGCAGCGCTGACGGTAGGGTTTAGACCTGCAGATGGTCTCTCCTGTTCCCGCTGTAATCATAAATCGTGGATAGAATAGGAAATATCTCAGAAGCTTGCTCCATTTCTTTCAGGTGATGATTGCTAGTCAGTGAGTGTGAGCGTGGGAGAGTACATACCAAGAGTTTAGCTTGTTGCTGTTCCATCAATAGTTGATCTTTAAAAGGGAATAGAGCAGGGATTCCGATATCCTTCTTGACCCCTGAGAATAAACGCATGAGTTGATAAGATGAGGTTGATCGAGGAATAGACAGATAAGATCGATGCTCAACTAGATTTCCAGGTGACATCCTTCTTGGCATTTTTTTTAACCTTCTTGTGGTGTTCCTTGACCTTGTGTTTGATTTTCTCCCTCATTCTGGTGGTCGATCTCTTTGAGGTCTCTAGTCCACTCGAAAGTTCAAACGGGTAGATTGAGGTAGGAGAAGGATAAGAGTATCAAGGGTTTTATGAGTTATCAGGTTTCTGATGAGAGATAGGACTGAATCCAGATTACTGACTTTTTCTAATCTTTGGCATATCCTGGTTCGCCGATGGGATGGGTCAGCGATCACCGGGTTTCTTAAGGATCGTCGATCGAACTGTCCAACTCTGGGTTCGAGAAGATGAATCAGAAGTCGGTTGGTGGTTGGGTTCTATTCGATTCGAAACTTGGGAGATTGGCAACAGTCGAGTTGCACTTGGGCTGGTGTCTCCAGCTGGGTGGGGTAGGCTGATATCGGTAGAAGCATACATGGCCTCGATATGCTTAGGTTGCAGGGGATCGACCCAACTCTCGGCCACGCTCACGAGGGGGATATTGAATATTCCAAGTGCCCCGTCGTTTTATTCAACACCATACCGTGAGCCCTAGTGCTGGGTGCATACGTGACAGACCATGGACTGCATGGGTGCGCCTGTGACAGGCCGTCCTCCGGCCAATCGGAACCATGCTTGGTTCCCCGAACCACTCGGCAACTTCGCGACCACTCAAACCTCGTTGGTCAACCGTCGACGACGCCCCCCCCTCTACGCATCCCATCACTCACCTCGAGTTGCGAAGGCCTTTCAAGATCCACCACCATCACCTTCGCCCTCTTACTCGGACTGTCTCGTGTACGCCAAACTCGACCCAGGCCTTTATCTTTTGGGCCATCCATCAGATCACTGACCGAGCTTGATTTGTTCCTTGGAAATTCCATCGACCATCACATTTGAGGTTCTAGAATCCGCCATCCGCACTTTGATCAACCCAATCAAAACGAAACATGATTATTTTCACCGACGTCGTCACCGGGGACGAGCTATGCTCCGATGCTTTCAAGGTCAGCTAGCCCATCAGAAGAAGCGTCGAACAACAGTGTTCTTTTGACTCAATGCTGTCAACATTTCGAAACGTTCTTTCAACTCGATTTAGATGATACCCGTCGGCGCACTAACTGAAGTCGATTGTGAAAATGTAACGATCAAGGAGGGTGAAGTTGATATTGGTGCGAATGCCTCTGCCGAAGAACAGGCTGAAGCCTTGGAGGATGGTGCGAAGACGGTTAGTGGTGTTGAATATTTTTTTTTTTCCCCACAGCCAGCACAAACAAATCCCAGAAACATAGACCAGAGAGCAGGAAAGGATATTTAGTAACAATCGATCGAATTGCCTGGCTTGACGTTGATGGGCTGGTTCCCCCTCGAACTTGGATATCCCAATAGGTCAACAATCTGGTTCACACCTTTCGGTTGCAACCTACCTCGTTCGATAAAAAATCTTACATGACTTATCTCAAAGGTTACATGAAAGCTGTCAAGGCTCATCTCTCTGAAAATCAGCCGGATCGGGTGGAAGCCTTTGAGAAAGAAGCCCAGGAGTCTGCAAAGAAAATCCTTGCCAACTTCAAGGACTACGAATTTTTCGTGGGTGAAAGCATGAACCCCGATGGGTCAGTGAACGTTGAACTCAATCCCAGCCTTTGCATCACCACCATTTCCCCCAACTTCGTCGCCTCAACTTGACTGACGTTTATCAAATACTCCTTTTTATCAGGATGGTCGCCCTGTTGAACTACCGAGAGGATGGTATCCAGGCCTACTTCACGTTGTAAGCAATTGATCTCACCTGCCGGCCTCACGCCTATCTCCAGTACCATCCCTGATATCGAAGCTCATCATACCCTGCGCATCTCACTCTTCTCATTCCAGTTGGTCCGATGGTCTCAAGGCCGTAAAAGTCTGATCTATATGCATGATAGTTCACCAAGTTTCTTAACTGTCCTTAAATTCTTCTCAATTGGTTGCCCCATCCTTGTCACCTTTTTCTTTCTCGTGTCCCCTATGCAATCTGCCCATTGGCCGAATATATTGGAGACCTACACCGATCATGTTGAAACTTTTAATTAAGGGTTCTTGTTCCTCAGGACGCTGTCCAACATTTCCTTGTTAAAAAGCTCTTGGGTAGGGT
This sequence comes from Puccinia polysora, assembly GCA_025617555.3. NCBI lineage: Eukaryota > Fungi > Basidiomycota > Pucciniomycetes > Pucciniales > Pucciniaceae > Puccinia > Puccinia polysora. The sequence goes on from CM062623.1 coordinate 53,908,338, forward strand.
CCTTGGGTTGTTGGTGGTCTGCATGCATTTAGCTGCTAATCGATGGGTGGAACCTACACAACCGTTCCCACGAAGGGTTCAAAACTTTCAATGCTGATTTTCCATCTTGCTATCATTGTTCCACAAACCTTGTAAACGGGGGTTTACGCAAACACTTACAACTGATGACTCAACGTACGGGCTGACATGCAGTCTGAATGCTGTGCAGTCTTGATGCATCTCCGTTCCATTGTCATGTCAGGTGTGATTTTCTTTTTCTCGCCAGATCGATTCGCAGGCAATCGTGGTTGGTAGCCTTAAACTTGGTTAAAGCCAGAGCCATGTCCACCTTCTGATTGACCAAGTGCACCGGCTCATAACTTGTCATTCAGCGTGCATGGAAAACAACTTTAGAGGGACTGGAGCTCGGTCAAGACCAACCAGCCAATAAAGTGAGCCAACTTGAAAAGTGTCTTTTTACTCCTTCCTTGAATGCTTGTTAAGTTTGGTGGTCAACCTAAAAGTCCACCAGCTCCAGCAATGGATTGGTGGGTGGGGTACAACTCTCAGGGAACGATTGGGTGATGGAGTTAAAACTCTCTTGAGCTTCATAAGAAAAGTTGACGATTTAGGGTTGCTGCACTCTCCAGCAGACCATCAAATCCCTAAGGGCCTAAAATGAACGATGATAATAGTGGAACAACAGTCTCATCAGACAATCAGTTGGCTGTTTCTTTATCCTTGTTTCCAAAAATCAAAAAAGGGGGGGGGATGAGTGGTATTCATCTTGGAATTGACCAACTAATTGAAGAATCCAAAGACTGAAAGGTGGAATTGTTCCACAAGGCTAGTTCTTTAAAATGAAAAGATGAATTGACCATTTACAAAAGGTTTCATTGAAAAGAAAAAAAAACCATGGATCCAATGAGTCAGTGCTGCTCATTGAGCCGCTTTCATTCTTCAAAATAAAAAAAGAGAATTCATAGATTGAAATCCAACATATACCACTAGTTTCCTGGGTATCTCAAACCAATAAAATTTGTGAATTCTCATATAAAATCATAAATAGTACAATCCCCTTTGAATCAGGTTCAACTATTTATGAAGAACTTTGGAAATGAGAGTTCATCTGCATCTGAAGATCTTAGCTGCATTCCTAGCCAGTCTCCAAACCAACATAATTTTTCAATCATCCATCCTGAACTTTGAAAAAGAGTTTAGTTAGACTTATCTTATGAACAACAGATCACATTCAATTACAATTCTTCAAACCAGCCTCAGAAATTAAATCCTTACTACCTCATTCAAATCTTAAGCCACCTATACTGGTTGTCAGCTTGCTACTATTGCAGAGCAAGCTGCAAAAGTAACAGAAATAAAATAAAGATAATAATAATGAAATTAACCTAGGAAGGAGTAGGAAAACCATAAATATTATTGCAAAAATGGATTCTCCACCCAAAATTAGGTAGGTTCACTCTGTCAGCTTGCTGCTATTGCAGAGCAAGCTGCAAAAGTAACAAAAATAACATAAAAATAATAATAATACAATTAACCTAAGAAGGAGTAGAAAAACCATAAATATTATTGAAAAAATGGATTCTCCACCCAAAATTAGGTAGGGTCACTCACTGACCCACCCTTGAAATCCAACTCCTTATATTTTTAACTAATTAAGGAAAGAAAGACCAAAATACCACAGCACCACTATTGAACTTTTTTGCCAATTAAATAGTTCACATGTACTTTCACGTATAGGTTTCACACCTAAAATTCAGTCAGAATTGAGGTGTTGTGTATATTTTAGGAGTTACAGACAGAAATGTGTTCTGTCACAATTCCCGCACGCAGCCGCAGCAGCCAATGCACCCACGGGCAGCTGAGCTACAGCTCTGTCACTCTGTCAAAGTTGTGTACGCAGCCCCAGGCCTCTGACAAGTACGCAGCCGTGGGACTACGGGTTGAAAAAGTGACAGGCGGCCTGAGAAACCTAGGTACCGGATAAACATGCTACAACCTACACGGGAAAATTCTACATATGTAATAAATGTTCCTGCAGATAGTAGATTGTCTAAAAGTACATAAAATTATATAAAAATACTTAAATAACCTTTATACGTATTTTTTATTAAATATAATTCAAAGTAACAAAAATGTCAAAAATAAGACAATTACTAATTCTAAAAATATATTAAGATACTTTAATATACTATTATGAGAGTTTCTAGACATCAACATTTTTGTGACATACTAAGAAAACTTATGATGTAAAAATATTACATGAATAGTAAATCTACTGAATTTCAAAAATGAAGAGTAAAATCAATATCATGACTTTACTCCAAATATTTAATACATAATGAGAACTCACCTGACATCAGAATATCCATAGGAATGTCTATTAAAATAATTATTAACTTACTGGGAACATATACCAAGGATAATTAATTAAATAATAAATAAAAACAACAGATTAGTATTATTCACACGTCCAAACATCAATTATAAAGTAGAATAATTCCCATACCCTGTGGAATTAGATGCTAACCTTGTTACAGCACCAAGAACACGTGACAGGCTACCACTGGTTACCCTGCTAGCCTCAGTATCCGTCCCATTGAGTCCCTGTACCCCTCAGAAGGACAATATTGGGACTCCAAAAACTATCAATAAAGAGCTCTTTAGAGGATATTGATACCCAGAGACCCAGTTATATTTACATCCAGAAACTGGGCCAAGGCAATCAAATACTTATAAGAGATAAGTAAGTCATTTATGGCTTTATTCTGATTAATAATATCCGTCCTCAACCCTCTTTTATCAATTTAAACTGCTGAACAACCTTATAACCCCAGTATACAGGTTTAACCCATCAGCTCACGCCCCAAACAGATACCCAAAGGATTTAATAATATACCAAGGAGTCTTATTATCCTTTCTCTTCTGTGGCAGATTGGTTACAAAGCCCTGCCACTCCACTGTGTATTTTATATACATATTATCTTTGGGCAAAATATCCTTTAAACTAAAGGGCCCAAAGTAACCAGGCCTACGTGTTTTCATACTGAATTCCCTGAAGAGAGGTATTAAAGATCCCCAATATAATTGTGGCCCCTCTATAAAAATATCTAATAATCAATCTATCTATATTGATTTATAACAATAAACCATAACCAAACCAATTAACCTTTCAGTAAACTTTATCCAAATATTTTACAGATTTTTGCTGCATTTATTAAATAATATATTTATTATTTATTCTATCACGTCTGGTAGCTAAAGGATAGCAAGGTTCTTGGCATCCAGGAGGCTGACACTGGTTCAAATCTTTCAAGCCTGGGATTTCAACACTATTGATACATAGAGCTTTTTTACTTGAGTAAAACTTGACATCAACTCTTCCACTGATTTGGTTTTTTTTAATTTTCATCATCCCTTACCTTTCTGGTATATGTCATCTTTCAGATTTTCTACATTTCTCTGTAAAGCCAATTTGGTAATTGTGGTTCTCCAAAATAGTTCTCTAGACACCAGACTAAATTTTTCTCATATATGAATAATTATGATCTATTAAATAACAACAGTTATAAATTTTAAAATCCTAAAAACCTTATTCAAAAACTGGAGCTAGCTTTGCAAGTCAGCTCATTAAAGAAAAATTCCTTTCCAAATGTCTGATCACCTATCAGTAACCTCTTGAAAACTGGAAAAGGAATGAATATATTGAGTAATACATAGAAATAATGAATAAACACAAGCATTTATTATAGAATATTAAAGATTTCAAACACAATTCATAAGCCTCTCTTGATACAAATGTTTATTTTATCTTCAGTTCATCATGATAAGTGCTGGATTTTTCTGATTTATCTTGTTTTTAATATTTTATTTATTGAGTGTTTGGGTGATTAGGATGGCTATTGTGTGAGAATATCCATTGATTTTTTGATGGTGAGGACATAAAAATTAATTCAAAAGTGGCTTTTTACCCTTTATCTAGATCAACTCCATAGGAAAGACATGAATCCTGTTCACAATCAATTTCAAGAATCAAAATTCTCACTAAAACCTATGTAAATTCTTTCAAAAAAAAAAATAAAGAAATACACTTCCAAATTTTCATTATTAATCAGAAATTTGTTTTCCTATTGTTTTGAATAGTGATAAAATAATATCCAAAAATGCATGCAATTAAATAAATAAATAAATATATGTTTGAATAAAAAATATATTTCAATCAAAAGGAAGACCAAAAATAGTAATAAGAAAAATAACTTAGATGGTGGATCTTTTCAACAGCCAAGAAAAAAAAGAAAAGAAAAATAAACAATCTTAAAAAATTAAAAATACAAAAAAAAAAAAAACTAAAAGCAGGCTGATGTTGATGGCCAAACTTTCTGCAGCCTTTGAAGCTTGGAAAACAACTGGCTGCAGAGGTTTTATTCTACCTTTCAATAATGCAGCAGGCCCTGATTCTGTTTTGAAAATTATTTAACAAACATAGCAGCTGCAGTTTCAATGGTTTAGTCACTTTTGAAGGTTCCAAAGAGGCTTCCAACAGGGACAGACCTCCTCCACTTTGCCCTTGTGAAGGGGGGGAAGGGGTGGAAATAACTTTCCACACCAGGGAAGTCTTTGAAAAGTTAGTTAAGGTTTGAAGCCTTTTGTCATGAAGAAAAATGTCAAAAAGTATGAATTGAATATAAATATATATATATATATACCAAGTTCATGCCTTGTGGAATTTATTTTCATTTTTATTCTTGTGGTAAAAAAACCAAAGGTGCTTTTTTATTGAATCCCACACCATTAATATAGCCTGTTCCAAAAAAACAAAACAAAAATATTTTGGTCACCTGAGCTTAAAGGAAAGTTGAGGGGGGGTGGGGGGGGGATGGCTGACAAATTTTCTTATTGGTTAAATCAATTTCCTAAGAATTTGAAAAGGGGGAAAGGAAATTATGGTGGGGTTTATGAGATAAAAAGAAAGAGGAGGCTTGCTGTTACAGTCACAACTGATGAGCCAGTTATCTCCCTCATCAGAACAAAAAATAAAACTGAGTCAATCCAAATGCACCGGAAAAACTTATTAATCCTTTAAATCCTTGAAATTTTCCTTTCCCCTTTGTTATTTTTTTTGAAGATAGTTAAATCCATCAATATTCCAAAATCTTTCCTTGCTACTATCAATTGCTCACACCATCATCTGCATCTTGCCCCAGTAATAATCAATGAATTTTCTTCAATATTCTACTATGGTCCTTCAGTTCAATCCATAATCCACTCAGGCTACTCACTTGTGGATATTCAATCATCCGCAAATCATGCTAGCATAAACATCATGTATGATTGAAATAGTTTTTATACTTTTTGCTCCAGAATTCTATTGAATGATGCATTTAAAATCTTGCAAATAACATTTGGTGATATTTTTCATGTAATATAATATTTTAGTCAAATGTGGATAATAAATTTTTGGGCATTATTTTTCTCATGGTGTAGTGTTGCATTTATAAACTTGGATCAGGAACTCCATTGCGGGCTGCACGCTCAGCTGTTGGGCAGGCCAGGCTCAGCATTTGGGGTGCACACAGTCTCAGCAGTAGGAATTTCCAGGCTCAGCACTGGGTGCAGGAAGGGCCCACTCCAGGCATGGTGGGCTTGCAACCCGCTTGGGAAATGCGGACCATGTAATGGAGCCAAACCAACCAAGTTTGTGGGCGGCTAGTTTGGGAAGCAGGAGCAGGGAAATTGTGGGGTTATATGCGCTGGGGAGGTCCGCGCGAGCATAGGGGCAGACCAATCCGCCGATTACAGGATTTACAGATGCGCGCAGACAGATAAATGCGGGGGGCTCCAAGTAGGATGCAGCAGAGGGCCGCGCCATGAGAAGGAAAAACTGGAAGTACGTAAAAGCAGAGCGAAGGGTTTTGGAGGGATTGGGCGGTATGGGAGGGTTGGGCTAGGGTTCCGGGCTCTGGGGCTTCTTTCCTAATTTCATTGTTAGGCTATCTTGTGAACTTGTACTTAGTTTAGAGTTGAGAGGGAGGACTCAAAACCTCACTCTCAACTCTGGGTTGTAGAGAGGGGGGGAGGGAGGCATCACAGGAGGGGAGAGGATTGGAAGGAAGGAATAGAGATCATCATTTTACTTTTTACTTACCTTTCTCCCCAGCTCATCAGCACTCAAACCTCCTTACAGACACTTGGAAAAATAGCTTCTGAACTTGAGGAAAACCAAGGGGAGTATCTTTCTCTTATTTTCCACAACGGGTGCAATCCTTTAAATCACAGATTGTGACATCCAGGCCCCATTACACCCCATTGCTGCTACATGGATGAATAGTTTATTTCAAAGGTGTTTCAAGAATTCATTATGTTGTATTTTGAATCCACATTCCGGTAGCTGGGGTTCAGAAACCCTTAACATAAATCTCTCATAATTTTGGAGGCATTGGAACCCCTCCAAAAATGTAATCAAGAATTTGAAAAAATCCTCAAAAAACAATTTTTCAAGGGTGTTTTGGATCCTTATTTTAGCCTTATTGATTATCTTTATTTTGTAGCTCTCATAAATTTAAAAAGAAATTCGAAGAGCCTTCTAATATTTTCCAAGATTTCTTTGATGTATTCTTTGTTCTTAAAAAATTCCTTCAAGAAACCAAACAAATCAAAAAAACCAAATTTCTCATTGGACAATTGCATCCTTTTATATGCATTTTGAATCAATTTTTTTTGGTAATTGAAGCTATCAGAAATTTATCAAAACAGTGAAAGAGAATTCTAATTTTTTTTGCAGAATTTTTGGATGGATTTTTCAACTTAAGAAATTCATTCAAAAAATAAAGAAAATTGCAAAAATCAAATTTCTCATTGGACTTTTGCACCCTTTTATTTGCCTTTTTAATTATTTTTCATGGTAATTCAAGCTCCTATAAATTTAAAAAAACTATCAGAGAGATTTCAAATTATTTTTAAGATTTTTTGGATGTATCCTGGGCCTCCAAAAATTGAATCCAACATAAAAACACTTCAAATTAACACATCCATTTCAATGTTTTTTTTTTTACATCTGGAATCAAACTTTCTACCTTTTTTTTTTTGAAAAAATCTTAGAATGGAAAATAAAAATGGAACTTAAATATATTGTATCTGCTCTTCAAATATTTAACCCCTCAAATTATATAAAAAATGAAAATATTTCAAAAGAAAAGGGATGGTCTGTTGTTATTTATCCTTTTTTGTTTGTTTTTTCCTGAAAAAAGTAATGATGATATGAAATATTTGAAACTTCAGATTTGAAGGGATCCTCTGAAGGTTCAAAAAAATCATTTTTGAAGAGCTTTCAGATTTGAATTTTATTAAGATGGTGAGCTTTCATTTGGTTTTTTTTTTGATTTTTTGGATATTGTTTTTCATTAATTCTTTCATTCAAACTTTTATCAGAGGTCTGGAACCATTGTGAATCAGGGGTTTGCTTCTCCTGAATACAATCCTGGGACAAGAATAAAGAGGAAAAATTTATGCAATGAAGATGGTGATGCTCCTTAACATCCTCCTGGAAGGAAGGTATTAGAAAAAACAGCAATAATAATGAGTGAGAAAGTGAGTACATTTGATATTTTCTCATTTTCTCATTTTCTCATTTTTTTGATTTTTTTGGGTTTTTCTGTTAAAATACATATGCACTCACGTGTGTGCTACATATAAGTATAATCCAAATTGGATGCACATATGGGCCTCTGCGGCCCATTGGACAATCACACAGACCATACAGGCCTGTGTGGATGTCACAGATTTGGGGAAACTGGCCTCAAAATGCTTGAAACAAGCCTATTGGTACACAGGCCCAGTGGGTTGTATGGGCAAATACAGCAAGATGGGCTTGTATGGGCATTATTGCACCCAAATTTTATTTTGGACAGACTTGGTCAGATGGGCTGGCCCTCCAAAGTATGATTAATTTGTGTTTTGGGCTTGGGGGGGCCCATTGGGGCCGCCGCCTGTCTTGCAGCCCTTTAGGGGCTGCCACACGTGTTGCGGCCTGCTTGGGGCCACTTGTTTCTCTTGGTAGGGCCCACACAGGGCCTGATGACTTGCTTGGGGCTGCCGCGGTGGCTGAGGGACCCCACCCTGGGCTGTCAGCTGCGGCCAATGGTTGGAGCCGCGGGAGCTGGGGCCGTTGGCCCCAGCTCCTCCCCCTCCCCTTGCTTGCCATTGCAAGGGGTAAGGGGATGGCTGGCTGGGTTGTACCAGCCAGCTACCAGTTGCAAGACAAAACCAGTCAGGGTGGGGGGGACTTCATAACCCTCCCAGCCAGAGGGAGTGGCTGGGCCGGTTGCAACAAGGCAACCGGTGGTGGGGGGGACCTGATTTTCCTCCCACCAGAAAAGCACAAGGGGCACTCTCCCCCCCCCCCTCCTCTACCAAGGGGGAGGAGAAACGGACTGAGGGGGATCTGTCCACCCCCCAGCCCACCTACCTTTGACAACACCCTGAGGGTATTGACCTCCAGGGCCCTGGTAGGGGGATTTGTGAGAAAGAGGGGGGGGACAGCATGTCCGCTGGTTACACCCCCCCCAAGTGATTTGAGACTGGACCCAGGTGTGTCCTGGGTCCCACCTGGCCATTTGTATGGCCAGGGGCTGGTTGCATGAGGCAACCAGCCAGCATGTGAGGTAACAGGGCCAGTTGTAACAGACAAATGGCCAGGGGATTGAACAGCAAGGGGGCTGGTTCAGCCCCGTAATGGTGGAAACACTAGAAATGACTGGAATAGGCTGGTCATAAGGGTACAGGGACTGATGCCATGTGGGATTATTTAGCCCAAACCAAGTAACAAGGCCCGTAGAGCCTGTAGAGCTCTTTTAGGGAAGAACATTTTACTTTTGGAATGTTGTATCATGGGCCCACAAGAGGCCAATCTTTTGTACTTACGGAGCTCTTCTCCCTGCTGTTTTCCATCATTCATTTACATCCAATTGAATTCATCAGCAAAATCATCCAACGTATTTCCCCGTTGTGAGAGCCCATTAGCAATTATTGACCCAAGGTGTCCAGCATTTCTTTTGCTTTAATTACTGCTCATTTCCCCAAGCTAATTTCTGGTCATAATTATAGAATTTTTCTCTAGTTCTCCTGCACATCATACATTCTTTTTCTGGAATCTTTGAGAAAGTCTCAATCAAAGAAGTGAGTTTTATCTTAAGATTTATTTTATAAAAAAAATCTGATTTTTGGTCTTTTTCCCATGCACAGGCTTTACTTCCCCAAAAGCAGCCATTCCACATATATCACATGCCCAATATGTTATAGGGGATGGTAGGTGCTTCCTTTGATTCCCCTCCCACTCCAAATTCCAAATCTTCTCCTGTTTGATTCATTATTTTAGAAGATTTCAAAAATTTAGTCTCATTCAAGTTTAAGTCTGACCATTGACCAGCTCCCAGATTGGATCCACTTGGGAAACACTTTGTAACCAAGGATTCTAAATCTTGGAAAAAGGTTATTCAGAAAAATTTAGAGCTTGTTAATGAGGGTTTTTTACCTCCAAGAAAATCAAACAGAAACCTAAAAACAATCATAGTAAAATAAAATTTAATATTTGTATCCATATTTGTTCTTTATTTTTGATTTTTTGAATAGAATTTTTAAGGTGTATGCATACATCCAAAAGATCTGTAAAAAGTATTAAGAATCTATTTTGTTGTTTTTTTAAATTTTTCAAAGCTTGAATCACCAAAGAAAATTAATTTAAAAGGCAAACAAAAGGATCCTAGAATCCAATAAGAAAATCAATTTTTTTGAATTTTTTGGTTTTTTGAAGGAATTTTCTAAGGTGAACAAATAAATACAAAAAATCTGAAAAAAATATTATAATTCTTTTTGATAGTTCTCCTAGATATTTTGAAGCTTGAATAACAAAAAAAAAATCATTAAAAAGGCAAATAAAAGGATCCAAAAGTCCCATGAGAATTGCTTTTTTTTTTTTTGGATTTTTTGAATGAATTGTTTGAGGTCAAATAATCCATCAAAAAATTTGTAAAAAAATATTAAAATGCTCTTTCAATGTTTTCCTAACTTTTTCCAATGAGAAATTTGGATTTTTTGATTTTTTTTTGGTTTTTTGAAGGAATTTTTTAAGGAAAAAGAATACATCCAAAACAATCTGAATGAAATTTTAGAAATATATTTGAATTTTGTTTCAAATTTATGAGAGCTGAAATTGACAAAGAATAATATTAAGAAGGCAAAATTAAGGATCCAAAACACGCTTGAAAAATTGCTTTTTGAGGATTTTTTCAAAATTTTTGATTACAGTTTTGGAGGGGTTCTAATGCCTCCAAAATTATGAAAGATTGGGGTTAAGGTTTTATGAAACCCAGCTATTGTAATGTGGCCTCAGAATTGCAAAAAATGAATTCTTGAAACACCCATGAAATGAAGTATTCATCCATGTAGCAGCAATGGGGTGTGATGGTGCATGGACATCACAATCCATGATTTAAAGGATTGCGCCTGTGAGAAGAATAATTCCCAAAATTATCTTTTAAAATTTTTGTGACCGTTCTCAGATTCACATGCATTATTCTGATATTTGCTTTTCCCTAATGACTCATGTTTTTTATTCTCCCTTTGTTTGAACATAAATAAGATTCATACTTTTTATTTCAATTTTCATTCTTTAGAAATTAATTATCACATATCTTGAGATTTTGAAATCCTTTGTACCTTAAAATCAACTTATTTTAAAAATTCCATACTCCATTCAAATTTTTCCCTTTTTAAATAGGATTCAATTGAGTAAAATGCAAACCTGACCAAAAAAAATTCCACCTCCGAGAGAAATTCTTGCTTCCTCAACACTTACCTGGAGAGCGAGATAGGGGGGGGATGAAAATTTATCCTGGAAGACTGAGTCCTGCTGTCAATTAGGAAAGGTTTTCATTCAGAAAATCATCAGAAAAATGAGTATTGAAAGCTGGTTTGGGGGGAATTAACTGTGGCAAGTTACAAATAGTTGTGGCAAGTTAAGGAATTAGGAGGCAAAATCTTGTTTGATATTGCAAATTTCCTTCTCTGACTTTATGAAAAATTCCCACCCAATTCTCTCATCATAATGGACAATGCGCCAATCCATTGCAGTGCATATTTTGACCAAGTCATCAAGATCATGAAGGATTCAACCAAAAAAACCAATATTGAGTTTCTTCCAAAGTACTCCCCCATTCTCAAACCAATTGAATTAGTATTCAAAATCATTAAGCTCCTTGTGAAGCACCAGGGCATCGAAAGTTGCAAGTATCTTGCCACAGCTACTCCTGGTGCTATTGAAGAAAAAATCTCACCTGAAATTTCTGAAAAGTGTTTCTTACACTGTCAAAAGTTTTAAAAATCATGTGGGGACATGCAACCAATGACTGGGACCATTATCAAAGATCCCAGTAGTTATCTTAACTCTGATTGAGTTTTTACTTGGTTAGTTTTTTTTTTTGTAATTTTATTCTCATTTATTTTTTTCAAAAATAATCTGATTTTTTGATACTTATTTAAATTTTAAACTTGTGGAATTTTTGCTTCCCAAATGAGCAATTTAATTTTTTTTTCAAAAGTTTGCAAGCATATTTTGCATCAGAAAGATGTTGTCCGCCAAAATTAAAATGCAGACAGGATACTTGGAAACTTAGAAAAAGTCAAAGAAAAAAGTGGACAGTTAATTCTGAATAACTGACCCTATTTGATTCAATTCAGGAAAAAAAAGTAAAACTCAGGAAAAAATAGAGATAAAATAGGACAAAAAAAATCTTAGGACAGAAATAAAAAAATAGCAGACAAGATTTACAAAAATTTAGGACAGTTTTTTCAAAATGCATGGTATCTTTGTGGTCAACTCATCTAAGTGCTTCTATGAAACCATGGATTTTAAACTATAATCAGGATTTTCTATCTTTTTTTATGGAAATTGCCTTCAAAATGTTAATTCATTATGTGCCAAGACTAAAATGAAGCACTAAATCTAATAAATACCTGCCTCTTATAAATAAGGGACAAATTTAGCATTTTTTTTTTTGCTAAAATCATGCCACAAGGTGTTATTTAAAGAAATATATATAGAGTAATAAATAAACTATGCCTCAAGGTATGAATATAGTAAAGCTTTTACTATATTCATGCCATTTTGTATTTTGTCAAAAATAGTTCATTGGAATAGGAATGGTGGGTACCCCTTTTCCATTCCAGTGAACTGGGAAGCACAGGGTCTGGGCATCAAAAATTTTGGCTGCAATGTTGACCCTACATTCAAAACCCTAAATTCTGAAGTTCAAACATTTCAGTAAAAAAACAGAGCCTCCAAGCGCAATAACCACTGCAAAAGTTTCCCTTAAAATTCCTAGCCCCATAGTAGTTTTGAAGAGGCACAGCCAATTCTGGTGTGCTGGCCATTGCCACCACAGCCTTTCTTTGTTTAATAGGGCATGTCAGAGTTAGCAAAACCACTATTATTTTTAATAGCAGGTTTCAGCAAAATATCACAATGTCAAACACACCATTAAAAAATGAAAAAAACCACTTATTAGGGTGTATCAGAGTTAGCAAACCAGACATTTTTATTGATGGGTTTCTGAAATAAAAATAACCCATAACTGGTGTATTTCAAAATGGTGGGTTTCATGAAAATGGCAGATTTCAAAAATCAAACCTGCCATTTATGCACCATCATCCATCCACCATCCATCCCATGCAAAACACCCATCCACAGCTCCACCTCAGCAAATCCATACCAATCCCATCTCCATTGCATCACACACATCTCATCTCCATCACTCCAAATCTTCATTGCTTCACATCTACATCACATCACAAATCATCATCTCATCACATCACCATCTTTTTAAACATGTCCACTCAAAATTCCCAGAAGCAAGTTGAAAACACAAAAAAGCTGACTGAACTTTTTTTATTATTTGACTCTGATTCAGACTCTAATTTGGAATCCACTTGGTTAGCTTTTAATTCTCTATTGGAAAATCAATACATGGTTCCACAAAGACACACTCTCCACAACCATATGTATGAAAGGCAAAAGCTTCATCTCCTTCCTGACTTAAGCTTCCAGCAACTTTTCCAAACTTTATTGCCTTCATCCATGAAGCTTTTGGAGATGATTGAAGACCACCACATCTTCTGGAACAATTCTTGGAATCCTCAAAGCAATCCATCTATCCAACTGGCTGCTGCTCTTTGTAGATTGGGATCAAATAGAAATGGAGCAGCAATTCATCAATTAGAAAATCTATTCTCAGTCTGTTATGGAACCATTGAATTATACAGAAAAAGAGTCATGATTTCTATCCTACCTTTCTGTTTTTCAGTCCTTTTTTGGCCTACCAAAAAAGAAGGAAAGGAGATATCTCAAGTAATGGAGACTAAAGGCTTTCCAAGTTTCATTGGTTTTGTTGATGGAACCACTATCCCCTTGAGTAAAAACCTCAAGCTAGATGGCAACCACTATTTTGATTGGAAAAAAAGGAAATTGAGTCATTTATTTTACAAAGCATTTGATAACACCTTTGATGAAACTCTGACCAAATATGTTTTATCTGTTTTTATAGATACTCTGTGTCACTACAACTTTTTTGTGATATAAAATGGAATTTCACATCCCTCCATGTTGACCTTCCTGGTTCTTTTCACAATTCATATGTTTTCAATTGGATGTAGATTGCCCAACAACCAGAGAACTACTTTGAACAAGATAAATAACTTCTGGCCAATTCAGCTTATGCTAGCAGGAAATATGTGGTTCCAGAATACCACAATTTTTCATCCAATGATCAAGCCAAAAATGATTTCAACTATCATCTTTCCCAATCATACATTTGGATTGAACATGAAATAGGTGTGCTGAAAGGAAGCTGGGACAGATTACAGGAGATGCAAAACCAGCTTCAAAATACCAAATAAATGAAGATAATCATCAACTGGATTATCAGTTGTGTAATCCTTCACAACCTTCTTGCCAACATCAAAAATAAACACGATGAAATATTTGAATAAGATATTCCAAATCCTCATCAAGTCATCCCAGTCTCATCTTGTACCACATCTTCTGTCACAAGAGAGCCAATTCTACCCCTCAAGCTTGCTCACTTTGATGAGTATTATTTGGTTGTTAAATAGGTGAAATATCAAATCTCTGTATTTTTTTGTTCTTGGTTGTTCAACCAAGAATCCTGGGCTGAGTTTTTTTTTTTTTTGGTGTACTTGAACAAAACAGAACCAAAACATCCAAACCACTCACCTCACCCCACCAATACACCAATCCACTCCTCCCTCCTCCTCACCAAACCACTTCAATCAACACTGTTCCACTCCTCCCTCCTCCTCATCAAAACACCTCACCCACCACCTCAACCTCAAAGTTCCCCCAGTCCTCCTCCTTCTGCTCCCCATCCATAAACCAATAACCCCAGTAAGTCCCCCCTTCTCCTACTCTCTTTGATTTTGGAACTGACGGATCAATCCATCCATCCTTTCCAGTTACACCCCTAGCCCTCCATACAACCCATTTCCATTTCCATCTAGTTATGTCCTCATTCCCCTCCTCCTTGTTGATCAATTGGAAAGCAAACTTTTGTTTTCCCATGGTTTGATTGATGAATTGAACCAAAAACAAATGATTGATTGTTCATGGTTTGATCAATCAATAAAACCAAAATTAATTGATCAAACCGCAAAGAACAATTGATTTATTGCTTGATTAGAAATTTTTGTGGCCTCCCCCCCCCCCTCCTCCTCATACAGACCAATTGCTGATTGATTTCCTCCTCTCTTTAGGACCCCCTCATCCTTTTAGCATGAAAAACCCACCACCTCGCCTCCTCCTCCTTGCTTGCTCCCCAAGGTAAGCCCCCCCTCCTTCTCCCCCTCCTCCTCATTGATTTATGCCTATCACAATCAAAAGATCTGACCTAATTTTTTTATTTTTTATTTTTTTTTGGTTATCATCATTGACCAGTATTTATTTTTCTATTTTTGTTGTTCTTCCACAATGATTGAAACATGGCTGATGATTGTTTTTTCTTTTTTTCTTTTTTTTCTTTTTCTTTTTTTTCTTTTTTTTTTCTTTTTTTTTTCTTTTTTTCTTTTTTTCTTTTTTCTTTTTTCATTTTTTGTTTTGTTTTTTTTTTGGATTCCATGCAATGCAATTCTGCTTTTGAAACCTTGTTCTTTTGATGCCCACCCTTTTTCTTCATTTCCCATGCTTCTCCCACCATCCTCCAAATTTTATACAACCAATCAAATCCTGTCTTGATCCTTGCCCCAAGAAAAGTAGTTGCATGGGAGGGAACAAGATGCAAGGATATGTTTTGAAAAACATAAAGAGAGGTGGAAAGCAGAGGGCTCAAATGAGAGAATCTGAAGTCTCTTTGGAAGTGGCTGAAGAGGGGTTTAATGAAAAGATTCTATGGTCTAGACAAAAATTGTGACCTTTGGATATGTACACTGCTATTTTGGCCTGAAATAAAAAGGAAAATTGAAAACCCTCCCCTGAAGAATTTCAACAGGCCAAAAAGAAGATCAAAAAGTTCCATTTCTTCAATTCTGGAAAATTTTCAGCTCTTGAACAATCAAATTGCAACTATCTGGTTGCAACAATTGAATTTCTCCCTTTGAATTAACTCTCTGAGCAAGATAAGAAGGACATCAACTTTGTGACAAATATCCTTCAAAAATCAAAAAATTTGTCAAAACTGTTGGTCCCTCAAGATCTTGGGGTGGAAAAATGTGGGAAATTGGATGGAAAAAAATAGATGCACGCCTCTGAGTTATTTGGAAAATATATGAATAAAGCTGCAATTCAATCTTCCCCTCAAGAGTATACTTTGCTCAACCTTAGTTGGACAAAGCCTCTAAAATTCTAGGCCAAATGTTCCAAAAATTAGCCAGACTGGCGCATGATTCCAACCGTGAAAAAATTATGGAAAACAACATTCCCTCTTTCTCTTCATTGCAATTTGGATCCCAGCTCACTCCTTTTGACTGTGTCCCCCACATCAACTTCAATTTTAATTCCTTCTACAATTATCCCCAGATTGAAAAAGGTGACATCTCTTCCTATTCCTTTCTAATGGTGGTTCCAACCAAAAAACTTAATGGCCAAATCATTGAAAACAAGGAAAAATATCAAGTATCTGATGGCCAATTTGATTTTCCTGACTTGGTTTTTGGAATTCACTTCAAAAAAAAAGATATTGTAAAAATGGTTTGGGCAGCAAACAAGTACAAGCAATTTAATTTTCCTGCTGTAGAGACTGCCACTCATACCAGGATGACAATGTCTATGAAAATCAACAAAACCACCAGGAATACCTGCAAGGACTTGGCCGGCAACAAAATATACTCTAGAACAAACAATTTAAATAAAAATAAAAAAACATTTTCTTATTGGTGGAGTTCAAAATAGGCTCAAACATTGTTGTATTTGAAAATAATTTTTTTGTTTATATTTTTAAAATTTTTATCAAAGTAAATTTTTTACAAGCAAAGAAATTGAGTGATTTCCTTGATTTCTTCCACAGTTCTACTTCTGCAAATTCATGCCATGGATATGGTTAACCTATCTTTTTCTTCTGTTGCAAGTTTTTCCGTATCCTTTTCCAGTCTCTCTTCCTGTAAATCATTCTCCTTTTCCTCTTTTTGAAACTCCTGCTCTGCATTTTTCAATATTCACTCAGAATCCAATTTCTGTTGATAAGCCAAACGCTTGACTTTCTGCTTTTTGAAATCAATAGCCAGCTGAAAATACCACTTCTCCTTTTCAAATTGAAGTTTTTCAGATTCAATTTGTGATTTCACTGTTTTTTGGAGGGGAATAGGAATCAGCTTGATTTTGAAAGTGAGAAGATTCAATCAATTCACTTACTTGAATTTTGTATCTCCATGATATCTTCAAAGCAGGAAATATTGGAAGTGTTTCTCCTCCTTTGATGGCTATTAGGTTTGATGTTGATGGAATTGGAGGACTTTTTCTTTCCCTTTGCAGAGGAGTTTTGTGTGGGAACATCATCCCTCTCATTTTAAGGTTATGTGGGAGGGTCCATTGGCTTGAGTGTTTGACCATTCAGAAATGGATGTTGCTGTTTTTGTACAATGTAAATCAGTCAGGATTAACCGGACAGAAAAGAAAAGCACTTGCTTCCTTACTTGAAAAGATGTTGATTTTGAAGGAGAAAGTGAAATAACTTGATCCTCATTGGAAAAGTTGTTAATTTCTTCCACCCCAGGAAGAGAGTGATCCAAAGAAAGAAGTGGGGGGTCCAAGGAAGGGTTTGAATCATTTATCAAAACTTATGTAGACGTGATTTTAGCTTGTTGAATTGGAATATCCTCCTTAAAATTGGATTGGGGCCACTCATAGGTTTTGTTGGGATCATCATTGCTAGGCTGTGCATTCATTGAAAACCAAGTCCTTGGCACCTACTGAATTGGATTTTTGGGCATCAAAGGAAGCTAAAGGGGTGATTTTGGCCTTCTTTTCAAAGATTCCATCCATATGAATATAAAAAGGACAAATGGAGTCCAAATTATCAACTCCTGAGTTGATTCCCTTGGCTTAATTCAAGTTGTTGATACAAAAGCCAGTGGAGATTGACACTGAGTGTGCTTGTTTTTACTTGGATTGATAGTTCTTGAATTGCTTCTTCATCTTTTTAGATGAAAGATCCAGCCTACCTTTGGTTTTATTCTTCAGTTAATTGGCCATCAGGAGATAACCATTAACTTGAGAGGATGGAGGTCAGCAAACTTGTGTTTCATTTTCAGATCCAAAGCCAACATCATAGTTGGAGGGAATTTTGAGCCAGTTTACCAGGATGATGTGATCAGCTCTCTTAAGCTTACTTGAGCCTTTGAAAGCTGATGGGGGAGGATTTTTGGATGTTGAGTTCCTGGGGGATGTTTGCTTTGGTCCATTTGATTGTTTAATGGACTTGCGGGGGGAGGTTTTCTGAGGGTCAATTTGAAAAGAGTAAGACAAATGAAGGGATGAAGGGATGGAGGGGTGTGATGAAAGCAGGGATGAAGGAATGAAGCAATGAGAGTTAGGATGTGATGAAAGCGGGGATGAAACAATGAATTGATGAGAGGATGGATGTGATTAAAGCAATGATGTGAGGAGATTTATGAAGCAATGAGAACATTAAAGTGCTGAAAGTGATGAAGCAATGAGGGGATGAGAGTGATGAAGCAAAGAGAATAGGAAGAGATGAGATTGATGAAGTGATGAGAGCAATGAATCAAATTTTTTGGATGAGGTTGGAGGTAGAATTTTTCCAATGAGGTTGGAGTTGAAACTGGGGCAATGATTTGAAATGATGCATGGTTGAGGCAGTGAAAGCCTTTAAATACTTTATTTGAAAAAAACCATTCATTTTCAGTTAACTCTGACACATCTGATGTGAAATAAGTGGGTTTTTTGATTTTTAATGGCGGGTTTGAAAGGGCAGATTTGGGTTGAAACCCCCCGTTTTTTGATGGGGGGTTGGCTTAACTCTGATACACCCTAATCATTATGGACTCAAAAGAATCAAATCAAAAAAATGAAATTTGATGGTAAGAAGTAAAAAACACAGCCATGAGCCCTGTTCCAATCATAGTGCTTAATCAATTTATTTAAAAATTCAACCTGAATTTCAATCAAAAGTCAGAGCCACATTTTCCAGATGGTTTCCCTGAAAAAAGAAAATTGGCAAACTTGAACCAAGAATATGAAAAAAACTTAACCATAATCAACTATCTTTACAAAATTAGAAACAAAAAGAATGAAGAAGTGCCTTCTGTTAAATCATCTCTTTAATATTTACTGAATGTGATGAGTAAATAATATGAGAACCAGATAAATTTGGTGATGAACTAATCACATGGAAGTTTGGAATACTTATTCTTATCTCACCCTTCATCAGTATATTTTGGTAGAAAGGTCAACCATGTTTGCATATTGAATTGAAATACAGGAAAAACTGCTACATAATTTCCTTTTTTAATTTTTTTTGGATGGCCTCAACTGGCTAAAATTTTTCAATTGGATTTTTAATTATAAGCAATGAAACCAAAGGGTACTATTCTTGTGATTTTTAACAGCTCATCTTAATTTGGGATGAAGAAGATATCCAAAAAGTATTTGTAACAGACAGAGATTTGAAACTTGTGAACTTAATTGAGTATCAATTAGATGGAAATTACCAAAAATAAACCGTACCAGATTCAAACTTCATTGATAGGGTGAATAAAGGAATTGAAAAACTTCATCATCAATTTTTTTGCCTAATTTTAAATTTGAATATCATAAATAACATATTAGCCAGATTCAAAAGAATTTTAAGGTCTGCAGAACCCTTGGATTAATTTATTTATTTTTTCAACACATTCTTTTTTTCAAGAACCATTGATAAACTGGAAGTTAATTGTTAAAGATTGGACTCCCTCATGACAAGAGGCCTCAAGTTGTTGCAGTGAATTAGGAAATTCTTGATGAAGCATGGGAAAAGGTTTGTGGACTTTTGTACTTTCAACCACTTTCATCTGGGAAATGAAAATAGTTCAAGGGCTGAGGCTTCCCATTTTTCCATAAAACCTACTTGGCTAATTAAAAAGGAGATATTTTTACATTGCATGGAAGTATCACAAGGGCACAAGTGAATCAAAAAAATAGATACACACCACCATAGTTGGCAAATATTTTGAAATATCACTGGATTCAACTGACTTCTGTGATAGTGTTCACAGAAAGAAGTTTTATTATTTACTGATAAAATGCAGATAAAAATATTTTAATATTTCTGAAGGAGGAACCAAATAATTCACAAGAAATTTCTTCAGTTCTATGGCAATCCCTTTGAGTTATATTTTAGACAAAATCATGATATCTGGCAGGCCACTTGAGCCCAATGGATTTCATTGAAAGTTTTATCTTCATTTGACTACTGATTATGATGACATTGGACCTTCATTACCCCCCAAAAAGTTTGAATAAAAGCTCCAATATATTTGTGGTAGTGTCAGAAATCTTTCAGAAGAATGCAAACTCCAGAATTTGGAACCAATTGAAATTTTTATTTCCGGAATCTACAAGTTACAAAGGGTTGGGAGTCCCAAGTCTCTGGAATCCACCAGGGGAGGGAGTGCCACCACCAGCTCAAACAACCAGCCATTTTTCAACAAGAAGGGACCCTTCAGATCATAAAATTTGGGAACAGAGGTTTCACTAAAAAACCGGGGAAAAAAGTGGAGAGGTAAATGATGAGGCAGGGAGAGAAGAAGTCAAAAAACATGGATTTGGAGATCAAAAGGAGACAGAAGTAACTGGAATAAATCAGGAGGGATGCCAAAAAGAAGATGATAGAAAACTATTGAAAAGTAAAAATGAAAGAATATTTGGGCAATTCCCAAAAAGAAGCAATAATGACAGCTTATAACTAATAATGAATAGATCACAAGAGAAGCTGAAAAAAAAGAAAAGATTAATACTTTGAAGCAAGAATGATGATTACAAGAAGTAAATGATGGAAATATTGGAAAGGGAAAAAACAGGTTGAGGATCTTAAGGAATAAAAACAAGATTTAAATCAAAAAGAATATTTTTGGGGAAAAAAATAATAATTAGAAAATACAAAAGATGTGGGAAAAAAAATAAGAATTAAAAAAGCATAAAATGCAAGAAATGAGGATGTATAATGAATCTAAATCAAGAGATTATGAAAGAATAAAAAATGAATTTGCAACCAGAAAAATTCAAACTAATATCAAAGCTCAAAGCCACATGGGTGGCAGTTCTGGGATTTGCCATTCTCCTTCCAAGAACCTGCAGGCTTACTTCAAAAAACCCATTCAGAAATTTGAACCATCTTCAAGTGATTCTATGCCAGTTCAATCATCTTAAAATAATTCTATTTCAGGTAAAGCATCTTCAAATGAATCTGTCTATGGGTCCAAAGTCGAGTAGATTCATTTCCAAGATTCCAAGTTGTTTTTACATTTATGCTGAATATACCTATGACCCCCCAAGCTATGATGATTTTGATTATTATTCTGTAGTCCATCACGCTGTAAGATAATTCTAATATGTCAGAAATAAAATAAAATTTAAATTTGAACAAAATAAGGCATTTTGTTGAGGTCTTGGGAAGGTATGTGGTGATATGTGGGATTTTGATCATTTATCTAAAAATAATTGATTCTGATGGTGTGAAGTTTTCTGCAAAGCATGGGATGAGATTACCATATATAGGTCATGTACTTATCAATTTTTATGAATTCCCAATATTCTGTAGGTCTAACACAAAATAATAAAATTTATTCCCTTCCTATTGTCCTTAAAGTTACAATCCTCTTGTTTTTATTAATTTTTTGGATGAATCTCATGTAATAGCCTTGAAAATGGGTAAAGGGGATGTTTCTCAAAGCAAAATTTTTAAATTGCACTGTTTAATAATATGTGATAAGAACATAGCTCCAGGATGGTGTTAAGAACTAGAATATGAGAAATTTCTGAATATTTGGGGAAAGAAATACACCCCAATTAAAGCAGAATTCTATTGAATTGGATTATAAGATTTTGTTTTTGGGTTTATTATTTGATTTTTTTAGTACCATTGCTGTGATTGTCCCAAAATTATAAAAGATTAGCCATAAGGGTTTAAGACACCTATCTACAGGCCTGCTGTGTTAGAATGTCAAAAAAAAGTTCTTCAAATGCCTGTGTAAACAAGGATTTGTCCATGTATACTGGACGTTGCGGGGACATAGTACCCCCTTGAGTTTAAGGGTAGCACCCATGAATGAAATAATTCACTTTTTTTTTAAAAAAAAAGATAAAGTGCATTATTTTTTTAATGGCCCCAGTCTCTAAATTTGTGTGGTTTTGACTTCCCCACAGAATCTGGGATCTGCCTATTTTTCCTTAAGTTTGTGCATTTTTGAAAAGTTGCCAAAAAAAGCAAAAACAATAGCAGGTGGGGGAGTCTCCAAAACCTCTTGAAAAAGTTTTCAGAGTTTTTGGTCTATTTCAAGGCTTTCAACATTTGATTCAACCATTTGGGAAAAAAAAAATTTGTCAAAAATCTTTGCCATTTTTTTGATTATTTTTTCATAATTATTTTTTGCAAATCTGAACAAACAGAACTTTTAAAAATATAACAGGCATTTAAAAAATCATTTTTCCAGATTTGTTGTAGTACTTCATTTTTCCACCAAAACATGGGAGTAACATAAAAAAAGGATGTTCTTTTTAGCTTTTTTTTCATATCTTCCTGAAGCATTTTCCAAGTTTTGAGCTTCCGGTATTCTAATGGGAATCTAAAAGGAAAAAAAACAGTTGATGAGAATAACAGCCAATTTCTTTTGGGGTGTTTTATGGAAAAATTTCTGATGCTATTTTTATTCTTTTCATGGAAAATCTTAGTTTACAGACAAGTCTGGGGAATATAAAACCAATTTGGAGAACAAAAACCTTTCAAAAACTAGAAGAAAATACTTTCATATTCTCTGGAAGATTTTAAAAGAATGGTGTTTGGTGTTTGGAAATTAAAAAACCAATTCCCAGGGCATGATCAACCTTGATCAACTGATCCATCCACCCATCCAGTTCATAGATGGATTCAGGGGGCTCCAGAGGATATGGACCATCATTCTTTAACCTAAGATGGGTTTCATTCCCCCAAAATCCTCAATTACTTAATGCAATCCTCTTCTTCTCCCATTAAAACAAACATTATAATCTATCAAAAAAAAGATGAGAATTTACAAAAGAAAAACTGGAAGGAAAATTACCCATAGAATCTTTGGTAATGGAATTGAGAAGCTCTTCTGTTAAATAGGAAATCAATGATCAAAATGGTCATATCAGTTAATTAATCATTTATTAACCAGATTATATCAAATTACAAAAGCTCTTTCCATAAGTATTAATTTTCAATTGTACTTATAAAACTCACAAATTCTCCATACCTCTTCTTCACATTATTGGAGTTAACAATTGTGCTAGAACTTTTTTCTGTTGTTTCTGTTTACTATCCCAATAAAAAAAAGGGTGACACTACATTATCTATTATTTTATGAATTTCAGTGAGAGCCCATTGATATTCATCCTTTTCTTTCCTGGCAGAGGAAACAGAAACCAACAGAAAATTTTCTAGCACAATTGTTGACTGTAAAAATGTGAAGAAGAGGTATGAAAATTTTTTTGGTTTTATAAGTAAAATCCAACATTAACAATGATGGAAAGAGTTTGAGTCATTTTATAGAATCTAGGTGAGAAATGAATATGAAATAATATGACCATTTTGTTTATTGATACCATATTGAAAAGAAGAATTTCTTGATTCAATTATTAAAGCTTCTATGGGTGCTTTTCCTTGCAGTTGTTTTTTTGTGATTTTTGATCTTTTGTTATAGATGGTACTGAGGTTTGTGTGAATGGGAGAAGAAGAGGATTGCATTAAGCCATTGAGGATTTTGAGGGAAGGAAACCCAGATTTTGTTAAAGAATGGACCATATTCTCTGGATCCCCCTGAATTTATCTATGAACTGGATGGGTGGATTGATCAGTTGATGAAGGATGATCATGATCAGGGAATTGGGTTTTCATTTTCCAAACACAAGTCTTCTTGTAAAATCTTCCAGAGAATTTAAAAGGACAGTTTTTTTTTCTAGTTGTTGAAAGTTTTTTGTTATTGGACTACACTCTTGTACAGTTGCAGTTGCACTGTGGCCAGTGCAACACACTCCCATATTGTGTAGCAGAGCAACAATGAGACTGCTAGAGACACAAGTGTGGTCCAACTCACATAGTAGGCCAGGTACCAGAATTTGGACTGTCAGAGACCCAAGTGTGGTCCACCCACATAATAGGGCTGGCAGAGACCCAACTGTGGTCCAGGTGCACTCACTCCCCCTTCCTCCTGAGGCCTGCTGATTACATAAGCCCTTCCACCCCTGAACTACACTTAAATTACTACCAAAACTCCTGATCACTTGTCAACACAACTCATCATTACATCAGCCCTTGCACCCCTGGACCACATTTAACTTCCTGCCATGACTCCTGATCAGTTTTCAGCACACCTCACCCAATTTTGAACACACCTCACCTAGCTACACTCTCACTCTAGTGTTTTTTCACACATCTCACCCAATGTTGAACACACCACACCTAGCTAAACTCTCACTAAAGTGTTTTTAAGTGGATTGGTTGAGTTGTGGTGAGTTGTGATGTGTGATTGGTTGATTGGTGTTGAGTTGTGATGATTGGTGTGGTGTGGAGTGGATTCTGGATGTTGAGAGGTGATGTTATGGTTGAGGAGGAGATTAGACTGTCCCAAGAGATGAGGAGGATGCAGGAAATCATTCAAAATCATATTGAATATCAGATTATTCATATACAAAAGGCTACAAATGCAGACCTACCCACAAAAAGGGGTCTCAACATGGTGATTTGAGGTTAGACATTTGAAGGCTAAAACAAGGTGCAACAAATGTGAAAAAAAAATGTTTGTGTGTCATTCAAAGTGCCTTTCAAAAGTATAACCTAAGATTGTGCATAAGCAGAATTAAAAATTATCAGAAATAGTTCCAAAACACACCCCAAAAAAGACATTTTCTGTTACTGTTGATGTTGCATCAACCACCAGGAGGTAAATAATTGGTACCAAAACTCTTCAAATAATCTTTTTGTGCCCTTTTGAATGCCCACTAAAAGACTGCAAGCTCAAAAATTTGAAAATGCTTCAGGAAAATATGGACAAAAGTAGTTGAAAAGAATATTGTTTTTTTTTATGTTAATCCCATTTTTTTTGGCAGGAAACTGAAGTACTAGAGATCTGGAAAAAATCATTCTTGAATTGGCTGTTATATTTAGAAGCTTTCTGTCTCTTCACATTTGAAAAATAATGAATTAGGAAAAAGTTATTTCAAAAAGGGAAATGATTTGTGAGGCAATATCTTTTTTTTTTTTTGAATGTTTGAACCAAATTTTGAATGCCTTTAACTAGACCAAAAAATCTGAAAACCATTTTTGAGAGGTTTTGGACATCCCCCTACCCGCTAGTATTTTTTTTTTTTTTTTTTTTTGAAACTTTGAGCAACCATGCCAATTTAAGGAAAACCGGGAAGATGCTGGATGTTGAGGGGATGTCAAAACCATGCAGATTTAAGGCTTGGCAGTGTGAAAAAATAATGCCCTTTTTTATATATTTGAATTGAAAGGGCCATTGAAGCTAAGCAACTCCTAGGCATGACTCTATGCTGGGCCTCATCTAAGGATGATTGAGAAAAAAAATCAAGACTCAAATCATACCAAACTCAAAAATTCAACAATATATAATGAATTCAAGACAATATGCTATTCAATAACTGAAGGAAGAAGAAAAGAAACAATGATAGACTGAGATCACACCCTGTTCACAACCAATAGAGGTTGATTTCAAATTCACACAATTTATTTATTCTTCTTAGGAATTTGATCTGGATTAGATCATGAGATTGAAATCTGAGAAGATTTTCCTGATGATTTCCTGCAAGGTTAAGTCTTACACTATCATCATAGCTGGTGACTAGCTTGTATAGAGTCAGACTGATGATGGGATGTTGTGGTTGATATGGTTGATTGAGTATGATGAGGTTCTTCAGAATTGATATCAAGACGAAGGTTTTGTTTGATTTTGTATGAATTTTTTTTTTTTTTGTTTTTTTTTTGAAGTTGAGACTGAATTTGATGATTTGATTGAGACTATCATCACTACTCCGGTGCTGGTTGTCCTCCTTCAGCTCCGATGATCTCATCATGAATTACCCTGGTGTCTGTCGTCGTGCTCCTCGCCCCGCCCCCCGTGGGTTGTCTCCTCCTCCTCCTCCTGATCAGTGGCCACCTTTTTTTTTTTTTCTTTTTTTTTTTTTTTATTTTCTTAAGGTGCAGTTTCGCATGTTACACTTTTCACTTTCAGCCTCGTCAATCTACCAACAACTGGGAATTTGAACCGAAATCCACCACGAGAGAAGCGAAGGAATTCAGTCGAGCTAGAGTTTACTTCAACATTTACCATAACAAGACTCAAGAACCAACAACACTTTTAACTTGAACTCAATCGATCGCGATCATCATCATCATCATCGAACTGACTATCCTACTCCCAGTAACCTCACCCTGCCTGCACTTCATCCATCACCACTTTCAGTCGAACTGGCCACTGATGATAGCCTCAAGCACTGAGTCTTAAGATGGATATCCCCTCCTTGGTAAGCTCGATCGAGAACGATACATCATCCATCGGGCATCTCTTAACGAGCTCATCGGATCATCGAACCACATGCACTCATTCAAATCTATCATCCCACCATCCTCCCATCTTCATCAGCTTGACCATCATCCACAACCTGTCATCAACCCACCCTCAACGGACCCATCGAACCCTCAATCTCATCCATCCCGGCCTATCTCCCCCGATCCATCCCAAACCCCAGTCACACCCCAAAACTCATCCGACCCCTCCCCACCACCGCCTCCCTCCTCCTCCACCCAAACCACCACCATCGATGCTTCACTAGATCCAACCCCCAAATCACCCATCACTCAATCTTATCCTACCCCACTCGAGCAAGAGATTCAAGATCTCAAAAAGACCCTCGGTGGCGTCGGCGCAAGCCTCGGTGGTTGGTGGGGAAAAGTTCAAAAGCAGGTCAGCTCCCGATCCCCACCTATCGATCGCTCGGCTAGCTTGCCAAGTCTTTTCTTTCTTTCTGAAAAAAAAAAACAAAAAAAAAAAAAACATTCCATATTGACCTTATCCTTCTTCATACCACCATGGAAAAATCCTCCCTCTCCCCCCGTAGTCACTCGAAGCCTTGACGACCTCCAATCTCACCGCCCAACTCAATACCGCTCGGAAGGATCTTGCATCGTTGAACTTGATCGAAAAGGCAAAGAAGGAAGTCGAACGCCTCGGTGAACAAGCCAAGGAAGGTTATACGTTCATCTCCACCGAGATCGAAAACGTTCCCGATCCCGACTCAAACCAAGGTAGAATCGTCAACGTAGATGGTGTCGAACTCCCTCCTCCATCCAGGAGTATCTCCACTTCATCTACCATCACCCCTACCTCTGAAAATCAACCACCCATCAGTCCCAAGGGTAAGGAACGAGCCGAGGATCAAGATCAACCCGACCAACCACAAGATCAGTCGATCAAAAGTCCACTATCGGCCTTCGATTCGGCTGGTTTCGGCTCCTTCTTCAATAAGCTTACCAAGGATGGTGAATCCTTTACGACCACCTTACAGTCCAAGATCTCTCATCTACCCAACCCCGTCCAAGTAGTCCATCAGACCGGTCTGACCAATGCGGCCAAGTTCGATCTTTCCCAAGTTCAAAAACTTGCTGGAGGTTACCTTGCTAAGGGTGAAGTCTATCTTCAAGATGTCGGCAAAGAGCTGAAGGACTTCGTTCAGGAAGCCGTCAAGGTCATCCCACCGCCCGATCAGGATCATCCATCATCCGATCATCCCAACGATCCCAACCAAAGTTCCCTATCCAACACGGTGATTGAAAAACGAAGACTGCTAGACCTCAAACGAGAGTCGATGGTCTCCAACCTTCGTCGTGATGCATCATTCCTGCTTCTCGACCCAAGAAGTGAAGATTCCAACCTTCAAAGTTCCTTTGATCACTTCCTATCCTCAATCGAACAAGCTGGTGGTTTGGAAGGTGAAGCCTGGCAAAAGCGAATCGAACTAGAGTTAGAATGTGATGAACCGGACCGATCAGCGCTCAAGAGTTTGGTCGAACAACTCGGTAAGTCGTCTGGTTGCCATCTCACACTTTTTCTTAGATCTTAAACGAGCCGTGCTCCCTGTGATGACCGCAAACACTTACTGGAGATCCTACCTACGCAAAAAAAAAAAAAAATCCGGTGGCCACTCAAATTCTTTAGTTCCTAGCTCCATGACTCGTGAAACTTTTTGGACTCGTTACTTGTTCCGTATTTACCGAATCGATCAAGAGGAAGCCGCTCGGAGGGTTGTGCTCAGTAAGTCGATTCGAACAGACGATCAGTCAAGTTTCCCAGATCCTTGGTTTTTCTCCACCATCATATTCGAAGCATTCTAAATCATGGTTTCCATTCCATCACTCCCTCGGAACTTAAAATCGGGAAATCTCATAGGTGCTGCCCAAGAAGATAATGATGGTGATTTCTCTTGGGACATGGAAGACGAAAGTGAACCCGCATCACCGGTGGTGGTGGTGAACCCGAGTAAAAAGGCATTTGGTCACGAAATTAGGATATCCGAAACTGACAAAGAAGAACAAGTTGAAACGCCAAAATTATCGCAACTCTCCCAACCCACGGTGCCAGCTTCGAAAGCGGACGGTACTGAAAAAGTCGGGTGAGTAGAGGCCTTTTTATAGTTAAAAACATTGTCACTGGTTGATTTACTTACGACTTGGCACGGGTCTGTCCTTGTTACCCAAACTTGGGATTGGCATTGCTCTTCTTCTCTTTTTTTTTGAAATTTTAGAAGTCGTTCGCCTCCCAACCCAGCACCCTCAAATACTTCACTACCCAGTCGAAGAAACTCTTCCTCGGAAGGTGATACGGTCGAAAGCTTTGATGTCGTTAGTGCTCAACAATCCTCGGATGAAAAACCGAAGGAGAGATCTGAAGAAGTCGTCGCTCAAGGTTCGACTAAGTCGCAAGATCATCAGGACGCTGATGAGGATTCCGATTGGGAATGAAGCCTGTTGATCTCTTCCCCTCCAACGCTCGATTTTATCCACCCCCTCGAGTGTATTTCTTTCATCGCTGCTTTGTAAATTTATCGTTTCTGTGGAAGCCTTACTCTTTAGTTGTATGCTGCGATCTCCCTGCTTTGATCATCTCTCTCTCTCTCTTCTAACAAAAAAAAAAAAAAAATACGGGTTTGTGTGTGTATGTATGCGTGTTTTCCCCACCAGTCTGTTCGATTTTAAGTGGTGCGACCAATCTCCGATCCACCTTTCGCGTTTTTTTGTCCTGCAAGTAATAGAAGAACGCTCCATCCAGACCTGCTTACTCTCCCCGTTCCTCTGATCTTGGAGAACCTTAACAGCATTCTCCTTCTTGTGAGATGAACCTGCTGATGCGTGTATCTAGTAACTGAACCTCATGGCGTCTGAAGCGCTAACAATGTATTTACATATGTGTACTGTACTTAACCTCACACCCACCAGTTTCGCTACCAACTCAATAATTTAGGACTCACTCTTGTTTGATGGGAATGAACCATACCTTGGCAAGCTTGCACTGCTGGTCTCAGCAGAGCTTCCTGATCACCTGTCTCGGTCCTTGGGTCATCTATCTCAACCCAGACTCTCAGTCTGGCCGCGTGCGCCCCAGTACTCTGGCGGGGGTCCGCCTTATCATGAGGTGTGTGTGAGCATGCCTGCTCGCCTTTGCCTTGATGTGTGCCAGCTTGTCTTGTGCATCAGTCCAGGGATAGTATCACTCAGCTTGAACTCAATTGCATCCTCACAGTTTATTTTTATTTCTTATTATTTTTGGAATCCCACGATTGACGGGTCTAAAGGTCTGATCAACCCTTGTCAACTTTGAGATTACTGTTCCATTCATTGGGTCCTGTCAGACTACACTAGACTACATAGTAAAGTTTATCCAAAGCTCTTGGTTCTTTCCACCTTTTATATTTAAATCCTTTATGGGAAAGTTCTATCACCTTCAAAGGGTTTTGTTGAAGCAGGAGGTTGGGTGACCAGTGGAGTCTTTTGATCCTTTTGGAATCAAACCTTGATCATAATGATGAGCATATTTCACTTGGTCCACTTGACAAGGATCATGGCTCTTTGGAAGACATTAAATCCATTCTCCCAGAACCTTATACCCAGAACCTTATAATGATTATCTAGATGCTTTCTCTTAGAAAAATTGTTGATAAACTCCCACCTTTGAGGCCCTAAAATGATAAAAAAATAACACATTTGAGATACACCTCCAAAAGGTCTGGTATACACTCTTTCAAAGCAGCAATCTAAGGCATTGTAAAAAGACCTTGAAAAGAATGTAGTCAAAGGTTTTCTTTGAACCAGTGATTCTCTTACATGATTTTCAAGTACTTTTGATTCCCAAGAAACATGAAAGTCTTTGCTGATGTATTGACTACAAACTTGTTAAACAGGTAACTTGTAAAAAAGGCCTACCCTGTTCCTCCTATGGGCATACTTCTCAGTCTTTTTAATGATGAAAATCCTGTTAAAAATTTTGAACTTCAAGGTGCTTATAACATGATTTGAAAATTTTCTTGGTCATGAATGGATCACTGGTATTAGAACCAGGTTTGAAATCTATGGGTATCTTGTTGTGCACTTTGGTATCTGCAATTCTTGCTTGAATTTCCAGTATTTTTTCAATGATTTCATCTCTCAACTATTTAAAGCATGCATGATTTTATGTCTCAAAAACACTATTATTTTCTAATCAAACATTGAAGAATATAAAAGATCATGTTTGAAGTATTATGCAGTGTCTATGAAACAAAAATTTGTATTCTAAGGCTTCAAAGTTTGATTTCCACACTAAATCATTCACCCTACCTAGTGACATGCAGGTCTCCACTGATGGTTTGAAGATGGAATAGGTTGAAAGTTTCAAAGATTTTGAATTGGTCCTTACCAAAAACACTTGTGTAGAGCTTTAGGAATTTCTTGGATTCTTTAAATTCTATCAAAGGTTTATTTTGGGTTTTGAATGTGTTGGTTGGTGTTTATCTCAATTCTTGAAAAAAAAAGATCTATAGCTTTTAACCTTACTGGCACAGCTAAGAATGAGTTTGATGCACTTTAAAAATTTTTCACCACTTCCCAGATCTCAGCTCAATTTGACTGTGATGCATAGAAAACCTTTTTTTTGAAACTGGTGAAAGTGGATGCATCCTTGTAGGATTAATCATAAAGGAAAAGCTCAAAAATTTTCTGGTCAGCCCTGTTGCATTTCATGCTTGTAAATTATCAG
Source organism: Puccinia polysora (assembly GCA_025617555.3). NCBI lineage: Eukaryota > Fungi > Basidiomycota > Pucciniomycetes > Pucciniales > Pucciniaceae > Puccinia > Puccinia polysora. The sequence continues at coordinate 53,939,373 of CM062623.1, forward strand.
TCCAAGAGAATAATCCAAAGATTCATGAAAAGGAATTACTTGCCATTATTCACTACATTCATCATTGGTTTGATTTTCTTCTTAAATTTTCATCTGCTTTCTCTATCCTCACTATCCATTGCAATTTAAAATACTCCATGACCCCTAGATTTATTTCCATGGAGATGTATTTTATGGGCTTGGATGCTTTTCAAGTTTGAATTTTTAATTCACTATTGTTGGGGTAAACAGGCTATAATTTCCAATATTCTCTCATGTCTGGATAGGTTCTACACCATCAGGTGGGGGTTCTATTGTGGACAAAAACTCTCACAATTTTAAACAAATTTTTCAACATTATCATTCTTCACCTTGAATTCTCTATCTCAAAGTTCAATTCAGGCTCAAAAAAATAATTCAGTCTATCAAGCACCTTCAGCCTGTAGATGGATAATATCTGACTCAACTTTGAACCAACACCAATTTTTTTTTGACTCAATAACAATCAAGTCCTCACCTTCTGAAAACAACAAAAAAAAAAAAGTCATTCCCAAAAAGAAATATCTCAATCTTTGTATCTTTGAAGATCAACATAAATCAACTCATTCTGGAAATTTTTTGTATGATGAGACTTAACAACTTATCCCCTGGGACTTCTTTTTTCACAACATTGCCATGGAAATTGGTACCCTACTTTTACTGGTAAAATATTATTCTGGAACAGTAAATCCTGTCCATTAGTCAAGTGAGGGAGGACCCATAATGACCAACCAAGACCCCTGTTCAAGCAATTAAAGGCCAGTAATCAAAAGGATAAGGCATTTTAAAGAAATAAAATTGATTTGAATTGACTGTTGAACTGAGAGAGGATACAAAGACTGCAAGAGTCATCATCAGAGACAAGAGTGAGACAAGGATTCAGAGACAAGAGTGAGACAAGGATTGGTTAATTGAGATGTTCTTGAGTTTGAAGTTTGAGTCAAGTATGACAAGCCAAGGTTGAATGCATAGTGAGCCTTTGAGGTGAGAGAGAAATGGAGAAATACAAGAGATGAATCTCACCGGGCATGATTTCAGGCAGTGAGCAGCCAATTGAGGAAAGTCAAAAGATAGAAGAAAACAGGACAATCAGAAAAGATGAAAAAGTTAAAAAGAAGACAATGAGGGAAGTCTATGATGATTTGAATTTGGTTGAGCAAGGTGTTTGTTGTATTTGAAATGGAGTGATTGTTGAATTTGAGATAAGATGTTTGTTTTATGGTTCTTCCAAGATCTTTCTGGACCCACAATCTATGATCTGGCCCAGAGTCAGCAAAAGCAGTAGAGTCCCCAGGGGAGAAGAGAATCCCTGCGCATGGTGAAACTCCACTGCTGTGAAATCTCAACACGCCCCATGCCAGGAGAGATGAAGAATCAAGACAGTCTCAGAGAGCAAGAAGAAAAAGAAGGAAAAGAGAACAAAATGAGTTGGCAGAGTAATAGGAACATAACCAAGAAGAGAAAAGAAAAGAAAAGAAACAGGAGTCATGTAGACACTGGAGACAAAAAAGACAGTTGAAGGCGTCTTAGGCTAGCCAGATCAAAGCTTTTGGTGAGTGCGTCTGCTAGCATTTCTTCTGATTTGACAAGCATGATTGTGATGTTCCCAGACTTCAGTTCCTCCCTCATCCCTTTGGTTTTCAGGTCTAAATGACAAGTTTTTGAGTTTGAACCAAATCTTTCAAGTTTGTCTACCAAACCACTGTTGTCTGTGTGAATGACAATGGGAGAGAACCCAGTTGCAAAGATTTCACTTGTGAGGGATCGGATCCAGGAGGATTCTTGAAACACGTCAACAAAGGCATTGAGTTCTGCATTGGTGGAACTGTATGTGATATTCTTCTGCTTGGAGCTATTCCACAACACCACACATCCATAGACTGCACAAAGATACCCCGTCTGAGATTTTCTGGTGTCAGGGTCATCAGCCCAGGAAGCGTCAGAGTAGGCAGAGGTCAAGGAGTTTGCGTTGTTAACTCTCAGGCGAAGCTTGACGTCAGATGTTCCTTTCAAGTATTTCCACGTCTTCTTTAGTTCATTCCAGTGAGGCATACCAGGTTTAAAATTGAATCTTGACAAGCTAGAAACAGCAAAAATTACATCAGGCCGTGAGTAGCAAGCAATGTGATTGAGTAAGCCAATAGCTGATCAATAGTTCACATTTAATGTTCTGAATTGTTCAAACTTGTCATCAGTTGCAGGCGTGAGTTGTAGGTTTGGGGTGAGGGGTGATTTGCTGATTTTAGCATCTTCTAAGCCCAGTTCCTTGAGGCCCCTTTCAATGTGCTTGGGTTGGCTAAGAAGAATTTTCTCATGTTTCACCTCTATTTGCATGCCCAGGATGGTGTCCGGATCCTTTTCAGTAGAGCCAGCAAAGCAATTCAAGAATTTATTTTTGAAGTCATTGCCGTTGCCAACAAGGATGAGGTTGTCCACATGGAAGAAGATTTGAGATTTACCATCATTTGACAGGTAAAGGCAAGGATTTCACAAAGATTCTTTGAAACCTATTTCTCTGAATGAGGCTGTAAGCGTTTCATACCAGTTTTTAGGAGCCTGCTTCAGGCCATAGAGCGACTTTTGGAGTTTGAGAAATAGGCACTTTATTTTGGAGCCCTTTTGAGTGTGAATGATTACTTCTTTGTCGATTGGTGAATGCAGAAATGCACTTTTGACGTCAAATTTTCAAATCTTCTGTTCTGATTTGAGTGCGTAGAGAAGTAGAAGTCTTAACGTTGAGGGTTTTCCAGTCAGAGCAAAATTCTCAGAGTAGTCCAAGCCCGCAATTTGATTGAACCCTTGCACGCAGAGCCTGGCCTTATGTCTAACCGGGTCTCCATGAAATTCTTGTTTGATTTTGAAAATCCACGTAGTCTTGAGAGCATTCTTAGGGTCAGGACCATTGTATTTTTCCCATACCCATAGATCCTCAATTGAACCCTGTTTGATGTCCATTGCATCCATCCATTCTAAACATTCTTTGCAGCAAAGGGCATCCTGGTAGGTTTTGGGCTTGTAGAAGTGAAAGAAGCCGTACCATTGTGGAGGCTTGACTTGCGATTGGTCTTGAAGGACCCTTCCTGTGGTTGAGAAAGCCTGTTGGTTGACTCGACTGATGTTCTGAGACGTCGTTGAACCTTCCTGGCCAGAAGGAGCTGATGAGTTTGATTTTTCCAATGATTGGTCAACTGACTCCGCTTCATCAGCCAAGCTGATTGAGTCAAAGGACTTTTCCTGATAGTCCGTCCATGGAACTTGACAGTTGGGAAAATCTTCAGAATTGTAGTTGGGAGTTGGTATTTGGTTGCTGGCATCTGTTTCAGATTCAATTTCAAAGTTGAATCCATTCACTCTTGAAGGAGGCATGCGTAAAAATCTGACGTGCTTAGATGAGACAATAGAGCCATGTTTAGTTAAAATTTGATACAAAAGAAGAAGTTGATTGAAGCCTACTAGTGTTCCTTCTTTGCCTTTCAGGTCAAATTTCAATCCTTTCTCTCTTTTGTTGATTAAGTAGATGCAGGGGTTTCCAATAGGTTTCAGAAAAGAGGATGGAAGAGCCCGGCCAAGCATCTTCTCCCAAGGAGTTGCCGTTTTGCCTTTCAGAGGGATGTGATTGAGCATGAGACAGCACCCCTTGATCACCTCATGCCACACAGAGGAGGGAAGACGGCCCTCTTTAAGGGTTTCCCGGGTTGATTTGACAATGGTTTGATTAGCTTGCTCCGCACAACCATTGCGTTTCAAATGATACGGTTCAGAGACTATGTGAGTAATATGCCTATCTTCCAGAAAGGAGGTTAGCTTTTCATTGACAAATTTGGTTCCTCCATCAGAGCAGACCTTGGAAGGGTAAACCCCCCAATGATAATTTTCTTTTTCAAGCAAGCTAATAATGATATTGGCCGTCTTGTCCTTTGAAGTTATAGGGAAGGCCGCAAGATATCCGCTAACATTGTCTACAAAAGACAGGATGAACCTATGGCCAGACTTGGAGGACGGTTGAATTGGTCCCATGAGATCCAGGTGTATTCAATCAAAGACTTTGGTGGATCTTGTAGAAGTGAGTTTGAAAGGAACTTTTTTAATCTTACTCCTGACGCAGTTGACGCACTAGAATTTCTGATTGATGTCTCTGGGAATGTGCTGAATGAGAGAGGCAAGTCTTGAGAGCAATGCATGACTGTATTTTCTATGAATATCCAGCAAGGCTTCTTCCAGCAAAGATGTGATGGAAGAAAAGAGAGACTTTGAAGATGAGAGAGGGTTACAAGAGGGATTAGGAAGTGTGTAGAGATTGTTCTTGATTTTTCCAGCAAGCACCTCTTTACCTGAGTGGGTCACAGAGAATTTAGTCCCACTAGAACTGATTGCACAGCCCTTGCCATTCAGAGCGCCCGCGCTGATCAAGTTGATGGTCATGTTGGTTACATAGAATGCCTTGCTGAGCTTGAGTGTAAGGTTGCTCCAATAAAGTACAACTGTGCCCTTTCCTTTTATTGGTAAGCTTGCTCCTTCCTTTCCAGTCTTGATAGGATCACCAGAGTATGATTCCATTTTGGTGAAATAGCAACTGTCATTGATCATATGGAATGATGCTCCGCTGTGAAGCAAAAAACACTGGTTTGAATCCCCATGTTCAATCCACAGGATGAGTAGAGAAAGATAGTGAGAAGAGTGAGATTCAGTCTTTGCTTTTAATCCAACCTTCTTTGCTTTCCATTTTGCCTGATTTTCTCTCCACCATTCTGGAGCTATCTCCGGATGTAGGTGTTGAGTTGACAGTTGTCTACTCATGCCCCAGTGTCAATACTCCAAATCTGATAGATCCTCCTCTTATCCGCTTCATCCCTCATTCCCAATTTTCTGATTTTTTTTCCTCTTCCTCTCCGGTCAATTAATCAACGTCTTCCACCCCCGCTCCAATCCAACACACTCTCATCCTCCTTCCCTTGTACCTCATCCCTCATTCCCTTATTCTCATTCATCTCTTAAACCATCATCTCTCCCATCTCATTCCATCATTTCTCCCATCTCATTTGAATTGTCTATCCCATTTGCAATCTCTATATTTTCAACCTTCAATCTATCCAAACTCAAACTTCATCCTTGATCTCCTCCTCACGCAAATCATTGACTCTCAACTTCCTTTTCTGTTTAGCTGTGAGGCTCATTGCTCCTTCATCATTATCCATCAAGAAACGTCCTAACAATATCTTTCTCCAGTTTCTTGTGTCTTGTCTCTTTGATTCTTTTGCTGTCCTTTCCTTCCTCGCCTCTGATCAATCCTGTGTTTCCAACTACCTCTCACTCTCACTTAGTCCCGCACGGTAAGACCTATAAACTAGCTCTATCTCATCAAACTCCATGTCATTCCTTGTATTTCTCAATTCTCATTCATTTTGTCTTAAGACCCCGTTGGTCTTACTTTGAAATACAGTTCTCAAGTTTTCACGGTTAAAAGCCAAAAGTTACCACGACTCAGCTGCCGCTCCATGGATTCAACTGGACCAACGGACGTGAACTCACCCCTTCTCAAAACCCTAACCGACTCCATCCCTAATCTCAACAAATCAAACTTTTCTTTATGGCAATCAAAGTTGACAACAATCTTTTTGCTCAAGGGTATAGCCCAGTGGCTGAAGGACGGTGAGAGTAAGGAATGTCCTCCGGAAACCAATCTTGAAATTGCAGGCTACATTTTGGCAAAGCTTGATAATTGAACCTACATCAACTGCGTCAAGGAAAACAATGCATTGGATGGCATCAAGTTGTGGAAATCAATCAACAAATTCTACGCCTCATCAAAAACCTCCAATTGATCCCAAATATTCTTTAACTTTCTGAAACTATGCTTTGACCCCAAGAATGTTGAAAAATTTATCACCAACGTTTGATCATGTCTGCTTCAGATCTTGGAAATTAGAATAAAGATGGACAAAGATATTTTGGCTTATCTTATATTATACAAATTCCCACCTCAGCTTGAACATCTGAAGACTACAATAACTCAATCCCTTGGAGACGCCAAAATTAACGGGGACATGGTCCTTAGAAATTTAAATCAGATAAAAAACAATATTGCTGCCAGCACATATGCCTCTGCCCTACTAGCTAATCAAGAGCCTCTGCGATGCAAACCCAACTGGCATAATCCTCAGGCCTTTCACCCAAAAAACAAGTGTTTTGCACTGTATCCTCATCTTATCCCAAACGCTACCAGAAATCCAACTCCCTCACAACCTAACTCCATGTCACGCTTTGCACTTAAGGATTATTGTCTTCACCACTTCAACATGTCCTCTCCTCAGTACCATCTACCTCAGTCTAAAAGCGTGACACAAATAAAAGCACAACATCAATGGTGCGATCCGCTATTTCCTCTGGCTCACGCTGACCTTCCAATCTCGGCGACCAACTCAGTATATACTTGCGAACTTCGCGGTTAAATCCATACCGGTTGGCCATCCATTATCAGATCCAATCTCCTTCCCTGGCCAATCAACAGCCTCAGACTTCCATCTTTGGTCATGCATTGTTTGTTAGTTCGCATCTAAGTCTAACTAAGCCATCACTACTTTACAGTTTGCAATTGGACTAGTCCCTACCCTGCATACACTATTACATCTCATTTGCATTAACTTCAACGTCACTTGCTCCTGTCCCAATTTGTCATGCAATTGTACGCTCAGATTCTATTTTCTCGCACTTACGCTAAGACCTTGGATCTATACCACTTCTTCATTTCCTATCCTGTTCCTGTCATTCATTGCCTCACCGCTTCAACTGTAGTTAGCTCATCACCAGGTTGTGTCTAGTCACTTTGGATTACCTTATAAGGGCTATCCCCTAGCCTGATGATTGTCTCCTCAGTTAGTTAATTTCATACGTTCTTGCATTTTGCTACAACCTAGTTATCACATCGGACTCAGGTTGAGTTTCCTTCTTTGGAACACATTCCATTCATCTTGCCGTTTGTTGAGTGGCATAACCAAGTTTGCACTTTGCAACTGGGCCTTGCTATTTGCACTTGCCCTTGCACTTGGCATTCCTTCACGCTCACAATCATCTAAGAATTGCCCTATAGTACATGGGGTGGTCGTGTGAAAGTAAATTAACTAACTCAACTCATCTATTGTAGCCTGCCAACCCATAGTAGACTTCTTCTTTTCAATGTCATGTACTTGCTCAACCGGGAACGCTTCCCTTGCCCCTTACAATGATGAGATCCATTGGGTAGGGAGAACCAGCGCTCCTTGGGCCCAACAACCCTTAGATCCAGTTCCTCCTTCTCAATTGCCATCTGTTGAACCCCTTGATGATCCTTGGGGTCCTCCATGGGATGCACCGACGGACCCTCTTGCCAAATTCGCAGAATCCGACCATTCTTCCAATGAAACCTCAACTCGTGGTAGACCAGGGGTTCGCACTACTGCTCCCAAGCCCAATGCTCCAACCCTGCTTTCAACATTGATCCAGGCCCTCACTCATGGTGCCCAGCAATCTAGCCCAAGTACTCCTAGATTTCGTACTCCGGGAATGAAACAACCCAATCACTTTATGGGAGAACACCCTCATAAGCTTAGATCCTACATACAGTCTTGTAAAATCATCTTTTCAAACAACTCAAACAATTTCCCTTCCAATAGACATAAAGTTATGTATGCTTTTTCCTTCTTAGGAGGTAGAGCCTCGCAGTGGTTTGAACCATACCTCAAACTTTTGTCCAAAGACAGTCCCACTTGTATTCTCAACAACTGGGACAGGTTTGAGCAGCAACTGTTCACCCTGTTTGGCGATCCCAATGAAGTTCGAAACGCCAAATACAAGCTTAATAGTTTAGTTATGAAGGAGAATAGTAGAGCTTCCACTTATATTTCTCATTTTTGAACCTTGCAGTCTTGCATCCAGTGGAACAAGGCCACTCTTCTATTCCATTTCCGAAAGGGTCTACCGGCACGCTTAATCAAACAGCTTGCAGGTGGGGGTCATAAGACAACCTTGCTTCAGCAGCTAATTGATTGAGTGATTGAGCTTGATAATGGCTATTGTGACAAGAATTGCTCTTGGCGAAACAACCATGGACCGTCCACCTTGGCTCCAAGGGTGGACAAATCCTCAAAGCAAAACACGAGGAACCCAAAACCATCTAAACAAACCCCAACTTTGAACTCTAACTCAAAAGGGAAAGCCATTGCCGAAACTCCGAAGTTCTTGGACAAAGAAACCGGGATGCTTCAAAACAAGGAACGGCTACAAAGGGAAAAGAACGGGCTGTGTATGTATTGTGGAGGAAAAAATGATGTTGACAACTGTGCAAAGCGGTTAGTGCATGAAGCGGCTAAGCAGTCAAAAAATTAGCTTGTAGTTTTTCTGATACTCGCAAGGAAAACTACACATTATCTAAATCACCGCGAGTAAATCTTTGCACTTGCGAGTCACTAGGTGCTCCGAGTTTGAGATTTATCCTATTCCATTCCAACAACACTCCTTATCAAGTATTACTTGATTCCGGCACTAATGTTTCCTTCATCAGTGAATCTTTTTCCACTTCCAAAAATCTTATGCGTTCCGAGATAGATAAATTTCCTATCTATTTAGTAAGTAGTGCAACTGAACCGTCTTACTGGGTTTCCCAAAAGGCAAAATGGACCTTTGCATTCTCCAATTTCCCCAGCTTCGAATGGGATTTATTTGTCTTGGCTATACCCGGAATGGATGATACCATTCTAGGCCATGATTTCCTAGTTTACTGGAATCCAGATGTGAATTGGCAAGAAGGAGTAATTAACCTTCAAACCTTGCACCCCCAGAACACTAACCTTTCCGTCAATCAGGAATTAAACAGCCTACCTGACACTGTCATTGAGTTGGATGACACTTTTCCGTCAGGAGATTTGCAATATCCTGACCTTCATTCCCAAATTCCCTCTTCAGATTTAGGAGTTATTGCTTACCTATCCAGCTTACCTCTTTCCTGTTCCTTTGAAGAGAAATAGACACCAACCAAACGGTGTATTTTGAGCTCCCTAATCCTCTCGCACCATGCGAGCACCTCAAACCCGGTGCTTGAAGATGACAAGATTGAAGATTTAGAAATCATTCGAGAGTCTTTACCTTCAGTTTATCATGACTTTGCTGACGTCTTTTCAGCTACAAAAGCAGATAAACTGCCTCCATCCCATCCTTACAATCACAAGATCAAACTTACTGGCCCACCTCCGGCACCAGGAACACTCTACTCTCTCTTGAAGCAAGAATCCATTGCGCTTCAAGACTACATTGCGGAAAATGTAGCAAAAGGATTTCTTCAACCAAGCAATTCAAATACCGGTTCACCTGTCCTATTTGTTCCAAAAAAGGACGGCGGACTTTGCCTTTGTGTTGACTACAGGAAACTGAACCAGGTAACCCGGAAGAATGCCTATCCAGTACTGCCTATGTCACATCTCCTCACTCTCTTCCATGGAGCTACTTATTTCTCGAAGTTAGAACTTTGGGGTGCCTATAACATAATTCACATTAAGGAAGGTCATGAGTATTTAACTGCAATGAGAACCCGGTTTGGCAGTTATGAGTATACCATCATGCCTTTTGGCCTCTGTAATGCTCCTTCCACTTTTCAACATTTTGTCAACAACATTTTCTCCAATCTTGTAGGTAAATACCTTGTGGTATATCTCAATGATATACTAGTCTACTTGAGGAACCTTGAAGATCACATCGCACATGTGCGAGAGGTGCTGCAGCAACTTTGCAAGAATGACCTGCTTGCAAAAGCCTCTAAGTGCGAGTTCCATTCCTCTTCTCTTCATTTTCTAGGTGTTGTAGTCTTGCAGCAAGGACTATTGATGGACCCAGCCAAGAGCGAACGCATATTGGACTGGCCCCCACCTTCTTCAGTTAAATCTCTTCAAGTTTTCCTTGGTTTCAGTAATTTCTATAGAAGGTTTATTGCGCATTACGCCAAAAAAACCATGAATCTTACTAACCTTCTTCAAAAAGAAATTCCTTTTGTTTTTACCAAACAAGCTGCTTTGGAGTTGGAAGCTCTGAAGAAAGCGTTCACCACTGCTCCAATACTTGCTCACTTCAACAAGCTAGCTTGCACTATTGTCAAAACAGATGCAAGCAACTATGCAATTGCAGGAGTAATCTCGCAGTTTTCTTCCTCCACTTCTCTCTTTCATCCCGTAGCTTTTGAGTCTTGCAAGTTGCTTGCTGCAGAGCTTAACTATGAGATTCATGACAAGGAACTTCTTGCAATTGTTTATTGCTTGAAAAAATGGCGTTCATACCTTTTGAGCCTTAGGGAATCCTTTGAGGTTTTAACTGATCATAATTCTTTGAAGTATTTCATGAGCTCAAAAGTCCTCACATGGAGACAGGAACGATGGGCCAAATACCTCTCCGAGTTCCACTTTACAATCACGTACCGTCCTGGTAAACAAACGGTAGTTCCTGATGCTTTATCACGTTGGGACAACGTTTACCCAGGGGGGGGGAGCACCTTTTCCGAAAACAACCCGGAAAACATTAGGACACTCTTCTCAACCCAATCTGCCCAACTCAGTTTGATCATTGCTTGCTTACAAGATTTGGCTTCCAAACTCCGACAAGATCAATGCAACAACCCCAAGTGCATTGAACTTTGCAAAAGTGCAAACTTATTAGATAGTAGTTACAGTATTGATGATAATGACTTTTTAGTCTATGATAATTGTATAGTAGTACCAGATAATTCTTGCATTAAGTTAGATATCTTTGAGTCATGGCACAATTCTCCGCTTTCTGGTCATCATGGGCAGGATAAAACCTACCAATTGATCGCACAAGACTTCTACTGGCCTGGTATGACCAAAGAAGTAAAAGACTATGTTAGCGCATGCTATGATTGCAATCGTAACAAGTCCTTGAAACACCGGAAGTATGGGCTGCTCCCGCCACTTTCAATTCCGCCTTGTCCTTGGCACTCGCTGTCTATGGATTTCATCTCTCAATTACCTTCTTCTAGTGGATATGATGCTATTCTAGGAATAGTAGATTGCTTCTCGAAGATGGCTGTATTTTTACGCAGTAATGCAACGGCCTCTTCAGAAGACTTAGCTAACTTGTTCATAGAATATGTATTTTTGAAACATGGTCTCCCTGATAATATAGTTAGTGATCGTGGATCTCTGTTTGTCTCAAGCTTCTGGACCTTGCTATGCCAACATTTGAAGATCACTTGCAATTTATCAACGGCTTACCACCTGGAAACAGATGGGCAAACCGAGAAAGTTAATCAGATTCTCAAACAATATCTTTGAATGTATGTTGCCTATCAACAAGACAACTGGTTGCAATGGCTCCCACTAGCCAAATTTACCTACAACAACTCCACTCATTCCTCCACCAAACAGTTGCCCTTCCAAACTCTTTATGGTAGAAACCCAACTTTCTCTTCCCTTCACGTAGCACCTTCTCAACCTGCTACTGATTACCTTGAGCATATTCAATCCCTTCAATCGTAGCTTTGAACCAACCTCGAAGGAGAAAACCAGCTCTATAAGGAGAAAGCAGACCAATCTTGCACTTTGGCTCCAACCTTTGCAGTAGGAGATCAAGTATGGCTTGATGCTTGCAACATTTGCAGCACTCGCCCAACTTGCAAACTCTCCAAAAGAAAGCTTGGCCCCTTTAAAGTAGAATCAGTTATCTCCCCTAAAGCCTTTAAACTTACTTTACCTGCAAAATGGCAAGGTATCCACCCGGTCTTTCATGTGTCTCTCCTAGAGCCAGCTTGAGTCCTATACCCGGGCAAGACTCATCCCCCTCCTGAACCGGTCACTGTCCTTGATCATCAAGAGTGGGAAGTAAGCCGTATTCTGGATTCCAGGTTACGCAAAGGAAAACTTCAATACCTTGTCACATGGTCTGACTTCCAGTCCAACAAAGATCACACCTTGTGGGAACCAGCCCATCACCTTTGCAATTCACCCAATCTGATTCGAGACTTCCATGCAAACTACCCTTGCAAACCTTGAAAATCATGATTATTTCCCATCCAATCCCATTCCATTCCATTCCACATTTCATCCCATCCAATCTCATTCCATTCCATTTCACATTTCATCCCATCCAATCCCATTTCATTCCATTCCACATTTTATCCTATCCATATTCTGTCTCATACATTCCCATTCCATTCCATATTCCATCTCATTTAACCCCATTTTATTTCACACCATCATTCCATCAGTTAATTACTCCATCTCACTGTGTTCTTCCTTTTTCTCATTTCCCTTTCATTTCTACTAAATAAAACCTCATTCCTTATTATTAAAAAAATATAATAATAATATTTCTATTTATAATAATATATATATATATATATATATATATATATATTTATAATAAATAAATAATTACAAAGTATCCTTTACTTCCTTCTCTGCATCCTCCCAATTTGCCTTCAATTCCGCAACCATGGATCAAAAAGTATCCAGGTCTTCATTGTTGATTAATGCAGACATTCTTTGGAGAACTAGCACTTCCGTTATAATGTGCCTCTCAAAGATCTCCTTGCACCTTGCAACCCAAGCTTGCTTCTGCCAAGCATTCCATCCGCCTTCCTCCAAGAGCTCTTCATACGCTCTCTTCCTTTGGCCTCCCAAGGTGCCTTCTCCAATATTGTCCGTCAGCCGCCTTGCATCAGTTTTGATTGGCCCTACGACTCGCACCGGATCTGTTTTGCCTTGGCCTTCCATTTCTTCCGTTCCATCCACTCAATCCCTTCCATCTCCTCCATTTCCTTCTCCTAATTCATCCACTCCTTCTCTCCCTCCATTTCTGCTCCCTCCATTACCGTTTCCTCCATTTCCTGTTTCTCCTTCCCCTTTGTTTCCTTCCTCCTCCCTTGCTTCCTCCGTTATAATTCACACCGGTTCCGCACCAGACAATTTGCCTCGCACCTCGGCATTCATCTTGGGCCCCAGGAGTTCAGTTGGTGGTCCCCAGTAAGGTGGTGGTGGGGGTGGTGTGTTTGTGGTATATCTTTGGAAATGAGGCAACACTAGCAAAACAAGCAAAATTAGTTATTATTTTATGATCATTAGTCAGTCAAGAGTAGTACTTACCAGGAACTCGAGTCCCCAAGTATTTGATCTCCGGCAACAGTGGTATCTTGTAATTAACCCTTGGCGCGGAACTACAACTTTGTATCTCCCTTGATGATTCCAAAGTGCCCTTGACAGTCAACTTGACATTTATAGGAAAGTTACATGCCACCTTGCAAAGGCAACATTTCTCACACTTGCCTCAAAGGCCTTGGAAGGCAGTACTAGGAACACAACGCTTGTTGCGGCAAATACAGTTTTTGCAACGGCGGAATGACAATGACAACATTCTATATAAATTATAAATCTATTGAGTAAGAAATTAAATAATTTATAAGGGTATACAGTAATAATTAACGACTTGAAATCAATGGGAAAATTTGCCTGAACACTTGCAGGAGCTCGCATCTTTATACCCGGGAAACTGTCACGCTTTGCACTTAAGGATTATTGTCTTCACCACTTCAACATGTCATCTCCTCAGTACCATCTACCTCAGTCTAAAAGTGTGACAAAAATAAAAGCACAACATCAATGGTGCAATCCGCTATTTCCTCTGGCTTGCACTGACCTTCCAATCTCGGAAACCAACTCAGTATATACTTGCGAAGTTCGCGGTTAACTCCATACCGGTTGGCCATCCATTATGAAATCCAATCTCCTTCCCTGGCCAATCAACAGCCTTGGACTTCCATCTTTGGTCATGCATTGTTTGTTAGTTTGCATCTACGTCTAACTAAGCCATCACTACTGTACAGTTTGCAATTGGACTAGTCCCTACCCTGCATACACTATTACCTCTCATTTGCATTACCTTCAACGTCACTCTCTCCTGTCCCAATTTGTCATGCAATTTTACGCTCAGATTCTATTGTCTTGCACTTACGCTAAGACCTTGGATCTATACCACTGCTTCATTTCCTATCCCGTTCCTGTCATTCATTGCCTCACCGCTTCAACTGTAGTTAGCTCATCACCAGGTTGTATCTAGTCACTTTGGATTACCTTATAAGGGCTATCCCCTTGCCTGATGATTGTCTCCTCACGTTAGTTAATTTCATACGTTCTCGCATTTTGCTACAACCTAGTTATCACATCGGACTCAGGTTGAGTTTCCTTCTTCGGAACACATTCCATTCATCTTGCCGTTTGTTGAGTGGCATAACCAAGTTTGCACTTTGCAACTGGGCCTTGCTATTTGCACTTGCCCTTGCACTTGGCATTCCTTTGCGCTCACAATCATCTAAGAATTGCCCTATAGTACATGGGGTGGTCGTGTGACACGCCAATCCCAAAGCTTCCGCAAACCTGGCCTACACCTTTGCCGTGGCTAATTTTCATCACATCAATTGCTGATCTCTATTGCTCAACTTGGGAGCGTCAAACAATATGTTCAACAATCCCAACTATTTTGATTGGCTCAAGCATGACAATACTGAGGTAAATACTGGAAAGCCCAATGCTTCAATTATGTCTCAGGGAACTGGAAATGCAATAATTCACACCAAAACGGCTTCCCTTACCCTAAACAACTCCTTACTTGTGCCAGATCTAGCCTTGAACCTGGTCTCTCTTGAACAACTGATTCAGAAGGGATGCATTCTTTCTTGGCTTACTTCCGGAAGATTTGGAGTTTTCTTTGAAAAAAAATGATTATGTCTGGATCCATCCGCAATAATCTCCTCTATATAGAGGAGTTGGTTCCCAATGTCTCTGATCACCATATTTTCCTAACCATGTCAATGATTCACAAACAATTTGGGAATGTGCATCATGAACAAGTGAAGCTTCTCTCTACCCTGTTTCCAAATCTTAAATGGGATCACAGTTCCTGCATTTCCTGTGCAAAAGGAAAAATTCACCAATCATCATTCAAAGATCACATTCCCTCCAGTTCTCTTCCTTTTGAATTTATTCATGCAGATGTTTTTGGACCAATCAACCCCATATCCCGATTGGGAAATTGCTATTTCCTTCTCCTGACGGACAACTTCTCCAAATACAAAACTTGCATTCCCATAAAGCTCAAG
Organism: Puccinia polysora; assembly: GCA_025617555.3. NCBI lineage: Eukaryota > Fungi > Basidiomycota > Pucciniomycetes > Pucciniales > Pucciniaceae > Puccinia > Puccinia polysora. The sequence continues at coordinate 53,954,518 of CM062623.1, forward strand.
TCCGATGTCGCTGTTGAAGTTATCAATTTTATAAAATTACATTTGAATCTTCTCAACATAATGCTGAGGATTTTTCATTCTGATAACGGTGGGGAGTTTATCAACTCTCATCTGACATCATTCCTGAAAGATAACGGCATCCTCCACACCACCTCAGAACCCTATACACCCCAACACAACCCAGTTGCCAAGCCAGGAAACAGAACACTAGTCAAGGCAAACAGAACCAGTATGATTGACATGTCCATTTCACTGAACCTGTGGGATGAAATCATGATCAGCACTTGCCAAATTTTAAACTCAGTCCCGTCAGTGAAATCAAAAATATCCCCTTTTGAACTCTGGAACAACCAACTTCCCAAATTAAAGCTGTTCCAAACGTTAGGATCCAAAGTTTTGTCTTGAATAACCACCCAGGTCTCTCAAAACTCAGTGAAAAGGGCGTCGAGGGAATCTTGGTGGGATTTGATCTCAATCTAAATTCCTATAAGATCTTTCTGCCCAAAAGCGGATCTATTGTTTGTAGTAAACATGTTAAGATTTTTGAAAATGTTAAATTCAACAACGTCTCCCCTTTTTCTTTAGATTCTCCATTTAACTACCTCCTTGAAAATGAACCACTTACTAACATTCTTACCTCCCCTACTCTAAAACTCCTACTCCTCAAATTTCTAACTCTACTGCACCTCAACTCCCTCCGTCTACTTCCTTCCCAAATTCTTCCAAATCTCTTCCTTCACCATCCTTGCCTCAGGTGTCTGAACACAACAAATCCTCCAATTCTGACCCCGAAACCTTAGAAGACAAACAAGTCTCACATTTTCTCACTCCCCATGAATCTTAAAACCTTCAAGATTGTTCAAGGGTTCAACTTCCTCAAAGAAACGGTTTCTTGATGCAATCAGTTCCAAAATCATATAGAGAAGTCAAAAAAAGCTCAGACCGAGCAAGATGGTTGGATTCTATGCAGGTTAAACTGGACGGCATAGACTTGCTGAAGGTGTGGGAGGGATGTCACACCCTTCCTAGCGGGAAGCAAGCGCTATCAACCGTCTGGGTCTATTGACTAAAGGAACAACCTGAAGGGTTGGACTCTCTGTTTAAATCCAGACTCTGCTTACAGGGTTTCAAGCAGTTGGAATTCTGCAACTATGGGGAGACTTATGCCCCTACTGGTTCAATTGTCACCCTCCGCGTATTTCTTGTTTATTTGTTCCATCACTCTCTTGAAATCACTCAAATGGATATTAAGTCCGCCTTCCTACATGCCCCTCTTGAAAAAGACGTCTTCATTAAATGACTGGATGGTTATTCCTCCCCTTTTCCTTACTTCAAGCTCAACAAAGCACTTTATGGACTGAAACAGGCGCCAAGGAGTTGGTTCAATACCTTACGCTCTTGGATAGTATCCAAGGGCTTTGTGGTCTCAAGCGCCAATCAATGCCTCTACATCAACAAGGATATCTCTATTTTTGTTTTTTTCTATGTGGACGACTTAATTGTCATCGGGAAATCATCCAAATTCCGCTCTTGTTTGAAGTCTCAATTCTCCATTTCTCACAAAGGTCCACTCCAGAAAATTCTTGGCAACCAACTTGTTGATACAATCCATGGACCAGCTCTGCTACAACCAAAGCACATTGAGTACGCCTTGGAGGAGCTGGGACTACTCAAATCCAAACCAATCACTACCCCAATGACTCCCAACATTCATCTTGCCCCAGAATCCGATGAGGAGTAAAGTGAATTCCTCAAGCTTAAAATCAATTTTAGATCATTGTTGGGCTTTCTTAATTTCATTGCCAGCAGAAATCATCCCGACCTATCCCATGCCATATCCACCCTATCCCAATTCAACATCAAGCCTGGCATTCAACATTGGCAAGAGGCCAAGCACGCTTGGCGCTATCTCAACCACACCAAGAATCTAGCTCTTTGACTAAAATCAGCCAACTTCAAATACAACATAGAATGCTTCAGCAACTCCAATGGTGGAAATGATGCAGTGACGCGGCGGAGTCACACAGGCTACATCATACTCTTGTATGGTTTCCCGGTATCCTGGAACAGTAAAATTCAGCCTTCAGTTTCTCTTTTTTCCATCAAAGGTGAATTGAAGGCATTGGTATCAGTGGCCCAAGAAAAACTTTGGCTTGATAATCTTCTTCACAAAATGAACCCTTGTCTCACTCTATCTCATTGCTTCAATGTAGACAACAAGGCTGTTAATGACTTGGTTAACTTTCAGTCACACCACAGCGCCCTCAAGCATGTGGACACTCAAATAAATTGGCTTTGAGAGAAACAGGCTGCAAAGAAGCTCATCACTAATCAGATCCCTTCTCATCAAATGCTTGCCGACCCTCTAACTAAACCGGCCATCAAGTCATCAGTTCTAAATCTAACAAACTCTATCTTAGCGCCTCACAAATAAACATGGCGGTGTGTTGAGTTGACAGTTGTCTACTCATGCCCCAGTGTCAATACTCCAAATCTGATAGATCCTCCTCTTATCCGCTTCATCCCTCATTCCCCATTTTCTGATTGTTTTTCCTCTTCCTCTCCGGTCAATTAATCAACTTCTTCCACTCCCGCTCCAATCCCACACACTCTCATCCTCCTTCCCTCGTACCTCATCCCTCATTCCCTTATTCTCATTCATCTCTTAAACCATCATCTCTCCCATCTCATTCCATCATTTCTCCCATCTCATTTGACTTGTCTATCCCATTTGCAATCTCTATATTTTCAACCGTCAATCTATCCAAACTCAAACTTCATCCTTGATCTCCTCCTCATGCAAATCATTGACTCTCAACTTCCTTTTCTGTTTAGCTGTGAGGCTCATTGCTCCTTCATCATTATCCATCAAGAAACGTCCTGACAATATATTTCTCCAGTTTCTTGTGTCTTGTCTCTTTGATTCTTTTTCTGTCCTTTCCTTCCTCACCTATGATCAATCCTGTGTTTCCAACTACCTCTAACTCTCACTTAGTCCCGCACGGTAAGACCTATTAACTAGCTCTATCTCATCAAACTCCATGTCATTCCTTGTATTTCTCAATTCTCATTCATTTTGTCTTAAGACCCCGTTGGTCTAACTTTGAAATACAGTTCTCAAGTTTTCAGTAGGTGCCAACAATCTCCAGCTGAGTGTTTAAATAATATTATGTATTTTTATATAATATTATGTATTTTTATATAATATTATGTATTTTTATATAATATTATGTATTTTTATATAATATTATGTATTTTTATATAATATTATGTATTTTTATATAATATTATGTATTTTTATATAATATTATGTATTTTTATATAATATTATGTATTTTTATATAATATTATGTATTTTTATATAATATTATGTATTTTTATATAATATTATGTATTTTTATATAATATTATGTATTTTTATATAATATTATGTATTTTTATATAATATTATGTATTTTTATATAATATTATGTATTTTTATATAATATTATGTATTTTTATATAATATTATGTATTTTTAGATAGTCTACTATCCATGGGAACATTTATTACATATGTAGAAAGTTCCCATGTATGTTGTAGCCTGTTTACGCGGTACCTGAGCCTCTCAGGCCGCCTGTCACTCTTTCAACCCGTAGTCCCGCGGCTGCGTACTTTTCAGAGGCCCGGGGCTGCGTACACAACCTCAACGGTGTGACAAGGCTTTATCTCAGCCCCGCGCGGGTGCATTGGCTGCCGCGGCTGCGTGCGGGAATTGTAACAAAACACATTTCCGTCCATAACTCCTAAAATATACACAACACCTCAATTCTGACTGAATTTTAGGTGTGAAACCTATACGTGACAATGTGTGGGAAATATTTAAATGGCCAAAAAACTCAATAATGGAGCCGTAGTATTTTGGTTTTTCTTTCCTTTATTATTTAAAAATATAAGGAGTTGGATTTCAAGGGTGGGGTCAGTGAGTGACCCTACCTAATTTTGGGTGGAGAATCCATTTCTGTAATAATATTTATAATTTTCCTACTCCTTCTGAGGTCGATTGTATTATTATTATTTTTATTTTATTTTTGTTACTTTTGCAGCTTGCTCTGCAATAGTAGCAAGCTGACACAATTGCTGGTCCTTGATGAAGGGGAAAACCAGCCATCCTCCCTCCCCCTCATGACCAAGCAAGGGGAGGGAGGGTGGCAGGGGCCGCCAGCCACTGCCACCGCAACCAGGGCTGCGGCCTTGCACACAGCGGGTGGGGGGACTCCAAATGGAGCCCCCTTCCCCATACAATGGCCCTGCGCGGGCTGTTGGGCCCGGCAAAGGGCCCCAGAGAGAAACAAGCGGCCCCAAGGGGGCCGCAACACGGGCGGCAGCCCAAAGACCAAAAAATACATACTTTGGCCAGCCAGGACATCTGGCCAAGTATGTCCAAAATAAATCTTGGGCCCAGTTATGCCCAGATAAGCCCGTCTGGCTAAGGTGGCCCATCCACCCTGGCAGGCCTGTTAAGGCCTGTGTCCCAAAGGACCTAGAAAAAATGTTTTGGTGCAAAAATGCCCAAATCAATAACATCCACATAGGCCCAAATGGCCCATGTGATGTCCAATGGGCCATGGAGGCCCATTTGTGCATCCCATTTGGATTAAAAATTAATATGCACATTACTACAAAATAATATGCACATTACTTGGGTGCCTCTGTATTTTAACACACCCCCTTAATCCAAAAGGGATGCCATAGGCATAATAGACACAAAAACTTGATGTTTGTTCCTATCTAATTCCTTAGTTAAGATATCCGCAATAATTGCTCCAGTGAGAATGTAATGTAACACTATCTTTCTGCAGTTCACTGCATCACGTATATAGTTATAATGAACATCAAGATTTTTTTCTTGAATGGAACACTTGGTTTTCTGCCAATTTAATGGCACTCTGATTATCAGAATACAAAAACGCAAACCCTTGTGGTTTTTGAGTATCCTCTAGGACCTTTCTCAACTACTTTGCCTCCTGTGAAGATGATAGATACACTCTGTAATCTGCTTCTGTTGATGAAAGACTTATTGCTGACACCTTCTTAGACATCCATGACACTAGATTCTTTTCTAAAAAGAATACAAAACCACTTGTTGATTCCTTAGTGTTACCATCCGCACAACTTGCATCAAAATAAACAACCAAATCAAAATTTGCTGAATTTGAAAACTGCAGTCCCAGACTGCTTGTTCCTTTAAGATACCTCATAACTCTCTTAAATGCAGACCAATGCCTCATGCTTGGTTTCTCTAAGTGTTGTGAAAAGATGCCAATTTCATAAGCAATATCTGGCCTTGTACACTGCCCCAAAAAATTTAGCAATCCAATAGCTGACCTATAATTGTTCCCGGATTGGACAAACTCCAGATTCTCTTCATCTTCAGACTTTTCTCCCCAAATGTTAGACTGCATTGGAGTACCAAAATCCTTTGCATCCTCTAAGCCATACTACTTAATTAGAGCTAGCACATAATGATTTGATCCAACTTGATCCCATTATTGCTCTTACTAACTTTCATTCCCAGCACCTTTTGTGCCAGGACAAGATCTTTTATCTTGAACTCCTTTTTGAGTGCCTCCATGAATCTCTCTTTAACATTCCCAATAATGATAATGTCATCAACCCATACAAAAAAAATTGCATCCTTTCTCACAAAGAGACAAGGGTTGGCCTCACTTGTCCTGAAACTAATCTCTATCAGTTTCTTACTCATGGTGTTATACCATGACCTAGCTACTTGCTTCAATCCATACAGGGATCTACACAGCTTGAGGACATATTTGCCTTTATCCGCTGAGAGGAAACTTCTCACACAGATTTTCTTCATAGTTTCTGGCTTGGTCTCTACCAGCCATTCCTTGAAGCCATCAGGAATTGAAATATAAACAGTCTCCTCTTCTCCAAGTTTTGCATTCAAGTATGCAGTCACAAAATCAGCCTGTCTAATTTCTTCACCCAACTCCACTGCCAAAGCAATGATGTACCTGAAGGTGGACAGCCTTCCAGTTGGCAAAAAAGTTTCTTGATAATCAATACCCTCTTTCTGCTTGAAGCCTTGTGCAACACATCTAGCTTTGAACCTCTTCAAAACTCCATTAGTATCAAACTTATTATTCAACACTAACCTAGACCCAAAAATGCTCATTCCTTTTGGTACTAAATCCCGCTTTACCACCTCAAACACACTATTACTTTCCAGAGAATCAAATTCCTCAAAAATGGCTTTCTTCCAATTGGCTCTATCATCAGAATTCATAGCTTTGCCAAAGCTATTTGGGTTAACCCTATTACCCATTTCTGAACTTAACTGTAGAATCTCATTAAGCATACATTGTTCCCAAAATGTATCTTCTTCATATTCTGCAGAAGCATAATGGGACTTCCATTCCCCATACCTATCAAAAGGTATCCTCCTCCTTCCACTCCTTCTAACTGGAGGTGGAGGCTCATCAGGTTCTGATTCCACAGCCTCCCCTGAAGCGGGTACTGAACCCTCCTGTGGCACATCTGCCATCTCAACATCATTCCTAATGATATTTTCTACAGAGTCTGCTGGTGAAATAGGCTCCAATGCTATTTCCTGCTGTGATTCCTGAACAGAACTGTCTTCACTTGTTTTGAGTGGAAAGGTACTTTCATCAAATTTTACATCCCTACTATGGATAACCTTTCTTGTCACTGGAAAATAGATCCTATACAATTTACTTACAAAATCATAGCCTACAAGTGCCCCTGTTCTGGATCTAGGGTCTAATTTCCCAACCATCTCATTATGGTGGACACTATAATACACCAAGCAACCAATTTTTCTTAGGTGTGATGTTTTGGGGTACAACTTCCAAAACAGATAATGCAGACTTTTCCCATTAACACTTACAATATTGTGCAACAGACACACTGTTCACACCAACTCAGCCCATAAAAACTTTTGCAAACCAGATTGAGCCATGATAGTTCTGATTTTTTCCAATAGAGTCCTATTCAGCCTCTCAACTGTTCCATTGTTTTGTGGAGTACTTTTAGTAGTAACTATATGAGTGATACCATAATCATTCAACAGTTTCTCAAAATCTTTACTCACAGACTCACCCCCTCCATCAGTAATAACCCTCTTGATCTCCCTCATCAAACCATCCTGTTTGCAGACTTTGAAGATTACTGAAACCTCCTCTGTGGTCTGATCCTTTGATCTTATTGGTTACACCCAAACATAATTAGTTGCTGTATCAACCTAATTGATGAAGTACTTGGCCCCCCCAAGGGAAAATGGTGAAAATGGCCCTGCCAAATCAACGGAAAATTCCTCTCTAGGAACTTCTGTGAAATGTCTACTCTTTGAGAACACATTCCTGGTCTTGGCCCCTAAAGTAAAACTTTCACAGTTGCTTTCCTTTACTTTATGGCCACTTCTATTGTGAGAAACAGTGCTCAGAGCTGAAAACTTGAACAAGTTTGCACAGAGCAAATTATTCTGAAATTTTCCAATCAGGATAGTTCTCCCATTCAAATCAATAAAAAACTTATTTTATTTAAGATAACAAATCTGGAAAATGTTTTTCCAGAGAACCTCAAGAGACAAAAGGTTATAAGGCAAATCTGGTACATAGAACACTTTATCAAAAGATATTTTGAAACCCAAGTGATTTTCCAGAATAACTTTTCCAATTCCTTTAATCTTAATTTTTCTTTCTTTTTGGCAAATATTTACAACACCATCAAAATCTCTAAGATTTGAAAACAAGTTTGGCTCAAAAAAAATGTGGTCTGTACAACCAGAATCAATCAAAACAAGAACATCCTCCTTCAATCCTCCTACAAGGAAAGAAGAATTATCAGCCACTGATAAGTTATTATCATCAAGTTTAAGATTACATACTTCATAATCAATCAAGTCCATTTCTTGAACCTCATCAATTTTAGCCTTCTTGTTGGGTACTTGTTCCTCAACAGCTTGTTCCATTGAAACATCCACTTCCACCATAGCAAAATTTTCCATGGCAAGGTTGACCTCTTTGTCTTCCTTTTCACTTTCCTTGGATTTCTTCCTCTTCTTGACCTCCTTGCAATCCTTTGAATAGCTCCCCTTCTTCTGACAATTATAACACAAGACCTTTGATAAATCCCTTTTTTCCTTTGCCTTCTTCCCCGATTTTCCTGTCTTGTCCACCAGAGAAGTTCCTGTGCCCTCCTACATTTTGAATTGAAGATTGTCCTTTTCAATCCTTCTAAGCACATCCTCTTCTCCAGGAAGGGGATCCAATTGAGATATAATCCTAACCAAGGACTCATATTCTTTTGGTATCTTTTGAAGAATTAAGAGTGACAAACACTCAGGATCCATGTTCAGCCCAGATGACTTGAAATTAGCAATACTTGATCTTGCCTCCCCCAAAAATTGTTTGCAGTTGACCAATTTCATTTTGAAAAAATTATTGAAAGAAATCCCCTTCTGATGGACAGAGTAACCAGCATACTTGGCCTTGAGCATTTTCCATACAATGCTACCCACCCTCTTCTGTTCCTCCTTCAAAGTCTCAGCAACCCATGCCATATGACTTTCATCCAAATGCCTAAGAATGAGATGATGAGAATTCTTCTCTACCTCTCAAATAATAAAAGTTTCATCTGCATCCATAATCTCCCCACAACAAATTTTTTCCAACTCACTGTCCATTAATACAGACCAAGCACTATATTTTTGGCCATTCAAAACAATATTGGTGGAGCTGGACTCTGGGATATAGGACATCTTCTTGGAAAACTTTAGGTCTTTGAGGTTGTCCAGAGTAAGGTATAAGTGTCTATTCTGCTTGGAAGTAATGATGATGATGGTACTGAAAATGTAGGAGAATTATTGGCCCACAAGCTTAGTCAAAGAGAAGTACTTAAAGAAAAAGAAGCGCTGAGACAATAATGTCTTATGATTGATCCTTAATATGAGGCAGAGGCAATGGCACAATTGTGAATGTGAATGAATTGGTGAATGAATGAATGGAAAACAGCAGGGAGAAAAGCTCCTTAAATAAAAAAGATGGTGCTCATGTGGAGCTCATGTAATGAAAAGGAAAAGGCAAAAATTCCGCCCCAAATGGGCTCCACAGGATCTACAAGCCTTGCTAATTGGTTTGGGCTTACTCAGACCACTTGGTATTAGTCCCTGAACCCTTATGACCAGTCTGTACCAGTCAAATTTGGTGTTTCCACCCTTAATGGGCTGAACCAGCCCTTTTTGCTGTTCAGACCCTGGCTGGTTGTCCCTTACAACCAGCCCTGTTACCCCTCTGACCATACTTACCGGCCGGTTACCTCATGAAACCAGCCCCTAACCCCTCATATGGGCCAGGTGGGACCCAGGATTCACCTGGGTCCAGTCTCAAACTCACACAGGGGGGGGGGGGGGGGTGTAACTGGCGGACATGCTGTTCCCCCCCTCTTTCCTACCTAGGTGACCAGCAGGGGTGGTCAAATCCCCTGCTGGTTTCCTGGGACACGATTTGCCCCAGGAAGACTGTTGAAACATGCGGGCTGGAGGGGGATCAGGTCCCCCCAGCCCTTGGCGCCTCCCCCTTTGTAACAGGGGGGGGGGGGGGGGGAAACGCCCTGCTTGCTTTAGTGGGAGGGTGGTCAGACCCCCCCACCCTCTTGTTCCCTCTACCACCAACAGGTGGGAGGGTGATGAAATCCCCCCCACCCTGTTTGGTTGCCATATGAAACTGACCAATTGCTTGTCCTTGATGAGGGGGAGGACCAGCCATCCTCCCTCCCCCTCATGACCAAGCAAGGGGAGGGAGGGTGGCAGGGGCAACCAGCCACTGCAGCTGCAACCCACCCCCGCAGCCGCGACCAGCTGGGTGGCGCAACGGGGGCTGCAGCCTTGCACACAGCGGGTGGGGGGACTCCAAATGGAGCCCCCTGCCCCATACAATGGTCCTGCACCGGCCATTGGGCCCCAGAGAGAAACAAGAGGCCCCAAGTGGGCCACAACACAGGCAGTGGCCCCCATTGGCCACCAAGGCCCAAAGACCACAAATACATACTTTGACGGGCCAGCCCGTCTGGCCAAGTATGTCCAAATAAAGCTTGGGCCCAGTTATGCCCAGATAAGCCCGTCTTGCTAAGGTGGTCCATCCACCCTGGCGGGCCTGTTAAGGCCTGTGTCCCAAAGGACCTAGAAAACCTGTTTTGGTGCACAAATTCCCAAAAACAATAACATCCACATAGACCCACGTGGCCGACATGATGTCCAATGGGCCATGGAGGCCCATTTGTGCATCCAATTTGGATTACACAATAATATGCAAATTACCTGAGTGTATCTGTATTTTGACAATTCCTTCCCTAAATCATTCATTTTTTTATCTCATTCCTTTCCAAATCAACCTCTCTTTGAACCTAATCCTTGAAAATTGAGTTGGTTATCTATCCAGGAGTATCTACTTTGTGAAATTCTTTGAGCTTTTCAATTTATAATTTCTCCTCCTCTTCTTCTCCCTGCTCCACTTTTTCTTCCTCTATTTTATGCATCTATTTTTGTTTTAATTTATATCTCCTGTAATCCGCCTTAGATTCTCCACTCAATTTTGATTTTAAACTCTTGATTATAATTCAATGTTTGAAGAACTTAAAACATCTTACTTTAGTTTCAATATCTGGGACCACTAAAAAACCTTTGTAAATCTATCTTTTGTTTATTACCACATCCTCTGTTCCTAAGCAGCTACCTGAACCTTTTTATCCTGTGAATCATAAAAAATTCAATTATTTCCCAATTCCAATCATCTCAAATGCACCCATAGTTGGCTCCTTGGGACCTATCAATCTTCCAAATATTTTTCAATTTAAGAATTCTTTCTCTTGATGATTGAACCATGCTATCCTACTAGAAATTTTAACTGCATCAAATGAGACACGGCAAAAATGTAAGTACTTTTAATTTGATGAAGAGCCCTGGGTTTTAGTTTATTTAACCTATAGAAAGCTCTTCTTGCTGATTTGAATGCAGGTTATAAGAAAATGTTTAGTTTGCATTAAGAAATCCATAAGTCTTGGAACTCCAGAAGTTTATATGAACTTAATGAGTCTTGTTTTATTTTCATAGTAGAGTAAGTGAACTATAAGGCTATGAGTTGAAAAGTTTTATGATTTGGATAAAAGATTTGAAGTTATTGGAAATCTCATGGATTGGAAGAAGATTTCCTATAATTTACACTTGGGAATCTGTGGTTGGTAAAAACTAATAAACAAGTTAACTCCCTCATCAAGAAAAATAACATAAAACTCTGTCAATAAAAATGGAATCTAGAAAACCCCAGTAATGAGTTTAATCTTGAAAAATCTCTGTTAAATTTTGTGCATAATCAAAGAAATTTATGTCTATCTATATAGAACTATCTACCATTTCTAATTTCAAAAAATTATTCATTCTTAACCTCTAAATCTGGCCTCAGTAATATTCAATGCAAGTTTCTGAACTAGTCTTTCAGGGTCCTTTGAGAAAATCAATATTTCACTCAATATATTCACTTAAATATTTTACAACTCTTCAATGCATGAGCTAAAATACACATCATTTAGCTGTAATAGTTAGCATACTTTTCACTTGGGCATTTCATTCATATTTAAATATACATACCACCCCCTCCCATTTTTTACTAGTTTTCATGCTACATTGTTTTTTACTCACATCTAAATAGTGCATTCCTTTTTTGAAAACATCATGAATATTCCACAGGATTTACATGCTCTTCTGATGTTTTATTTCCCCCATTAAAGATCATGTATTGGTTCTTGCATTGTTTAACTATAAAAAGACTCATGCCTTTTGATTTCTTTTGTTTTTTCCTTAGAAATAAATTATTATTTATTATCAAATGTTTACAGTCTGCCCATATTAGTGAATTCTTTTCAAATTTCAAAATTCCATTCCACTCCTTAAAATAGGATTTATTTGAGCCTAATCACAGCATTAACACCTGGGGGTTCCCTCCAAAGCACACTCTTCCTTCATCAAGACCCCTTGAAGAATTCTACCACTTCCCCCTGGATATTTTTTTGGACTTCCTTCTTTGAGCATAAATCCTCAAAGATTGTACAAATTTTTCCAGTGATGATTGAATTTCAATACTATTTGAAACTTCTTTGTTCAAGCTTAGCATGTTAGTAAATATGGATTTTTTTTAAATTTTGTATATTGAATTATGAATGGATAATATTTCACCTTCAGGGGCAACTATGGTTGAATATTGCTTAGGTGTGATAAATTTCTGGAAAAGAATTGAAATAAATTATAATCTTAAAAAGGGCTGCACGGAGCAATTCATCAGTACAAAGAATAAAAGCTAAGATGAATGAGATCTTAAAGAAAAGAAAAAAATAAAAGAACCAACATCAAGCAGGTAGACTTAAGACAGTGAGAATAGATCTTATCAGCAGTTGAGTGATAGAGAGGTTGCTGGAATTGAATTTAGAAGGTTGGTTGAGTCAAAGAAGAAAGTTGAAGGTTAGGTTGAGAAATAAAGAGCTAGGAGAAAGCCAGCCGTGACAGACATACTCGAGAAGAGGAAAGAAAGCCATTGGTGAGATTCAAGACGATGAGGCTTGAGGATTGTTGTAAATGGGAAATGGAAAGAAATAAATTAGAAAGAAGAAAGAGATGAAAAAGAATTGATGAATAAAAAAAGACGTTTGAGATGATTGATCTGGTTTGTGAGTTGAGAAGTGAGATTCAAGAGTTGAATCATGTGTAATTGTGAATTGGTGAGCATTCGTAGGTTGATCCGGTTTGAGATCTCGAGTTTCACTTTAAGACTGAGTTCAACCGAGAGTAGAGAGTGCGCGCAAGCAGTGACAGTAATGACAGTCAGTAGCGCGCGCGCGTAAGTGAAAGTTAAGTGACAGAATATAGGTGCGGAGAAAGTAAAAGAAAAGGTGAGAAAAGAAAAGGATAGAAAAAGAGAAAAAAAAATAGAAAGAAGTTAGATTTAAAGAAAATATGAAAAAGAGAAGAGAAGAGATTGGAAAGAGTAATCAGGAGCTCGAAAATATTCAACACCCCCCGTGTCTGGTATGGCTGGAGACAACAGAAAATTTTGGATTTATGAGAGTGATGAGATTGGCAAGTAGAGCGGGAGACAATGCTTTTGTAATTCCATCAGCATTCATTTTCTCTGAAGGAATAAGATCAATGACCAGACTTTCTCGCTTTAATTCTTCTTGAATTGCCTTAGTTTTGATGTCAATATGCCAAGTTTTAGAGTTAGATCTGAACTTTTTGAGTTTGTCAATGAGGCCTTTATTATCCACGTAGTGTTTGCTAGGTTCTAAATTCTTCTTCCAGAGTTCGGATACTAAATTTTTCATCCAAATGGCTTCCAAAAATGAGTCTACAAGCGGATTAAGTTCAGCTTCGGTGGTTGAGTGGGTGACATTTCTTTGTCAATAGCTTCGCCAAGAAATGAGTGAACCAAACAGTAAGGATAGATTACTTGATTGTGATTTTCTAGTTTCCAAGTCGTCGCCCCAGGTTGCGTCACTGAAGCATTGAATTTGCCTGTCAGAATTACGTACAGAGAGTGAGAGTTTAAGATTTTTAGTAGAGTTCAGGTACTTCCAGCACCGCTTGACTTCTCGCCAGTGTTGGATGCCAGGTTTCTTGCAGAATCTTGCTAGACTTGACACTGCAAAACTTAACTCCGGACGGGTTAGACAAGCTATGTAGTTTAAAAGGAAAAGAGCCGATCTGTAATTAATGTTGAAAGCGAGAAACTCCTGATGTTCTTCATCGGAGGCCGGTGAAAGATTGATATTGGCGGTGAGAGGGACAGAAGAAGGTTTGCAATTCGTCATCTTCAATTCCTCGAGTCCATGTTCTATGTGCTTAGGTTGAGATAACAGGATCGAATCATTGGTTCTTTCAAATTTCATGCCAAGGACTGTATTGGGTTCGTGATGGCTAGAATTGGGGAATTGTTTGAGAAAGTTGGACACGAAATTATTGCCGGAACCAACGAGAATTAGATTGTCAACATGAAAGAATAGAACAGAATTGGTTGATGAATGAATGTAAAGACATGGGTCGGACACAGACTCATGGAATCCTTGTTTGCAAATCCACGCGGTGAGTGTATTGAACCAGTTGGCAGGAGCCTGTTTAAGCCCGTATAAAGATTTGTTGAGAATAAGATACTTCGAGGTTCGTTTTGATCCTTTAGGTTGTTTTATGATAAAAGTGTCGGACAGTGGGGCGTGAAGAAATGCGCTCTTTACGTCGAGTTGCATGATAGGAAGAGAATGATATAGGCCAAACAGGAGAGCGATGCGGAGGGAAGCTGCTTTTCCAGTGGGAGAAAAGGTGTCAAGATAGTCAATGCTGTAGATTTGATCAAACCCCTGAACGCAAAGTCGGCTCTTATAAACAAGAGGGTCCCCGTGACAGTTGTCCTTGAGACGATAGACCCAAGTCGTATTGAGTGGATTCGCTGGTTTGGGTCCGTTATAATCGTTCCAAACTTTGAGCTCTTCAATGCCGTTAAGTTCCACATCCATAGAAGCATCCCAATAGATCGCGTTGGAGCACTTCTTGGCTTGTTCATAAGTTTTCGGCACGAAATAATGGTGATAGCCGTATCGTTGAGGGGGGTTAATGGATGATCTGTTTTGTAGGGAATAGCTGGGATTAAGTTGAGTAGCAACATCATTGGAGGATTCGGATGAAGAGTCTGAAAGTGACTTGTCTGAAGACTTGGAAGAAAGTGAGGGAGAAAGATTGTTCCTATTGGCTATGACAAGGTCATTGGAAGAGGGTAAAGAAGGGGAAGAATCTGAAAGAGGAGAGGAAGAATCGGAAGAAGAGACAAAGAGGGGAAGATCGATGTCCAATTTGGGAGGTGGAGAAGGATCGGATTTGAGATTGGAGGAGGATGAAATCTGGGGGGGAGAAAATGTTTTGAGTATCTTTACATGCTTGGAAGAAATAATGGAGTTGTCAGGAAAAAGAATGCAATAGGATAGAAAATGAGGGTTGTAGCCCACAAGGATACCGGAGAGACCGCAATCTTTGAACTTTTCCCCCCAAGCAACCTTGGTGTTGAGATAGACCACCTTGGAACCAATGGGGTGAAAGTAATTGAGCGGAAGAGTTTTGTTGACGAAAAGTTGATAGGGAGAAGGCGAGTCAGGTGTTTTGGGAATTTGATTAAGAACAAGACTAGCGGTTTTAGAGACTTCAGCCCAGAGGTTAAGAGGCAGCTTGGAGCTGCAGAGAATGGCTTGAATGGATTCCGTAAGAGTTCTGTTGGCTTGTTCGATTTTGCCATTATGTTTGTGATGATAGGGTTTGGTAATTAAATGTTGGATGGAATTTGATTGAAAAAAATCTTTCAGATCAGAGGAGATGAACTCTCCTCCTCCGTCGGAGCAGACAGTAGCAGGAAAGGAGGTTTGTTTAAGCTTTTTCAAAATTTAAGATGGTTTTGAGTTGAGGACCAGCATCGGACTTATGTTGAAGAAGGATTGCAGAGATATATCCAGAGTGATTGTCAACGATAGTCATGAGATAATTCATGCCATTTCTAGAAGTTGGAGTAATTGGTCCAACAAGGTCGACGTGGAGTTTTTTGAAAGATTGGGAGGCAGTGGTGGAGGTGTTTTTGAATGAGGATTTAGTGATTTTTGCGAAGAGACAATCTTTGCATTGAAAATTGGATATAAGATCGGGAGAGAGATTTGGAAAAAGATTTTTAAGTCTATGAGGACTGGCGTGTCCGAAAGAGAGGTGGAGATTTTTGAGCGTGACAGGATTTGAATCTTTTTGAGAGATATAGCATAATTTTTGATTGAGTCCAATTTTGGAGGGATTGTTCAGAACAAAGAGATTGCCTCGAATATATCCAGAGAAAACCGGACAGGAGTTAGAAAAGAGTTGAAATTGGTTACCGTTAGTGGAAAGGGAACTCTTGGATAGAATGAGTGCTCCAGGACTAATGAGATTGACTACAAGATCAGGTACAAAGAAGGCATTAGAGAGCGTAACCGTTGAGTTCTTCCAGATGAGCTGAACAGTGCCTTTTCCTTTTATAGGCAGTTTTGCTCCTTCCTTTCCCGTACTAATGGATTTGTCACCTAAGCATTCATCGAGTTTGCAAAAGAATTTGGCCGAATTGAACATATGACATGATGCTCCAGAGTCAAGGATTATTTGATTGGTTGAGTTTATGTCATTGACCCAAGTGGTGAGGAGGGCATGATAGTGAGCTACTTCCTTACCCTTGGAGTTGGCATTGAATTGCGCTCTCCAATTGGCTTGGGCTTCTTTCCACCAATCTGGCGCAAGGTGTTTGTGTTTGTGCCAACACTTGTCTTCAGTATGATTGGGAGACTGAGGATTATGATACCCTCTTCTGCAGCGGAGTTCTCTGGGTACGGGCTTTTTGATGGTTCGCGAGGCAATCAAGGCAGTGTCGAGAGTCTTGGAATCCTTTGCTTTAGATCTAGTTTCGTTATTGAGTTGGGTGAGGTGATTTAGAACAAGATCAACCAATACACTTTTGTCAGAGTGCATGATTTGTTGACGAAGAGATTGAAGAGCGGAAGGGAATTTGAAAAGAATGAGGTAAGCCAGAATGTTGTCTGGAAGGTTGATCCCTACGTCAATCATTTTCTTCATAGAGATTTTGGTTTTGGTGATAAAGAGATTAATCAAGTCTGATTTGAATTGATGGTACAAGAATTCATTGAAAACCCTTGCTCGGTTGGCAGTTTGAGAGGATGCAAACCTTTCCTTGATAGTCAACCAGAGGAGCTTCGCGGATGTAATATTGGTAGGATTAAAAACATTGTTGTGAGTAATTGAGTCAATTCGGGAGAGTAAGATGACCCTAATTTCCATATCGTCGGTGGCTTTAAGAGTTTTTGATTCGTCCTCAAGAGCTTCCTTTACACCTTTCAGTTCCAGGAGAATGGTCATTTTGTCCTTCCAAATGGAGTAGTTTTTGTCTGTAAGAATGGGAACTGCCTCGAGCGCTGCTTTCAGAATTATTTGTCAGAATCCATCGCCACTGCTTGATCCCTCCATGACTTTGGTGAGTTTAGTCGGGCTGATTTTTGGCTTTTAACCGTGATAAATTTCTGGAAAAGAATTGAAATAAATTATAATCTTAAAAAGGGCTGCACGGAGCAAGTCATCAGTACAAAGAATAAAAGCTAAGATGAATGAGATCTTAAAGAAAAGAAAACAGTAAAAGAACCAACATCAAGCAGGTAGACTTAAGACAGTGAGAATAGATCTTATCAGCAGTTGATTGATAGAGAGGTTACTGGAATTGAATGTAGAAGGTTGGTTGAGTCAAAGAAGAAAGTTGAAGGTTAGGTTGAGAAATAAAGAGCTAGCATAAAGCCAGCCGTGACAGACATACTCGAGAAGAGGAAAGAAAGCCGTTGGTGAGATTCAAGATGATGAGGCTTGAGGATTGTTGTAAATGGGAAATGGAAAGAAATAAATTAGAAAGAAGAAAGAGATGAAAAAGAATTGATGAATAAAAAACGACATTTGAGATGATTGATCTGGTTTGTGAGTCAAGAAGTGAGATTCAAGAGTTGAATCATGTGTAATCGTGAATTGGTGAGCAGTCTTAGGTTGATCCGGTTTGAGATCTCGAGTTTCACTTTAAGACTGAGTTCGACCGAGAGTAGAGAGTGCGCGCAAGCAGTGACAGTAATGACAGTCAGTAGCGCGCGCGCGTAAGTGAAAGTTAAGTGACAGAATATAGGTGCGGAGAAAGTAAAAGAAAAGGTGAGAAAAGAAAAGGATAGAAAAAGAGAAAACAAAATAGAAAGAAGTTAGATTTAAAGAAAATATGAAAAAGAGAAGAGAAGAGATTGGAAAGAGTAATCAGGAGCTCAAAAATATTCAACAAGGTGTAAAATCTTGGTAGTTTATACTTTGAAAATTATTGAATACCAAAGAATTAAAAACAAATTGAGACACCGCATCCCAACACTTTTTAAATTTTGTTGAAATGCTTTTGAAAATTATATTTCTGTGTTTGTTCACAAATATATTACCATTTCCTTTCTTGATGTGTAATTTGATTTGCTTCATCAAAAAAAAGGAGGTTGGATAATTTTTTACCACATAGCCTATTTGAAAAAATGTGAAATATTCAAAAGAAATCCTTCATTAGATGAATTTACATCCAGTCTGCTTCAATTTTAAGAAAGAATATTTTGAATTGATAAATGAAAGACTTTTGAATTCTGAAATTTCTGAAAAAAAGATAAAATAATCTTACAAATGGAGTTAGAGTGGGTTGGAAAATCTGGGGAGGTCCTCTTCTTGAAAGAAATATGTAATAATTTTACTATTTCAACAATTTTTGTTTTCATTTTTTTCTTCAATTAATTTACTTGATAGTAATTCCAAGCTTGTTGATACCATCTGGATACATCTTTATTCCATCATTTATCACCAGATTTATAAAAATGGGCTGCACATCTAATATATTGAAAATATTTTCATTGATTTAGAAGTTAATGATGTTGTTTTTCCAACCAAATTTTATTTGATGAGAGAAATATCAGAATCTTTAAAATTGAAATTATTAAAATTAATGAAAGATACCTGAAACAAAAAAAACTCAGGGAAAATTGATTGAGAAAATAAATGTTCAGAATGGTTATTTCAGGAAAATATTCTTACCTCATCAATGATTTTCCATTCTTGGACCATTTGAATTAACTTTTCACAAATTTCTGAACCAGTATAGGGGGAAGGAATTTGCCTAAATCCAATAATATCTTTGAAAATATTAGAATCTTCCTTTATGTAATGTAATGGGAAGTGACAATCATATAAGCATCATTTTGAGAAAATTTATGAAGATTGTGTCAGCCAGCTACTCTTCCAGAGCCGGCTGACAACCGTACCAAAACCTTGAAATCAACAAAAATAAATTAAGAATTAGAGTTATTTGAAATATTATTACATAAATGAATTCCCCACCCAATTTTAGGCAGGGTCACTTGCCAAGCACGCCCCTTAAATCTCACTCCTTAACCAATTTTGAAATAAAATTAGAGATATAAAAAAGCAAAAATTGAATTGTTTGGCAATTCCAATATTTCAAATGAAACAAGAAATATATTTTGAATTATCAGAAATGGAGTTTTTTTTCTGTATATTTGAGGTTTTATTGACAAAAGCAGTTCTGCTAAAAATTCAAGAATGCAACTAACACTGATGTTAATGTTGTATTTGCATTTGGTCACAGGATTTCAAAAAATTGACACAGCCAACTCCTGAAAGGTCAAAAGCCAGCAAACAGGCTGACAGCTGTATCCCAAGGTGTGGTCATAAATTACCACAGGAGTAAAAAAAGAAGGGGCTAAAAAGTACATGGGAAACGGATAAATATGTAATATGAAGTTCAATACTTAAAATATGACACAAAGATGCTTCAGAAAAGTCAAAGATATCAAGTAATACATGTGAAAAATGTTAAGTTAAGAGAATACAAATTTGGGATAACAGAGATAAGGAAAGACGCGGTAGCTTGAGAAGGGGTAGATCAACCTGGGTGGAGAGGCCAGGAGGCACTGAACTCAGGGTGTGGCGGTTGAAATGATGATGAGAATCAGTGATTGATTGCAAGAATCAGAAAGAGAAGTTTAAGTAGCAACAAATAGAGAACCCATGAAAGTGGGTCTGATCAGAAGACAGAAGCATATTCATCAGAGAGGTCCAGGAGAAGCAGGACCAGAGAAAATTCAAAGAAAGGAGAAAACACTGGAAACACAAGTCTGGACATGGAAAGGACAAAAGGCCTGAAGTCACAGCAGTGACATACATGAGACAAAATAAAGAACCAAGATAACAGATCAATCCACAACCAGAGAGTAATAGACAGCAACAACACTGAGACATAAACTGGAGATTGTAATCTGGGATAAATATCAACCATACATAGCAAGTACCCTAAAGCTTGTAAGATGAGGTTGTCATAGAAGAGTAAGATAGAGTGGGAAATGTAAGGATGAAAGATTAAGGGCAAACTAATTTACTATCTCAACAAAAAACTCTGAAAATAGGGTTTGGAATATTTTTTCAAAATTTAAAACAGGAACTAAAAGATTTCACAGGATCCTCAAGCCAAGATACATGAATCTTTTACATGCTACATGACACAGAAATGACCAGAAAATTGAATCAAAAAAATTAAGAAATTTTAAATAATAAAAAAAAACCAAACCTTTTTGAAGGATTTATACATATTTCACAAGCAAATTGCCTCTGACATTATGATCCAATAAATTAAGGAATCTATAAATATAAAAAGATTGGAAAATTTCACACAATCCACCTGGTGTCCATGTCCTTGGGTTTGTATTCATTGAAACATTTTTTTATGCACTGTGGTGCCCCATCCTGGACACCCGGACCGCCTTAAGACCTCAATTCATAAACTGTTGCAAACGTACCGCCCGGCTGGACAACTTATCCTCAGGCTCATCCAACTATTGTTTACCCGCGCGCGCGCGCCGCGCCGCGCCGCGCTGCGCTTCCATTATCCGCGTCGCGCTCCGCGTCGCGCTCCGCTTCGCGCTCCGCGTCGCGCTCCGCTTCGCGCTCCGCCCCGCGTCGCGCCGCGCCGCGCCGCGCTCCTTTCATCCGCGCGCGTCGCGCGTCCTTTATCCGTGTTGCTTCCCATCCCCGCTGTTGTTATAGAACGTCCGCATCTTTTTGTTGTTGCGTGTCTTCATCTTCGTCGTTGCGCCTCCCCTCTCCTCTTCGCTACCGTCGCGCGACGCTCATCCATGATCTACTGAATCCATCCCGACCGCTCCCGCAAGCATTTGGCAGATCCTTGACCAACGCGAGTGACCACATGGTTGCCTTCCCGTTTCCGCTCTATTTGTAGAATCCATTGTATATAGTCTAACAGGGCCTCCTTCCCATATAAGGAGGGGCTCTCCCCTGCCTTTTGGCCGACCATATTCCATCATCCTAGTACCTCAGATCCTAGCGAATCATCGCATCATCATTGTCTCAGCATCCCATAATCATAAGCAATTTATCCGTGGGCATCCTTCCCCACTTATCTGAGCAAATTATCCGGGTATATCTATGATTGCCCCTTGATCCTTTGAGCCTCCATACTCAAACTTAGTCCTTTGTGACCTTGATCCTTATCACCAACCAATAGCCTTGCTGGTTGAAGAAGAATTCCTGTCTGCCTGAATTCTTGAGTGTGTTATACCACTCTGATCCCTTTTTCCGACCATACTGGTCTTGATCTCTCCTTGATCATCTTTCTGGAGCCAATCACGTTTGATTGAAGAGGTTTTATTAAGCTTAAAACCTGGAGTGTTATACCTCCCTTCTTCTTTGAGGTTGAATCTCGCCACGCTGTTCTTGAGTTCCTTGAGAAGTGTTGGGATATTCTTGTTCAAATTTGTTATTGATTTGCTTCTAGAGCTTCTTAAACAAATTGCTTTTGTTTTTGTTCAGCCTCCCACAGTTATCTGGTACCCTTCAAGCGCTTGATTGCGGAGAGTTGGGCAGGTTCATTGAGAACCTGGAGGTTGGTTGGGATTGAGTTGATCTTTCCTAATCAGCTGCTGACAACCAGAGTTATTAGCTTGTGGGCGTTGTTACTTACAACTGCCTTGTTCTATTAAACTCTGAACAAACTTTGACTTATTTGTTCAAGTCTTGCCCCGCGCCATCTTGTCTCAGATAGTGTTGTTTCCATTGCTACCGACAACTCTTATCCTCTTCTCTTAGTTTGATTTCTCATCCATAAGGTTCTGGACCTTGATTCCGGTTACATTAAAATATTATTGTAACTCCTAGGAGGGCAGCCTAAACAGCACCTTTCCCCTCCACAGAACTGCCACGGCTTAGCACCGTTTGGAGTCTTACATTTGGTCCCCCGGGCCGGGATCGAACCAGCAACCTTGGGATTTACAGTCCCAACTTGAAGAATCAACTCCGAAATCCTATCCAATTTCTCTTTCTTTTTCTGTTTGTTCCTTTTTCGATCCGTGGAGGCAGCTTGGTCTAGAAGTAAGTCCTCCCAATTTGTGCACCGCTCGGGCAAGATACTTGTCGTTTTTGGCGAAACCCTACTCTTGCCACACTCGTGAGCCACTTTGGAAATCTGCTCTTTGGATCCCCTAGGAACTCTGTTATTCGATATGGCATCTCCCGCTACTCCAACCACCTCTGTTCGACCTAAGATGGTAAAGATCAAACCCCAGAACAAGAACTTAGGCTTCAACGGTACAAATGTCGAGCGATTCTTGGACTCCTACGAAATGGCTGCTGAAGTAGATGGAGCTAGTGAATTCGATATGGCTTATCAGTTACGATTCTTTATCTCCTCTGATGAAGTTATGGAGGTAATCGAGTCTTTCGAGGGATTCAAATCCCACAACTGGACGCTTCTCAGGGAGGCTATGTTGGCATACTGGGGTAAAATAGATGTGGCTAGGTTTACTCTGCAGGATTTGGATGCTCTGGTTTCTCAGTGGATCTCAAATGGTGGTATTTCTTCAGCCTCTGACTATCAGATCTTTAGGAAGTCTTGGGATCCCATTCAAAACTATCTTATCCGAAACGATCACATTGACACAGTGGACGAAATTCGAACAAAGTTCTTCCAATCTTTTTCGTCGGCTGTGCAGGAAAGGATTAAAGAAGAACTGGTCAAATCTGGATCCATGATTACCACCAGGGATAATCGATTCAAGCTCCCTGTTTTTCTTACCCTTAGGAGTACTGTGGATAAAGTCATGAAAGGTCAAACTGCTCTTACCTTTGAAAAGCCTAGAACTACTGAACCAGTCCATGCTCCTTCTTTTAAAGAGTCAAACGATATTATGATTAAAATGGAGGCAGATCGTAGGCCTAAAGCAGATCCTAATTCCAATCAAGAACCTACTACTATAGATGAAATCACCAAGTTACTTAGAGCCTTTGAGAACAAAATAGATCAAAAGATTTCTTCGCTAGCTACTCCTAAAACTCCTTCTTCTGTCCCCAAATCGATTCTGGTCTGTTACTACTGTCATAGGGAAGGCCATGGAACCGGACGATGTCAAGAACTTCAGAAGGACTTAAAGGAAAAGTTGGTAGAGCAGAGGGGAAACAATTACTTCCTCCCTAATGGTGCCCTAATCCCTTTTGACTTGTCTCGTCCTATCCGACATGTGGTGGCCTCTTACCAGCCATCACCTCCTGTGAAAGCATCTCTTGCTTCCTTTGAATTTCGATCATCCTGTGGTACCCTCCAACCTTGGTATCCTCCAGCCATTTCTTCCTCTAGTCTTGCTGGGACTACTTATCAATCCGATCCAGCCAGGAAACGACATGAGGAACCTAAACCTCATAAGGCTCCTTCCTTGCCAACTTCAATCCTTCGAAAACCCGTTAAACGTCAATCAACACTTGAGCCTCCTTCCTCTGATGTAGAAGACATGGAGGTGGAAAAGGAACCACTCATGGAAAGGTTCCCAGATCACCCTGATCCTTCTCCCTCACCTCAACCTTCTAATCCAATCTTAGATTCTGCGTCACCTGAACTTCCTCCCCCCACCCAGCCAAAAGTTTGATTTGAAAGAGGCATCTCCAAGGATCACCCTAATGCTGTGGAGGGAGTATTAAAGAAAATTTCTGATCTCAAAATTCCTGATCTATCTGTGGCTGAACTTCTATCGATCTCTCCATCTGTTGCTGAAGGAATGAAGAAATGGGTCTCTCGTCGACGTGTGGAAATTGGCCCTGAAGAACTCAAAGTCTCCTCTGGCACTTTAATGGAGGACTCTGGTGGAACCAGTCCTTCTATAGAATCCAATCTTTATTCCTGTCCCCTTGGCTTTCTTCCTTGTTATCTTGGTGACTCAGCTAAAACTGTTTCTCCTCTTGTGGATTCTGGATCTCAGCTTAACTTAATCTCGGATGCTATGGCCTGCAAGCTCAAACTTAGTCCTAGGGTCAGCTTCAACTCTGCAGTGTATGGGATAGGAAATCAAGCTTGTGAACTGGTTGGTATTGCTGAAGATGTACCAGTCAGGATTGGTCGAAATATCGTTGGAACCTGCCATTTTTGGATTACTCGTTTGGACAGTCCTATGATCTTGGGACGACCCTTCTTAATGGACTTTGGTGCAACCCTGATGTTTTCTGATCAAGTTGGGGAGAGAATTCTTCTCCCTGATGCTGATGGCAGGAAAATTGAAGTCCCTCTTTGCTCTTTGGATTCTGGTCGTTGGGAAAGAGATTTTCCTGGTTATTCTCCCAAATCATCTTTTAAGGGGAAGCAGAAGGATAACTCTAGTTCCTCTCATTTTTTAGGGGAATAGTTGATCCTACTAATGATTGTAGTTCTTTTCAGCCTCAGACTGCAGCTCAAGGGTCAACTCCCCTCCCTCAGGCTTATTTCTCATTCCTTTCATCATTCTCTTCTGAGCTCAAGAATGTTAAAAAACAAAAACATATCAAAATAGAAAAATCCAAAAATATTTCTCCTCCATCTCCTTCTCTCTCTGGATCTGTTGTGTCTTCTTTTCCTTCTACTTTTAAGTCTGATCAATCTTCTCTCAGTTCCGGTTTGAATCTCCGCAATGAGTCTAAACTAGATCCTAATTGCAATTCCGTTTTTGGCGATTTTGGTATGAAGGAATATAGGCTGCAGTGGAGGCAATTTGGGGTACAAGTAAGTCCTCCCAATTGTGCACTGCCAGGGCAATCTTTTACCGTCATTTTCGAAACTCTACCTTGTGCCACACATGTGAGCAACGTATTATCTCCTGGTTCTCCTTTTATGGAAAAGGCACCCTTCAAGGATATTGCAGAACATCGGACTTGGAAGATGTTGGAACTTGGACTCAGCTTTCCTAATCAAGTCTCTCTGGTCAACTCTTGGAGGAAACAAGAACTTCTCTCTTTTGCCACTAAGTATAAACCAGTTGCTAAAAAGATCCAACCAGTCAACCAGCCTATGCCTCTCAACCTCAATCCTCCCCTTATGCGTCCTCCTCTATCTCGCGATCCTTACTGTGGGCTTCCTCAATCTCTTACTGGTCCCTTTGTGCCTAATGGACGGGTCACTGAAGAACGTCTGAAGGTGGTCAACTTTGGTTCAGATGGATGGCTTCTTCCTGATGAGTTAAATTTAATCAAAAATGTCTTATCTCTAAGAGAAAAATCTATTGCTTTCTGTGAAGAAGAGAGAGGTCTCTTGCGGGAATCCTATGGCCTCCCTTATATCATCCCTGTAGTTGAACATGATCCTTGGCAAAAGAAAAAGATCCCTATCCCCGCTGCTAAAGTTGACGAATTCATCAAGTTGGTCCGGGAACGAGTTCGAACTGGCCTGTATGAACAGTCAACTTCTAGTTACTCCAGCCCCGTCTTCTGTGTTCTCAAGAGTAATGGTAAACTTAGAATAGTTCACGATCTTCAACCTCTTAATAAAGTTACTATTAAAGACTCTGGTATCCCTCCTGCTACTGAAGAATTTGTTGAATCCTTTGCGGGAAGAGCTTGCTATGGTCTAGGGGATATTATGGGTGGCTATGACGAACGATCCTTACATCCTATTTCTTGTCCTCTCACTACTTTCAACACTCCTCTTGGTTGATTTCAACTTACTCGATTGCCTCAAGGAGCCACCAACTCGGTCGCAGTCTATCAGGCTCAGATGATGTGGATCCTCCAGGATGAAATCCCTGATCATGCTGGTATCTTTATTGACAATGGCGGAATTAAAGGTCCAGTATCTGACTATGATAATGAGCTCTTACCTTGGCATTCAGGAGTTCGTCGTTTTATCTGGGAATATGCTACTACCTTGGAGAGGATTCTGTTTCGAATCGAGGAATCTGGCCTTACTGTCTCTGGATCCAAACTGGCGGCTTGTGTCCCTGCTCTGGAAATTGTTGGTCATGTGGTCTGCAAGGAAGGAAGAAGGATGGCACCAGCCAAAGTCAACAAGATCATCTCTTGGCCTACCCCAATCAACCCAACTGAAGTTAGGGGCTTTCTAGGTGTTGTCACTTATGTTAGAATCTTTATCCCATCTTTATCCAAAATCTGTGCACCCTTGCGTCGTCTAACCAGAAAAGATGCTGAATGGATTTGGACCCAAGATTGTGAATGTGCTTTCCAGCTACTCAAAAGGATAGTTGGTGAAGACATAGTTTTGAAAAAGATCTCTTACGGACCTGGAGCTGGCAAGATCAAGCTGGCTGTCGATTCTAGTTATCAATCTGTTGGGGCCGTCCTTACTCAGGAAGATGAAAATGGTTGGGACCGTCCTGTTCTTTATGAATCTTTGTTGTTTTCAGATGTAGAATCCAGATACTCCCAGCCCAAACTGGAACTCTGTGGTGTGGCTCGAATGATGAAGAAACTTCAAACCGTTCTCTGGGGCCAACATTTCGAATTTCAAGTTGATGCCCGATCCATCATTGAAATGATCAACGCTCCCAGTCTTCCCAATGCTCCTATGACTCGTTGGGTGGCCTTTATCCAGCTTTTCTCTTTTGATATTGTTCACAGGCCTGGAAAATCTTTCACCATGCCTGACGGTTTATCTCGACGACCTCTTGGGGACAACAAATCTGATGTTGGAACCAATTTCAATGAAGAGGAACCTTTAATTCGACCTATTTTCTCTTTTTCTTCACAAAATTATTCTGGCTTTCAACAAGGCTTCTGGTTTAAATTAGAGCAGTACCTTTCAACTCTTCAAAAACCTCCTGATCTCTCTGCTAAGGAATTTCTATCTCTCAAACGAAAGTCTTCCAATTTTTTTGTTCAAGGCTCTAGACTTATGAAGAGGGGCAATCCTTGTGCTCTTATTGTCGTTACTATTCCCTCTAAACAAGATTCCATCCTTGAAAGTCTCCATGAAGGCCTTGGTCATCGTGGGGAAACTGAAACTTATCAACGATTATCCGAACGATTCTGGTGGCCATCTTTGAAGAAATCCGTCTCCCAATGGTGCAAGAGTTGTGAAGTTTGCCAAAAACGTGATCTTAGGCGCCCAGCCGAAATTCGTTATCCTACTGGGGAGTCCACTGTCTTTGGAAGGATTGCTATGGATGTGGTTCATATTAAGGCAGGTGGTGCTAAGTACCTCATTGTGGCTAGGGATGATTTTTCAGGATGGGTTGAAGCGAAATTTCTTAAGAACCTTAGCTCTGAATCAGTGGCAGCTTTCCTCTACGAGACCTGGACAATGCGTTATGGCCTGGCTCGATCTTACTCTACTGATGGTGGCTCTGAATTTGGGGGCAAGCTTGCTGAAATGATCCAATCCCTTCCTGGACAACATAGAGTTACTACTCCTTATTATCCTGAAGGACAAGGCATGGTGGAACGAGGCCATGCCCCTTTGAAGGCTGCACTTGTTAAACTGGCTGGTGAAAGTGGCAAGAATTGTCGCAAATTCCTTCCTCTTGTTCTCTTTTCTGATTGAATCTCAACCAAAAGGACTACTGGCTACTCACCTTACGAAATCATCTTTGGTCAAAGAGCAGTCCTTCCTTTGGATCTGGAAATGGAATCTTTCTTGGGTATCTCTTGGGAAGAGGTGTCCTCAACCACTGATCTGTTAGTTGCTAGATCCAAGCAACTGGAGCGAAGTGAAGACGTTCGTGATGAAGCTTATCAAACAATGATGGAGGCCAGAGCAAAATCCGTCCAGTATTGGGAGGACAAGCACTCTAATCGAATCAGGGAGCCCTTGAACCCTGGTGACCTAGTTTTAGCTTATAATTGATCTTTGGAAACCCAGTGGGGCAAGCTTTTCTCTAATCGTTGGAATGGCCCTTATCGAGTGGTTCATCAAGTTAGAGGTGGATCTTATGTTTTGGAGGAGCTGGATGGTACTCGGTTGGCCAGAAGGTTCTCTGCTGATCAAGTCAAGAAGTTCCATTGTCGTGGGGGCAACTTATCTCAGAAGTAATTCCTCCCAATTGTGCACCACCAGGGTCATTTGCTGCGTTTTTGTTGTAAAACTCTACTGTATGCCACATATGTGAGCACCTGGGACGCCCTCCTTGTTCTATTCCTGCCGCTTCTAGGGTTCATTTGGAAGAATCAAGATATTTTCCTCAACTCTTCAACCACTCTCAAGATCAAAATGGCCATTCTTTGGTTTCAATCATCTGTCTTTCCTTTCTTTCTTTCTATGGCATCAAACTCGGGAGCAGACTAGGGACAGTCTGTAAGTTGGGGAGAGATGTGGTGCCCCATCCTGGACACCCGGACCGCCTTAAGACCTCAATTCATAAACTGTTGCAAACGTACCGCCCGGCTGGACAACTTATCCTCAGGCTCATCCAACTATTGTTTACCCGCGCGCGCGCGCCGCGCCGCGCCTCGCTGCGCTTCCATTATCCGCGTCTCGCTCCGCGTCGCGCTCCGCTTCGCGCTCCGCCCCGCGTCGCGCCGCGCCGCGCCGCGCTCCTTTCATCCGCGCGCGTCGCGCGTCCATTATCCGTGTTGCTTCCCATCCCCGCTGTTGTTATAGAACGTTGTGGTGTCATTATATAGCCTTGGGTCGGGGACTGCGTCGCGGCCTGCGCGCTCAGCATCTGGTAGGTTAGGCTCAGCAGTTGGGGTGCGCCGGTTCTCAGCAGTAGGCGCGGCGGGATCGAGCACGCGACTGCGGGCCGGGCCTGACTAAGGGAGGCGGGCTGCGACCCGCTTGGATGTCCGACTCATGGATGGAGCCGGGCCGACCGGGTTCTCGGAGCGGCTAGTTGGGGAAGGAAGAAGCGGGGCGACAGCGGGGCTATATGCGTGGCAGCCGCGCGCAAGCGCGGGCCGGCCACGGGACGGGAAATTCACGACGGCGCGTCGGGTGGATGCGCGCAAGCGCGGTGGATCTTGGGTATTGCGCGGCGGAGGGCCGCGCCACGAAAAGACGAACCGGATGCGCGTAATGACAGGCGAGCTGGCGGGGGTAGGGTATGGGTATGGGTTTAGGGATGGGTTAGGGTTCTGGGTCTAGGTTTCCTTCTTCATGGTTGTCAGTCTGTCTTTGTGCTTGTGCTTAGGTTAGGGTTGAGGGGGAGGGCTCAAACACCCTTCCCCTCGACTTCGGGTTGTAGGGGGAGCAGCATCCTGGCATCCATCAATCCAGATCTCATTCTCTCTCTCTCTCTCTCGGAGTAAAAGGAAGGAAGCATTCTTGGTCTTACAGACGCTAGAACCATCGATCCCGTAACTAGGGAAAACTTCGTGAGGATAACCTCTAAAGTTTCCACATCTGGGGGTCTGGCCGGGAAACCTTTTGATCCGTTCTCAGTCTCTTGAAGATTACGCAGAATGCTACCGACAACCACTCCGGGATCCAATGCTCCCCTTCCCTACCCTCCACGCCCGACTCCCGTCTCTGCTGCTCAACCCCCTCCGCCCCCGTCCGCTCATGCTCCTAGAGTTAGCGGGTTTGCTCCTCCCTCGGAAGGGTCGTCGGACATGGGGGTAGAGGCCCCTCGCCGCGTTTGGTTGAGGCCGAGGGATTTCCCCCATCTTCGGTTCAGTACTTTGGATGTTGAGCGGTTCCTTTCTAGGTTTGAAGGGATCGCGGACTCGGAGGGCGCGTTGGGCGCAGATAAGGTTCGGACTATCGTGCTGTTCATTACCAAGGAGGAGAAGCTGCGGGACGTGGAAGAAATGGTTGGATACGAGAGGCAAGACTGGGGGAAGTTGAAAAGCGAGATGTTGGCGAGGTGGGGAAAGCGTGAACCTTGGTTTCGGGAAAGCAACTTCGATCGAGCTGCGGAGGAGGCGATCGAGAATGGCGGGGTGCGATCGCGCGAAGGATTAGTGGAATATATGTCAAGGTTTGAGCGAATCTACGGGTACCTTGCAAAGAACGAGGTTGTCGCGGGTCAGACGGGTGCCATGAAGCGGGCTTTCCTGGGGGGTCTCGCGCCCCAGCTTCGTTCCAGGGTGCAACGATACCTGTACGACCACGGCCTGGTTAAGAGGTCGTTGGATGGGAGCGTCGCGATTCTCCCCGATCTTTCGGTTATCCGTCAAGCCGTGGAAAGCGAAATCGATCTGGACGAGCTCATCGTGGATACGGCACGAACGTACCCGTCTTCCTCCAAGAAATTGGTCACGATCTCGGCGCCGGCCCCCGACCAAACTTCGGCCGCGCGGCCGTCGACGCCCTCTCATGTCGGACTTTCCCAGCAGCCTCCGGGACCATCAGTCGGGGAGATAACGGAGATTTTGCGGGACATAAGGGTTTTCCTCAACCGGACACCGGCTCCTACAGCTCCGGCAGCCGTACCGTTTCTGGCGGCTCCTTCTCAACCGCGCGCGGTGCCGCCTCACATGGCGGAAGGGTTCCAGCCTCCTAGCGGATCATCCGGACCGTACGGGTCGCCGCGATGTTCATATTGCGGGGTGAGAGGGCACTGGAAGTCAGTTTGTGAGGATCTCACTCGGGACATGGACGAAGGGCTTGTTCGCGCATCCGGGATGACGTACATATTTCCAACGGGTGAATCGGTGGATCTGACTAAGGACAAGCCGCCACCAATGGTGCAAGTGCGGGAAAGAGCGAAGGCTAAGACCGAGACTGCTCGGGTCTCGCTCGGGATTGTCACCGCGCCCGGGACCTGGGTAGCTCCGAGAGTGGAGGCCAAAGTCAGGGCGTTGGCGACGAATGAGCGCATTGCGATGGATGTCGACGAGCGATCAACGGCTTCAAAGCCAGTTGCGCGAGTGCCGATTTCGGACGGGCCGTCCTCTAATCCCGTGGGAAAGAAGAAGGCCGCGGACATCGTCCGGAGGGTAATGGGGAACGACTCACCAATACCCCTGACCCTACGAGAGCTAGCGGCGGTGTCCCCCGCGGTCGTCAACGAGATGGTCCAGGCCTTGAAAGATTGCGGTCAGGGTTGGGTGCCGACGACGGTTCAGCGGGTTAACGTGGCGGAGGAGGAAATGGATCCTGAGCCGTGCCGGTCGAAGTCGGTATCGGTCCCGCTGGCTTATGTCACGATGACCATTGCCGGGCGGAAGGTGTGGGCGATGGTGGATAGCGGGTCAATGGTCAACCTGCTCCCATCAAGGTTAGTGGACGAGCTCGGTCTGGTGCGGAGGAAGTGTGCGATGGGTCTTCGGGCGTTAAATGGCGGGGAATGTCGCGTGGACGGGGTAGTAGAGGCGGAGGAGGTGGAAGTCGCCAAGGTCTGTAAGCCTCTGTCATTTCTCTCAGTAGAGTGCGGAGACGTGATTCTAGGACGGCCATTCATGTTTGGGTTCCGAGCCCAAATGGCCTTCAACGCCGAGGAAGGAACGGAGGCGCTGACCGTCGAAGACTCGCTCGGAGCACGGTTCGAGACGACGATCTGCGATCACGGGAGAGGGAAATGGGTACAGGACCCAATGTCTGGCGGCAACGAAGAGTCCAGCGCGGGGGTGGACTGTAAGGGTTACCCTGCGGAGGATTTTTCCTAGTCGGCCGCGGGAACCGTGCGGAGCAGGCTCCGGCTCCGCACGGGCGGCCGACAGATGAGGAGCAGGCGGGGAAGGACGCGCGTGGGGCGCAGGTGCCGGAAGTAAGTCCCATTCCTCAGTATGCATCGCCGGAAGGCTCTACGCTTCGAAAACCCTATCATCGTGCCACAGTCGTGAGCAAAGGCGAAAGCCCCGGTCTGGTCATTACTAGGACTTACGACGGCGACGATCGGGTCTGGATGGCGCGGTGCAATGCGGGCAAGTACAAACCGGTAGCGCGGAAAGTCCGGCCGCGGAACGAGCCAATGCCTCAGGGGCTCAACGGACCCTTACGACCGATCGCGTGGTCCCGCAACCCGTGGGAGACGCCCCTTAGGAAGAATGGATGGGTAACGCGGTCGGCGCGAATCACGGACGAGCGGGTGGACGCCCTTAACTTCGGACCGACGGGATGGCTGAGTGCGGAGGAGATGGATCTGCTGGTGTCGGTATTGGTAATAAGGGAGAAGGCACTTGCTTTTGGACCGGACGAGCGCGGGTTGTTGAGAAGTGAGATCGGGGACCCTTACGTTATTCCCACTGTCCCTCACGAACCGTGGCAAATCAAGCCGATTCCGATCCCCCGTACCGTTCGGGAGCCCTTTCTGGAGCTGGTACGGGAGCGCGTGAGGACGGGGCTTTACGAGCAATCCACGTCAAGCTACTCGAGTCCTATCTTCGCGGTCGTTAAGCAGGACGGGAAGTCGCTAAGGATTGTTCACGACCTTCAGAGGCTAAATTTGTTCACTATTTGCGACGCGGGGCTTCCCCCGCGTGTTGAAGAATTTCTGGAGTCGATGGCCGGGCGCGCTTGCTACGGGCTGGTGGACGTGATGGGGGGATATGACCAGCGAGAACTCCACCCTGACTCGCGGCCACTGACGGCGTTTGAAACCGGGCTAGGAAGGATGCAGCTGACGCGGCTACCGCAAGGTGCGACCAACTCAGTGGCGGTATACCAAGCCCAAATGACCTGGATACTACGCGACAACCTTCCGGAAGGCGTGCAGATCTTCATCGACAACGCTGGCATTAAAGGCCCCAGAACGGACTACGAGGGCGCGGTCTTAGAGGATGCACCCGCGATCCGGCGATTCATCTGGGAATACGCGGAAACTCTGGAACGAGTCCTCTTCCGAATTGAGGAGGCAGGCCTTACTGTGTCCGGGAAAAAGTTGGCGGTCTGCGTTCCGGCGCTCGAAGTACTGGGGCATGTCGTGGCCTACGACGGGAGGCGAATAGCGGAGAAGAAGCGGAATAAGGTTCTTGAATGGCCGACCCCTCGGACAGTGTCGCACGTCCTGCAGTTTCTGGGGTTGTGCAGCTACGTCCGCATGTTCATTGAGCGGTTCGCGGAAGTAGCGAGCCCAATGCGGGCATTGACGCGTAAGGGGGCGGAGTGGAAGTGGACCGAGGGATGCGATGCCGCTTTCGCAAAGCTCAAGGAAATCGTGGGGCGCGACATCGTCCTTTGGAACCTCTATAACGACGCCCGAGGGATACGCCTGGCGGTTGACTCTAGCGAGCTCGGCGCGGGGGGGGTCTTGACACAGGAGGAGGACGGAAAAGATAGGCCGGTGCTCTACGAATCGGTCACCTTTACCGCGACAGAGAGTCGGTATTCGCAGCCGAAGCTGGAACTGTGCGGTGTCACCAAGATCGTACGGCGGTTGCAGCACCTTTTGTGGGGCGTGCACTTCGAGCTCTTGGTTGACGCGGAGGCCTTGGCGCGAATGATCAACTCACCGACGCTGCCGAACGCGCCCATGACCAGGTGGGTAGCGTTCCTCCAGTTATTCTCCTTTGACGTGGTGCACATCCCGGGAAAGGCGTTCACGATGCCGGACGCGCTGTCGCGGTACCCGCGGGACGACCCATACGAGGGGTCGGAACCTTTGGACGTGGAAGCTCCGGTCGTTCGGGTAGCAAAGATGGAGGCGTCGGTTTGTCTTCCGTTGCGTCAGTCGGGACGTTACGCGGTCTTGTGCTCTTATTTGCAGGATCTCCGGTTCCCCGAGGGCACGACGGAAACGGTCACCCGATGGGTGAGGGGAAACGTTCTGAACTTCTTTTTACAGGACGGTCAGCTATGGCGGCGGAGCAGCTCCGTGCCTCTTGTTGTCCCGACTTCTAGGGCCGACCAGGAGGTGATTCTAGGAAGTCTGCACGATGACCTTGGTCATCGGGGTGAGGTCGAGACGCGGAGGAGGGTGAAAGCGAGGTTTTGGTGGCCGGGGGTCGTTTGCGCGGTGCGCGACTGGGTAAAGTCGTGCGAGGCCTGCCAACGGCGAAGCTCGAGGCTGCCCAAGGAGGTCGGCCACCCCACGGGCGAGGACGCGCTGTTCGGGCGCGTTTCGCTGGACGTGGTCCACATCAAGGCGGGTAAGTTTGCGTATTTGCTGGTTGCGCGCGACGATCTGTCTGGGTGGGTGGAAGCGAGGCCCCTGGCGAAACTATCAGCGGAAAAGGTGGCTCAGTTTCTGGAAGAGGACTGGTTCGCGCGCTACGGGTTGCTTCGCTTGGTCACCGTCGACGGAGGGGCGGAGTTTCGGGGACGCTTGATGACGCTGGTGCAGAATTGTGGAGCGAAGTTCGGCCGCGTGACGGAATACTACCCGGAGGGCGCGGGGATGATCGAGCGGGGGCATCAACCAATCAAGGATGCCCTGGTGAAAATGTGCGGCGAGGACGGCAAAAGGTGGCAGATGGCACTCCCCGCGGTCCCTTTCGCCGATCGGATCTCCGTGAAGCACTCGACGGGGTATTCGCCTTACGAGTTACTCTACGGGCAGCGGCCCGTGCTTCCCGTGGACATTGAGCTGAACACGTTTTTGGGCGTGGATTGGTGGAAGGTTAAGACGTCCGCGGATCTGATCGAGGCACGAGCTGAACAGCTCCTTAGGCGTGAAGAGACCTTGGGAAAAGCCGCGGAGCGGTTGAAGAAAACCCGGACGGCGTCAGTCCGCTATTGGGACGAGCGCTGTTCCCATTGGCTCCGGGATCCGCTGCGGAAGGGGGACCTGGTCCTGCTGTATAATTGGAGTCTGGAATCCCAGTGGGGCCGGCTTTTCGCCAACCGGTGGAACGGGCCGTACCGTGTGGCCTCTAAGTTTTTGGGCGGCAGCTACGGGCTTGAGGAATTGGACGGGACACCGCTTAAGCGGAAGGCCGCGGCTTCGCATGTGAAACGCTTCTTCGCGCACGGTTCCACTTCCTTCGACGAGACGGCGAGCGATGATTTGGGGCCCGGGGGCGAGGCGGTCTCGGAGTCGGACGACGGCGCGGATCGTTCGGACAGCGAAGTAGCGGCGCGCGACGCGCGACCCCGGAGAAGTAGGAGGTTGCAGACGGCTGGGGACAGCTGTCAAGCTGGGGGGGGGGCGCTAGGTGGTTAAAGCTTGATTTGGTAAGGGGGTGTTCTAGCCGGTTCACAGCCGGGACAACTAGACACCCCAGAACGTTCGTTTCCTTACGTTTTGGTTTGGGCTTGGCTTTGGATTGGTACTGGCTATGGGTTATTTATTGCAGGTACGCGGGCGCGGCGTGGTGTCGGGCCCGCAAACGCGAGGACGAGCCCCGCTCACGGATGGCGGGACAAAGAGCTAACTGTAAAAAAAAAAAAAAAAAAAAAAAAAAAAAAAAAAAAAAAAAAAAAAAAAATGAATGAATGGAATAATAAATATAGGATATTCTCTTTCTCTTCTTTGGATTTGGGCTGTTTTCTTTCCTTTTTTTTGTCTGTTTCTCTCCTGTTTCTCTCTTCATCGGACGGGCGCGACGGTCGGGGATGGTATGGACGCGGATTTAAGCTTAGCTTGGTAAGGGGGTGCTCTAGCCGGTTCACAGCCGGAACGACTAGACACCCCAGAATGTTTGTTCCCATCGCCTCTCCCTTATACTCCCGGTTGTGAGCGCGCGCTGTCGGCGCGGTGTTTGTTTTGTTTTGTAGAACGGGTACGGGGAACTGTGTGGCAGTCCGTCTGGGGCGGTCCAGGTACCTCTTTTCATTGGGATAACTGGTCACTTACGGTCTCTCACAGAGGGAGCGCGCGAACGCGGATCTCAACCTCAACGGCACTCACACTCACTTTTCACCCGGACGCGCGGACGCGGCCCTTTCGTTTCCTCGCGCAGCAATATATATTTCCCCAACAAACGCGGTACAACAATAGGACTAGAAAGTACACGGGAAAGGAGAAAAGGGAGGGGGTGAGGGCGTCTAAGCCATTCGCATCATCTCTTCCATGTCCGCCCTCGATGATGCCAGAAGGGACCGGTAAGACGCCAAGAACTCGCGCCGGGATTCGGAGGATTGGGCTCCGGGGGTCGCCAGGAAGTTGCGGAGCATTGCGGTCGACCGTTCCGCGAAAGCCTTGAAGCCAGCCGCCGGGAGTGCCATCACGACTGGGATCTCCGGGATCTTGGGGGAGTTGGAGGAAGGCGGTGCCGGTGCTGGGACGGGGCTTGATCCGAGCGGACAAGGAGGTGATGAGGGGGTCCCTGGGGCATCGCGCGGAGGGCTCGGTCCATCTGGGGGCGACGACGGAACAACGATCGGGGACGGCGGAGGAGGGACCTCGGGAGTAGTAGGCCTCCCGTCCGAGACCACTGGTGACGCGGGCGGCGGTGGAGTACCTTGCGGAGCCGGGGCGGAAGGAGCTGGTGTAGGGGCCGGAGGGGGAACCGGGGCTGCGGCAGCGCGACGTCGGAGAATCTCATCGAGTCGCGGGTCCCTCGCGCCTTCCCTCATCCGAACGCGGTCCGACCAGAATCGTACGGCCCTCCGATAGTTGTCAACGGACGTGAAATCCTCCTTCCGCGGCGGTCCCGCGCGGCGAAAGGGGGAAGCCGAGTCGCAATCCTCGCTCGGCGGAGGGCGGCGGGAAGGGGAGCCCGGCGGAGTCCACGAGTCCTCCGAGATGGTGTCGTCATCCGAAACCACTAACGGGTCGGGACGAGCCCTTTTGCGCGGCCTGGGGCGGGAGCCGAAGTTGGGGGGAGCACGGGGCATGCGATCGCTAAGTGAGCAACGGCGATGGCCGCGACGGCAAGCGACACAGGCGCGTCGACCAGGAGCGATCGAGCACGCCTGCCCGGTCCGGGCGCAGAATTCGCAGGGGAGCATGACGGCGATGAGTGTGGAAGGGGAGTTGGTGGAGTGCGAAAAGAGGAGTGGGTAGGGAGGAGCGGGGTGCGGGTAGTCGAGGTGGCGATGGGAAGGGACCTCTGGGGACAGAACTCAAGTTGGGGGGGGATGTGGTGTCATTATATAGCCTTGGGTCGGGGACTGCATTGCGGCCTGCGCGCTCAGCATCTGGTAGGTTAGGCTCAGCAGTTGGGGTGCGCCGGTTCTCAGCAGTAGGCGCGGCGGGATCGAGCACGCGACTGCGGGCCGGGCCTGACTAAGGGAGGCGGGCCGCGACCCGCTTGGATGTCCGACTCATGGATGGAGCCGGGCCGACCGGGTTCTCGGAGCGGCTAGTCGGGGAAGGAAGAAGCGGGGCGACAGCGGGGCTATATGCGTGGCAGCCGCGCGCAAGCGCGGGCCGGCCACGGGACGGGAAATTCACGACGGCGCGTCGGGTGGATGCGCGCAAGCGCGGTGGATCTTGGGTATCGCGCGGCGGAGGGCCGCGCCACGAAAAGACGAACCGGATGCGCGTAATGACAGGCGAGCTGGCGGGGGTAGGGTATGGGTATGGGTTTAGGGATGGGTTAGGGTTCTGGGTCTAGGTTTCCTTCTTCATGGTTGTCAGTCTGTCTTTGTGCTTGTGCTTAGGTTAGGGTTGAGGGGGAGGGCTCAAACACCCTTCCCCTCGACTTCGGGTTGTAGGGGGAGCAGCATCCTGGCATCCATCAATCCAGATCTCATTCTCTCTCTCTCTCTCTCAGAGTAAAAGGAAGGAAGCATTCTCGGTCTTACAGACGCTAGAACCATCGATCCCGTAACTAGGGACAACTTCGTGAGGATAACCTCTAAAGTTTCCACAACGTCCGCATCTTTTCGTTGTTGCGTGTCTTCATCTTCGTCGTTGCGCCTCCCCTCTCCTCTTCGCTACCGTCACGCGACGCTCATCCATGATCTACTGAATCCATCCCGACCGCTCCCGCAAGCATTTGGCAGATCCTTGACCAACGCGAGTGACCACATGGTTGCCTTCCCGTTTCCGCTCTATTTGTAGAATCCGTTGTATATAGTCTAACAGGGCCTCCTGCCCATATAAGGAGGGGCTCTCCCCTGCCTTTTGGCCGACCATATTCCATCATCCTAGTACCTCAGATCCTAGCGAATCATCGCATCATCATTGTCTCAGCATCCCATAATCATAAGCAATTTATCCGTGGGCATCCTTCCCCACTTATCTGAGCAAATTATCCGGGTATATCTATGATTGCCCCTTGATCCTTTGAGCCTCCATACTCAAACTTAGTCCTTTGTGACCTTGATCCTTATCACCAACCAATAGCCTTGCTGGTTGAAGAAGAATTCCTGTCTGCCTGAATTCTTGAGTGTGTTATACCACTCTGATCCCTTTTTCCGACCATACTGGTCTTGATCTCTCCTTGATCATCTTTCTGGAGCCAATCACGTTTGATTGAAGAGGTTTTATTAAGCTTAAAACCTGGAGTGTTATACCTCCCTTCTTCTTTGAGGTTGAATCTCGCCACGCTGTTCTTGAGTTCCTTGAGAAGTGTTGGGATATTCTTGTTCAAATTTGTTATTGATTTGCTTCTAGAGCTTCTTAAAAAAATTGCTTTTGTTTTTGTTCAGCCTCCCACAGTTATCTGGTACCCTTCAAGCGCTTGATTGCGGAGAGTTGGGCAGGTTCATTGAGAACCTGGAGGTTGGTTGGGATTGAGTTGATCTTTCCTAATCAGCTGCTGACGACCAGAGTTATTAGCTTGTGGGCGTTGTTACTTACAACTGCCTTGTTCTATTAAACTCTGAACAAACTTTGACTTATTTGTTCAAGTCTTGCCCCGCGCCATCTTGTCTCAGATAGTGTTGTTTCCATTGCTACCGACAACTCTTATCCTCTTCTCTTAGTTTGATTTCTCATCCATAAGGTTCTGGACCTTGATTCCGGTTACATTAAAATATTATTGTAACTCCTAGGAGGGCAGCCTAAACAGCACCTTTCCCCTCCACAGAACTGCCACGGCTTAGCACCGTTTGGAGTCTTACAGCACCTCTTTCATTTACACTGAAGAAATTCAATACTGCACTGGGAAAAGCCCATACTGCACCAGGAAAATGCCATGCCTCCCCAAATTTGGGAGCATATACTAGTAATCATATATACTGACAGATTACAGGATCATTTGGCCTAGACCACCAAAAGATACATATGGGCTGTTCCTGACTGCAATACTACACTCAGTGAACCACCCCTTCCTTCCTTTCACCCTGAAAGTACCTAGAGAACCCCTGTTGAAGTAGAAAGGGATGAATATGGGCCATTTACAGGCTGTATTTACCCCACGCTCAATTTTATAACCATCCAGAGAACCATTTCATAAGAAATTAACAGTTTTTAAGTATTAAGTGATTGATTATTGACTTAAATATGATGTTTATAATAGGGCGTATCAAAGTCAAAATTTTGAAAAATTTAAATTGCTTATTTCAGGAAAAATATCAATTTTTCAAAAAATATCTTTTTATCAAAAAAAAACAAACCAATTGGTTTAGCTCACACAAATAAAATTTTCAAAAAATAAAATAGAAAAGCCTGAAATCAGCCATTTAATTTTTTGAAATTTTTAACTTTGATACACCCTAATTAACATATTCCACAATTAAAACCAAATTGGAACTTTAGTAAGTACTTAATTAGCACTCCCATGCTTGCACCATCTATTGCTTTGTTATTTCAGGTAATTTGGCTGTCACTAAAAAACCATGAAGTTTCCCCTGTCTTTTCTGGCTGTCTGCTAGCCTGGCCTTAACCACACCTCCATATAATACTTCCTATCCTTAAATAATAAAAGGTACCAATAATTCCAGGTGCATTTATTATAAGCTTGATAAAATCAAGAGAGGTGTTAAAGATCCTCAGTACCAGTGTGGCCCCCATTTTTTAACATGAATTTATCCATAAAATACTCTTTCAAAAACCAAACCACCTCCTTGCATTTGCTTTATCCATATTCTGATGGATTATTGTTTCACTTTCTTGAATAATATATTTATTCTAATTGAAATCACCTCTAGTAGCTAAAAGATTAAAAATTTCTTTGTGTCAACTAGGCTTACAGATAAGAATTAAAATCAAATATTGAAAGATCATCTACCTACTGCTGAATTTATAATTTGATTTTTTCATCAATCTTCACACAATTTCTTTGCAATGTAGTCCTGGAAGGGAGTCTCATGAGGAATTGAATGGTATGAATAAATTTAAAAAATGGAGTGTGTTCAGCCACAAAAAACGGAACTTCATGAATTTTGATTTACTTGGCCAGATCAAAATGTGCTAAATCTTTATTGAATTTCCAATTTTGAAGGTTTTTTTGTAAAGTTTGATTGAGCTGAGGTTTTTTACCTTTTTTCCCCCTTTTTTCCTTTTCCTTTTCCTTTTCTTTTCTTTTCCTTTTTTCTTTTCTTTTTTTCTTTTATTTTTTTCTTTCTTTTTTCTTTCTTTTTTCTTTCTTTTTTCTTTCTTTTTTCTTTCTTTTTTCTTTCTTTTTTCTTTCTTTTTTCTTTCTTTTTTCTTTCTTTTTTCTTTCTTTTTTCTTTCTTTTTTCTTTCTTTTTTCTTTCTTTTTTCTTTCTTTTTTCTTTCTTTTTTCTTTCTTTTTTCTTTCTTTTTTCTTTCTTTCTTCTTTCTTTCTTCTTTATTTCTTTCTTTCTTTTCTTTTCTTTTCTTTTTGTTTCTTTTCTTTTTGTTTCTTTTCTTTTTGTTTCTTTTCTTTTTGTTTCTTTTCTTTTCTTTTCTTTTCTTTTCTTTTCTTTTCTTTTCTTTTCTTTTCTTTTCTTTTCTTTTCTTTTCTTTTCTTTTCTTTTCTTTTCTTTTCTTTTCTTTTCTTTTCTTTTCTTTTCTTTTCTTTTCTTTTCTTTTCTTTTCTTTTCTTTTCTTTTCTTTTCTTTTCTTTTCTTTTCTTTTCTTTTCTTTTCTTTTCTTTTCTTTTCTTTTCTTTTCTTTTCTTTTCTTTTCTTTTCTTTTCTTTTCTTTTCTTTTCTTTTCTTTTCTTTTCTTTTCTTTTCTTTTCTTTTCTTTTCTTTTCTTTTCTTTTCTTTTCTTTTCTTTTCTTTTCTTTTCTTTTCTTTTCTTTTCTTTTCTTTTCTTTTCTTTTCTTTTCTTTTCTTTTCTTTTCTTTTCTTTTCTTTTCTTTTCTTTTCTTTTCTTTTCTTTTCTTTTCTTTTCTTTTCTTTTCTTTTCTTTTCTTTTCTTTTCTTTTCTTTTGTTTTCTTTTGTTTTCTTTTCTTTAATTTTTTCTTTGGATTTTTTCTGTGAATGAGTTGTGAGCAGCTGTTCACCACTAAAATAAGTTGTGATTGGACATTCAAAACTGAGATGAGTTGTGAGCGGCCATTCACAACCCAAAGGGTGTTGCAAATTGCGCCACACAACCTTTTTGAGGTTGTGAACAGAGGTTGTCAGGTTTCAAGTTGAAGATTTCCCTTCTGTAATTAATATCAATGAGTTCATTTACTGCTTCATATGTTGAAGATGGGCCTTAATAGTGAAAAAATCAAGGTTTTACTTGTTTATTTCATGGCAAAGTGAGAGAAAAAATTTAGCATTTTTGAAATTGAGATTTTCTGGGAACTATTAAAAATTCTGAATCCTGGGGCCATGAAACAAATTTTAAACAAATTCAAATTGTGTTTATCCACTCATCTTGGTTGTGTCTTTCTTGAAACAAAGGAAACCATCAAACTTCACAATATTGGGAAACAAAAATTCATTTAATTTAAAACTTAAACTTGAACATCTCCCAATTTTGTGGATTTTGTGGCAGTGAAAGCACCTTAAATGAGCAACAAATTTGGCTTAACAACTTGATGCTTCCAGTACCTCATATTTAATTAGTGTTTATTTTTCTTCTATTTTTTTGGGCTTAAATTTGAGGAAATGAACTGATTTTATTTCTTTCATTGGCCAAAAAATGGGAAAAATCTTTGCAGAGAATTTCCATGATTTAATTAATAAGTATGATTCAAGAGAAAATCTTTTTGAAATCACTGCCAAAACACCCCAACAAGTAAAAAGTTTGAAAAAAACCTTTCTGATAAACTTTGTGGCTTCAACAACAATACCAAACTGCTTGGGCTTGTTTCAAATTTCAGCAACCTGGCAGAAAAATCTGAAATTGTGTCTCTTGGAAGCATGGATAACTTCCAATATGGAATTATAAGATAAAAATCACGGAAGAAGTAACACCATTGTAATTAAATAACTAACAAATAGAACTGATGGTGCCCAAGTCAATGCATCATCTATAAGCAAAAAAGTCCATAGGTTGTGTAATTTGACTTTTTTTCCCATCAAAGGCATCAATGATTTGAGAAGGTTTTTTTTTACTTTGATCAACCAGATCTTCAAATTTAATTAAATTTCTTCAGATCATTTTCTCAACTCAATGGAACTCAAATTTTGCTATGTTTCACCATACAACTTTACTCAAAGATCTGTGCACTCATTTCTTCCAAGTAGCAGCTGAAACTGAAAGTCTTGGCTTGAAAATCAAAGAATGGAATCCGGCCAAAAACATGATATTTATTTTTGAACCCCTATCCAAGGCAAAAAAATTTATTTGTGCTTCAAAGTATCCAAATTTGACTATGGAAATACCAATATATATTTTTATCATGAAGAATTTCCATGAAGCCAGAAATTCTGACAATATTATTGCCATGTTTTTGTGAAATTGAAGGCCAATTTGAGAAAGATTCAGGGGGAACGCAAACTCCAAATGAAAGAAAACATATACCATCAAGCTAGACTATTGAAAGAAGCCCAGTGTCTTTCTCTTCAGAGAATCTGCAATTGTTGGAGATCTCTGCCTTTTGGTTAGTTGATTTATAGATAAAACATAATATTCAGAAAGTGTTTTATTGCATTTTTTTTCACAATTTTTCAATCTGTAAGGACACAGAATCTAGCTAGCAACTTAAAACACAAAATTGTGCACCAAATAGTGGGCTCCTAGATAGGAGCACTTTGAAATTTAATTTTTTTGACTGTCAAGACAAAGTTTCAAGCTGAGGTGAGAAGGGGAGATGATGGTGGGAGTATTGCAATTAGCAATTTGGTAGGTAGAGTGGTTAATAATAAAGCTGATAATATTGATGGATCAAAATAAAGGATCTGAAAATGAATGTTAATTGAGATGGATAAAACTCAATGATAGTGAGATTGTCTCTTTAAATACTGATTAATTCCCATCTTCAGCATTGGGTGAAACTGAAACTGATGCTCTTTGACATATAGCACAAGGCTGGATCAAATAAAAAAAAGGAATTATTTAAAATGAGAGGAGGGGATGTGAATGCACACCTTCTTTTGTTGTGGAATTTTGTTGGTGAGGAGCTTTCTCTTTCTAGGAAAGTTCCACCATTCTGAGATGAACCTGAAATGCTCAACAGCATTTATTGAGCATTAATTCTTATTCAAAGCCCACTAGGAATGCACCTTTCTTTTTTTAAATAAATCTCATGTCAATGTCACTTTTACCACAATTCTGTGTATCCTCTCTTCTTTCTTTTATATTTTCTTTTTGTTTCTAATTCTCTTATTTTCTTTATGTTTCTTATTTCTTTGAAGCAGATTCCCATTTCAATGTTGCGGGTTCTCATTTCAATGTCACCTCTTGGTCTCATATCACTGAAAGGTCTCACGACCACACGACCACCACCTCTCAGCACTACTACCGCCTCCATCAGTTGTCAGTCAGCAACTTACAAAAACTCAACCAGAACCTCTTTTTCTTTTCCAATCACAAATCTTTCCTCTTTAGATTCCCCAAGGAATCTTTCCTTTTACAAACAAATCTTCCCCTTTTCTCATTTCTTTCATTTTCTTTTCTTCTTATCTTTACATCTTTTCCTTTTGCCCTATCACTTGCAACATCTACAAAAGCAATCAACCTTCTCACTACTCTGATATTT
Organism: Puccinia polysora; assembly: GCA_025617555.3. NCBI lineage: Eukaryota > Fungi > Basidiomycota > Pucciniomycetes > Pucciniales > Pucciniaceae > Puccinia > Puccinia polysora. Next base: position 53,998,187 of record CM062623.1, read on the forward strand.
ATATCATCGACTGCGCTGTCATCAACCTTCCTGGTAAGACTCATCAAGAGCTTCTCAACACTTTCAACTCACCGCAAATCATCTCTAATTCAATACCTGTCTATTACAAACAGCCACTCACCAGCTTCATTGGTTCCTTGTTTCTCAAGCTCAACCTACTCATCCTTGGTTTCTGCTAAAATCTCCAAGGGCTTGATGTTTGCTTCTGGATTTTCATTCTATCTTGTCTCTCTTCCATTTTCTCATATTGAATTTCTAACTAATTACTGTTATTGTCTTAGCCCTCTTAATTTTATTCCTTCTCTTAGTTCTTTGCAAAAATTCAAATAGTCAAAATGGTTAAAAGCCAAAGCCAACCCAACAAACCTAACCTTACCAATGGAGGGATCAAGCAACAATGGATTTTGGCAAGTCATTTTGAAGGCAGCTCTTGATGCCTTTCTTATTCTGATGGACAATTACTATTCTATCTGGAAAGACAAAATGACAATGTTACTGGAACTCAAAGGAGTAAAAGACGCACTAGAAGACAACTCTAAAAGTCTCAGCCCGACTGAAGATATGGAAATTAGAGTGACCCTGCTTTCCCAAATCAACTCCATCACTCACAATAACGTATTCAATTCCTCAAACATATCCTCAGCAAAAATCCTCTTGCAAACTATCAAGGAGAAATTTGCCTATTCTCAAACATCTAATTGTGCTTGTATCTTCAATGATTTTCTATATCAACAGTTCAGGCCAGACGCAATAGACGCTTTCATCACCAACACCAAGATTTCCATAAAGAAAATTCTAGACGTGGGAATTGATCTCCCAGACAATATTCTTTCCTATTTAATTCTCTTCAAATTTCCTTCTTCTCTTCACTCTCTCTGTCAACAAATTATGCACTCAGATAAGAATGTTACCATTGATCTTGTCTTCAACCATCTTACTCAACTCAATAACAAATCCAAGTCCAAGTCAAAGGAAATGAAGTCTCATGATACTGCGCTTGTCACTCCTTGAAACCCCAAGAAACATGTTCCTTGCGAACTTAGATGCAAACAAGGCTTCCACAATCATTTATCTCCTGATTAATCTCAAGACAAATGTTGGTACAAACACAAACATCTTGCTCCCAAATGGTGGAGAGAGGCACAAGCAAACTGGAGAGGCCAATTCAATTCTAATTCTAAGGGTAAAGAAGTGGCTCACTACCACGCCTTACTTACCTCTTGGATCAAAGAAATCAGTCCCATCAATCAAATTATTCTAGATTCAGGAGCCTCTTGTCACATGTTCAACTCAATTGACTTCCTTGTTCATCTAAACAACCTTATTGGCAACGACTTCATCAACACTGGAAAAGAAGGAGCTAAACTCCCCATTAAAGGAAAAGGAACCGTCAAACTCTTTTGGAACAACTAGGTGGTGACCTTAACAAACTGCTTTTTTGTCCTGGATTTAGTCATTAATCTCATCAGTCCTGGTGAGCTCATCTCCTCCAAGGGCTGCTCACTGGTGTTGAATGGCTCCCAATTCCAACTCTACTCTAAGTCCAATCCTGTCTTTTCTGGTTTTATTCAAGGAAATCTTTTTGTTGTTAATCTTCCTTCACTGGTAGGAAACCATTGCAAACTTTGTAATCTCAACCAAAAGGAACTCTCCTCTAACAAATTAAAATATATTCACAAATTGCTGGGCCATGCCAGTCCCTATTGCCTTAAAAACCTCTTTACTCATCTCTCTTCCCATGCTATCTCCAATTTTCAATGCAAAGACTGCGTCTGCTCTAAAATCACCAAATCTCCTTTCAACGTTTCCTCCACATCAACGTCTTGACTGTTTGAGCAACTCCACATAGATCTAATAGGGCCTATCACTCCTCCATCTATAAATAAAATGAACTACATTATGTTGGTAGTGGACAACTTCTCCGGATATTTATAAGCCATTCCCCTTCAACACAAATCCAATGCTAGCTCCCAACTAAAACTCATTCTTAACCATGAGCAACAGAAACAAAACCGCTATCCTGCAACCATTTGTACCAATGGAGGCGGTGAATTCTCCTCAACTGATCTCAAGGATTTCTTTGCTTTAAATTCCATCCAAAATCTTGTCACCAAACCCTATCACCACGAGCACAACGGAAAAATTGAACAAGCTAACAGAACTCTCACCAAAGCTAGTTGCTCCATTCTTTGTAGTTCAAAGCTTCCGCACAATCTGTGGGCCAAAATTTCTAAAAATGCTTGCCTCACTCTGAACTAAATTCCAAAGAATCCTCACTCCCCTTCTCCTTACCAAATTTTTACTAATAAAACGCTGCCTTTCAGCTATTTCCATCCTATTGGGTCCAAAGTTGCTTATGTTAACAACAAAATTGCTTGAGGTGAAAAGTTCAAAGATTGCGGGCTCATCGGCACTCTAGTGGGTTACAACCCAAGTTTCCTTTCCTATCAACTTCTCACTCCTGAAATATCAATCATTTCTACCAAACACGTCAAGATCATCAAGAACTCTGCATCCTTGTCACTTCCAACCACTCTCTCTGATTGTATTCCTGACAAACCACTTCTCATAAAGCTGGACAATGATCTCCCTCTTCTTTCTTCCTCTAATTCCACCTCTCCCAATCTCAAATCTCTCTCTGACTCTCACACTTCCATCACCTCCTCTCCAACTCCTGTTCCTGTATCTCCTCAGACTGAAGAACTTTCCTCCAACTCCTCTTCCAACTCTTCTGATGACCTTGCCAATCAGCTTAACCCTAAATACAAACTGCAAGGTTGATCCTTGATTCAACCTCCCAATCAATAGGGATATCATCATTATTTTGTTCCTAGAACGTACAAACAAGCTAAGAAGTGCCCCAACTCTCTCAAATGGGATGCTTCCATGGATTGCAAACTTGACGGAATTGAAAATCTCTCTGTCTGGGACAGCTAAAAAGGTCTGAGCCCATCAATCCCCTCAACGCCACATGGGTTTATCAAATAAAAGACAACTGCCACGGCGACCCTCTTGTATACAAGAGTCCTCTGTGTTTCCAAGGTTTTGACCAAATCTACGGTCTTGACTACCAAGACACATTCTCTCCCACGGGGAAGGTGGAATCTCTACAAATGGCTCTTCTCTTTGAATTATACCACTCTCTACCTATCAAGCAATTCAACATCAAGAGAGCCTTGTTACATGCACCTTTGTCTAATAAGGTTATCATTAAAAGACCCAAAGGATCCAAAAGAACATCAAAATATCTCATTCTAAAGAAATTGCTTTATGGACTCAAACAGGCCCCTGCTAACTGGTTTCACACTTTAACTTCCTGGATGCACAAACAGGGCTTTTACAAGTCCATTTCTGATCCTTGTCTTTACATCCACACCAAAAGAAAATCTGTTCTTTTTTTTCATGTTGACAATCTTATTCTGGTTGGCTCAAGAAATTACTTTCAAAAGGCCTTCCCCAATTGATTTCCCAATTCAAGCCATCATGAACCCAATACCATTCTCGGTATGAAATACGAGCAAATTGGAGACAAAATCCTTCTTTCTCAGCCAAAACACATTGAACATGGACTAGAAGAACTGAAAATGACTGACTGAAACCCATCCTCTATTCCCCTAACTGTAAATGAAAATCTCACTCCTTCCTCTGATGAAGATCATGAGGATTTCAAATCTCTAAACATCAACTACAGATCTGCAGTGTTTTTAATGAACTAAATAGCTTGTCTCATGCGACCTGATCTGAGTCTTGCAGTTTCCAGCCTGGCAAGATTCTGCAAAAAAAACAGGTTTTTTTCATTGCAGGGAATTCAAGCGCTGCTGGAAATACCTCAAGGCGACTAAGAATATCAAAATTACTCTTCAAATACAATCCTCAAAATCTCAAATTGAGTGTTACAGTGATGCCACCTGGAGTGAAAACTTGGAAACTTGACAATCTCAATCTGGTCATCTTTCCCTTCTCTTTGGCTCACTCATCTCATGGAGCAGTTATTGACAACAAAACATCATGCATTATACCATGGAAGCAGATTTAAATCCTTTGGTTGATTCTTTCTTGGAAGCCATTTGGATGAAGAATCTAGTCGCCAAAATTTGGAAAAAGGAAATCAAACAAAGTCTCCATAACATTGAAAACAAAGGTCTCAATAATAAACTCAAGAAGTTTGGTTGCAACTCAAAGACTTGCCACATCAACATCAAAACAAAAGCTTTACGTGAAGCGGTAAAGCTTGGCAACCTTATTGTCAAACTTATCTCCTCTTCAGAAATGAAAGCCAATGGACTTACCAAGCCTCTGCCTTCTCTCTCTCTGGCCAACCTTATCAATCTTATCAATCCTTTGCACAGACCAGTGTCTCCAGTCTTACCAGTCACGGGGGGTGTTAAATAAATGTTAAATAAATCTCATGTCAATTTCACTTTTACCACAATTCTGTGTATCCTCTCTTCTTTCTTTTATATTTTCTTTTTGTTTCTCATTCTCTAATTTTTTTTATTTTTCTTATTGCTTTGATGCGGATTTCCATATCAATGTTGCAGGTTCTCATGTCAATGCCACCTCTTGGTCTCATGTCACTGAAAGGTCTCACAACCACACGACCACCACCTCTCAGCACTACTACCTCCTCCATCAGTTGTCAGTCAGCAACTTACAAAAAATCAACCAGAACCTCTTTTTCTTTTCCAATCACAAACCTTTCCTCTTTAGATTCCCCAAAGAATCTTTCCTTTTACCAATGACTCTTCCTCTTTTCTCATTTCTTTCATTTTCTTTGCTTCTTATCTTTACATCTTTTCCTTTTGCCCTATCACTCGCAACATCTACAAAAAAAATCAACCTTCTCACTATTTTGATATTTATATCATTGACTGCGCTCTCATCAACCTGCCTGGTAAGACTCATCAAGAGCTTTCTCAACACTATCAACTCACCGCAAATTATCTCTAATTCATTCTATGTCTATTAAAAACAGCCACTCACCAGCTTCATTAGTTCCTTGTTCCTCAACCTCAACCTACTCATCCTTGTTTTCTGCTAAAAGATCCAAGGGCTTGATGTTTTTTTCTGGATTTTCATCCTATCTTTTCTCTTTTCCATTTTCTCATATTGAATGTCTAACTCATTACTGTTCTTGTCTTAGCCCTCTTAATTTTATTCCTTCTCTTAGTTCTTTGCAAAAATTCAAATAGTCAAAATCTTTTCCTAGGTGTTAAAACTGGAGTATCCATGAACCTGAAGGCTTCAGGAATTTATCTTTTTCTTTTAATTTCTTGTTATGCTTTCTTTTCATTTCTTGCTATGCTTTCTTTTGAGAAGTTGCTTTATCCATTTGATTCTTAATTAATAGATGAATTGCATCTATTCCATTTTTTTGCATTTCTTCATTGGAGCCATCATCCTGCTCTGCTTGAGTAACCAGACTGAGACTGGGTCTCTGTGACATTCCACTTTTGCGTTTCACAGGACTTGAATCCTTAATTGCCCTTATATTCTCCGCTACAGGGATTACATCCCCAATACCACCCCTTAAGCCTGTAGGGGGAAGTAAATTCATGTCTATGGAAAACTTTATATGTTTGGTTTTTTCCAATGCCTTAGTCATTATTTCTGCAGTCATATCTGCAGTTGGAAAATATTCCACTGCTACTTCCTTATACTTTAATGCTTCTCTTATGTGTTTTAATGAATATCAATGTGTTTTTTTCTGAAGTGAACAACTGGGTTACTTGCCAACTTTATGGAAACTTGATTATCAGAATAGATTAGAGCATAATCTTGAGGCTTATAAGTTTCTTTAAGTATTTTTCTTATAAATTTTTACTCATGAGCTGCAGAGAGATAAGCGCTGTATTCAGCTTCAGTTGATGACACACTTATGGCTGCTATCTTCTTTGATCTCCAAGAAATCATTCTATTCCCAATAAAATAGGTAAAACCACTTGTTGAATGTTTTAAATAATCTTCTTCCCAACTTGAGTCAGAAAAAACCACAAGATTAAAATAACCTCCAAAAGAATACTCAAGACCTTATTTTTGAGTTCCTTTCAAGTATCTAACAAATCTTTTGAATGCATTCCAATGTTGCATTCCAGGATTCTCCAAGTTTTTGGAGAGGATCCCTACAGTATAAGTTATTTCTTGTCTTGTAAATTGAGACAAATAATTCAAAGATCCTACAGCTGCTATGTAGTTCAGACCTGATTTCTTGAATTCTTCAATTTCCTCATCAGTAGATTTCTCCAACTTCACATTAGATTGAAATGGTGTTCCAAAAAAATTTGCATCTTCCATATTTTACCTCTTGATTAATCCTTTAACATAATATTCTTGGTCTACTCTGATTTACCCATCTTGTCTGTTTATTAGCTTCATTCCTAGAACATGTTGATCTTTTCCTAAGTGCTTAATTCTGAAATAATTCTTGATCTCATTTAAAAATTCTTCCTTCTTTGACCCAATGACTATTATGTCATATACCCACACAAAGAAAAATGTGCCATTATTAATAAATAAATATGGGTCTGATTAACCTGTTTAAAAGCCCTTTGAATCTAACCACTTTGAAATGGTTTTATACCAAGATCTTGCTGCTTGCTTAAGTCCATATAATGACTTCTTGAGTTTGAGTACATAATCATAATTACTCCACCTCAAGAGGGAATCTATATGCTTTCTTCTCAATGCTTCAGGCTTTGTCTCAACAAGCCATTCCTTAAATCCTTCTGTTATTGTAATATAGAATGTCTCATATTATTCTAAACTAGCATTCAAGTATGCTGTGATAAAATCTGCTTGTTTTATCTCCTCATCTCTGTGAGCTTCTAATGCAAATAACTATCTTAAATTTGATAATCTTTCAGTTGGGGAAAAGGTTTCCTGGTAACCAATAACTTCTTTCTGTTTAAATACTTGAGATAAACACCTAGCTTTGTATCTTTGTAGATGCAGAAACTCATGGAACTTCTGTGTTAAAACCCATCTGGTTCCAACTAAGGCTTTCTCTCTTTCAAGCTCTTCTCTTCTTATAACCTCAAATACTTGGTTATTCTCTAATGAGGCTAATTCATTGAATATGGCATGCTTTCAATTTTGCCTATCTGGGAAATTCATAGCTTGCTTAAAGTTATTTGGAACTAAATTGTTCTCCATATCAAATGATGCCTTAAATGCCATTATCTCTTGTTCTTCTTGAAAAACTTCTTCAATGTCATCAACAACTGCACAATTTGCCTTCAATTCACCATATCTATCAGCTTTTCTCTTATTCCTCTGACTCTTCTTTACTTTTTCTTTGCCCAAAAGCTTCTGTCAACTTGCTAGTTGACAATAGCAACCTTTCAAAGCAGATCAAAAACAGAAAAAAAATAATAAAATTATAAGGAGTGAGAAATCCATATATATGATTGCAGAAATGAATTTCCAACCCAAGAATAGGTAGGGTCACTCACTGACCCCACCCTTGAATTCCAACTCCTTATATTTTTAAATAATTTCAGAAGAAAAAGACCAATAAACCACAGCACCACTATGGCACTTTTTGGCCATTCAAATACTTCAAAAACAATGCCATGTATAGGTTTCAAACCTAAAATTCAGTCAGAATTGAGGATATTTTAGGAGTTAAAGGCGGATTTGTGTTATGTCACAATTCCCCCGCGCAGCCCCGCATTCATGTAGCAAGGGTACACACGCCTGACACTCAGTATGTAGGCGCATGTCAAGAATCCAGCATGCAGAATGACTGATGATGGATTCCTGCATGCAGCTGTCAAGTCTGCGCGCATCAACATCAGATTTACTAATTTCAACAGCCAGGTACCGCAGGAAAATGCTAAAACTTGCATGCATACATCATGCATATGTAACAAGTTGATTGACGGATAGGGAGATGTTTGAAACGTAAAAAAATTGAATAAAAATATGATAATCAAAACATTAAAGCAAATAAATTGTGAGAAACAATAATGAAGGTTTCCACATAAATGAGATTGCCAAATCTTTATGAACCACAAAAAACACCAAGAAGTCAACCAAAAATTATTAAAAATTACCAACATGTGCAGAAGATGGCGTAGAATCTACAAATTCCCACTTCTACCCATGCCACTCTAAAGAAAGTAATACAAAATGAGGAAATATGTCTGAACCACAAAAATAACAAATTAATATTTAAATACCTTCTGACAATTATTTCACATGGAAATATGACACAGACAAGGCTAACCCGCTGACAGAACCAAGAATACGTTCCAAAATAGCCCTGTCTAGCCTGCCAGCCTCAGCACACAAGCACAACCCTCTCTACTTGCCCTGAGAAAAGAAACGTATATAAACAGCCCCTTTTAGATGGTTTAAACCCCAGTAATTTTTAAGTAATCAATCCATACCTCTTACCATCCGTGATAAAGTGTTTATTCAAGAGAAAAAAGTGATTTATGGCCTCAGTCTGATAGTATAATTATTAATTCTAAACCCATTGTTAATTCCATTGAAGAATATCAGCAATATCCCCAACAATTGTCCTGAGACCCTTTCAACCGTGAATTTCTGAAAGTTTCTTGGAGTGTCTGCTTAAATTAGTAAGTTATCTACTCCTTGCGTCCAGGCATAAGTGCTGTAAGTCAGCCAGTCCACCCAATCCCCTTGAGTAAACCCCCTTTGAGTAATCACTAAAGACATCACTGTCCCAAGGTCTTTACATGGCTCAAAGGAGCCCCTTGAAGAGAGGTTTTTATCCAATAAAGATCCCCTGTTTGCATAAACTGTGGCCCCTCTTGAAAAATATATTTAAATAAATTTAATCAAACTAAACCACTCAAACTTTGCACTTGCTTCTAAATCAACCATCAGAGATTTTTACATAATTTTCTTGGAATTATTATTATTCCAGCACCAATATCACTTGCTGAAGCTTAAGGACGGTCAAGTTCCTGGTATTGGTAAGCTGTCAGCTTCTTTTGCAATTTATCAATATCTTCTTGCTCTTTAAGAAAATTGGTGGCTTCTTCTGAATTCCTAATACCTTTTGGCCCCTTATGATCATTGCATACTTCTTCTGACTTGGTTTTGTCCAATTTCTTGATTGGGCAATGGTCAAAATCATCATGGTATGTATTCAAGGGAAACCAATCTTCTTCAAACCTAAGATAACTGATTCTAATAATCTTTCTGTATTCAATTTCATACAGTCCATAGCAGGTACTCATATAATCATATCCTACTAAAACACCTTTTCCACATCTGGCATCAAATTTATGAGAGTTTCCATAATGGTGCACAATATAATAGGCTAAAAATCCTATTAACCTTAAATTCTTAGTAATTGGAACCTTCTCCGTAAACCTCTCATTTGGGCATCCTTTGCCTTCATAAATAATTTCATGTAAATAATTCACCATTGAGAGTATTTCAGCCCGCAAAAATTTGCGCAAGTTTTCATCTATCATGATGATCCTGACGCTATCCATAAGATTCCTATTTGTTTTTTCCGCAATTCCATTTTTCTGTGGGGTATGAGGGGTGGTTGTTATTGTTAGAATATGAGTTGTAATATGTGAATTTCACAGGAGTTTAGAGTATTGTTGATTGTATTGATTTGATTGACTTTTTGTTAACCTTAAAGTACTAAAACAACAAGAAAAATATAACTGGGCTGTGCTGTAGTATTGTGATTACCAGACTGTTTAGTCATAGCTTGTCAGCCTCCTGGATTCCAAGAACCTTTCTATTCTTTAGCTACCAGAGGTGATAGAATAAATAATAAATATATTATTAAATAAATGCAGCAAAAATAGGTAAAATATTTGGATAAAGCTTATTTCAAGGTTAATTGGTTTGGTTATGGTTTATTGTTATAAATCAATATGAATAAATTGATTATTAAATATTTTTATGAAGGGGCCACAGTTATATTGGGGATCTTTAACACCTCTCTCCAGGGAATTCAGTATGAAAACATGTAGGCCTGGTTACTTTGGGCCCTTTAGTTTAAAGGATATTTTTCCCAGAGATAATATTTATATAAAATACACAATGGATGGGCAGGGATTTGTAACCAAGCTTCCACGACAGAGAAAGTATAATAAAGCTAACTGTTATACTATTAAATCCTTTGATTATCTGTTTGGGACGTGAACTGATGGGTTAAACCTGTATACTGGGGTTATAAGGTTGTTCAGCAGTTTAAATTGATAAAAGAGGGTTGAGGACGGATATTATTAATCAGACTAAAGCCATAAATCACTTACTTATCTCTTATAAGTATTTGATTACCTTTGCATGGTGTCTGGATGTAAATATAACTGGATCTCTGGGTATCAATATCCTCTGAAGAGCTCTTTATTTATAGCTTTTGGAGTCCCAATATTGTCCTTCTGAGGCGTACAGGGGCTCAAAGGGATGGACACTGAGGCTAGCAGAGGAACCAGTGGTAGCCTGTCACGTGTTCTTTGTGCTGTAGCACGGGTAGCATCTAATTCCTCAGGGTATGGGAATTATTCTACTTTATAATAGATATTAGGACGTGTGAATAACACTAATCTGTCCTATTTATGTATTATTTAATTAATTATCCTTAGTAAATGTTCCCAGTAAGTTAATAATTATTTTTATAGATATTCCTACGGGCATTCTGATGTCAGTTGAGTTCTCATCATGTATTAAATAATTTGAGTAAAGTCATGATATTGATTTTACTTCTTATTTTCGAGTTTCAGTTGATTTACTAAAATAATTACTTCAAAATATAAGTCATGGGAATTCATGTAATATTTTTACATCATTGGTTTTCTTAGTATGTCACGAAAATACTGATGTCTAGAAACTCTCATAATAGTATATTAAAGAATTTTAATATATTGTTAGAAGTTGTCATTGTCTTATTTTCGACATTCTTGGTACTTTGAATTATATTTAATAAAAATACATAGAAGGGTTATTTAAGTATTTTTATATAATATTAAACACTTTTAGACTATCTACTATCCACGGGAACATTTATTACATATTTAGAATGTTCCCATGTGGGTTGTAGCATGTTTACGGGGTACCTAAGCTTCTCAGGCCGCCTGTCAGCTTGTCAACCCGTAGTCCTGCGGCTGCATACTTGTCAGAGGCCCGGGGCTGGGTACACAACCTTAACAGTGTGACAGGGATGTATCTCAGCCGCGCGCAGGTGCATTGGCTGCCGCGGCTGCGTGCGGGAATTGTGACAAAACACATTTCTGTCCGTAACTCCTAAAATATACACAACACCTCAATTGTGACTGAATTTTAGGTGTGACAACTATACGTGACAACATGTGTGAAATATTTAATTGGCCAAAAATCTCAATGGTGGTGCCATGGTATTTTGGTTTTTCTTTCCTTAATTATTTAAAAATATAAGGAGTTGGATTTCAAGGGTGGGGTCAGTGAGTGACCCTACCTAATTTTGGGTGGCGACTTCATTTCTGTAATAATATTTATGGTTTTCCTGTTGCTTCTGAGTTTAATTGTATTATTATTATTTTTATGTTATTTTTGTTACTTTTGCAGCTTGCTCTGCAATAGTAGAAAGCTGACACTCCCCCACTCCAAGATATGGCCATATCTTAAAACAAATCTGGAGCATGTTGGGAGAAAATTAACTTCATGTGTGTTTCAGTTCCTTTTGTTGGCCCTGTAGTTTCTGAGATGTATTGGTCCATCAGGTATGTTATTTTCTGGTAACCATTCATCTTTTTCTGCAGATTCTCCTTTGTATCTTACTAAGTATATTCTAACATCTTTTCATTGTACTCTCTCTTTCTTGTCTTTCAATATCCTGCTGAATTTCCCTTTTTCTTTCACAAGGTCAGGTTATATTGGGATTATTTTTGGAGGGAGGTTGCTACCTTCTCATGGTTTAGAGTGTTTGAATAGGCTAACAGGAAATACTGGGTGTTTTCTTGATAATTCTTTACTCAAGATTACTTCCACAGCATTTTTGCCATGCATCTTCTTGATAACAAATGGTCCAACAAAGGCTTGTTTCAGCTTTCTGACACCTGCTAGATTGTTGAAATTGGTAGTAGATATCAAGATCTGATCTCATATTTTAAAGTCAGATTCTTTATGTGATTTGTCCCATCTTTGTTTGTTGTATTCTACTGCTTCTTCTACAAATTTTTGAGAATGATTATTTTCCAGATCTATCATCTTCTTAAAGTCAAGAGATGTTGGATGAAAAGTGGCAAGGTTATAGTTTAAGTTATTCCTAGGGAGTTTGAGAATCCATCCTCTTTCTAGTATGTAAGGAGCTTCCTTGGTAGTAGAATGTTTACTGCTGTTATAAGCCATTTCTAGGGCTGGGAGTAGGCTTACCCAATTATGGCAATAACCATCCAACTTTTTGTATTCTAGACCAAAGCTAAAGAACCTTCTTAACATGTCCTCAAGGGTCTGTATCATTCTTTCAGCTAATCCATCAGCTTGGGGATGGTATTCTTTAGAAAATTCTAGAGTAGTACCCAGTATATCATGTAGATTCCTCCAAAACTCAGAGGTGAATTTGGGGTCTCTGTCACTGATTATAATGTTGGGTATACCAAAATCAGCTATGATCCTGTTCCAGAATAGTAAAGCTACATCCTTAGCACTATCTTCTTTGTGCTTAGGTAAGAAGTTTGCATTCTAAGAGTATCTGTCAACTATAACTAGGACAGAGTATATGAATGAGTACCTCCAGGGGGGAGGCCGGTGACAAAATCCATATTGATGATTTCCCATCTGGTTTTAGGTTCAGAGATCTTCTGTAGGACTTCAAACTTTTTGCCAGTAGTTTTATAAGATTTTTGGCAGGTCTCACAGCTAGTAACATACTTAATAGTGATTTATTTCCAGTCTATCCACCAAGCAGTTTGTTTTAATTTCTCCAAGGGTCTTTCTGGAGTCAGATGCCCTGGTGAACATTTGTCATGGCATTCCTGGAGTATATGTTGTATGCGTTCTTTGTTGCTTAGTACTAATACACTGGAATGTTGGTGTCTGTAGTAAAGGAGACATCCCAAAAGGTAAACCTTCCTGCTTTATAAGGTTTAAGTAATGAAGCAGGTAGACTATTTATCAGAGCTGCTTCTGGGGATTCAAATTCCATAATAGTAATCAGCAGCTTGATTTCAGGAGAGAAGTTGTCCCTTACTAGGTTGAAGAAAGCATCATCTAATTTACATAAGTGGATCTGAAGAATAATTGTTGATTATGGATCTAACCACAAGACTGAGAGCTGCAAGAAGACAATTCAAAGAGAAGGACAACATTGAGAAAGGAAACTTGAAGCAGCATGAGATTGAGTCAGAGCAGAAAAAGAGAACCAACAGAAATTGGAGTCTGCCTAGTTAATGAGTTGAGTCTGAGAGTGAGTTGACAGATGAGATTTAGGGGCTGAAGATCACGGAGAAAAGAGACATTCAGAAAACAGCCGAGTTCTTTGATAACTGCGAATCTCACCAGGCAGTACAGGGACAGAGTTATTGAGGTTGGACGTCACGTTCAAGGTCATGTTTGAGGGTTGGTCCAAGAGAGCGGAGGCAATTTGGTGAGGATAATGGAAGAGATTGTTGAAGATAGAGGGATATGAGATTGAGGCAAGGAGAGGAAGAAGTCCGAGTTAAGAGGTTGAACTAAACAATATGAGTGAGAGAGAGAACATTGTGTTCGTCGGAATTAGAGCTCGAGTCGAAGATGGGTTTGGTGTGTTTTTGGTTTTCCCTGTTTTGATCCTTCCAGATTGGATGATGATTTAAGGAATTTTCCCCCAAGTGAAACTATTCGGCGGACGTGAGAGGATGTGACGCAGTTCCCCGCCAGCTGGGACTGATGAGTGGAATGACACCAGTGAAATCTCAGCACGGTGAAATCCCAACAGGATCCCCATTATTGGAGCATTCAGTGCAAAAATATTGATGCTCAGGATAGGAAAAAAATCTTGATCTTCAGGGTCATATGCTGGATTTTTAGGAGTTGGAAGAGTATACAGATTGTTTTTGATTGATCCCTTAAGAAAGAGCTTGCCATTGAGCGAAATGGAGAAACGTTTGTTATGCAAAACTATCGAACAACCCTTGCTGTTTAGAGCACCGGCGCTGATCAGATTGACAGTTACGTCTGGTACGTAAAAGGCGTCGGATAACTTGACGGAGATGTCCTTCCAGTGTAAGATGGCGGTTCCCTTTCCTTTGATTGCCAAGTTAGCTCCCTCCTTCCTGGTTTTGATAGGATCACCCTTGTAAGGTTCCATCTTGCAGAAGAATCGGGAGTCATTAATCATGTGGACTGACGCTCCACTGTTGAGTAGGAATCGGCCTTCTTGATCTCCATGATCTACCCATTGGTTTAGTAAAGCAAGGTAGTGTGCCAAGAGCGATTTGACTTTAGTTTTTGATCCATTCTTTTTGGCCTTCCATTTAGCTTGATTGTCTCTCCACCATTCAGGGGCAACTTTGGGATGGAGATGCCAACAGTCGATTGCAGAGTGATTTTTTTCTTGACCTGGATGGTGGAATCCTTCAAAACATCTTTTGAGTTCAGGACCTTTGGATGGATTCGCACAAGATTGATTCTTTCCTCCAAACAGAGGGACATCCCCCTTGGATTTTGTATTTGATATCGAGGATTGAGCGGCGGATTCGTTTTTAAGTTGAGTGAGATGATTCAGGACATACTCGACAGAGAGTTCCTTATCAGAGTGATTTATCTGTCTTTTGAAATCGTCCATGGAGGTTGGAAATTTGAACAATAAGAGGTACGCCACGATGTCGTCTGGAAGTTTGATTCCGACTTCAGCCATCTTTTTGAGACTAACCTTGACCTTGGTGATGAATTCAAAAATGTCCTCGGGGTTAAAGGAGAGATACAGGAAGTTATTGAAGACTCTGGCGCGGTTTGAGGCTTGAGATGAGGCATATTTTTGAATGATGGCCTTCCATAGTAGTTTAGCGGAATTTCTATTCTCGGCAGTTACTATGTTTTCGTGAGCTGTAGAGTCGAGTTTTGAAATTAAGAGGAGTTTGAGTTCATTGTTGACAGAAGGTTTGAGAACAGAGGTTTCGTTGTTCATGGCTGTAGTGCAGCCCCTGACGTCGAGAATCACATCCATCTTGTCTTGCCAGATTCCGTAATTCTCTTCGCCAAGAAACGGAACGGTTTCGAGGGCGGTCTTTAACATCGTCTGTCAGAAATCCATAGTGGTCGCTGAATCCTCCCTCAGTCCGTGGTTCAAATGTATCAAATCTTCAAGAGAGGTCGGCTTTGGCTTTTAACCATGAAGAATAATTGTTGATTATGGATCTAACCACAAGACTGAGAGCTGCAAGAAGACAATTCAAAGAGAAGGACAACATTGAGAAAGGAAACTTGAAGCAGCATGAGATTGAGTCAGAGCAGAAAAAGAGAACCAACAGAAATTGGAGTCTGCCTAGTTAATGAGTTGAGTCTGAGAGTGAGTTGACAGATGAGATTTAGGGGCTAAAGATCACGGAGAAAAGAGACATTCAGAAAACAGCCGAGTTCTTTGATAACTGCAAATCTCACCAGGCAGTACAGGGACAGAGTTATTGAGGTTGGACGTCACGTTCAAGGTCATGTTTGAGGGTTGGTCCAAGAGAGCGGAGGCAATTTGGTGAGGTTAATGGAAGAGATCGTTGAAGATAGAGGGATATGAGATTGAGGCAAGGAGAGGAAGAAGTCCGAGTTAAGAGGTTGAACTAAACAATATGAGTGAGAGAGAGAACATTGTGTTTGTTGGAATTAGAGCTTGAGTCAAAGATGGGTTTGGTGTGTTTTTGGTTTTCCCTGTTTTGATCCTTCCAGATTGGACGATGATTTAAGGAAGTTTCCCCCAAGTGAAACTATTTGGCAGACGTGAGAGGATGTGACGCAGTTCCCCGCCAGCTGGGACTGATGAGTGGAATCACACCAGTGAAATCTCAGCACGGTGAAATCCCAACAGGATCCCCATTATTGGAGCATTCAGTGCAAAAATATTGATGCTCAGGATAGGAAAAATATCTTGATCTTCAGGGTCATATGCTGGATTGTTATATTCATTAGGCAAAGCATTCCTACTTAGAATATCAGCATTCTGATGTTTAGCTCCAGATTTATGCACTATAGTCATCTGACCTCTATACTGTTGTATAGCAATTTGCCACCTGAGCATATGTCTGCTGGAATTTTTCATGTTCATGAGAGTTCTTACAGCATTACAGTCCATTATCACTTGAAAAAAAGGTGCCTTCTAAGTAATAGTGTAGATTTTCTAAAGCCCATACTAGCGCCAAACATTTCAACTGACTGGCTCTATATCTCTTTTCTGTATCTTTGATCTGTCTAGATATGAAGAGTACTGGTTTCTCTACTTTTCTGTCTTCTTCTATCCTTTCTTTTTGTAGAGCAGCTCATAAACCTTCCATACAGGTGTCAATGTACAGTTTGAAGAGCTTGGAGTAATCTGGTTAGATGAGTAAAGGAGTAGAGGTCATAGCTATTTTTATTTCCTCATAGTTTTTCACTCTCTCATGGGTAATTTCAAATAGAGTGTTATTGTTGCATATTTGATACAGAATCTTAGTTAGCATAGCAAACTTTGATATGTATTGTCTTTAGTAACTGCAAAAACTAATGAAAGACCATAATTCAGTTTTTTTTGAGGCATAGGTCTATTCATGACAGCAGCTATCTTATTTTGATCAGCAGCTAGAATTAGAAAAGAGACTATATGTCCTAAGGCTTTCAATTCTCTGTAAACAAAGTTGCATTTCTTCATGGATACCTTCAATCCTGCTCTGGAGATAGTCTGGAGTACTAATCTTACTTGGTTGATATGAGTATCCCAGTCATCAGAGTATATGATAAAATCATCTATATATACCATCATCCATCCTTGTCTGATGTATGTACCTAGAACTGTATCCATCGTTCTATGGAAGTGTGATGGGGCATTCTTTATGCCAAAGGGCATCCTAAGATATTCATATATTCCAAAATGACAGATTATTCTCATAAACTTCCTGCTTTAAGGGCTTATTGGTATCTGGTGGAAACCTTTAAGCATATCCATAGTAGTGATTTACTTGGCCTTGGACAAGTTATGCAGAGCATGATCAATCTGGGGTATAGGATAATAATCTGCCTGAGTATATTTATTGAGCATTCTGAAGTCTTCTATTATTCTTCACTTGTCATTATTCCAAGCTATGATTATAGGTGTGGTCACATCTACCTGCTCATTATTCCCTACTTTCCTTAATACTTGTAAGTCAGTTAGCTCTTGGATATGTTCCTCAAGAGCTTTTCTAGACTTAGGACTAGAAGGATAGGCTGGCCTTCTTAAGTTTGGAGGATAAGGAGGCTTAATGTTCAATGTCAATACCATATCATGTCCTTTAATATCACCAATGGGATGATCTTTAGTACAAAAAGCATTTTGGTTCTCAAAGCAGACTGTTAATATATATTTCTTCTGTTCCTCAGAAAGTTTCATATTCAGAGCTGCTTGAGAGAAGTATTCTTGGTCAAAGTCTTCTAAATGCTTTTGATAATTAGAGGAGGGGAAGTTAGATTGAATGGTTCATATCTTAAAATTCTTGTCCCAATTACCACCTACTGTGAAGTATCTCCCTTTACTCTGGAACACATCTATACCATATAGAAATAAGGCATCATTACCTAGTATCAGGTAGTCACATAGTCCGTTGAGCAATACAAAAAATTCCACTTGTATCCTCAAAGATCCTTTAGTATGGGGTAGTATTATAGGAGCAGTCCATACTCCAATAGCATTCCTGGTAGAGTTTCAAGAGCTAAACTTGTCTTTTGGGACGGGCAGAAGGTGTTCTTTCCAATTGGGATCCCATTTGTTTAAGAATTCAGCACAGGCACATGAGCAGAAAGCTCCACTATCCAGTAATAACCTTATAGGTCTGTCTTTATACAATCCTGTTGCATAACAAGTTTGACCAGTGGTAGAACTTTTCCCTCTCATTGTTTTAACTGTTAATAGTTTAAAATCCTTAATATGTCTAGGAATTATGGTGGGATCCCATTTTTGGGGCAAACTAGAATCCCCATGGATGTTATTGATTTCTACAGAAGTGCCTATATCTCCTTCTATAACATTAACAGGTTTGGTCAGGATCAATTCACATTCAGAAAGAGATCCTTCAGTATCAGCTATATCTTCATAGTTCTGATTTCCTTCAACCTCCTGCTCTCCTTCCATGACTGCTATCTTCCTTTTTGGTAATTGGCAGTCTTGTCTCATATGCCCAGTCTTTTTACAATTCCAACGAGTTGCAGACATCCTCTCTTTATCCCTATTCTCATTAGTTTTCTTATTATCAGAGGCATTCATCAGAGGAGTTTTTTCTCTGGTTTTGTTGATGCTGTAGTTCTCTTTGGGTCTGGAAGGGGATTTCTTGTCTAACCCATTCATGTCTATTAATTCTTCTAGCACATTGATTAGAGTGGGCAAGTCTGCATCCATACTCATCCTAAATCTTACACTATGGTTAAGATTGCCAGGACACAGGTTGAGGAGTCTTTCATTTACTTCCTCTTTATCAGAATCTGGATAGAAGCAATCCAACCTTTTCTTCTGTTCCAAGCACCATTTGTGAGGTTTATCCTTGGAGGGGTCAAATGAGGAATTTTCAAAATTTTTCATCATTTTTCTTTTCCACATTCTTGAACCAAATTGTTCTTTAATCAGAATTTTTCAAGAATTCCATGGTAAGGATCCTACTCCTTCTCTTTTACTGATAAAGCAGTCCAATGCTACTCCTTCAAATAGCCTGGGTAGCCTGACTACAGTTATAGCTTCTGGTAGGTCATAAGAGTTAATAGTGTAGTCAAAAAATTCAATAAAATTTATATGATTGTATTCTCTTTCACCGGAGAACTTGGGCCATTCAGAAATAGGGGGTAAGAGTTTGAGTGCTTGGTCCATATCAGGGGTAGGACTAGGCCTAAAAGTGTCACTCCTATGCATTACTAATAAGGGTGGTGCATAAGGAGTAGTGGTTTGTGTGGGAGGTTTTGGTTCCTCTGTAGTACTCCCCAAGGGGTTGGTCAGATGGACTTTCAAGTCTCTAAGATCATTTTTGATCATATTAAGTTGCAGTTCCACTTTGTTGTTAAGCACAACCAATTTTTCACTAAGGGATAGAATAGAGCTGTTAGTAGTAGCTACTAATTCTTATTTTAGGGGGTGGAAAGACATAATAAAATCTTCTTGGATTCCTGATAACATATTCTCAATTTTTTGAGTCTGTCTGATCATACCTTGATTAATTGTCTCCAATAACTTTTCTGTGTGTTCTTTGATTTATTCCATTCCTACCGTCTTTGTTTGGTTATTAATCAATTTGGCTGCTACCAAGGTTAATTTATCCATTTGGGTATAAACACCGTCCTGAATTTCACAACCAATTTTGAAATTATGACGCATATCATTAGAAAAGGAATTAATTACATCAGAGGTTTTTTTGGGCTCAGAATTAGAAGCTAATTGTTGTAAACCTTTTTCCATTTTTCATATAGGGATATTATCTGATCCCAGTCTTTCTTTCCCTTTGGTTTGGGATGGAAAGAGGATCTCTTCTTTCCTTATCCTTTGCCTTTCAGTTGGGCTAATTGATCCCAAGGATTCCACTTTCCTATGTAGGATTCTACCTATTTCCTTGGAATAATTTTCTGAAGAGCTATCTAGGTGGCTTTTGCCTGTGAGATTATCTTTTTCATAGACACCAAGTCCTCCTTGGCTTGGGCTTCTTTGAATTCTTCCAAATATTTCACATGCTCTTTGACTAATTCTTTGATCCTGGCTTCCTTGGCCAGATTCTGCTGGGGTGGCTGCAGGTAATCTTTTTGTAAAGGAGGGTGGCTTGATTCTACTACCTTCTCCAGCTCTAGGTTGGGAGAGGGCAGAAGTAATTGGTGCTTCTCCTTTTCCATAAAAATTTGATTCACAGGCTCTAGTCCCTTCATGGTTGTCCTTATTGGTGGTCTCACGGTTTCTGAGAGCTGCTGGCAAAGATCCATAGGAGGGAATTCTTCCTGAGGCTCTTGTGTTAAGTCTATTCATTTTAAGAATAATATTTTTATAACTATTTTACAGAAAACATTTTTATAGAGGGGTCACAATTATATTGGGGATCTTTAACACCTCTATTCAGCGATTTCAGTATGAAAACACGTAGTCCTGTTACTTTGGGCTCTTCAGTTTAAAGGATATTTTACCCAAAGTTATTATGTATATATAATACACGGTGGAGTGGAAGGGCCTTGTAGCCAAGCTTCCACGACAGAGAAAGGATAATAAAACTCACTGGTATATTATTAAATCCTTTGGGTATCTGTTTGAGACGTGCACTGATGGGTTAGACCTGTATAATGGGGTTATAAGGTTGTTCAGCAGTTTTAATTGATATAAAAGAGGTTGAGGACAGATATTATTGATTGGGATTAGACATAAATCCCTTAATTATCTCTTATAAGTACTTGATTACCTTGGCAAGGTGTCTGGATATAAATATAACAGGGTCTCTGCCCATCAATATCCTCAAAAGAGCTCTTGATTTATAGCTTTTGCAGTCCCAATATTGTCCTTCTGAGGGTTTCAGGTGCTCAAAGGGACGGACACTAAGGCTAGCAGGGTAACCAGGGGTAGCCTGTCATTTGTTTTTGGTGCTATAGCACGGGTAGCATTTAATTCCTCAGGGTATGGGAATTATTCTACTTCATAATAGATATTAGGACGTGTGAATAACACTAATCAATCCCATTTAAGTATTATTTAATTAATTATCCTTAGTAAATGTTCCCATTTATTTAATAATTATATAAATAGAAATTTCTACGTACATCTTGATGTCAGATAAGTTCTCATTATGTATTATATATCTGGAGTAAAAGTCATGACATTAATTTTTCTCCTTATTTTCGAGTTCCAGTTGATTTACTAAGATAATTACTTAAAAATATAAGTCATGGGAATTGATGTAATATTTTTACATTATTAGTTTTCTTAGTATGTCACGGAAATATTGATGCCTAGAAATTCTCATAAAAGTATATAAAAGTATTTTAATATATTTTTAGAATTTTTCATTTTCTTATTTTTGACATTCTTGGTACTTTGAAGTATATTAAATAAAAATAGGTATAAGGATTATTTAAGTATTTTTATATACTATTATGTACTTTTAGACTATCTACTATCCACGGGAAAATTTATTACATATGTAGAATGTTCCCATGTGGGTTGTAGAATGTTTACGCAGTACCTGAGCCTCTCAGGCCGCCTGTCACTCTGTCAACCCGTAATCCTGTGGCTGCGTCCTTGTCAGAGGCCTGGGGCTGCGTACACAACCTTAAAGGAGTGACAGGGCAGTATCTCAGCCGCGCGCGGGTGCATTGGCTGCCGCAGCTGCGTGCGGGAA
Source organism: Puccinia polysora (assembly GCA_025617555.3). Lineage (NCBI taxonomy): Eukaryota > Fungi > Basidiomycota > Pucciniomycetes > Pucciniales > Pucciniaceae > Puccinia > Puccinia polysora. Next base: position 54,019,648 of record CM062623.1, read on the forward strand.
TCGTGACTAAACACATTTCCATCCATAACTCCTAAAATATACACAACACCTCAATTCTGACTGAATTTTAGGTGTGAAACCTGTACGTGACAATGTGTGTGAAATATTTAATTGACCAAAAACTCAATAGTGGAGCCATAGTATTTTGGTTTTTCTTTCCTTAATTATTTAAAAATATAAGGAGTTTGTTTTCAAGGGTGGGGTCAGTGAGTGACCCTACCTAATTTTGGGTGGAGAATTCATTTCTGCAATAATATTTATGGTTTTCCCACTCCTTCTTAGGTCACTTATATTATTATTATTTTGATGTTATTTTTGTTACTTTTGCAGCTTGCTTTGCAATAGTAGCAAGCTGACATTTACGCGGTACCTAAGTTTCTCAGGCCGCCTGTTACTTTTTCAACCCATAGTCCGGCGGCTGCATACTTTGCAGAGGCCCGGGGATGGATAAAAAACTTTGATGGAGTGACAGAGCGGTATCTTAGCCGCGCTTGAGTGCATTGGCTGCCGCAGCTGTGTGCGGCAATTGTGACAGAACACATTTCCATCTGTGACTCCTAAAATATACTCAACACCTCAATTCTGACTTAATTGTAGGTGTGAAACCTATACGTGAAGATACGTGTGAAATATTTAATTTTAAAAAAAGTTCAATATTGGTGCCATGGTATTTTGGTCTTTCTTTCCTTAATTATTTAAAAATATAAGGAGTTGGATTTCAAGGGTGGGGTCAGTGAGTGACCCTACCTAATTTTGGGTGAACAATCAATTTTTGCAAAAATATTAATGGTTTTCCTACTCCTTCTTAGGTTAATTTTATTATTATGGTTTTTATGTTATTTGTGGTTCTTTTGCAGCTTGCTCTTCAATAGTAGCAAGCTGAAAAAGTTGATGGGATATTCAAATCAAACTAACCTTTCTCATGGATCTAGAAAACCAAGTTACCATACTCAAAATTGGCTGAATGGGAGATGTACTGCATTTCTGGTGGTTCAATAGCAGTGGTGGCCTGGAGATGGAAATCCAAAAAGTTCTTCATGGCATCCCATCCCATTTGGAGTTTCTTTGGAGATTTCCAACCCTTGAAAGATTGAGTGATTGAATGAAGCTCCTTGCATATTCTTTTGAGTTAAATGATGGTAAAATAACCTCTACTTGCTTGATCATCAAAATCATAAGTGTGCTCCTTGTCTTGGGGAGCATCCATACGAGAAACAATGGGCTGGTGAGAGGTTTTGTCTGGTTCAATAACTAATGCTTGATTGGATGTCTCAGGTTGATCTGGGACTGCCTAGAGTTTACATGGGCTTCCAGCTTGGTTGCAGTGGGTTGGGCCCCAAGGGAAGGTTCAGGATTTATTTGGATTTCTGGTTGATGGGAGGGTGCAATGGCTTCATGATTTGATGCTGCATCAGGGGAGCAGGAGGCTTTATTGTGATTTCCCATTATTTGTAGATGTGGGGTCGGGTCCACAGGTGGATGAGTCAAGCGTGAATGTTTTTGAGGTGGCTGTGTTTGGGGCTGCTGGGAAAATGAGGAACTGGGTGTGATTATCAGCCATTCCCTGCAGGGGAGACATCTTTTAAAATGGTATTCTAAAGGGGGAAAAAACCAATCAGACCTCCAAATCTGCAAATGTGAAGAATGAAAGTGAGGAAAAACTAGCCTTTTGGATTCTTCTGAAGCTGGAGTTTAAACTGTTGAAAGTATCTTGGATTGACCTGGGGATCCTTAGGAAAGCACAGGTAGTTGCCATCTCTTGAATTGTATCTGAATTCTGATAGAATTCTTCCTCAATTACTTCATGGACTTTTGATACGGGGTTGGAATTGTCTTCATGTGCTGAGATTCCTCATCTCCATGAGTTGATGGTGAGAACTCTGTTGATTGTGCCAAGGAATTAGTCAATGGAGGCCAAGGTTATTATGGATGGTTATTTCAATTTTATGAAATTAAAAACAGTTGGTTTACAAACCTGAAGGTCGGATTGCTTGTGTAGGAGCGGCGGATGCCATTGTTACTGGATTAAAAAATATATGAGAAAAACATGTGAAGCTGGCTCAAGGGGTATTGGGGAATGGAGAAAAGGGGAAACATCCGAGAGAAGGGAGGGATATTTATAGCCATTGAAAAGAAAACTTCTTCCATTTTTCTTGCTGCAACCCACCAAAAAAACCAAAGCTGCTGACAATATCTACATCATTCAAAATGCAGATAACTGTTCATTTGTGTTTCATGCTGGTGTGATGCATGTGTCTTGCATTATCTGGGGATAGACTAATGCATATTTAAGCATTGCTTACTTGCTGCATTTGCTGAAAAATAATCTAGCACATGGATGGTGAATCTGTTTGGAAGTATTAAGATGTGGGGAAAGTGCACTGAACAAATTGTAATTTCTAATGGATGGTGACCATTTAAGTTCTCTATGGATGGCATCCATTGGAATTCAATTTTATAAGCAAATTGAGCCGAAAAAATTCAAATTATTTCATGGTTGCCAACCATTGCAACTATTTATGGATGATGAAAATTGCTTCTCATGACCAACTGAAACCATTTGAAGGCCTCATGGATGGAAAACAATGTTCTTCTTAATGGTCACCAACCATTTCAACTCTTAATGGATGTTTACAATTGCTTCTCATGACCAACTGTTACCATTAGAATGCCTCATGGATGGTGACCAATGTTTGTCTTGATGGTTTCCAACCACTGCAGTTCTTTATGGATGGCAACAATTTCTTCTCATAATTGACTGTGACCATCAGAAAGCCTTATGGAAAGTGAAAAAAGTCCTTATTATTAATGTTTGCCAACCATTTATTCTCCTAATTGCTTCTCATGACCAACTGCAACCATTTGAAGGCCTCATTGATGGCAAACAATTTTGTTCTTAATGGTCACCAATCATTTCAACTCTTAATGGATGGTTACAATTGCTTCTCATGACCAACTTTTACCATCAGAATGCCTCATGGAAAGTGACCAATGTTCTTGTTAATGGTTCTGACCACTGAAATTCTTTATTGATGGCAACAATTGCTTCTAATAATGGATTGTGACCATCAGAAAGCCTTATGGAAAGTGAAAAACGTTCTTATTAATGTTTGCCAACCATTTATTCTCCTGCCAATGTGCAGTCTGGGACAAGAGTTTCACACACAATGTCACACAGTGTAACATCTTATCTACACACATGGGAGTATTTGTGAAAGGTGTTGGCAAGAAATGCATGATTTGAATTGTGAGCAAAAGTTACTCATGGAATAGGGGAAAAAATGTACTTATCAAGAATTGTGATGTAAGAGTAATGTACAAGATAGTGAGGAAGGAAGAAATCAAACATACAATCAAGATTGGGAAGAAGGGGATGAGAAGCTAAGGGAGAGGGGATCTAGGTTTCATCCTGCCCAGATTGCAACACTTCCCTCCAATCCCTGGTGGTGAGAATAGTCAACCTGAATATGATATGAGCACAATTTCTTGAATAAGTGGACTGTAAGGTTGGTGGGTATATTTTCAGGAAAAAAAGAATTACAGGGAAAGTTTCTCCTTTTGTTTCCGAATCCAAAGGAGAGATGGAAAATTCAGTGAGGTGCATATGATGAGTGGAGTATGAGGACATTACCTTTTGAATTTTTTTCCTTGATGGTATTAGGTGCAATGAGGTAATAAATCTGCACTTGCCTTGTTTGACCCATTTGATGCAGAAAATTTACTGGCTGTGCCTGGGCTTTGGTGTTCCAGTGGGGTTCCTATGTAGATCAAAAGAATGTAGACTAAGTAAATGGCAAAATTCTAGAAAGTATTGGGTGCTTACCATGATGAATACAACATTGGGTGATGTGATGTTGATTCCAACACCAGCCGCCTGAATGGAGGCAAGAAGAAAATAAGTTTTGCTACTTGCTGAAAACTGCTCCAGAATTGATTCTTTCTTTTTTTCCATAAGCACTCCATCCAGACAAAAGGGGGAGATTTTGTATTGATCCAGTGTCATCCCAATCCTGCACATGGCGGGAGAAAATGGAATTTTAAGTGGGTTCTGACTGGAAAAAGGATAAAAGATGGCCAGCTTACAGATCAAGATAGCGCATCAAAGACAAGAAGACTGAAAATATGCCTGATCCAGCTACCATCACTGATCCTGGCTGAATCATCACTACAAGCTGTTTGATTTTGGAGCTCTCAATGCAGGTGTCAATATCAATTTGGTGGATGATTGTTTCAACTCCCATACTGTGATCCTTGGGAACCAACTCTTCTGTGAGGATGAATTGTCCATTTTGGTCCACAATGACGTTGGGTTCTTCCAAAGCTGGATGATTAGATGCTCCTATGAGATTGCCAAGATCTTTGAGGTTTGACAACCTCAATGGCTTGGATCCATCAGCAGGCAGCTCATTCCTGATCTTGGATATGAATCATTCCTGGAGTTTACAGTAGAAGTCTTCCGCTGCAGGTGAGAGCAGTCTCATGATATAGTTATGAGTAATACTGGGGAGATTTGAAAGCTCATCAACCTTGTTCCTTCAAAGAGTGATGTGTTGGAGGACTATTTGTATTGGGGAAAATTACCCCGCTTTTAGGTGGGGCAAAAGGGTAGTTTCCCAGTCACTGCACTCATTTTCTAGACTGACACACAGGAAGCTAAGGAGACAGGGGAGATCTTGAAGGTAGTTTTGCACTGGTATTCATGTGAGAAAAAATCTATGATTCGTGGCAACCTGGGTGACTGCTTGGAAAGCTTTGCCTTGGTATTTTGGATAGTTCTTTTATGCAAGTGAATAGCAGTCAGTTTGGTCCAAAAAAAATATACTTGGGTAGGAAAGATGGAAAAATGAAGGTTGGACTTACTGTGCCTCAGCCAAAATAATCCTGAACCATTTTATGGAGAAGATAATGGAGCCTGGGATGTTGCAGTTGGCTTGCATTTTTTTTGTATTCCAATGACACCAGGTGATAAGATGTGAGAATCATGTCTGCATGTTCCAGTAGACAAGCCATGGTCTAATTCTGCCATTTTCCATGGTGGGTGAGAATATTGATTGCCTTTGACTGGGTATGCTTCATAATCTCTCTTTTCCTATTTTTCAGGCGGCGTGGGGGGTTTATCACCAGTTTGGCTTGATGTGGAGGTTTTTCAGGGGAAGGATCCAGACAAAGGCTATAGGTCTGGGCTTGCAGCAAGGTGGTTGCAATAAGTGAAATTAATTTTATTGTTTTACCAAGACCAATGTCATTGGCCAGGATAGATCCAAGTGGCAATTATGGAATGTCCTCACCCCTTGAAAGAGCTATGCTCTGACTGGTGATCTTTCTCTCCCATAGTGGACCACTATCAATTGAGGTCCTCTTCCACAAAGCCAAGGCGGATGCAGCATGTGGTGATTCCCTATAAAGGAGGAAAGCAACTCCTTGAGACTGATGTGGTAGAAATGGTGTTTTGATTACATTGGCAGGAGGAGAAAAAGGTTACAGATCACACCTGCTGTGGCAAGGTTAGAAAGGTAGATGGAGTTGTGTTTTGGGGGACTTTATTGTGCAGGGAGTTCAAGGGTAATGAATGAGGAAACAATGGAGGTGGTGATGGCCATGAGATCATGTTTGCTGAAAAATATCAATAATTCCAAATTGAAGACAACAGGCTGTGAGGAGACATGCAAAACTGCCTCAAAAAAGATCTGTGAAGCTGCCTGGTTGGGAAATTCTGAAGGGCATTTCCCAGCAGGACCAAACAACTTTTGATCAGGGATATAAGGGAGAATTAGATTTGACAGGGGATGAGGTAAGGAGAAAACAGGTTGATCTAGAATTGGGATTCTGACAAAAAGGTTTCCATCATTGTAGAGTAGGGAGACCCAATGAGTTGATGCGTCGGAAATGAGATACGGAAGAACAGTTTCAATAATTGAGGTCAGGGTGGGTTTGAGGAGGCCAAGACATTTAGCAGTGAAGGAAGCCAATTCTAAGGTTTGATAAAGTAATGTGATGTGTAAGGGATTTAATAGACAGATGGATGGAATATGTGGGAGATTGTGGGAAGAGCAATGATTGTGAGGGGGAAGACAAGTGTGTGAAGGTGGGTACTTATATCTTTGACCTTTCCAGGCGGTGGCTTTGTGGTAGGAATTCATGTCAACAGATTGTTTGTTTGGTCTGGAGCTCTGTGGCAAGACTTGTAGGTTAGTAGAGGAGGAGTGAGAAATTTTGATATCTCTGAGCTGTGCATTATGTTGGAGCTTTGCCTCAGCCTGCCTGGGCCATTCAAACAGGGGATGGCGTTTTTAGATTCCATGGGGCATAGTCTCATGTGGATAATCTACACCATTTTTGATCAAACTATATAAAGTTCCGGATATGTGTGGAATATGATTTCATTACATTCAGGGTTATGCAAACTCTAAATTTGGAAGTATTGATAATGATGGGAGGGTTGATGTCTCACTTGTGTCAATTGTGGTAAATGGTCTACAACAGATCAATTTGAGAGGGTCTGAAAATGAATTGTGTTCTGGGTGGCAAGTGTAAAGCTCCATTTTCAACAGATCTAAATGGAATCAATGGAAAGGATGCTGGTGAAATAAAAAAAATGGAGCTGTATGCTGGGCAGCCAGCATACAAATCCTTGAGAGGTCATGTTGAATAGGACATAATGATGTTGTGCCGGCCAGCCTACAACTTCTGAAAGGATTGTGGTGCATACAACATAATGAGGTTGTGAAATTGGGTGGCCAAGTCCCAGCTTGGCTTTTGAGTGCTCCATGAGGGTGTGGGCATAAAATAAGCTTTGTATCAAAGCTGGCTTGATATTCCCACACCCTTTTGAAAGAACCATAAATAGACTTGTACGCTGGGTGGCCAGTGTACAACTCCTGAAAGGATCATGGGGCATAGGAAATAATGAGGTTGTGCAATTGAGTGGCCAAGGTCCAGCTCCACTTATCTCACAGTTTTCTGCTTGCTGCCCAGAGTACAGATTCAAATGGGCCCACCCAGTTTTGGCTGTAAGGCACGCACATTTACTGGCTGAGCATCCAGGAAATGCCTTGTCCACAAGGCTTAAACTGCATTTTTTTGGCTTGTGCAAGGGTGTGGGCATAACTAAAGAGAAACCTGCTTTGAAGCTTCATTTTGGCGCACCTCATGGGGTTAATGGCATAAATATTATGCATGTTGTGTTCTCAAGCTGCTTGCACAGAATTGCAATTGAAACCTTAGGTTTCAGGCATCTTGGTGACACACAAATTTAAAGCTTTCCCATGGTTGGAAACCATTGGGGAAAGCTAATGGTTGACAACATTGGGGAGAGCTAATGGTTTGGTACCCTTGGGTCAAGCTAATGATTGGCAACCTTTGGGGCAGGCTAATGGTTGGCAACCATTTGGGAATGCTAATTGTTGGCCACCATAGGAATGAGGTAATGGAGAAAGAAAATAAGGCCATTCTCAGCCTAATCTAATGAACAGTAACAATGAGGATAAGGTAATGGATGGCTTCCATTGAGAGTGGGTAACTCCTCAATGCATAAATGCATAAAAGGTAGGGTATAAGATGTATGTTGATAGTTCACCCAATTGATGAATCAATCCCTCCATCCATACCATCACCACAAGACTTCTCCACTATGTTCAAATCACCTGTACACAACAAAACACCACCCTCAATTCCATCTGCCCAGCCCACTGAGCCCACTGGAGATCAACCAACAGCTGAACCAGTAAACACCAAACCCACACCCTCAATTCTGTCTTCCCGGCCCACTGAGGACACTGGAGATCAACCAAATGCTGATTTCCCAGAAATCATCACCCCAAACCCTGAGTTCTCTTTTCACTTTGTAATTTTTGCCTCAATTACTGACCAGACCTCCCTTAGCCTCTTTTCCACCACCCCAACCATGGGTCAAATTTGTGGGCACGGAATCATCATCAAGCTGCCATGCTGCACCCCCACCCCCACCCCCCGCCCATAACAGTGGCTTGATGAGCACATAGGAAGCCTTGGTTATATCATATTCTAACTTCATTGCTAATAGAAAGCGGCAAATGGGAAAGCTCCTTAAAATGGCCAACAAAAAATCACTGCCACAATCAATGCAAGACATGGAAGTGTGGAAAGTAAGACAGAAAACTCTACTAGTTGTACTCAAGTTCCAGAATCAATGCTCCTAGCTTCTGAAGGATAAGGATGCTCCAGTAAAGAGAGAGAGAAAGAGAGAGAAAGAGAAGAAGAGAGGTTAATTTCCTTTCCTTTTCTGTATCCTTTGCCCTCCCTCCATCCATCCATCCATAATTGAATCAATCAATTAGTATATCCCTCCTACATGCTGGGTTTGAGAGCGCAGACTTTATACCCACCCTCTCAACCCTATCCTAAGTACAAGTGCAATAACAAATAAAAAGTAACCCTAAAAACCAGAAACCTAGCCTAACCCTAACCTTTTCCCATGCAGAAATCACCCTGCAGCCCGCCTAACCTTACACACACCCGGTTTGTCTATCTCATGACGCGGCCCTCCGCCTTGCCTTACTCAAAGCCCCCCACATTGTCCATATCTTCCTGGTGTGCCACATGATTTCCTTCCCAGCGGGTTGGCCCGCAACTGGCCTGCTCCTATAGCCTTTTCCATACCCCAACCACTTTCAAGCATGCCTAAATTTGTACTCAACTGCTTTGTCCTTCTCATGATGTGGCCCTCCGCAACTGTAAGACTCCAAAAGATGCTAAGCCGCAGGCAGTTCTGCAGAGGGGAAAGGTGTTGTTTAGGCTGCCCTCAAAAGAGTTACAATAATATTTAAATGTAAACAGAATTGAGGTCCAGGAACTTGTAAATAAGTAATGAATGTAAGGGATGAGTTTGGGAATAGTTGGTTGCAACGGAAACAACACTATCTGAGGTAAGATGGTGTAGGGAAAGACTTGTACAAAATAAGTCAAGGTTTTGCTCAGAGTTCAATGAAACAAGGCAGTTTTAAGTAACAACCCCCACAAGCTAATAACCCTGGTTGTAAGCAGAAGATTAGGAAAGATCAACTCAATTCCAAGCAACCTCTATTTTCTCAATGAACCTGCCCAAATATCTGAAATCAAGGACTTGAAGGGTACCAGATAACTGTGGGTGGCTGAACAAAACAAAAGCAATTTGTTTGTGAATCTCTAGAAGCTGTCTGAAAATGCTTTTCACTTATCTGGAACGCAAATCAACACAAACCATCAGCTTCCATTATTTTGATGCAAACCCCCAGGATTCATTCTCTAATCTTCTTTTTGGCTTTCTGGATGGATGCATGTTGGTCCTTGGTAATTGTATTTTCTTGCAACTTTGACCCTAATAGTTCAGCTTTCTGGATTTCTTTTCCCTGCCCCAAGACCCATCTCTCCAATAATTTGCTCATGTTCTCCATGCCATCCCACACCATACCAGGTTGTGCCTTTTTCCAGTTTGAGTAATGCTGGACTATGATTGCACCTATTGCAGCATTCCAGCTCAATGATAAAAAGGACCTTACATTCCACTCAAAGTTAATACTTTCAAAACCTGCCTTTTCCACATCCCTCTCACATTTTATCTTAGCACTCCATGGGAAATTGTTGGTTGATGGCACATTTGGTGCTGGGGGGAATTGTGGGGGTATACTTTTGGTTCTGATTCCAGCCACTTCTTCATTATATTGCAGCTTCCCATCTGCCTGATTTGCCTTTAAATGTTCTGTCTGGAAAGACTCCATTTGCATCATGACCTGCTGCGCCCTAATAGGAGCCCACTGTTCCCATTTCAGTATTTCTTCAGGAGAAGGAGGTGAGGGGAATTTGGTTATGTTTTCTGGAATCCCCATCAAAAATTGGAGCCATTGCTATAGAGAATTTGATATTTTACTAGATTGACTTGGGAGGGGGTTTTTGTGACCATCTGGCGCACTTGTCTCAATTTGCAGTCTAAAGTCTCCTTGTCAAGTTTTTGCTTTTCAGAACGGTTTGTCAGTCCAATCCTAGATTGAGAAGTGCAGTCATTCATGTCCACTAATCCAATTGAAATCAGCATCTCTGTGTTAATGAAATTATGGGCTTCCCATTTCAATCATACTGCTCACCTGATTTTGTTATAGTACTCACATCTTGGGGAACCCCCCTAAGTTTTATAACAGTATTTCTCAAACTCCTTCAACTACACCAATCCAACCTTTTCATCAATCTCACCCTCATATCAAACCCAAATTCACTACTCCTGTACCTTCCAATGGAAATTACTACTCCTGCAACTCTTGCAGTCTCCATCCTCTTCCACCAGCTTCACCCTCTCCCTGTATGGTATAAGCTCTATGTCCATGTACACCTCACCACGTGTCATGTGATTCAGTCAACATTCTCAAGATCTCCCCTCTCTCCATGGCTTGGTATAACCTTCATCTCTCCTCTACCCAATTGGTATATGAGTTAGTACATATTACACTTAGTATATACATAGTACATACTCTCCACTGTCTGTTAAGCCCATATCAAAGGACTCTAGATCAGTACATGTCAAACCTTCCTGGATAGGCCCATCACCCAATTAGTCAACTACAGCCTCTAGCCCAATCAGTCAACATTTAATACTGTGGGAAATCCAACCTGCAACACCAGCCACCCATCCCTCAAGGCCTCCTTCTCAACTCTCACATATACTTGCCTCTCCTTCCCTCCTGGACTAATTACCCCCAAGGAATTAGTATAATACTTTTTACTGGTTAGTCCATCTGCCAGTAGGTTTCATCTCATTACAATACAACCTTCACCCAACCTGCTTAGCTCATATCACCTTGTCCCTTCCTGGTTTTACTTTTATAGGATTCAACAACAACTTATTCAACAACCTCCTCCTGGACTTCTCCATTCCATCCTTACTTCTTCTTATCACTTGTACTCCTCCCTTCATCTTTTTTGTTGCAATTTCAACAAATCATCCTTGATTTCTATTATTAGTAGTGCCTGTTCCTTCAGCCCCTTGCACTCCAGGGGCAGTTGTGAAATTATACTAATTCCTTCCCCTTGATTACGACCCATCTCTATATCTTAATATACCCATTCCATCCATTTTCCAAACCATTCCATCTCACGGATAACAATACCTAAAAAATTTGTGGGAATGCTTAGTATAGAGATAAACAGTGTGTGGCCTCCACGTTTCCAAAGGGTCATCCTGCAGAATTTATCTACCTCAACCTTTCTCCTGAAATCAGCCTTAAAAAAGGCTTTGATGGGAACTTCCAACTTCAAACTTTGACTTACTTTGAATGTTTGAACTTCAACTTTGAACTTCAGAATTTGACTTACTTCAACTTTGAACTTTGACTTGCTTCAACTTTGACCTTTAACCTTTGACTTTGACTTCAAAACTTCAGCTTTTACACTTCAACTTTGATGCTTTGACCTTTGGTTTTGACGCTTCAACTTTGATTCTTCAACCTTTGACTTCAACTCTTCAACTTCAACGCTTCAACCTTTGACTTTGACCCTTTGGCATTTGACTTTGACCCACTTTGACTAGCTTTGACAAAATGTTGTACAAAATCAAGACCATTTTGCGGCCAAAATTCCTTCCTCATTCTCTCGGGGTACTTCTCTTGGGTCACTTCCCTAAGGCATACTTGGAAAACATGCATCCTCAACATGTACAACCTTCCATCATCACCAGTCCACCTCTTACTAGGGAAGCTCAAGGATGTGGGGCTACTATAGACATACAAGACCACAATCAATCTACTCCTCAAGCCCGTGGACAAGGGAGGACCCTTTCCAACCTCCCTGCCCCAGCTTCCAACACCATGGAAACTGGTATCCTTCCTCCAGCTCCTTCTAGGGCTTCCCTTTCTCCTGCCCCACCTGCAGTTAGTCTTATTCCTAATTGTGTAATTGATCAATACCCTCAAGCAGGCTTTGGATTAGATTCTCCATCCTATGATCCCAGCATCATTCCTATTCTGGAAGACAAAGATGAGGAAGGAAGTGAGGAATTGCAATTTTATTCAAGGATTCTAAAAAATCTTAATGCACCAACTATGGAACCTCAAGAAGCAATTTCACCTCCAGCTTCCACTGCACCACCAACCCAACCTCAACTTCCAACATCTGCTGTGGACCCAAATCTCTTAGCCCTCCTCCAGACCATGACTTCTGCTTTGGCAACAATTTCTCAAACTCCACCAACTAGTACTTATCACTCTGGCACCTTCAAGTGTCCTTCCATGAATGCTCTGGATACTTTTGAAGGCAACAATCCTAGCAAACTCCAACCATTCCTCCAATCTTGTGAACCCATTTTTGCAAATGATGAAGGAACTTTTATTTTGGACCGGAAGAAGGTACTCTTTGCAGCTTCCTACCTCTCTGGAAGTGCAAATCAATGGATCCAACCCTATCTGGCTCACCTTTCCAACCAAGAGCCCTCTTTCCTCCTCAATTCTGCCTTTGGCGCTGAAGCCCAATTCAATTCCCCTCACTTCAGAACCTTTGCAATTCCCCAACACAAATTCAATTTCCCTTTTTTTTCAACACTCTTTCCACTTGCTTGGATATTCATTGATACTTTATTTTTCACAGGAGGAAGATATATTGGATTAATCCTTGCATACAATGCAATTGATTACTTCTTCTGAAGCTTCTTTTTGTTACTGATGAAGTCCCTGAAGAATTAGAAACCGTGTTAAAGAAAATTACTTCTGATTATCATTCTTTCCTAGATTTTATCTCCAAGGTTAAAGCAGATCAACATCCTTTTCACCGCACTTACAATGACCATGTCAAACTGGAATGTCCATTGTCTCAAATTTGGTTTTTCTATTCACCACCTCAAAATGAAAGTTCAACCCAACAAGCCTACATAGCAGGGAATGTAGGGAAAGATTTCATCCAGCCCCAGAACTTCAAGCACCGGAGTACCCTTCCTTTTTCTTTCTTTTCAAGAAGAAGGATAGTGGTTTGCAATCATGTGTTGATTTTTGCAAGCCTGACGCTATTATCAAGGAGAAACTTCACCCAATTCCTCCAATAACTTTCAATGACTGTCTTCTTAGGTTCTTCCATCCTCTCCAAAATTGATCTTGAGATGCTTATCTCTTAACCATCACAGGCTTTTGACTTAATAACTGATCTTCCTTCCTTAAAAGTATTCCCATGTCTTCCAAAGCTCTCACCAGAAGACAAGGGTATTATATGGAGCTCTTTCTTTTTTCAACCCACTTACATTCCTTTGATTTTATTCATTGAATTCACCCAGCCTCCTGTCACATTGGGACAATGTGTTTGCAGATGGGGGAACAGTTACTATGTACAGAATCCTTATGAATTTGGAAATTCTGAACATTTGTACCTCTCTTTGAAACAATTCTTGAAGCACAACTCAGTGAACTCACCTAAAATCATTAATCTGACAAGTTTCTCCAAGAAATTATTAAAAGATTGAAGAAAGAGGATGAAGTGACTAAAAATTTTATAGATTTCTACAGTTGCTCACTCCTGTTCATGGTTAAAGTGGGTATACCCTAAATGCTGACCAAATAAAGCTAGAAATACTCTTTCAATCAACCAAACTCCTCTGATCAATATCAAAACAGCCTATCAATAAGTAAAGTAACTATGCTGACCTTAAATAGAAACTGAATTCGGAAAGGCATTAATCCTGGGAATTAAGTATGACTATCTGAAAATAAAATCACTACTGAAAGACCTTCCAAGATAGCTCTTTTGGGCGTTGGTTGGGAACCTTTTCTTATTTTGGAAAAATTAGGTACTTATGCTTGAAATCCAAAACCCTGGTTAATTCATCCATCCATTCATCCATCCATCCTCAACTTCTCCAAACCTCTGGGAACCAAAATCCAACTTCATTGCCATTGGATTTCCCTTCTCCCTCCATTCAATTCCATCCATCATCCCAAACCCAATTCATCCTATTATCCCTTTCACAATCCAAATCACAAGAACATTTCTTAGGATTGAAGGATTTGCAATTTCTCTCTCTCTCTACTTTTCTTTATCTCTTATCTCCTTATCTCTATTTCTTATTTAAGTGCGACTTTGGACATCCTCATCTCCTTTCAAACGCAGGGAACCGTTAACTTCCGAACCTTGGGACAATTATAGGGGGATAACCTTTATTCTTTCCACAACGGCCAATCTGGACCAGTCTTCTGAGGGCTCCCTCCCCCACTCTCCCAAAGCTGGTGATCAGGACAATCGTGCTATGATCCCAGAGGTGACAGGCGGTCTCGGAAGCCAAACAACAACAACAACTGACGCTAAAGGCTACACCTACGTGTCCTACTAAGACGTGGATCCAAGAAACATAACAAGCAACATTGATCCCTTGGCAATACTTTCTACCACCATTTGAGGCATCCACCTTCCATCCCGTGATCCAATACCCTCCAATGACTCCCTCAACATAGCCAAGGTGGTGTCTGTCAAGACGGTACAAAACAATCTAAAGGAGAAACCAAAGTGGCTGGCCTTGATGGCAGAGGAAAATGCCTCATTTCTGTCAAAGAATACTGGAACGCTTGTACCAAGGCCCAGCGACAACAAGGTGATTTGTGGGATGTGGAGACTGGTGAGAAAGAAAAATGAATTTGGTGAGGTAACAAGGCGTAACTCCCGGTGGGTCTATTTTGGAAATCATCAGGAAGAGGGTCAACACTACTATTACACCTACTCTAGCGTTGGTAGAAATGAATTGATGAAGGTCATCCTCTCCACGGAAATTCAGCACGGATGGCCAGTCTTCCATTTTGACGTGGAAAAGGCTTTCCTCTATGGGGATATTGACGCTACGGTCCATGTGTGGCAAGTCTTGGGTTTTGAGGTTCCAGGCAAGCAGGATTGGGTCTGGCGGTTAAACAAATCTCTTTAAGGCACCAAGCAAGCGCCTCAATGCTGGAAGAAGCACCTGAAGAATACCCTAAGTAAACTAGGGCTTTCACCATTGAGCGCTGATGAATCCTTGTACATGAAAAACTCCAAATCTATCATCCTCCACATCCATGTTGACAACAGGCTGATCGTGGGGAAGTCTCACTGCGAGATCTTGAAGTTCTTGGCTGATCTGCAACTAAAGTACAAGATTAAATTGGCAGAAAAACCAGTACAGCATCTAGGCTATACTTTTGATTGGAAGGAGGATGGCTCTGTACTTGTTCACCAACGCAACTACTGCAAAAAAGTACTGAATGACTTATCCATTTCCGACGCTAATCCAATCAAAATTCCAGCCCCAATTAATCTCATCAAGAAGGCCTCTGAATTCACCAAACCTTTCAATGTCAAGGTAATGGAAAAGGCCATAGGAATGCTCAACCACCTGGCCCTGCACTCACAACCAGATATAATTCATACCGTCAATGTCCTCTTGCAACACACGACAAAACCTATAGTCAAACACTGGAATCTTGTCAAGCACCTCCTATGGTATATTTGAGGCACTACAAGCATTGGCATTCTGTATCAAAAATCCACCTCAAACAAAGATTACCTGAACGGATGGGCGGTGTGGAAACCAAAGGGGCAACACCCCTTAAGTTGTCCTTGAGTTCCGGAAGTTATTGATCAAAGCGTCTGTAAGGAGATTGGATGCATCCGGTCAAGAAAGAGAGAGAGAGGGAGATAGAGAGTGATAGAGTGATAATAAGATGAATTCCTTCCTTTCCAATCCAATCCAATCCAATGATAAAAGTGATAACCTAAAGTGCAGTCCAGTTCGTCCAGTGAATTGATGCCATAAAAAGTGATAACCTAAAGTGCAGTCCAGTCCATGAAGTGAAGTGAAGTGAAGTGAAGTCCTCCCTCCCCCTACAACCCAGAGTTGAGAGTGAAGTATTTAAGTCCTCCCTCTCAACCCTAACCTAAGTACAACCACAAGTAAGCAAGAATGATGAAATAGAAACCCTAAGCACAGAACCCTAGCCCAATCCTACCCCTCCATCACTTGCCCCATTACCCATGCCCCTCAACATCAACGTATGCCCGGCTTGCCCACCCGCGCGCGTCCGCCCAACAACCCGTTCCAGGTATCCGGGGAGTACCGCGTGATCCAATCTGCGCGTCTTGCAATGCGCGATCCGCTTGATCCGCGCGAGCCGTCCAATCTGCGCAATCCGTCCAATCTGCGCAAGCCTTCCTATCCGCGCCAGATTTCTGATCAGCGCAAGCCTTCCAATCTGCGCAAGCCTTCCAATCCGCGCGCAGCCTTTCCCAACTTGTGTCCATGAAAGAGCACCACATCCCCCCCCAACTTGAGTTCTGTCCCCAGAGATCCGCCACCATCTCACCTACCACGCTCATCCTCCAAGTTGCCTTCCCACCCGCCTGCCCTCTATCCTCTGCGACCTTCTGCTCCACCAGAGAAAGGATCTGCATTCCTTCATCCAACCCCACATGGGTTCCAAAACCGCGCGCGAGATCCGCGCCTTGGAGAGAGAAGATCTGCGTGAGCAAGAGAAATCGTCAAAGGTGAGAAATCCGCGCAAGTGAGAGTCTGAAAGTGAGAAATCCGCGCCAGTGAGAGTATCCGCAAGAGTAAATGGGGAGACCTTGACACGCCAGCGCGCGTACGCAATCCTCAAGAGAGACAGGAAGAGAAAAAAAAGGAAAAGGAAGAATGAATAGATAAGAAGGAACAAGAGAGAATTTTTTTTTTTTTTTTTTTAGAGCCCGCGTCCTGCGTCCCCCTTCCACCCCGCGCTAGCTTCCCCCCCAACTTTGCCACTGTCCTCAGCCGACCGCGCCCCCTATGCTCATCTCCAGATCTGTGGCGCGTTGCCTCAACCAATCCCGCACAGGTTCCGAGCGCAAATTGTTGTCCCAAACCGCCTAGGTGCACCTCCCGCCTCCAAGACCCTCCTGCATCCTTTGAGATTTGAGCCCATCCGCGCGCAAAACCCAAACAAAAGCAAACACCCCCAGAAATCCTTACCACAACCCGCCGTGGAGGAGGAAAGCGGCTTCAAAACCGTTTCAATCCCAGCCCTCTCCTCCCCCACCCCGTCCACACAACATTCCTTGCCCTTTGCAGTTCTTGGGGCCTTGTTCTCCCCTCCGGAGATTTCCGACCGCTTCCTGCCCGCCGGACCGCACGTGACCACTTGATCCTTCCGCTCCTCCCCACCGTCCGTCCATTCCGCGCCTGTCCTTTCCGTTGCTGCCACATCCTTCTGCCCCATCCTCATTCTCCCCACCGTCAAAGTGGTCCGGCTTGGGTTGTGATCCTCCGGCGCGTGTTTTGTCCCTTCCACCTCTGCCCCTACCCTTTCCAAATTGGTGCTCCCCGCGGTCAAAGAGGTCCGGCTTGGGTTGTGATCCTCCGACGCGTGGTCCGTCTCTTCTGCTGCCGCGTCTACCTTCTTTGCAAGGCCCGTCTGCCATTCACCGGTTCCCAAACCGCACAGAACATCCATTTCCCGTTCTGTTGTCCTTGCCCGCTTCCTGTCAGTAGGCCGCACCGGTTCCGTCAAGTCCCACTTCCCCAGCACGTACTTAGCTCCTACTTGGGAAACCAATTCCGCGTTTGAATCTGCTGTTTGGTCCCTCTGTCCCCTCCGCCAACGGTTGTCATCCTCCCCATTTGCGCACACGCGGGGCGCAGACGCGCTGGGAGACTGAATACTCTCCAGATAGGCCTTGAGGCCCCCTGCCACCTCCGCAAGTTTGCTAGCCCAAGAGATGGTTGCTGGTGGTGGGGCCCAAACATACTCTGCCCTGTAGTACTCCAGTTCTGCGTAGTCCACTTCCGCTTGCAACCGGATCCCGTCGCGCGCGCCTGCCTTGTAACCCAATTCCGCGGATGGCTTGAGATTGTCCTTCCAAAAGCAAGAACCGCGCCTCCCCCATCTTGCCAGCATGTCCTCCTTCAGTTCCGGCCAATCCAGGTTCAGGTAGCCTCCCATGTCCTCCACGTCCCGACGCGCTGCCGCGTCCTTGATGAACAGGACAACATGGCGCGCCCTCTTGAAATCCAAAACGCCTTCAGAGTCCGCAATTGTTTCATACTGTGAGATGAAGCGCTCCACTTCCGCAATGTTGAGTTGAATATGCGGGTAAATCCATGGGGTAGCGCGGAAGCCGTGGGATGAGGAAGGAAGAGAAGCGGCTGTTGGTAGCATCCGTGAGTGCCTTCAAGAGGCTTTGACAAAAGATCTTTCCCGGCCAGACCCCCAGATGTGGAAACCAAAGGGGCAACACCCCTTAAGTCGTCCTTGAGTTCCGGAAGTTATTGATCAAAGCTCTGTAAGGAGATTGGATGCAGCCAGTCAAGAGAGAGAGAGAGAGGGAGAGAGAGAGTGATAGAGTGATAATAAGATGAATTCCTTCCTTTCCAATCCAATCCAATCCAATGATAAAAGTGATAACCTAAAGTGCAGTCCAGTTTGACCAGTGAAGTGATGCCATACAAAGTGATAACCTAAAGTGCAGTCCAGTCCATGAAGTGAAGTGAAGTGAAGTGAAGTCCTCCCTCCCCCTACAACCCGGAGTTGAGAGTGAAGTATTTAAGTCCTCCCTCTCAACCCTAACCTAAGTACAACCACAAGTAAGCAAGAATGATGAAATACAACCCCTAAGCACAGCACCCTAGCCCAATCCTACCCCTCCATCCCTTGCCCCATTACCCATGCCCCTCAACATCAACAATTGCCCGGCTTGCCCGCCTGTGCGCGTCCGCCCAACAACCTGTTCCAGGTATCCAGGGCGTACCGCGTGATCCAATCCGCGCGTCTTGCAATTCGCAATGCGCTTGATCCGCACGAGCCTTCTGATCCGCGCAATCCATCCAATCTGCGCAAGCCTTCCAATCTGCGCCAGCTTTCCAATCTGCGCGAGCCTTCCAATCCGCGCAAGCTTTCCAATCCGCGCAAGCCCGCAGCGCGCAGCCCTTCCCGACTCGCGTCCATGAAAGAGCACCACAGCGGACGCCGACTACGCCAACTGTATGGACATGCGGAAGTCAACTTCTGGATTTGTGGTAACCCTCTATGGGAACCCTGTGCACTGGAAGTCAAAGAAGCAGTCAGTTGTAGCTCAGTCAACCATGGAGGCAGAGTTTATTGCCATGAACCATTGCGCAAAACAGCTGAGGTGGATGTCCTCTCTTGTCTCTGACCTAGGAATTGACACACCTACCCCAAAGATCTACAACAACAACTCCAGGGCCAATTTCATAAGCAGAGAAGCCCAGCTCAATCCAAACTCCAAGCACATCAAAGTAAGGTATCAATATCTACGTGATCTGGTTTCAAAGTCCCTTATTCAAGTCAAACAAGTCCCCTCCACAGAAATGATTGCTGACATCCTCACCAAACCCCTAGGAGTAGTGAAAGTTCTTACAGCTCGCAAACAACTACAAATAGTCAAAGCTGAAGCCAGGAGTAGTTTTGGCTGAAGACTTCAACCTCAACCTCCCAGTCAGTTGCGTTTAGTGTGACCCTTCCGCAGTCAAGGATACGCAGTTGCAGATACAGCACCTTGCGCAACTACAACCTCAACCCGGACGACCCGCTTGTGGATTGTTTCATCTGGCTCTCCTTTTGTCATCTCTTCCCATTTCTGTTCATCTTCTTTCTATCTCTTTTTCTATCCTTCCCCTCCAACTTGGCTTTTCAACTTTCTCACCAAGAACCAGCAGGAACCCCAAAGCTCAGGAGGAGCCCAAAGCGACTTAGGAGGAGACCTAGTTTGCGTTCAGAAATACCTCCATTTGAGCTCTCTGGACTGCTGGCCTACGCTCGCCATCTGATCTACGGGTGATTACTACGTGTTTTGACTCTTTTTATTTCTACCAAGTACTAGTTACTTATTTCTCATTTCTTTTGTCACTGTGACTGTTAATGTACCCTTTATTGTTACTACATTTAAGAACTGTGCTGCAATAAATATTACTCTTATCATATTACAGTATCCTCATTGGTTTGGACTTGCATCACCACTCCTTCAAAGTCCCAATTGCCTCCTTGGATCAAATCCAGTGGTCTCACCATGTGAGGCTCTTCCATGATTTTTTTTCCTCTCAAGGACTCTAGTCTAAAACCAGACTTTCCTAATCCTCTGCTCTTTCTATTTGAGGACTCCTTGTCCCTACTACATCTCCTTCCTCTTCCCCTGCAATTACCTTTACCTCTCAGTCAAAAAACTCCATTGATTCCACCGCTGCTGTTTTCTCCAGCTCAACTCTGCCTCCTCCCTGTATCTCAAACAATTCCAACAACAATTCTTCTACCCCTCCAGTGCCATCCTCATTGCACTGAAATTATGTTCTCTGGTACAACATTGCCCCCAAAGAAGTTGGGTCCAGCATATTTAAAAGTCAAATTTTAAGTTCCAGGCATTGTAATCAAACCCTTGCTATTACCAGCAAACCATCCACCCATCATGATCCTAAGACCATTTCCAAAGCCAAGAAGATTCCTGGATGGCCATATTGCAAAAGTGCCATAAATACCAATAAGGAAACCTGCATCAGACATCAAGTCTGGGAAGTTGTCCCCAAACCTGCTAAAGAAAAGGAACTGGATACAACCTGGATTTTCAAGACAAAATTTGACACTAAAAGCCATTTAGTTAAGAAGAAAGCCAATCTGTGTGCTAAAGTCTTCCAACAAGTAGAGGGCATTGATTACAATGATACATTTGCTCCCACCAGTCAACTACCCTCCCTTTGGATCCTTCTCATTCTTCTTTTCTCCTTTAATCTTGAACTGCATCAAATGGACATCAAGTGTGCATTCTTAAATGGGGAACCAGATGAAGATATTTTCATTAAGAAACCAGAAGATTTCAATTTTGTAGTCCCTCCTGGCTATGGAATGGACTCAAGAAGTCCCTGTATGGCCTTAAATAGAGTCCCCAATGCTGATACAGGGCCCTCACCTCTTTCTTCTCTTCTCCCAGCTTCAAGACCTTGGAAGTGGGTGTAAGAATGTGAAAATAAAATGTGTCCTCTGGGAATTGAACCCAGGTCTCTCATGTGCATGGCAAGTGTA
Source organism: Puccinia polysora (assembly GCA_025617555.3). Lineage (NCBI taxonomy): Eukaryota > Fungi > Basidiomycota > Pucciniomycetes > Pucciniales > Pucciniaceae > Puccinia > Puccinia polysora. The sequence goes on from CM062623.1 coordinate 54,040,656, forward strand.
CTACCAACTATACTAAGGACACTTGCTTCCCAGTGGTCAAGATATGCCTCGAGAGGCCAATGAAAATGTCACTTTGTGATGACATATGATGAATGAGTAAGCAACTACAAGCATGCAGGGACTGAGGTCCTAAAGACTGCATGAAAGCATTGATCATATTTCAACAGTGGATCCCTGTCTATTCATTTCTCCAATCCAAACAAATTGTGCCTCATCTATGTCCGCATGGACAATCTGGTGATTGGAGGCAGAAAGGAGGATGTCCTTGAATTCAAAGAGAACATGAAGTTGAGGTTCAAAATGGAGGATTTGGGTGAGTGCAAGTGGATCTTGGGCATGAGAGTCACTTTGGATTGTAACGCACGTTCCATCCAACTACATCAAGACCAATACATAGATAACATGCTTGCCAAGTTTGGCATGTCAGACTGCAAAACAGCCTCCACTCCACTTCTGCAACAACCCACCAAAGTTCCAATATCCAACAATCCTGTTGACTCCTCATTCAACTATTGACAAGGAGTGGGTCTGCTGAACTACTTGGTCCAGTTTAAACAACCAAATCTTGCCTTTACCTGGAGCTACCTCTCCCAATTCCTCAAAAACCCCTCAATGACCCCCACCAACACCAATTCCTCCACCTACTCTGTTACATCCAACAAACCAAGGAATTGGGTGTCACCCTAGGAGGACCAATATCTATGTCTTTCTCTCTCAAGGCCTTCTGCAACGCCAACCATTCCTCCAGCAACAACCAATGCTCCTTTACAGGTAGCTCCGTGTTTCTGAATGGGCCTGTCATCTGGAAGTGCACCAAACAGCCAATCATTGCTCTGTCAACCACCAAGGCTGAGCATTGGGCCTGCTCCAAGTCCAGACAGGACCTGCTGTGGGCCTCTCAACTTCTTTGAACCCTCTCAACCATCTTCAATTGTCCTTTCAGTTCCCCTGACCTTTACTGCAACAAACAAGGGGGCATTGCCCTCCTACAAAACCCTGTCTACCACCACCACACCCAACACATTTATTTCTGCCTTCAATGAATCAGGCACCATATTGCCACCAAAGGCTTTTCTTTACACTTTGTTCAGACATCCGACTACCTTGCGGAAGGCATGACTAAAGTGCTCTCCCCTCATCTTCACTCAAAATTTTTGGCTTCCACTAAGGTCTTACCTCTTCTTTCAGGCTAGCAAGCAAGGGGGGGTGTTGGAATCCCTCAACTCAACAAGAGACCAACTGGCGACCGGGAAAACCTATCTGGGACTTGACTCCTACGTCAAATGTGAAAACCCCGACTTATCAAACCTTAACTCTGTCTACCATCACTTAGGTTTCAGAGGGTGTGTAACTACATTTGTCTACCTACAGTTTTACCAGTCTCTACTTCTCTTTTCCTTCACACATTTGTTGTTGTTTCCTTTCTCAAACCCAATACCTCATGCAGGTATTTCCATCTTGTCGCCTCCTTTGTTCCCATGACCTGTGCCCCACTTGCCTTAAATTGCTGGTCCCTTATTTCAGGTTTTCAGGCAACTCTTTATTTCTATTTCTCTTTTTGTTTTTCTTCTTATTCCTGTTCTTCCTTGTCTCATCCTCCTCATCATGCGCGCTACCTGAAATTCACATTTGTTGTTGTTTCCTTCCTCAAACTCAGTACTTGTCCAGGTATTTCCATCTTGTTGCCTACTTTGGTCCCATGCCCTGTGCCCCACTCGCCTTAACTCACTGGTCCCTTATTTCAGCTACCACTTGTGCTGGTATTACCCAATAGGTATCTCATCATTTTCTCATCACTTGTGCTTGCTCTCTGGTCCCAAGACCTGTGTGTAAGATTATGCAAATGGGAATCTATGATTGCATTCCTTCAATTGTAATTCCACAAACATCCCAATTGGTTACAAGGTGTTGTTTGTATCTTTATATAGTCTGTAGTATGGCTTAGTGTGATATTTTAGGATATCCCTGTGATATGTCCTAACACTCCCCCCCTCAGCCGTACTAGCAGAAATCTCACGTGCATCTCATTCTCATTGTCCCAGTATAGCAAAATGCAGTCTCAAGAACGCCTCCTTACCTAGTGGCTTTGTCATTATGTTGGCCACTTGGTTCCTACTGGGTACCAAAGCTATTGCTGTTTGCCCTTTGAAAAGCGCCTCATTTTTGATGAAGAAATCTCTATCAGTGTGTCTTTTCCTTTTGTTAGATGAGTCATCTGTGGCAACTTTGATGGCAGAAGCGTTGTCACAGAACAGATGCACCACGTACCTTTTCTTGACACAATCTTTGATCAGGTTGATCACCCACAGTAGGTTTCTGGTTCCCAGGCCAAGTGCTATGAATTCAGCATGGCATGTTGATGCTGCCACCGTTGTCTGCCGTCAAGCTATACATAAAATTGGGCAGGAAAAAAAGTTCAGTAATATACCATGGGCGTCCCTAGAGAAATCTCCACCCCATGATGCGTCACAGTGGCATTGCAGGGCCTGCGTACTGTCAGTGGGAAATAAATTCAGTTGTATGTTGTGTGAACCCGCAATGTACTCTAATAGGTGTGCCACCCCCTTCCAGTGAGTGTGGTCTGGGTTGCTTGCATACCTTGACAGGTAGTTCACAGCAAAAGCAATGTCAGGTTGGGTACCTAATGCCAAGTAGCTCAAGGAGCCTAGTACTGAGAGGTAACGTCCCAAGTCAACAGATGTTGAGGCGTTGTTGGTGACCGCATTGTAGCCAGCCGGGAGAGGTGTACTGGGTATAGGTCCTCCGGACCAGAAATTCTGTAGAACAGTCCGTATTAGGTGGGGTTGCAACAAAGAGAAACCCCGTGGTGACCTTTCCACCTCCACCCCAACAATTTTCAAGATGCCCTCACTCCACTTGATTCATAGCTTATCTCCAAGATTGCGTTCCAGTTGTAGTAGACCAGCTTTGGATGACCCTGTTACTACTCCATTGTTGACATGTACCCAGATGACGCCTTGGTAGTCAGATCCTTTCACCACATAGAGGGAGCTGTCATATTTCAAAGAGGTGTATCCCAGGGACTCTAATATCTTATGTAGATGTTTCCACCAGCATTGTGCAGCTTGCCTTGTTACATGGATTTTTTCAGTCGTAGCGCATGCCCCTTCTGTAGGGTCATTCCTGGCGGGGCCTTCACCCAGACTTCATTATCTATCTTGGAGTTGAGGTACGCTGTGACAAAGTCAAAGTTGTAGACTGGCCAATTGTATCAAGCTGCCAGAGTCAGGAGAAGCCATAGAGAGATGAAGGTTGCCGTTGGGGCAAATGTCTCCTCAAAATCAACCCCTCTTGTTTGCGTGTAGCCTTTTTCTACGCATTGAGCCTTGTGCAGGGTTTTGTCTGAGTTTAAAACTTTTTTGATTGCAAAAATCCAACGGCAGTCAAGGGCGACCTTTGACTCTGGCAAGGGCAGAGACTCCCAAACCTCCAACTTGTCTAAAGCTTCTAGCTCCTGCTGGATTGCCTCACACCACTGCTCCCAATCCTCCCTTTTCATTGCCTTGCTGAAAGTTTTTGGGACAGAGATATTGTAGGCTTTGCAGGTGGCCAGGATTTGTTCTATCATCGCCTCTTGGCTCATGAGTATGCGCTCTTTGTCAAAACATCCCAGCTCCAGTTGCTGAACTACTACATTGTCTATGTCCGTTTCACTCCTTCCAGTGGGTAGGAGCAGTGAAGGTGCTTTGTGGAAAAAACAAGCCATGGCCAATGGGATGAACTTGTTTTCCAACAGAACCTAGAATAACCAGCCTTTTGACCCCTCCAAGTATCCTACTACCCGGCATTTGATGGCCCAACCGTCTAGTTTTGTCCGTTGCTCTTTGACCACATGTACGTACGCTAGGCCCCCAAAGATCCGCAAATTGTCATAAGTGGGTGGTCATCCAAACATTGCCTCGTGTGGAGTGATGGGTTCACTTGCTTTGTTAGGGACCCTGTTCAATGTGTATTCTGCCCAGGTGAAGGCAAAGCCCCAAAAGGTTTTGTTAGGCAACTGTCATTCAACACTGTTCACGCCATGTCACCAACAGTCCTGTTTAAACGTTCAACTAGTCCGTTCTGGTAGTGGTGGTAAGGCAAGGATTGCTCCATTGTAATACCTCAATCTGTGCAGAAAGTGGTCAATAGCTTATTTGCAAACTCTCCTCCGTTATCACTGCGGAGGGCCTTTAAACAACAGCCAGTGCTCAACTCCAGTTGTTTGACCACCGCAATGATGGCCTCACTCGCATCTGATTTCTTTGCCAGCACCTTTGTGTAGGCATAACCGGTGCCGGCATCTCTCACATTTAGGAGGTACTTCCCTTTCTGGAAAGTCTCTACCTCAAACAGACCCATCAGGTCCGCTGCCAATATCTCCAACCTCAATGGTTTCTGTTGGGTGGGTGCAAGGGGATTGATCTTAGTGCTTTTGCTTATTGCACAGATGGGGCAGTGGATATGACCACTAGGTAGGGTGTTGGGGAGTCCAAAACCCAACTTTGCTCTGATCATCCGTTGCAGGACTTGGAGACCCACATGGCCGGAAATTTGGTGCCACATCAACAAAATCTTCTTGTCTTTTGACAGGTCATTTCCGTCCCGTGTGTATGGCAATGTGTCTCCCACTGGCGCTACAAAAGTGTCTCCGTAATTGCCTGCCTCCTCAAAGCGGTGGACAGGCTCTGTCCCAAACTTCCGCTTTGTCAAAGCCAGGGCAGATACTGGCATCTCTTTTCTTGGTGGGTGCAGCATCTCTAGGGGAACAGTCCATTGTCAATGAATTTCATCAAAAGGACAAGAAATCAGGTGGGTCAAAATCATTCACGCACTGGCCGAGGGGGGGGTGTGGGGTCTCCAGTTTGTGTTGGATGAATTCCCTCTACTTGGGCCAGGACAGTAATAGTCTGCCGGTTGCAGCTCCAATCTTTGGGTTGCCGCTGTGGGTGCTTTGGGGGCATATTGCTGGCCCGGATTGTGTGAAATGGGCGGATATACAGCTCCAACAATTGTATATATTTGATTGGTGGAAGGAGGGAACATAGATTGAGGGGAGGAATTGTATGCAACATTACTAATTCAACATTGCTCTGGGCAGTACCTCCTTATATGATGATTGGATCCACAGTTCCAACATTTCGACGCCCGTGCCGCATAGAAGGCAACTGCCTGGTCCCATCTGGTCTTGTCAACTTGCTCCAAGTACGCCTCAACAGGATAGCATATTTCCAGAAAGATGGTGAAATCGGCCGGCGTTGACTCGTGGGTCCCTTTGTTTACTTGTAAGGCAGAGATTTGATCAGTGTTGGTAGTAGTGGGGGGTTTGGATTGTTTTTGTTGGAGTTTTTGCCTGCAGGCTTCCACTATATGGAGAACACCCGCTAGGGTTATTGGCTTCTTGTCGTCCAGTTGTACTAGTTGTTTGATGCGTTGATCAACCTCTTCACGTAAGCGTGACCACGGAGTCAGTCCATTCTGGACTACAAAACCTAGGAAAGCATCTTGATCAAGTTCCACGTTGAGGTTGGTCCACTCCCAGAACCAGCCGCGGAGTTTTGCTGATATTCCTACAGTCAATGTCTCATCTACATGGAATTCCACAAAACAACGCCAGATGTTGATCTGAGCTGCTTGGCTGACCAAGGTGAACTTCCAAGCAATGGCCTTGTAGATGGGGTTACAGTTGGGATGGTCTTGAAATTTGTATGTCAGGTTGGCGTGGAGAGTTGATAAGATAATTGCACGTCCGATCCGTTCAAAGATTGTGTTGGTGCATGGTTTGAAAAAGAAATTGACATCCACAAGGTGCTTGCGCGCGAGTTCCTTCAGGTCTTTTGTCCATTGGGCAATGTTGGTGCCGTTGGAATCAAGGTGAGTGTCTGGTTGGATGCGTGCTGTGGCATTACTAATGATCTTCCCACATAGATCATGGCCTTCAAGCTTGATTCTAGCTTGCTCAAGGTGGCGTCTGTTGGTTTCCATTGCGCAAGCTTCCAGGACTGGGTTCTCTTGTTGGTTCTGTACAGTCCTAGTGTTCTCCGGTTGACTGTGAGAAAAATTGGTTGGGCCAGGGTCCATGGGGCGTTGATGGTTGCCAGTAGGTCGGGATGTTGAGAGTGACCGCTGTGGCTCCGCTATGATGGGCCAATTGTTGGGGGCAGAGGACATTGTTGGGGGGTAGATAGGAAAAGCAGATTGATGAGGGGGGGGAACGGTGAGAGAATACAAGAAATCTTTATTGCAGTCAATCGAGATGTATATAGACAAAGGATGAAGAAACACTTTGATAACAATCTTATTACAATACACAGTAGGTGATTAGTAAAAAGAGGAGACACTGAGGCAAGGGACAGAGAGAAGAAGAGGCAGGACAAGATGAATGAGAGCGCGGCAGTTACCTTATACGCCCTCAACTTTGGGTCTTGCCGCTTGATTTGTAGGGAGGCTTGGGATGCTCCTCCTTAAGTTGAGGGTTTAAGTTTTGTCAAGGTTGTATCTTTGGATGGTCCTAGCTTTAGAGAGGAAGAGAGAGGTCAAGACTTTTCTGGGAGGTTGAGCTGTTGGGGGTAGGGAATTGGTGGAGAAGGGATATAGAGCAGAGGCCCTTTTTATGGCTGTTTGATGGAGTGTGGGCAAGCAGGGTAGGATGGTTGTTTCGACGGAGGAGGACAGTAGACGGTTGATGGAAGAGAAACATTAGATTGAGAGGGGAGCCGAGGAAGGGAGAATGGTGGTTTGGGATACCAAGGGGTCGTTTGTAGATTGGTCGTTTGGGTGCGTGAGTGGCTCTGAGTAGATTCCAAGAGGAGCGCCTAGTCATATTCTAACACTCCTCCTTGATTAGGCGGTTTATAAGTGGAGTTGTTTTTGGGAAATGTTCACTTTGATTGGTCCTAGGGGTTTGGTGAGGATGTCGGCAATCATTTCTTCGGATGGAACGTGCAAGACTGATAGTAAGGATTTGGAGACAAGATCTTGTAGATATTTGTAGCAAATCTCTATGTGTTTGGAGTTTTGGTTGAGCTGAGCTTTGCAACTTAGAAAGTTAGCGCCCTGGTTGTCGTTGTGTAAGATGGGCTTTGACAGTTGTATGCCAAGGCTTTTGATGAGGGTAGAGAGCCATTGTATTTTTTTGGCGCATAGGTTCATAGCGAAAAATTTGGCTTTGGTGGTGGACTGGGCAACTATAAATTGTTTCTTTGTTGTCCAGCTGATGGGGTTTCCGTATAAGGTGATGACGTACCCTGTGGTGGACTTCTTTGTGATAATAGATGTCCCATAGTCTGCGTCAGCCCACCCGCATAGTTTGTCATTGGGGTTGTTGGTCTTGGAGTATAGGATGCCAAGGGAGTTGGTACCTTTCAGATACCGGAGGAGATGTTTGGCCAGTTTCCAGTGAGTTTTGGTTGGGTTATTGGTGTGTTGAGCTAGGAGGTTGGTGGCAAATGCTATGTCTGGTAGGGAATTTATGGCAAGGCGTGTAAACATGCCTACTACTTGCTGCATAATAGCGGGGTCAAAGGGATGTGAGTCTTTGGCTAATAGCTGATGGAAATTCATTGGGGCGGGGGCCTTGACTGGATTGGAGCTGCTCATGTTGAAGTCTTCAAGGAGTTTGTCGCAGAAGTCCTTCTGATGTAGTAGGAGCAACCCATCCTCCTTCCAGTCAAGGGTGTAGCCAAGGTGTTGTCTTGGACACTCCTGGGTCTTGATTGTGTACTTCTGGCCAAGCCTTTCAAGGAATGCAAGAAGCCGGCAACAATTGCGACCTACCAGGAGACCATCATTGACGTGGATGTGGAGGAAGATACTTTTATCCTTGTCCAGGAACAGAGACTCGTCGCCAACGGAGGGTAGCATGCCTAGTTCCTTGAGGGAATCCGTGAGATGAGCCCGCCAGAAGCGTGGGGCCTGCTTTGTCCCGTACAGGGATTTGTTCAGGCGCCAGACCCAATCATCCTTACCTGGGACCTCAAATCCGGCCACCTGGGCAACATAAACCGTAGAGTCCATGTTGCTGTATAGGAAGGCTGTTTCTACGTCAAATTGGAAGACCGGCATACCGTGTTGAACAGCCATGGCCAGTAAGCATTTAAATGATTTGTTCCGCCCAACTGACAAGTATGTTTCCCGGTAGTGTCTAGGGAATTCCTGGTGGTTGCCAAAACAGACCCAGCGGGATTTCCGGCGGGTGACCTCGCCAAACTCATTCTTCTTACGTACCAGACGCCACATACCTCCGATGACCTTGTTGTCCTTGGGTGGTGGTACCAGAGTCCCGGTGTTTCGTGCAAGAATGGATGTATTTTCATTTGTCATTGACTCAATCCACAGGGGCCTTTCTGCCGGGTCCAAGAAGGCCTCATCCACCGAAACCGGCTCGGATAGATGTAGCTTGTCGTTGTCCTCAGCATGGTGGTCAGCGCTGGCCAGGTTGGGTTGAGTGCGCAAGCGTTGATTCCCGGACAGGATGTTGGCTGGCGAAATTGCACCAGAGATCTCGTTTGGGGCGGTCTTGTAGTACGGGACATAGGCGTAGCGTTTTGGCAGGTTCAATGGGGCCAAGATTGGGGGGGGGGAGCGGGGAGGGGGAATCTATTCGAGACAGGATGAGTCGGAGGGGGGGAGATGGGGGGAGCAGCCTCAACCTGCGGAGTGGAGAGTGGTTGGTCCGGGGCAGCAGGGGTGTGCACAGGGTCAGCAAGTGGTGCGGGAGGTTGAAAAGCCCGGGCAGGGGAGGAAGGAGGGAGTGAGATGGGAACATCAGTCGGGGGAGGTGAGGGGGATGAGCGGGAAGCAACCGGGAGAGAGCAGGGAGTTTTTTTTAGGGAGAGAGGATTGTTATAAGGGAAAGAAACGGGCGCGGACGTGAAGTCACGGCTGACAATGATGGAATGGGTTGTGGTGTCTAAAAACCAAGCAGCGTCCGACAGGGGTTTGTAGCCAAGAAAGAGGACGGGTTTGGAGGGGGGAAGGACCTTAGAAGCTGATTTGTGGAGCACATAGCACTTGACCCCAAAGGGCAGCAGTGTCATGAGCTCTTGGGTTGTCTTGATAGATGAGGACAACTTTTTGAGTTTCTTTGACAGCAAATCCCACTGCAGATCCTTTGAGGGGAGCATGTTGATTAACATGGAGGCATATTGTGCCGCCTCTTCCCAGTACGCTATTGGCACTGCGGAGTGTCCAAGTATGCATCGGATCTTGACCAGGATGGTATGGTTGAACCTTTCCGCGATTCCGTTGGTCTGGGGAGAGTTGGCAGGCCCTTGCTCAACAGTTATCCCTTTTGAGGAAAGAAAACCCAGGAGGCTTGAAGAGGAAAACTCACCGCTGCGGTCGGAGTGAATGGTGGTGGGGTAGTAGCCAAGGTGGTTATGAATCTCATTTATAAAGCTTGTGATTTTTTTTTCAGATTCAGACTTGTGTTTGATGAAGTATATGCGGTTGAAACAAGAGAAATTGTCAACAATTACCAACAGGTATTTGTGTCCAGCTTGGCTGTGCGGGTTGATTTGTAGTACGTCAAGGTGAAGCTTTGCAAACGGTTTTGAGGCAGAGGGGATCGGGTTCAGGTGGGATGACCGTTTCAGTTTGCATTGCTTGCACACTTCACAGTTAGAAGAGGAGTGAAGGGGATTGGAAGTTGTGATGTTATTTAGTTTTAGGAAATTCTGGATATATTTGTCGGAGGGGTGCCCTAGGGTTACGTGCCAATCTTCAACAGGTTTGTTGTCCGATATGGAGACTGCTGTCAGGGAGTATGACTTGTGATTTGAGACATAGAGGTTCCCAACCCAAGGGAACCAATAGATTGTTTTGTTTTCCCGTTTGATAAAGATGCATCGGTGGGTATGAGCAATTCTCAGGCCATGGTCCTCAAGTTGAGTAGCAGAAACCAGATTTCGAGGCCCAGAAGGGGCATAGTATACGGGGTATATAATTACTCCTCCTAGATTGAGTTGTCCAACGTGAGTGATGCTGATCTGACCACCATATGTGTTCATGCTTTTGTTTTACGTTTTAGGATCTTTAAGTAGAGATAGGTTAGACACAGTCGTTTTTGTAGCTCCTGAGTCATATACCAGTTTGTTCTGGGAATTGCTATCCATGAGGTTGTATAGTCCATCCTCCTGGATAAGGAATCCTGATTGATCTGGGTCCAAGTCGGCTTCCAAGAACTGGTTTACTTCTTCTTCCGCGGTCATGGAGTCAGCTTCTTCTTCCAGGGAGTTCAAGGAACCTACCTTGGCAGCCTTAAGTAATTCCATAATGTGGTCGATCTTTGAGGTAACACTGGTTTTTTCAAGGGAGGGATTTTTCCTGGTGGGGGCGGCTGGCTTAGGTCTGCTTGTGAGTACCGGGTTCTTTTCCAATTTATTTTTTCTAGGTTGTGCTTGGTCTTTCCTTTTGGTCCAATTCCAGTCTTGTCGTGGTTTCTTTCCTTGTGAGGAGTAGTACAATACTTTGGAATGGTTTGATACCCGGCAACCGTCTTCCAGCATAATCCGGTCACAGACTTCATTTAGTGAGAAGGGTTGGGTGTCGTAAAGTGATTGGACCAGGCTTGTTAGGGAGTTATCTTGTTGGAGGCTTTTTAAGTATAGTGTGGCTGCCATACCGGTTGATACTTCCATGATCCAATCTTGGGGAGATTGAGCTCCAATAGTTTCACTCACTGTCACGTATGCGTCTTTGAAGGTTGATGTATGTTCTCTGAGGGAGGTTTGGGGTTCATAAGTGAGGTTGACAAGATGAGAGAGGAGGTCGCAGGTGACAATAACTGAATTTTCCCCGCAGGCTTTGGCCAGAGCGCTGATTGCCGCTTTGAAATCGTTTTGTGACTCCTTTACCCAAGGGATCAATTCTTTGTCAACGGATTGGTAGAGAATGTTTATTGCTAACGCATTCTTCTTCCAATATGTCTTTGTGTGTTGGTTGTGCTTGATCCATTCAGGGTCTAGGATTTCTTTGTGGCCTTTGCTTACAAGTAAGTTTTCAAGTTGGTTTCTCCAGTCCAGCCAGTTGTGTTGGGTGAGTCTGACTATTTTGACCTTGGTGGAGTAATCGTCATCAGAGCTTTTGTCCAAGTCTGGAAGGTAGGGGGTTTTTTCAGTTGAGGAGCCTTGGATTCTTTCCACCATGATTAGTTAGGACCTGCGGGATAGTCAATCAGAGCCTTTTGTTTATCCTTTGTCTTATATTGACCAAGAGTTGACTCTTGCTACCATGAGAGAATACGAGAACTCTTTATTGCAGTCAATCGAGATGTATATAGACAAAGGATGAAGAAAGACTTTGATAACAATCTTATTACAATATACAGTAGGTGATTAGTAAAAAGAGGAGACACTGAGGCGAGGGACAGAGAGAAGAAGAGGCAGGACAAGATGAATGAGAGCGCAGCAGTTACCTTATACGCCCTCAACTTCGGGTCTTGCCGCTTGAGTTGTAGGGAGGCTTGGGATGCTCCTCCTTAAGTTGAGGGTTTAAGTTTTGTCGAGGTCGTATCTTTGGATGGTCCTAGCTTTAGAGAGGAAGAGAGAGGTCAAGACTTTTCTGGGAGGTTGAGCTGTCGGGGGTAGGGAATTGGTGGAGAAGGGATATAGAGCAGAGGCCCTTTTTATGGCTGTTTGATGGAGTGTGGGCAAGCAGGGTAGGATGGTTGTTTCGACGGAGGAGGACAGCAGACGGTAGATGGAAGAGAAACGTTAGATTGAGAGGGGAGCCGAGGAAGGGAGAATGGTGGTTCGGGATACCGAGGGGCTGTTTGTAGATTGGTCGTTTGGGTGCGTGAGTGGCTCTGAGTAGATTCCAAGAGGAGCGCCTAGTCATATTCTAACAAACGGAAGGTGGCGTGTGGATAATGAAAAAAAACTGCAAACGGAGATAAGATAGGATTAAGAAAAGGAAACGTAGTAGGTGAATTTGTAGGCGTTATATGAAAGGAAGAAGGCGGGGGGGTTTTTGGCAGGTATGAACTCCGTGCCTCTGCCACTCTCCACAGGTTGCAAAGCTGTGAAGTTTTGAGAATGGGTTGCAAAGCAAACTCTATCAACAAAAGGCACCCTGTTGCATACCAAGGGTTACGGTGTTTCTAAAGGAATATTGATTGTAAGAGATAAGGGCTCATAACCTGTAAGATTATGCAAATGGGAATCTATGATTGCTTTCCTTCAATTGTAATTCCACACACATCCCAATTGGTTACAAGTTTGAGGATTATTGTCTGTACCACCACATCAACTCCAAACCCCCGAAACCCCCAAAAAATAAATCTTCTCTTTTTTCATCTTCTAAACCAGGATCAGATCCTCCTTCTTTCCTCTCTCCCTTGGGCTATGGCCCTTCCACGCCCCCCTGACCCTCCTGGAATGGAGGGAATAACTTGCAAAGGACTGATGCCCGTCGATAACGGCCCCACACCACCCCCAACTACCAGTCTATCCAGTAGCTTTGCTATCTTCATGACCCGGTTGATTGCAGACAAAAGCAATTACAATGCAAACGGCGAACTCTGGATCAATGCCACGATGATTGAAATCATTCAGGTTTTAATACGAGCGGAGCAAGACCAAGCGGAGGCCAACAAAAGACGCGACGACCAGTCATGAGCAATGGCAAATCAAGTGCAAGCAATGGCCAGCCAAATAAATAGTCTAATCCAGATGAACGGCCCAAGTCGTGGCTTCGCCAACCAACAGACGCTCCCAACTCCCACAATTCCACTTCCGCTGAACTATACCAAAAAAACTTGTGCTAACACGCTGGCAACACCTTGCAAGCCAACTACCTTGCCACCAACCAAGGACGGCATCAGGATGTACCGCCCGGGACGAGCTATAATCCATTCTAACCCGCTTAACAACCAGATCAATAAAATACCCAGAACTCTCTTTGTTCAACGAGCCAACGAGGCACTAGCATCAATGAACGCCCAACTTCAGGACAAACTTGTGAGGGTAACGGGCGCCCATGTCATGAATTCAGGCGATGTAGTTTTTTACACTAAAAATAAATTTCATCAGAAGTGGCTGATGGATAACAAGCACTTATGGTCAAAACAGGTTCACCCGGATTTGGAAGCCACGCCAAGCGCCTGGTCTGTGTAGCAATTTGCTTGAGAGTCTCTTTATTTCAATTCAACTACAACGCTTTTAACAGTATAATCTGAGAAGATTTATGAGGACTCTTTATTTCAAAACTGGTATAGGATAGAACTCTTGTAGTAGTATACGCTGAACAAGATCCGAGAACAGTTTAGACAATGAGTAACCAGTAAAGAAGGATAAATAGAAAGAAAGTAAAAAGTCTTCACCTGCGACAGACGGTTAGCTAGCAGGCTCTAACAGTGAATGCAGACAGGAGGGTTTACGAGCTATCTCCGCTGAGGATAGTTCTTGCTCCTCCTAGAGGCTGCACCGACGTAGAGGGTGGATAACTAAGTCTTGAGGTTCAACTATTCGACGGCGGGTTGATTCGATGACCGGGTTCGAGTGGAGGACAAGAGACGAGAGGAGACGGGGAAGAAATGGGGAAGAGCCAGATAGATCGGACGAGATTGCAGAAGGACACGAAGGACTAGTTCCGGGGCAACAACAGGGATCTGATGGGATGTCGCGGGACCGGGGTGATCGTTCACTGTGCCGCAGGGTGGATCGCACTCACCGCAGGGTGGATCGCACTCAGTTAGCTATGAGACCTACTTGACCAAGAGGAATCTCTATCCAACACTCCTCCTAGATTCCGACGAGGTCAGATGGAGTTGTAGCCGGGCTTGTATGACCTTGACGTATCCAAGTGGTTTTGTGAGAATGTCGGCGATCATATCCTCCGATGGTGTGTGCTCGATGGACAGGAGAGATTTCTGTACCAGATCTCTTATGTACTGGAACCGTACCTCAATATGCCTAGAGTTGGGGTTCAACTGGGCCTCTTTGCTAATAAAATTCGCGCCCAGATTGTCGTTCTTAATCTTGGGTTTGTTCAGAGGGATTCCTATACTTAAGATCAGAGTCGAGAGCCACCGGATTTGTTTTGCACACAAGTTCATGGCTATAAACTCTGCCTTGGTTGTGGACTGGGCTACAACGGTTTGTCTTTTTGTCGTCCAGCTGATTGGATTGCCGTATAGTGTCACCACGTAGCCAGTAGTTGACTTTTGTGTTATAGCGTTTCGACCATAGTTGGCATCAGCCCATCCGCAGAGTTGATCGCTTTGATCCGTCGATTTAGTGAACAGCAATCCGACCGACTTTGTACCCTTAAGGTATCGAAAGAGGTGTTTCACCATCTTCCAATGGGCTATGGTTGGTTTATTGGCAAATTGGGACAGCAAATGGACCGTGAATTGAATATCGGGTTGAGTGTGCGTAGCGAGATGGATGAGATGGCCAAGAGCCTTCTGCATTGTCTTAACTTCAAAGTCTGGAGACTCCTGTTGGACAACGTCGTGTATGTTCATGGGAGCAGGGGCCTTGACCGCATTGACGTTCTCAAACCCAAACTCGACGAGTGCCTTCTCGATGAAGTCTTGTTGATGTAGTTTAACCGACCCATTGTTGTTCCATTGTAACGTATAGCCCAAATGTTGAGTCGGGCGTTCTTGTACCTTGATCTTATAGTGTCCCCCCAGCAACGTCAAGAACCGCTCGACCTCCGCCCGGTTCTTCCCTACGATGAGACCGTCGTCCACATGTATGTGTAAACGCAACGTCTTAGCCTCGTTCAGAAAAATTGACTCATCCCCGACGGACGGGGTCAAACCTAACTTTGAGAGTGTCGTGGATAGATGAGCTCTCCAGCATCGCGGGGCCTGTTTCGTACCGTACAGTGACTTGTTTAACCTCCAGACCCAATCTTCTTTCCCCGGCACCTCAAAACCGGCGACCTGCGAAACATGGACAACAGCATCTATATCACCGTATAGGAAAGCCGTCTCGACATCGAATTGGAACACATGGAGCGCATGTTGTACCGCATCGGCCAAAAGGACCTTCATCGATTCGCTTCTTCCTACCGACGAGTATGTATCCAGATAGTGCCTCGGATACTCCTGATGGTTTCCAAAACAGACCCAGCGCGACTTTCGTCGTGTTATCTCACCAAACTCGTTCTTCTTCCGTACTAGCCTCCACATACCCCCTATTACTTTGTCATCCTTGGGTCTAGGGACGAGCGTTCCGGTTTCGCGCAGAAGATGAGAGTTGTTTTCATCGGTCATTGATTGGATCCACAACGGTCGTTCATGCGGGTCGGACATAGCCTTATCGACGGACACCACCTTGCTGATCATGAGTTCGTCGTCAGTGTCAAGGTCTTCCTGATGCGTACGCCGTCGGGAAGTATGAATGATGGCCGCGGGGTCCACGTCGGCGCTGATGTTCTTTGGCGCAGTGTCGTAGTAGGGAACGTAAGCATAGCCTTTACCGGCAGGTTTGCTGGATGTGCTTGGCATCGTGGGAGGAGAGGGCGTCGTTGAATCCGATTCCTGAACGCCCGCAGATACAGGTTGCTGTAAATCGACCGGGGGAGAGGCAGGTGCGGTGGGCGACAACGTCGGGAATTCTTGCGATGGTATCGGACGAGACCCGAACTCCTTGTTTCTTGTCTTTGCCAGCGGTATGGTTACGGAGGTTGACACTAGTTGGCCACCGTTGACTTGCCCCTGTCCTTGCAGGCTTATACTCTGCGGAAGTGTGGAGGGTGGCTTCTTTAGTGAGGAGTGACTGTTGTAAGGAAAGATTACCCGAGTAGGCGTGAAGTCCCTACTCACCGACACTTGCCGCTTTGTTGGATCGATGAACCTACCAGCATCGGAGTACGGCTCATAACCCAAAAAGAGCAGCGGTTTGGACCGCGCGTCAAGCTTATGGCCTTGTGGAGAGTGAACGTGGACTTTCAGCCCAAAGGGAATTAGTTTAAGAACATTCCGCACTGGTTCTATGGTTGAGTTAGCGTCCAGGAGAGTATTGACGGGGGACTTCCACGAGAGAGCAGAGGATGGGAGTAGGTTGACGAGCATCGACGAATATCTCGCTGCTTCATCCCAGTAACTGATAGGTACCTCGGACTGAGCCAATATACACCGCATTTTGGTCAGGATCGTCTGGTTGAAACGTTCCGCTAGACCGTTCGTTTGAGGGGAGTTAGCTGGACCCTGTTCTAGCACTATGCCCTTCGATAACAGGAATTCACGCAAGCTGGTTGACATGAACTCACCTCCGCGGTCACAGTGAAGGAAGGCGGGAGTAACGTTAAGCTGATTATATATTTCGTGTATGTAGCTGATAATCTTCCCCGGGACATCCGATTTGTGTTTCACAATGTAAATTAGATTGAACCGTGAAAAGTCGTCAATGATGGCAAGTATATATGACGCGGAATGTTTACAAGGCGGGGTGATCTGGAGAACATCAAGGTGTAGTCGATGAAACGGTTTAACTGAGCTTGGCAGTGGATTGGAATGAGCTCGGCGTTTCATTTTGCACTGAGCGCAAACTTGACACGAGGTAGCGGAGGGGAAAGGTTTGGGAGTTGGGATGTTGTTGAGTGAGAGAAACTTCTTGAGATACACATTGGAGGGATGGCCTAGAGTGATGTGCCAATCAGTACCAGTACTTGCAATATGTGCCAGGTTGATGTCAGCCACAGGGTTGTGATGAGCGACGTAAAGATTTCCGATTCGAGGAAAACGATAGACTATTTGATTCGCCCGTTTGACTAGTACAATCCAATGTTTATGTACGACTTTGAGTCCATGGTCTTCCAACTGGGATGCCGAGATAAGATTTCGTGGTCCTTTCGGAGCAAAGAAAACGGGATAGATGGACGTGCCACCAATGTCTAGTTTGCCCACGTGAGTGATGGCAATGCTCCCCCCATAAGTATTGAGGCTTTTGTGTACGCGTTTGGCATCCTGGATTAGAGAGAGATTACACACTGTTGACCTGGTGGCTCCCGAATCGTAAACCAGTTCGCTTGACGGGTATTTAGGGTCGTTAACATGGTATACGCCATCCTCTTGGACTAAAAAACCGCAATCTTCGGGGTGTTCATTGTTGTCCGCGTCGTCATCCTCGTTTAAAGCTAGGTCTGCGCACTCCTCAGTTGGTTCAGTAGAAGGCTCATCGCTTTCCTCTGCAACAACGTTGACGGAGTGCGCCGTCTTCAGTTGCTTTAGTTCCCGATCTAACCTTTCGATTTGGGAGGCGATATAGTTTTGATCTTGAGACAGGGGGTTCTTCTTGGTGGGTATAACAGGTCGAGGTCTGAATGGGCGTTTTGAGCTTTCACTTTTAGGGAGCTTACGAGATGAAGTGGTCTGTGGGTTGCGTGCACTCGACGAGTAGTAAGAGGATTCTGAGGAGTTTGATACCCTTCTGGAGTCCTCCAGCATAACTCGATTGGACACCGTCTCAAGGGTAAACGGTCTCAGGTCATACAGGGTCGATACTAGGCTGGAGATCAGTTCGTCGAGTCTGAGGCTTTTGATGAAGAGGACAGCAGCGAGACCGGTCGACACGTTCATAATCCTGTCCTCAGGTGGTTGTCCTTCTATCATTTCGGATAGGTTGACATAGGCATCTTTGAAAGTGGAAGTGTGTTCGCGTAGGCTTTTCCCCGGTTCGTAGGTGATATTGACCAAACGGATTAGTGCATCACCGACAACGATTAGGGACTTTTCTCCACATTCGAGGGCGAGGGCATGATAGGCTTTCGCAAAGTTGGACTTGCTCGACTTGATGCATGATTGAAGATCTTTTTCGACTGAGGTTCTGAGTAGACTCAGTGCTAGAGCATTCTTCCGTCGGTAAGTCTTTGTGGAGGCGTTTGCTTTGACCCACTCTTCGCTTAATATTTCTTCATGCCCTTTGCCGATGATCACGTCCTCAAAGGCGCTCTTCCAGTCATGCCAGTTGTGTCGATTAAGTTTCACGATCTTAGTTTTTGATGAATAGTCGTCTTCGGAGTCGTCGGAAGAGGGGATGTGGATTGCATGTCCACCGGTGCTTTCAACGTATGCCATATTCGTCGAACTTGTTTTAGAGCTTGATATCTACTCAAGAGTTCCAAGTACCAAGTTTTAAGAGTTGTCTCTCGCTACCATGAGAAGATTTATGAGGACTCTTTATTTCAAAACTGGTATAGGATAGAACTCTTGTAGTAGTATACGCTGAACAAGATCCGAGAACAGTTTAGACAATGAGTAACCAGTAAAGAAGGATAAATAGAAAGAAAGTAAAAAGTCTTCACCTGCGACAGACGGTTAGCTAGCAGGCTCTAACAGTGAATGCAGACAGGAGGGTTTACGAGCTATCTCCGCTGAGGATAGTTCTTGCTCCTCCTAGAGGCTGCACCGACGTAGAGGGTGGATAACTAAGTCTTGAGGTTCAACTATTCGACGGCGGGTTGATTCGATGACCGGGTTCGAGTGGAGGACAAGAGACAAGAGGAGACGGGGAAGAAATGGGGAAGAGCCAGATAGATCGGACGAGATTGCAGAAGGACACGAAGGACTAGTTCCGGGGCAACAACAGGGATCTGATGGGATGTCGCGGGACCGGGGTGATCGTTCACTGTGCCGCAGGGTGGATCGCACTCACCGCAGGGTGGATCGCACTCAGTTAGCTATGAGACCTACTTGACCAAGAGGAATCTCTATCCAACATAATCTTGCTCAATAGCACTGCTAGCGGGCTTGGAGCCTCAGTCACAGGAGGGAGTGGATTGAGCACTTTCTCCTCCTGAATTCAACTGGGTTCCAAGGATGGGTTGCGTGCGGTATGTTTCTCAGGCTGAACGGAGAAGTGGGTGGACGGGTTTGGGGTAGCGTACTGGATTGAGAGAGGGGATGGACGGAGTTGAAGATGATGGAGCCGTAGGAAGGTGGACTCCTAGATCCTCAGGTCAAGATAGACTTAAAGCGGGTTTGAGACACTGGTGAAGGGGGCGGCGCGGGTCTGCGCAACGGAGGCTGCGGGAGCAACTGGACCGTTGCTGGATCTTTATTCAACACTCCTCCTAGATTCAGCAGAGGTGAGGTGAAGTCGGAGTCTGGCCTGTACCACCTTCACGTACCCAAGGGGCTTGGTGAGGATGTCTGCGATCATTTTGTCCTTTGGAGTGTGCTCGACGGACAGCAGTGACTTGGACACGAGGTCACGTACGTACTGAAACCTAATCTCAATGTGCCGGGAGTTGGGGTTTAGTTGAGCTTCCTTACTTATGAAGTTTGCCCCTTGATTGTCATTCTTTATCTTTGGCTTCGAGATCGAGATGCCAAGTCCAAGGATGAGCGTTTACAGCCACCTGACTTGTTTTGCACACAGATTTATTGCCACAAACTCCGCCTCCGCCGTAGACTGGGCCACGATGGTCTTCTTCTTAGTAGTCCAGCTGATGGGGTTACCATATAGTGTAACTACGTAGCCGGAGGTTGATTTCTGAATAGTGATAGATCAGCCATAATCAGCGTCTGCCCACCCGCACAGTTGATCCTTAGGGTCGGATGACTTAGTGAACAGGAGCCCCACAGATTTTGTTCCCTGCAAGTATTGAAATAGGTGTTTGACCATTTTCCATTGTGCTTGAGTTGGTTTGTTTGCAAATTGGGATAACAGATTCACCGTGAAATGGATGTTGGGTCTTGTATGGATGGCTAAGTGTATGAGGGTCCCCAGCGCCTTTTGCATGGTCTTCACATCAAATTCCGGTGACTCCTGTCCTACCACTTTGTGTATGTTCATAGGGGTAGGTGCCTTTACCGCATTGAGGTGTTCAAACCCAAATTCTTTCAAGGCCTTCTCCGTGAAGTCGCATTGATGAAGCTTGAGGGAACCATCCTGACACCACTCCAGAGTGTAGCCCAGATGCTGAGTGGGACGTTCTTGGAGCTTTATTTTATATCTCCCCCCAGAAGTTCCAGAAACCGCTCGATCTTGTTTTGGTCTGCACCAACAATCAGTACGTTGTCCACGTGCAAGTGCAACCGCATTGATTTTGAGTTATTCACAAAGATGGACTCATTGCCCGTTGACGGGGTCATGCCAAGCGACTGAAGTGTTTTTGTCAGGTGAGTACGCCAGCACCTGGGTGCTTGCTTGGTTCCGTAGAGCAACTTATTAAGCCTCCAAACCCAGTCCTCCTTTCCCGGTACCTTGAAGCCTGCCACCTGCGCCACATGAATGACCGCGTCGATGTTGCCGTAGAGAAACGCTGTTTCAACGTTGAACTGGAACACGTGCCAGTCATGCTGAACCGCAGCTGACAGGAGGGCTCTGAAAGACTCACTACAGCCAACCAAAGAGTAGGTGTCGAGATAGTACCTAGGGTACTCCTGGTGATTCCCAAAACAGACCCACCTGGACTTGCGTCGAGTGATTTTGCCAAACTCGTTCTTTTTCCAGACCAGCTGCCACATTCCGCCAATGATTTTGTTGTCAATTGGCCAAGGAACAAGGGTGCCAGTCTCATGCATTAGGAGTGATTGGTTTTTGCTTGTCATTGACTCAATCCATTTAGGCCACTTGTCCAGATCCGCAAAGGCTTTTTCCAGCAAAATCACCTCACTAACAAGAGCTTCCTCCGCATCATCATCGTCAGGTGGGGCATTAGGCCAACGTCTGGACGTTTGCAGGATAGCAGTGGGGTCAATGTCAGAGCACACATCCCAGGGAGCCTTGTCGTAGTATGGCACGTACGCGTAGCCCTTGGGGATTGACGCGGGAATGGGTGGGACTTGAGAAGAGGCTGCCTCGGAGGCAACCGGTCCGGGTGCGGGTGGTGGGGTGTCCTCCGCGCCGCAAGGGGGGGAGGGGAGGGGGTTGACGCGAGGCGTGGATTCAATCACCTGGTAGCACTTATGCTTCCGGTGCTGAGAGATGGGGAGAAGTACCAAGGAGGTGTTCTGCTCCATCGCGGGGGTAGTTGCAACCTGCGGGAGTGAGGACGGGGATTTTTTTAGGGATTGAGTGGAATCCTACGGAAAGATGAGTTGGGTTGGCGTGAAGTCCCGGCTTACCACCACTCTCTGTTTGTTTGGGTCCAGGAACCGCCCTGCATCTGAGTACTGTTCATACCCCAGGAATAGGAGGGGTTTGGAACAAATGTCCAGCTTTGACGGGGGGAGACGTGGACATGTACCTTTAGGCCGAATTGGATCAGGTTCAGTGTGTCTTGCACAGGCTCTATGGTGGCATTCGCAGCGAGTAGAGTGCCAACTGGGGACTTCCAGCCAAGCAACGCGGAGGGAAGGATGTTTACCAGCATTGAAGAGTATTTCTCCGCCTTGTCCCAGTAGTTGATGGGTACGTCCGACTGTGCCAGGATGCACCTCATCTTTGTCAGAATGGTTTTATTGAAGCGTTTGGCAAGACCATTTGACTGAGGGGAGTGTTAATTTAATGGATGAAGGTTGATAGAAATTATCATATTGGAGGGACTAGGAACAGACTGAGTAATAACAAGGCATGAGTTGAGGAAGAAAAAACAACAAAAGAAAGAAATGAGGAACAATAGAAAGCTTGAAGGAAATAGGATTGAAATCATACCAGACAGTCGAGAACTTGAGGAGTGAATTTAGATTGAGTCAAATTGTGATTGAGTTGTCAACAGTGATTTGGCGACGATGAGGATTTGACAGTAGTGAGTTGTTGCATTATTGAGTAAAGAGTAAAGAAACGGAGAATGAGGAAGAAACGTTAAGAATAAAAGAAAGAAGAATAAAGAAGAAAAAGGAAGTTAAGCTAAAGTAAAGAATCAAAGGAATCTGAGATGAAGGTCTTAATGGTTCAAGCTTCCAGGCAGTCCGCCTCGATAAGTTTGAGTTGAGACCAATGATTGGGTGAGGGGGAATCCCCCCGGTGTATTCAGTTTGTCTGAGGGCTTGCGGGTTGCTCCGTCTCAGGATTGGGCGTCTGTGTGGTGGGCCGCACAGTGGATGATTTGACACCCCTCGTGGCTGGTAGGATTTCGAGGTAATTGAAGTGAGGATTAATGACTTGGAGGAGTTTGGACAATTGAGTTCGGGGTAACGCTTTAGTTAGCCCGTCAGCTATCATGCTTTCTGATGGTATGAGCTTGATTTTGAGGTTGTTAGCTTGTAGTTCCTCCCTAATTGCTTTTGTTTTTATGTTGATATGACGGGTTTTGGATTTGCAGCCAAATTTCTTTAACTTGTTGTCCAAACCTTTGTTGTCAATGTGATTTGAGCTTGGTTGAGTGGGTTTTGCACACATTTCCGAGACCAGACCTCTCATCCAAATTGCCTTGAGGAAGGAGTTGACAAGAGGATTGAGTTCCGCCTTGGTGGTTGAGTGGGTGACGTTCCTTTGGCGGTAGCTACTCCACGCGACAGGGGATCCAAACAGGAGAGTTATATGCCCCAACTGAGAGTGCCTGGTTTCAAGGTTGTCATTCCAGGTGGCATCCCTGAAGCATTGAAGTTGAGTGTCCCGGTGTTTTATTTCCAGCACTAGAGAGAGTGACTTTGTGGCCTTCAAGTACTTCCAGCAGCGCTTTACCTTGCGCCAGTGATGGATCCCGGGCTTTTTTCAGAATTGAGCTAAGCTTGAGACAGCGTAACTGATGTCTGGTTGAGTCAGACATGCAATGTAGTTCATCAAGAACACAGCCAATCTGTAGTTGATGTTGAGAGCTTTGAACTCCTTGTGTTCTTCAGCCGTGGCGGGTCGCAAGTTGAAGTTTGAAGTCAGTGGTATGGAGGAAGGATGGCAATTGGTGAGTCTGAGCTCTTCAAGCCCGTGATCAATATGGTTTGGTTGAGAGAGAAGAATCTTGTCGTCTATTTTTGAGTATTTCATTCCTAGTATAGTGTTGGGATTGTGAGCTGATGAATTTGGAAAACGTTTCAGAAAGTTATCCTTAAAATTGTTGCCAAGACCTACTAGAATCAGATCGTCGACGTGGAAGAATATCATCAATTGACATTGAGGATTCAGGTAAAGACAGGGCTCGGAAGTTGACTGATGGAACCCTTGGCTGGTGAGCCAAGTGGTGAGTGTATTGAACCAGTTGAGAGGGGCCTGCTTGAGCCCGTATAGGGACTTCTTGAGCTTTAGTTATTTTGACTTTCTCTTTGATCCTTTGGGAGTTTTGATGATGACAAGTTCCTTCAGGGGAGCGTGCAGAAAAGCGCTTTTTACGTTGAATTGGGTGACGGGAAGCGAATGATACAGTCCGTAGAGTAGGGCAATTCCGAGAGAAGCGGCTTTGCCGGTAGGAGAGCAGGTATCTTGATAGTCCAGGCCATAGATCTGATCGAATCCCTGTACGCACAGTCAACTTTTGTAGATTAGTGGATCTCCGTGGCAATTATCTTTGAGACGGTAGACCCAGGTAGTGTTGAGAGGATTAGCAGGCTCGGGAACGTCGTAGTCTTCCCAAACTTCCATCTTTTCAATGCCGCCCAGCTCCGGGTCCATAGACAGGTCCCAGTTCTCATAATCTTTGCATTTCTTGGCCTGTTCAAAGGATTTTGGGACGAAATAGTGATGATATCCGTATCAAACGGGTGGATTGAGCGTTGAGCAATTGCGTAGAACTTGAGACGGAATCAGTTCGTCGGCGACCTCTTGTGACAAATGAGATCATTGATCATCAGAAGACTCTCCGGCTTCTGCTGCAATTGGACTTTGATTGACAAATTGAGGATCGGTGGTTGAGACAGAAGAGGTGCTCTGAGCTGATTCGGAGTCCAGGAAGGGAAAATTGATGTCAAGAGGAGGATCAATTTCCGGGGGGATTTCTGCGATGGGAGTGTGATGAAGAGATTTGATTATTTTAATGTTTTTGGAGGAAATGATTGTGTTGTCTGGTTTGAGGATGCGATACAACAGGAGGTTGGGATTGAATCCTATGAGAGTTCCCTCTAGTCCGCGCTCTTTGAGCTTATCCCCGAAAGCCATCTTCAAGCTCAAGTACACTACCTTGGAGACTAAGGGGTGGAAATAATCCAAGGGCAGGGTCTTGTTTGTGAAGTTTTTGTAGGGTGATTTCTTGTTTGCGCTTCTAGGAATTTGATTAAGCATGAGAGTTGAGGCTTTGGATACTTCGGCCCACAGATTGAGAGGTAGTCTTGAGGATTGTAGGGTGGTTCTGATGGATTCCGCAACGGTTCAATTGGCACGTTCAACTCTTCCGTTGTGTTCATGATGGTATGGTTCTGATACGATATGTTGGATGGATTTTTCTTGAAAGAAGGCGTAGAGTTCTCGGGAGTTGAATTCTCCCCCTCCATCAGTACAGATGGTGGTGGGAAAGCATCCTCGTTTTTGTTTCTCGAATCTAAGAATGGATACAATTTGAGGACAGGCGTCAGATTTGGAACTTAGGGGAATAGCGGACAGGTACCTGGAGTGGCTATCAATGATGGTCATGATATACCTCATCCCGTTGCGGGATTCCGGATTGATTGGACCCATTAAGTCAATGTGAAGCTTCTCAAACAGTTTGGAGGCCGGGTTTTCTTTGGTGTTGAATGGGGTTTTGGTGATCTTTGAGAAGACGCAATCCAAGCATTGAAATCTGTTTATCAGGGAGTGAAGAATTTCTGGATACACGTTTCTTAGTCGGTAAGGACTAGCGTGACCAAGCGATTGATAAAGATAGAGCAGTTTGTCGTGGTCAATGGCTTTTTGAGTGAGATAGCTGATCTTTGAGTTATTTCCAATTGAATGAGGGAGATTGAGAGCAAAGAGGTTGTCTTGGATGAAGCCTTTGAATGCAAGAGTTCCGTTGTGATGGACTTTGAAGGAATTGCCATGAGCTGAAACTGAGCATTGTTTTTCCGCCACCAGGACTCCTGGACTGATCAGATTAATGACAAGGTCAGGGACAAAGAGGCAGTTGGAGAGTCAAATGAGAGAATTTCTCCAGGCAAGAACCACTTCACCCTTCCCTTTGATGGGGAGATCAGCTCCATCTTTTCCAGTGCTGATGTGTTCTCCGTTGCAATCTTGCAAGGAAGTGAAGTATTGAGTGGAGTTGAACATATGACATGAGGCACCGGAGTTGAGGATGATGCAATGGTCGGCATTCACCTTGTTGATCCAGGTGGTTAAGAGGGCATGGTAGTGAGCAACTTTGTTGCTTTTTGGCTTCTTTTGAGCTCTCCATTTGGCTTGTGCTTCTTTCCACCATTCAGGAGCTAAATTCTCGTACTTATGCCAGCATCAATCCTCGGGATGGTTGGTGACGTTGGGATTATGATATCCTTGTCGACATTGTTGATGTTTGGAAGTAGAGGTTTTGGAACTGTTGGTTATGAGAGCGGTTTCTCTGACAGGATTCTTGGTGAGTTTAGATTTGGATTCATTGTCAAGCTGCGTCAAGTGGTTTAGAACTATTTTGACCATGATCTCCTTGTCTGAGTGCATAATTTGCTGACAAAGCAAGTGAAGTGAGTTTGGAAATTTAAAAAGGACCAGGTACGCCAAGATGTCTGAGGGGAGTTCAATACCAACGTTGAGCATTTTCTTGAGAGAAACCTTGATTTCTGTAATGAAGGAAGTGATGGCTTTGGGTTTGAAAGGATGAGAAAGAAAGTCGTTGAAGACTTGGGCTCGATTTGCGGTTTGAGAAGATGCGAATCTCTCCTTGATTGTTTTCCATAAACCTTTAGCCGAGTTGATGTTTTTGGGGTTCACTACATTGTTGTGCGTGATAGAGTCAATCTTGGAAAGAATAATCACTCGAGTTTCAAGATTGTCAGTGGGGCTGAGACTTTTAGAATCGTTGTCAAGGATTTGTTTCGTGCCTTTGAGTTCAAGAAGAATGGTTATCTTGTCTTTCCAAATTGAATAGTTTTTTTCCGTCAGGTTTGGGACGGCTTCAAGAGCAGCTTTGAGCATGATTTGTCGGAAGCCGTCCATGTTGCCAGGTCCTTCCATGATGTCAAGCGGTTAGGTAGTCGTGCAATTTGGCTTTTAACCGTGTTAATTGAATGGATGAAGGTTGATAGAAATTATCATATTGGAGGGACTAGGAACAGACTGAGTAATAACAAGGCGTGAGTTGAGGAAGAAAAAACAACAAAAGAAAGAAATGAGGAACAATAGAAAGCTTGAAGGAAAT
This sequence comes from Puccinia polysora, assembly GCA_025617555.3. Taxonomy (NCBI): domain Eukaryota; kingdom Fungi; phylum Basidiomycota; class Pucciniomycetes; order Pucciniales; family Pucciniaceae; genus Puccinia; species Puccinia polysora. The sequence continues at coordinate 54,066,753 of CM062623.1, forward strand.
AAGATTGAAATCATACCAGACAGTCGAGAACTTGAGGAGTGAATTTAGATTGAGTCAAATTGTGATTGATTCGTTGACAGTGATTTGGCAACGATGAGGATTTGACAGTAGTGAGTTGTTGCGTTATTGAGTAAAGAGTAAAGAAACGGAGAATGAGGAAAAAACATTAAGAATAAAAGAAAGAAGAATAAAGAAGAAAAAGGAAGTTAAGCTAAAGTAAAGAATTGAAGGAATCTGAGATGAAGGTCTTAATGGTTCAAGCTTCCAGGCAGTCCGCCTCGATAAGGTTGAGTTGAGACCAATGATTGGGTGAGGGGGAATCCCCCCGGTGTATTCAGTTTGTCTGAGGGCTCACGGGTTGCTCCGTCTCAGGATTGGGCGGCTGTGTGGTGGGCCGCACAGTGGATGATTTGACAGGGAGTTTGCAGGAGCCTGTTCAAGAACGATTCCACGGTTTGACAGGAATTCTAGGAGCTTCGTTGAGCCAAATTCGCCACCCTGATTGCAGTGTAGAAATGCCGGGGTAACATCAAGCTGGTTCTTGATTTCGTGAACGTAGCTGACAATCCTATCTCCCGCATTGGAATTGTTCTTGAGAACGTAGATCATGTTGAATCTGGAAAAATTTTCTATGATCACAAGAATGTACAAGGCTGACTGCTTGCAAGGTGGAGTAATTTGGAGAAAATCAAGATGGAGGCGTTGGAACGGCTTGAGCGAGGCCAGCAGGGGGTTGGAGTGGGATTTGCGTTTGATCTTGCACTCAGAACAGATGTTTCACCGGTCGGCTGATGGAAAGGGGGTTGGTATGGGCAACTTGTGGGAGGTGAGAAATTTCCGCAAGTGAGCATCTGACGGGTGGCCCAGTGTTATGTGCCAATCCACATTGGTTTTTGTTACTCTAGCCAGGTTGATATCGGGTGAGGGGGAATGGTATGACATGTAGAGGTTACCAATCCTAGGAAACCAATACACAATCTGATCTGCAAGCTTGACCAGTACGGTACGGTGTTTGTGCACCACCCGCAGCCCGTGTTCTTCCAGTTGCATGGCGGATATAAGATTTCGCGGTCCTTCCGGAGCGTAGAACACGGTGTAGATGGTTGTTCCGCCTACGTTGAGTTTGCCAATGTGTGTGATGTTGATACGGCCCCCATAAGTACTGAGCTGCTTTGTAACGGGTGTTGGATTGTGCAGTAGCGACAGGTTACACACAGTGGACCTTGAAGCACATGAGTTGTAAATTAGCTCCTATCTGGGTTCGCTTGGAGTCACAGCGTTGTACAGTACGTCGTCGCAGAGAAGAAACCCGCAGTCATCTGGATCTGTGGATTGGTCGTCTGCGACAAGCGTATTGTCAACATTCTCTTCAGCCGTGGATTCCTCGGTGCAGTATTCCGCGACGTTCAGGGAGTGTTGCGACTTGAGTTGTTTAAGTTTGCAATCTAACCATTCTATCTGAGCAGCTAAGGACGTGGGTCGTGAACTGAGTTGAGGGTTGTTCCTGGTCGGGGCAACGGCGCACAGTTGGTTGGAAAGAGATGGTGTCCCTTTGTCCACCGGTTTACCACGAGTGGTGTGTTTGTTGCGACGAGGTCAAGGTTGAGTGTTAAGAGCGTAGTAGCTCGTATCCGCGGCGTTTGACTCTTGTCTTGAATCTTCCAAAAAGATTCTAGTGGACACCGCCTCCAAGGTAAAGGGCTTTATGTTGTAGAGGGTTGAGGTGATTCTTGAGATCAGGTTGTCTTGTCTCAGGCTTTTGATGAGGAAGATCGCGGCCAATGCTGAGGAGACATTCATGATTTGGTTCTCAATTGGCTGGCTTTTGATCATGTTGGTGAGGTTGACGTAGGCATCCTTGAACGTAGAGGTGTGTTTGCGCAGGCTTCTCCCCGGCTTGTATGTCAGGTTAACCAGTTGGATCAATGCATCCCCTATGACAATTAAGGAGTTCTTGCCGCACTCACTTGCAAGGAGCTTGTACGTCTTGCTGAAGTCTGATTTGCTGGATTTAATGCAGGATTACAGTTCCTTTTTGACCGAGTTTCTTAGGAGACTGAGTGCGAGAGCGTTCTTGCGTTGGTAGGTTTTGGTGAATGAGTTGTTTTTGATCCACTCGTCACTTAGTATCTCCTTGTGGCCTTTCCCAATGATTATATCTTTGAATGCGCTTTTCCAATCGTGCCAGTTACGTTGGTTTAGCTTTACAATCTTTGACTTTGTTGACTAGTCATTGTCCGAATTGTCAGATTGAGGGATGAGTATGGGATGTCCCACGCGTTTGGCCATCGGTTGGGGTACCTGGATTTATTGACCTATGTATCTATTCAAGCGTTGTTTGAATTAACAGTTGACTCTTGCTACCATGTAGCAATTTGCTCAAGAGTCTCTTTATTTCAATTCAACTACAACGCTTGTAACAGTATAATCTTGGTCAATAGCACTGCTAGCGGGCTTGGAGCCTCTGTCACAGGAGGGAGTGGATTGAGCACCTTCTCCTCCTGAATTTGACTGGGTTCCAAGGATGGGTCGCGTGCGGTACGTTTCTCTGGCTGAACGGAGAAGTGGGTGGACGGGTTTGGGGTAGCTTACTGGATCAAGAGAGGGGATGGACGGAGTTGAAGACGATGGAGCCGTAGGAAGGTGGAGTCCTAGATCCTCAGGTCAAGATAGACTTAAAGCGGGTTTGAGACACTGGTGAAGGGGGCGGCGCGGGTCTGCGCAACGGAGGCTGCGGGAGCAACTGGACTGTTGCTGGATCTTTAGTCAACAGTCGGTGCTAGCTCATGGAGTCCCAAAGGAATTTGACCCAACATCAGATTATAACAAAACAAACATAGCCACGGCAAATGGTTTCAAGAAAGAAGAATTAGTAAGAATGCAATGGCTGTCAGACAATATGAAAACAGCAAAATAAGCGGGATCCATAGTTTTGTCCTTTGCCAGTAAAGAACTAGCTGATTTTATTACCTACACAGGCATTTTTATAGATTATGATTATCACAGAACCACAACATTCAAACCTTACCCAGCCCAATGCTTTAAGTGCCTCAAGATGGTTCACTTTGGCAAATGGTGTTGCAAAAAAGCTAGGTGGGGCAAATGCGACGGGCGCCACATGACCAGAGAGTGCCCAAACAATGCGGGAGAAGGTAGCAAAATAACAGAGTGTGTGAAATGCAAAGAAGGACTGCGCAATAAGGTCAAAGGCATAGAAGATACAAAACAATCAGTCTTCAGCGTATTATGCCCTTACAAGAGAGCATGGCTACAGGCTAAGAAATCTTGCTCTTTCCCCATCTCATGTTAAATACAGAACAACATGCCCCAAATACTGACACCCAGGATTTTACACCGGCCACTCCCACAGGCCTTAGAAGCAACACCACACCCCCCCCCCCACCGCAGGACAATCAACCAAAAAACCATCTTTCTTTCCTGCAACTAAATTGTCACATCTCCAAGGAGATCACACTCACACTCCTTCACCACTCACCTATGGAAACAGTCCTGGTCTTACAGGAACCTTGGGTTAATCCCCACACTTTACTCCCCCCAACTCATCCCAAATGGCATTTAATCACAAGGTACAATCACATTCCAACTAAATGGAGGGACTGACACAAGTGCTGTGTATATATCCACTGGTTAGTCCCCTCCAAAGCCATCACCCAACACCCAAATGGCTCAAAAGATCTTGTAGGAGTAACAATAAGTGGGGCGGATGAGAAAAAGGTTTCATTAATCAATATATAAAATCCGCCCAGCACCAATGCAGGTCTGAAGGACCTTGAGCAGTGGCTACCAATATTCCAACATAGACAAAACCCTACTTTCCTATTCATGGATGCCAACCTTCACCATTGGATGTGGAACCCAATAGGATACCACTCAACACACAAAGAAGAAATGGAATTAATATATCTTGGTGGCAAACACGGCTTTTGACTGGCCTTGCCCCGCCATGTTCCTACATTCTATACAACAAAGGGGAAAGGCACAACAATAGATTTTATTTGGACAAACCATAGAGCGTCAAAAATAATTGATAAAATACAAGTATTGGAGGAAAGCTTTGGATCAGACCATCAGTCCCTGAAGGGGAACTTATATCTAGCTGGCTTCAAATCCCAGAAACAATGGGCAAAGCCGGTTTGGGCAAACCTTGACCCAAAGCTGGTTTGCAAAAAGTTTGAATCACTTCTAAATGAAAATCCGACTCCAATTGGAGTAGAAGACGCAGCCAATCATATCACTCTGGACCTACAATCCGCGCAGCATGATCTTGGGAGGATGGTAAGGGCCAATGATTCTTGAGCAAAATCCTGGTGGATCCCTGGTAAGCTCAATCTGGTATTAAAATTACAGAACAGAGCCAGAAAATGGATGCTGATGGCAAAAACAGAGGAGGCATTCCTCTGCTACAAAGAATGGAATGATTATTTCCGGGCTTTGTTCAAAGAAGCATAATTAAATCACTGGAGGACTTACCTCGAGTCAAATGACAAAGAAGTCGCTTTCAATGCCTTAAGACATACTTGACCCACGTCAAGCAACCAAGTCCTACCGCTCAAGAGATCGGACGGATATTTTGCTGTAGAAAAAGCTGAGCAGGCCCAAATGTTATTTGAGGGCACCTTGCTTATTCAACCACCAATTGAATTGTTGGATGTAAAAGAGATAAGAGATTTTCAACCAGAAATCCTAGAAGAGGTCACTGAGGATGAAGTTACCAGAGCAATCAATGGAGTAGCTGTAGGCAAAGCCCTGGGCCAGACCAAATCATGAACAAGACCCTCAAACTGGTTTTTCCAGCTCTTTGCAAACACCTGACCAATATCTTTAACAAAATGTTTGGACTTGGCAAATACCCAACCTGCTGGAAGGTAGCCACAACAGCCATCATACGCAAGTCTAAGAAGCCTGATTATAGCAATCCGGGGGCTTACCGCCCCATAGCCCTCCTCAATACGGTAGGCAAAGTTTTTGAAGTCATCATGGCCAAAAGGCTGGCGGAATGGGCCACCAAGTCAGACTCCCTGCCCAAGCACCACTATGGGGTGAGGAAGGGAGTTGGGACGGAGGACGCTATCCACTATCTTGACAGTTGGACAAGAAGCCGTTGGACGGAGAAGAAAATAGTAGTAGATCTATTTTTGGATTTACAATCCGCATATCCAACAGTCCACCCAGACCAATTGATAGATATATTAGTCTCCAAAGGCTTCCCAGCGTATTCATGGATAATGATCCATGACTTCCTGCAAGGAAGAAGCACCACAATGCGCTTGGATGATTACTTGTCACTCCCCAAACCAATTCCCACAGGCTTACTGCAAGGATCACCATTGTTGGTCATTCTGTACATCATCTACAACTCAGAATTACTTTGATTATCCAATCTTCCTCCCAACATAAACACTTCAATTGGTTACGTAGACGATGTAGTTTGCCTAACATCCAGGAGGACTTTACAGGAGGCCCTAGATTCAATGCAAGTTCTTTCCAGGAAATCAATCAATTGGGCAAGCAGACATGCAGCCACCTTTGACAAAAGGAAATCCCAAATTATCATACTCTCTAACTCCAGGAACCTGGAATTGCCTTCATCCCCATTCACCTTTAGGGGAGTACCAGTAACATATACACCCACTGTAACATGGTTGGGATTGACAATTGATCAGAGATTATCTTATCACCAACGTTTGGGAAACCTCTGGGGTAAGGCGCAACTCACTATCCAACACCTGAAATGCCTTGGCAACTCAAGATGGGGAATATCAGAGGGCAACCACTCAAAAATCATCAACTCCGTTCTCATACCTTGGATCACTTATGCAGCCCACATCTGGGCAACCAAAAGAAACTCAAAACGACTCACAAATATCTCCTCCAAAATTGACAGAATATGTTCCACGTGGTGCAAAGGAGTCTTCCAAAACACCAACAATGCTTGGTTGGAAAACAACCTCACTCACAGACCACTGGTAGAAGCAATGACTAAAACAGCCCTTTCTTTTCTATTACAGGAAACTAATACAGGTATGCTTCCCCCTGAGTATCAGGGAGGAGCTAATAGAATGTTTACATCATCCCAAAATGATGGGAAAATTAGCTTTCAACACATCAATCTGCCTAGACATGGTGCAAAAATTCCTCCAATCCAACCCAGAAATCATAGCAACCCAACTAGGAGCCAAGGTTGCCCCACTAACAAGAAACATCAATTTCAAGAACATGGACACAAACCAACAAGAGGCAATAACTTGCACGCGTGCCATCATTGAACAGGCAACGGATAGTGATGCCCTAATCTTCACGGATGAATTGTATGAGACGACCAAAGGAGGAGGAGCAGCTGCTCTTTTGCTGAATACTAACAAATTTATTTTGTTCCGAACAGGACCTGACGTACCACCCTCCAACCATGAATGTGAAGCGCTGGGTGTACTAGCTGCGCTGAAGTTAATTACAAAGAACGCAAACCAGGAGAAATACAACCACTTCCTAGTTTTCACAGACAAAAAAGGGGTCCTGTCAAGGATGAAGAACCCCCTTGCTGAAAGACCCCGCCAGTACCTCTTCAGTGAGATGACAAAGACCATCCTTGACGCTAGATTAAGCTCACAAATCATATTTGTTTGGTGCCCAGGTCAAGTGGGGATTGAAGGAAACAAACGGGCCAATGAAAAAGCAAGTGAGGCAGTAGTGAAGGGAAACACACCACCCATAAAAATACTGGGCAATCTAACCAAGATCAAAAAGAAGATACTTGCTGAACAGGTCACGCCAGACAAGACATTGAATAAGAAAGTCCCAAATGTGGAAATCAGCCTCTTGGCCATTCTGAGTCAACTGGCCTCTGGAAAATGCAGCCTGAATGGCTACCTATTTCAGATCAGGAAAGTACTTGATCCGTCATGTCCCAATTGTGGCTACGTGAAGGAGACGGTCTCTCATCTTTTCAATTTTTGCCTGGCTTACAAGGCCTGCAGACAACACTTGAAAAAGAGCCTACGCCAACACCGGTTGGCCTTTAATCCTAACAACTTGACCTCGACCCTGAAGAATTTGAAGGCATGGCAAGCCCTGACAACGTTCATTATGGACTCCCACAGGTTCCAATCCCTCAAGCCTGTCCCAGATCTCAAGACCCCTCCGGAGCCACCAGAAACATTTACTGAATCACATACTATTAATTGATTCCCGCTCTTTGTAAACGCGAAACCAGTGTTGCTACAAGCTTCAGGTTGTCATATCCCCATAACACATCTAGTTTTGCTTGATTACCATTTCTTGTCCACTCTCTTTATTGTTTTTTCCTCTCCCTTTCCTTCCCCTACTCTCACCATTTTTGATTGAACCAGCCGCCTATAAGGGGACCAACTTGTCAGGTTCCAATCCACATCTTGTACTCCCTCCAGACTTTATGCATATCCAGAGTGGTCCATGCGCAATGCAAAATCCACTTAAAAAAAAAAAAAAAAAGGTGTTGTTTGTATCTTTATATAGTCTGTAGTATGGCTTAGTGTGATAGTTTAGGATATCCCTGTGATATGTCCTAACACTGTGTACTCACATTGCTACCACTCATGCTGATATTACTCAATACTGTTTACTCTTACTGCCCTTTTTGCTGCAATAAGGATGCAAGAAAGAGAATATGATATGACCAATGACACGATGAAATAAAACATTTATTTACAGTTTAAAGACGTTGTCCCTTATTTCCAATACAAATTGCGTGGATGTGGCGGCACGTTCATCAAACAGACAAGATGGTAAACGGCAAAGGAAAGAAGGGAAGAAAGAATGCAAGGAGATATAGATTATAAACAATTTGTGTTAAGAGTCTGGCAATCTGCAGAGAAGTTGCGGCGCGAGCCCTCCGACCGTATCACCTCTCATTATTACACTTACTATCCTGCGCCAGGCTGAATGATAGAAATGGGACAATTTGCGCAGGCTTACTATGGTTTCATAGGTTCCACGCCATCTTGCTTTCAACTTCGAAAATGGCCCCTCTCATCATCAGAATGGAGAGTTTCCTTGGTAATAGGCAGAGAGAGCCTCATTGTCCTGGAATTCCCTTCTGTTTTCCGCCTAAAGTTTTTTCGAATGTCCTCAATTATGTCCTTGTGGGATATCTAAAATCATTGAGTGAACGTCATCACAACAATGATGCATGGGCCCATCTCCCCAGAATTTTCATATCGGAAGGTGACCATAGTCTCTGCAAGCTTTCGCAAACCCATCATGTGGAATATGATTATTGACATCTGAAGAGAAAATCAAGTCAAGAGGTGATGTCAGTTCAAGTAACGAAGATTGACATATCGTTGTTTCGGCATAGGATTATTTGATGTATTATTACCTCCACTAGTGCAATCACACGCGGGTATGTTGAAAAGACAGTCGTCGGTCAAGTCACTTGCAATGGTTCTGTTAACCGTTGCATACCGACGGTGTTTGTTCAGGTGATATCAAACGAGATTTTAGTAGCGCGAGTGGTTGATATTTTTGTCATTTTTTGTTTGGAGCGAAAAAAACAATGCAAAGACGATAAGCATTATCAGCACGGGAAAAAGGAAAAGCGTTTGAAGCTGACTCCTTGCCGACGTGCGCATGGTCAAATCCATACTTCTTTTGACAATTGATCGAACTCTCTACAATCAATTTCGTTGGGAAACCAAAGATCTCCGAAATGACGTTGGCATTTTTTATATCGAGCACTGCCTTATTACCATCAGCACGCATGATGTTGTACATCCTGCAGTTGATGAAACGCTTTATGTCGATTTCCATAGTTCCAAATCTACAAGAAAAAAGAAGGGAACGTTGAGCTTACGGTCCGCGCGGCTGGTAGCAGAAGGATAACCGATCCTTTTGGGGGAAGGCTCCATTGGGCCCGCTCTCTGTACATTGCTATAATGTTGCGTGTCAGGATGACTCAAATTCCATCGGTGAAAACCCGAGGCTAGAGCTCTTACGTAGCTACCGATCGTAATAAACACATTCTAGGTCCAAGTTCATGTTCAATATAATGGCTTCTATAAGTAATTCTTGCGCTTCACTTACGATCGCACGAAGTATAACGTTCAAACTCATCGCCAGCGCCATAGAGCGCAAATGGTCTTCTGCTTTCGGAATGTTGCCTGGACGGAGAGGTGCCATAAACGCGCCGCCAGCAAGGGCGCCATAAATTCCCTCTTTTGAGCTGATTGGTGAACGGATGACCTTCTTAGAGCTCTCCGATAATACCGCATGGGCCTCTGTTTGAAGTGTAGAGAGGTAGTAGTTCACCTCCGACCACTAAACGCACTTTTTTTAAGCAAATACGCCGGTAACTCGGGTGTCAAGCCATGCAAAAGAGCTTACCAACTGAAATCCATCCCTAATCGGCTTTGATGGGATTTTCTTCGAGAAGGCCCAGGCAGCAAAACCGGCAGCTACTCCGAAATTGGCAACGTTGAGGGCCATACCGATGGGTCCGGTGGTACTACCGAAAAGAAGAGCCGCGTCCATCATCACTGAATCAGGTAAAATGCGTCAATATACCTGGTTCGACGATAATTAAACTAAATTATTTTGCTCACGTGTCCCTGAAACCAGGGTAAATCCACCTGTGATACCCAATGACTGTTTAGCGTGTACAATGCCGCTGGTGTCCTTGGACGGGAATCTAATGGAGTACATAAGCCAGCTCTGACAGTCAGCGCCAACCATCTACGCTCCTCTAAAATGCAGAATATTTAGACGAATTAACTCACAGGGTGGATACTAAAGCATTAACGCTTGCTGGTGATTTTGGACACAGAAAATAAACAAAAGAGAAAGTGGGCATAAGTCCGGATATCTCGTCAGAAGTACACTGAACGTGACTACCTCCAACTGCAGAAATAGCGAATCCGATGGCGTAATAGAGTATGTTGACCATTGCGTTCCATTGTTGCACAGCAAAGAGGATATACCAATCGTTATCAACAACTGGCCAGCACAGTTGACCAATGTTGCACGGGGAACCGAGACCACAGACGAAACCGGGGGCCCCCCTAGACGTGGCGTACTCCTATGAGCATTGCGCTGCCAAATCAGAAGATTGGTGTTTTTATGACCCGTATTGCCGGTCTGGTAGGGCGAAGGATAGGTGAGCTTACGATTAAATCCATGGTTTGACCACCACGGAAGTCCTTAAGGTAGATGTCCAACTCGAGGTCTGTCCAAGATTGTGGGGTGAGAGGGAGCGGATTGCAGTCATGTTGCATTTGTCGTTTCTGATGAAGAGATAATCTGTTGTTGGTTCGACCAAGAGCTAGGTCATTACGGGGCATGTGTGTCGTCCTCGTTGGGCTCGCGCATGCATGCCCGAATATTCGGGTTAGCATGAACCAAAGACATAAGGCTTCAAGAGGATCCAAACATTGAGACGCGAAGGAGTTGACGCGAATCCTCATCACGATCATTAGCTCAAGACTATTTTCGAAGATACCAATCTTACTAAACTTGGAAATCCTACTGCCAAAGTGCCGTAATTTTTATCTATTTTCTAATTCAATGAGAAGAGGCCAACCCCGTGAGCAGAATGTGCTCGATGTGGGAGTGTCCGGGTTTTTTCTGCGACGGCCAGGCATGGACGATACCTTTATAAACCACTAGTCCAACTGCAATGAACCAGGGTCTGTCCAGGTCATCAATGCCAGGCCGGCTTAAGCCCCGCCGGCTGATTGGGCCTGTACAGAGGGTTACGACAAGCTTAGGGCAAAGTTTCACGAACTTACAGGGTGATCTGGTCAAATGGCGCAGTCGATGGCTTCCGCCCAGCACAAGGGTACAGCTGTATCAGCCAAGCTCAAACTGGCTTAGAAGATATCGGAAACCGAACACACAAAATCACTCAACCATACGCGAACCCCTCAACCAACCTCACCAAGCCTGGGTCCCAGCCAAATCTTCAACAAAGCAATATTCCGCCTACCATCAAGTTATTCGCTAGGGGCACAACATCAGGTCTGGTAATAATAACCAGACCTTGCCCCTTGCTCAGAGGCGACAGGCTTCGCGTGGCACAAGTATTTGCATGTCATGACTCGCGCCACAGCATCACCATGACATTTTTGGTGGGATACTTAGGGCCCCCTAATTTAATCCGGTGCTCCCCTTGATGGGACCCAATTGGCTTGGTCTAGCCCCATGCGCGGCATAGGCATGACTCATATCTTCGTTAGAGCATCCACAATCGTTGCTCGATAAGTTCTCGTTAGCTAAGCCCTCGCTAGCGCAAAAAAATAGTGAGCGAGGGCTTTAGCGAGTGCGAGGCGCAATCATGGTCGCTAAGCCCGCTCGCCAGGTAGCTAACGAGGGTCGACCCGCAATCGTCGACCCCTCAACAAACGCTTGCCACCACACAGTTGACGAGCAGTCAAGAGTATGAACATGGAAATGTATAACACCACACATAATCCCCACACAAGATTCAACCAAAACCATCAACGCTATCAACACCATCAGCAAACATTCAATATCTCCCTTGCTTCACCAGCTTCAACACACCCCAACACCATGCTTTTTCCCTGGCAATTTCCCAAGAGCCTGGTATCACCCATACAGCCAAACTCTGCTTGACAACGCATTTTCCTTGAAATTGAAGATGGTATGCATCAACTCAGAAAAAAGAAAAGGAAAACCAACCAAGCTAGAATTAACCGTGACAGGGTGCAAGGCCACAAGAAGATAATGGAGGACTACTTTAACCAATGTTCAAGATACCCTGAACATATGTTTCAAAGGAGGTTCAGAATGAGTAAGATGCTATTTGAGAGGCTATTAAAATACGTGGAAGCCCATGACCAATATTGGACACAAAGAGTGGTATATTGAGCTATTATATAAGAATTTTTCAATTTTAATAAGTCATGATGGATCCTGATTGTTTTTTTATTTGCTTTTTTTATTTTGTCTTTAAGGATTTCTGTGGGCAGATTGGCCTTTCCCCTCATCAAAAAATTACAAGTGTTATTTGTCAATTAGCTTATGGTTGTCCTGCTGACTCTACTGATGAATATTTCCGCATTGGAGAAACCACAGCACTTGCAACTCTGAAGAAATTCACCAATGACATAGTTGAAATTTATGAGAATGAATATCTATGTGGTCCAACTGATGATGAGCTCAAATTTATCATGAAGAAGCAAGAGGGTTGTGGTTTTCCTGTCTGCCATGGAAATATTGATGGAATGCACTGGGCTTGTAAAAATTGTCCTAAAGCTTGGGCTGGTTAATATCAAGGAAAAGAAGGTGTTCCCACTATGGTTTTGGAAGCAGTTGCATCCCTCAACTTGTGCATATGCCATTGTTTTTTGCATCTCCTGGGACTCATAATGACATAAATGTTGTTCAAAATAGTCATATATTTGATACATTACTCACTGGTATGGGTATGGGTTTCACAAATATTTTTAACTTTTTAATATCTGTTCAAGTGGAGGTTGATGTACTGTGTCAATTTTTTTGTTTATGATTAAAGGCTCAGCTTCTGATGTGAGGTTTGAAGTTAACAACAACCAATATTCCTATGGATATTATTTAGAAAACGGAATATATCCCAACTGGCCAGTTTTTTTCAAATCCATCAGAACTGCTCAAGATGGTGCAACCAAAAAATTCAACTCACTCCAAGAAGGTGCAAAGAAGTACATTGAACGTGCTTTTGGATTTCTGCAGGCAAGGTTCTCAATCATCAGCAAGCCCAGCAGATTATGGATGAGGAATCATATTTTCCAGATAATTAAGTGCTGCATTATCCTCCACAACATGATTGTAGAGGAGAGATCACCATGTGATCCTTTCTTGAATTCTAATTCATATTCTCAATCCTCCAACACTACTATAACACCTAGCTTGCATGATCCTCAGTTGTTTCATACCCCGTTCTGGGCGCAGAAGTCGCAGGTAACCATGGTGGCGACGGAGCGGAAGGGGAGGAGGGGCTGGGGTGAGTTGGGGTGCGTGGGGGAAAGGTGGATCAGTAGGGTGATGGAGGCAAGGCAGCAATGGAAGACCTCTGGTGACAGAACTCAACTTGGGGGGGGATGTGGTGTTGTATTTATAACCTTGGGTCAAGAGCTGCGTCGCGGGCTGCGCGCTCAGCAGTTGGGTAGGTCGGGCTCAGCATTTGGGTGCGCGCGGTCTCAGCAGTGCCTGCTGAGGGCTCAGCAGCAGCCGCTGCGGGCTCAGCAGTAGGAATTGCGGGGCTCAGCACCAGGTGCGGGTTGGGTCTACTCCAAGGGCACTGGGCTGCGACCCGCCCAGGAAACGCGGACCAAGTGATGGAGCCGGCCCGACCAAGATTGCGGGTGGCTAGTCTGGAAAGCGAGGGCAGGGAAATTGGGGGTTAGGCGCGCGCAGGCCGACTTGCGGACCGCGAGGTCCGCGGACGCGCGCGGGCGGGCAAACCAGGGGGCTCCAAGTAGGGCGCAGGGGAGGGCCACGCCATGAGAAGGACAAACCGGGCGTACGTTGATATTGAGGGTCATGGGTTATGGGGCAAGGAATGGAGGGGCAGGGTTGGGCTAAGGTTCTGTGCTTAGGGGTTGTGTTTCATTGTTCTTTTGCCTTTGTGTTTGTACTTAGGTTAGGGTTGAAGGGGGGGGATCCAAGTCCTCACCCTCACCTCGGGGTTGGGTTATGATCTATCTATCCATCCATCAATCAATCAATCCATTGGAGAAGGAAAGGAAAGGAAGAGGAAGGGTTGAAGGAAGAAGGATACATCTCATTATCTCTCTTTTATCTCACTACACTCAAGAACTCATTGCATCCAACCTCCTTACAGACGCCTAGATCAATAACTTCCGGACTTTCGGACAACTTAGGAGCATAACTCTCCTTTACTTTCCACATCTGGGGGTCTGGCCAAGAAGTAGTCTTTTGTCTAGGTCTCTCAAAGCTATTGGGTGCAATGCTGCCCACAACTACCCCAGGATCATGTGTTCCACCCTTGTTCCCTCTCCGGCCTGGAGCGGGCGGGCCAACACCTGCACCACTGCCAACTACTTGGTCTGGCGGTTTTGCTCCTCCTTGGTCGGACCCTTTGGAGGCAGCTGAAGTTCTGCAACGGGTGTGGCTTAGGCCGCAGAACTTCCCCCACCTCCGATTTGACACTGCGGACATTGGGCGCTTTCTGGCGAGATTTGAGGATATTGCGGAATTTGAAAACACGACGGGTGAGGATAAGGTCCGCACGGTTGTTCTCTTCATTGCGGACAAGAATACGCTCCAGGACGTGGAGGATATGGCAGGGTACAAGGCTCGCGACAGGGTAAGGCTGCGGGGCGAGATGATGGCAAGGTGGGGGAAGCCCAAGCCCCGCTTTTGGGAGAAGGACTTTGAGCGAGTGGCGGGTGAGGCGATTTCCCAAGGTGGGGTGCGGACGGGGAGCGATCTGTCTGAGTACAAGTCCCAGTTCAACCTAATTTATATCTACCTAGAAAAGAACCAGGTGGTGGCGGGTCAGACGGGGGCCATGAAGTGGGTGTTCCTAGGCGGGCTTGCACTGCAACTTCGCGCGCGGTTCCAGCGTTACCTATTCAAGCGTGGGTTGGTAACACGGTCAGTGGATGGGAGCGTTGCTCTCCTTCCAAGCCTGGGCGTAATCAATCAGGCGGTCAAGAGCAAGATTGACTTGGAAGAGCTGATTGAGGATACGGCCCGGTTGTTCCCGGCGATTTCAAGGAAGCCAACAGCCTTTTCCACCCCGGCCCCACTGCCGGTACCGCTTGCGGATCCGCCAGCAACGGAACGGCCCGTGGACCCTTTGCAGTCAATGGGAGTACCGGTGAACAAGGTAACAGACATGCTACGGGACTTGCAGATACTCATGAATTGGATGGCGGACCAGCCAACGGCTCCGCCTCCCGCTTTCTTGCGCAATCTGCCAACCCATGCAAGAGGGGCTTTCAGCCCAGTAGCGGACCAACGGGGGTTTTTTGGTTTGTAAGTGCACATATTGCAGCAATAAAAGTCATTGGAAGTCTGGTTGCGCGGATCTGACCAAGGACATGAACGAGGGGTTGGTTTGCGCGTCCGGGGGGACCTACATATTGCCGTCGGGCCAACCAGTGGACCTGGGGGCCGGTCAGCCACTGCCGGTGGAGCAGGTTAGGGCGAGGGCCCGACCCGCAGGGGCCTTGCAGGTGTCCCTTGGGATCGTCACTGGGCCCAAAACGTGGCGGGCACCGTGTGTGGAGGCGGAAGTTAGGATGCTGGCGGAAAAGGAGCGGATCGTGTCGGAAAGGATGGACGTGGATGCCAAGGAGTGGCCATTAAATCAAGCGCCAAGGGTTGGGGGGCGACGCACCAGCAATCAGCTCCGGAGGAAGAAGGAAGGCCGCGGAAGTTGTTCGGCGAGTGATGGGGAGTGAGGTACCGATACCTCTCACGCTACGGGATCTGGTCACGGTCTCTCCGGTGGTTGTCAAGGAAATAGTCCAGGCGCTGAAGGAGCACAGGGGCGGCAGGATACCAGCAACAGTGCAGCGCGTGAATGCGGCAACGGGGGAAGCGGAACGGGAGTTGTGCCAATCCAAAGCCGTGTCGGTGCCGCTTGCCTATGTCTCACTGAAGATTGCGGGAAGTAAAGTGTGGGCAATGGTGGACAGCAGGTCGATGGTCAACCTGCTCCCGTCAAAACTGGTGGATGAGTTGGGCTTGGTGCGGAGGAAGTGTGCTATGGGCTTGCGGGCACTCAATGGGGGGGAATGTTGGGTAGATGGGGTGGTGGAGGAAGAAGAGGTAGAGGTTGCAAAGGTTTGGAAGCCGCTGTTGTTCCTCTTGGTCAAGTGCAGTGACGTGATTTTGGGTTGGCCGTTCATGTTTGGATTCCGGGCCCAAATGACTTTCAATGCAGAGGAAGGGACGGAGGCGCTGACGGTGGAGGACGCGTCTGGGGCAAGGTTTGAGACAACAATCTTCAACCACGGGAAGGGGAAATGGGTGCCATTGGCCGCGGTTGGCGAAGAGGCAGGGTCCAACGGTGAGGACGACCGCAAGGGCCGCCCTGCGGAGGGTTTTCCCTAGTCGACCGTGGGTACCGTGCAGGGCAGGCTCCGGCCTCATGCGGGCGGTCGACTAGGAAGGAGCAAAAGGTGGAAGGAAGTGCGCGGTGGGCGCAAGCGGCAGAAGTAAGTCCTCTTCCTCAGTATGCGCCACCGGAAGGTACTGTGTTTCAAAAACCCTACCATAGTGCCACGCTCGTGAGCAAAGGCAAGAGCCGCGGGTTGATTGTTGCCAGGATTTACGACGACAACGGCGGGCACGTAAGGATGGTTAGGTGCAACGCGGGGCGATACAAGCCTGTGGGGAAAAAGGTCCAGCCCTGGAACAAGCCCATGCTGCAGGGGCTTAACAGGCCTCTGAGGCCAATCTCCTGGTCTTGGGATCCCTGGGTGAGTCTGTTGAGGAAGTATGGGTGGGTAACGCGGTTGGCGCAGATCACAAACAAGCAAATCAATGCGCTGAATTTTGGGCCGGCGGGGTGGTTGAGTACAGAGGAGAAGGATTTGTTAGCATCGGTGTTGATGCTCCGCGAGAAGGCCCTTGCCTTTGGGCCCGACAAGCGCGGATTGCTGAAGGGCAAGGTTGGCCACCCCTATGTAATCCCCAAGGTGCTGCACAAGCCCTGGCAAATCAAGCCAATTCCGATCCCTCGGACCGTGCGGGAAACCTTCTTGGAACTGGTCTGGGAGCGTGTGAGGACGGGGTTGTAAAAGCAGTTGACATCAAGCTACTCTAGCCCAATTTTCGCGGTTGTTAAACAGGACGGGAAGTCGCTTAGGATTGTTCACAACCTCCAGCAGCTTAACTCTTTCACTATCCGAGACGTGGGATGGCCTCCGCGTGTGGACGAGTTCCTGGAATCAATGGTGGGGTGCATGTGTTACGGTTTGGTCAATGTAATGGGGGGGTATGATCAACGTGAGCTCCATGCCGACTTGCGGCCGCTGACCGCGTTCAAGACAGGATTGGGAAGAATGCAGCTGACGCGGTTGCCCCAGGGGGCAACAAACTCGGTGGCCGTCTATCAAGCCCAGATGATGTGGATCCTGCGGGACAACATACCGGACGGGGTTCTTATTTTCATCAACGGCGCCAGTATCAAAGGACCAAAGACGGATTATGGGGGTGCGGTGCTAGAGGAGGCCCCAAAGATCCGCCGCTTCATTTGGGAGTACGTGCAGACATTAGAGCGGGTCTTGTTTTGGATTGAGGAGGCAGGGCTTACAGTATTGGGGGGTAAGTTGGCAGTTTGCGTTCCGGCATTGGAAGTGCTAGGCCATGTGGTGGCTTTCAATGCCAGGAGAATTGCGGCAAAGAAACAAGACAAAGTTCTTAAATGACCAAACCTGCGGACGCCCTTGCATATTATCCAATTTCTGGCACTGTGCAGCTATGTTTGCATGTTCATCAAACGGTTTGCAGAAGTCGCAAGTCCGCTGTGGGGGCTGACCCGGAAAGGCGTGGTATGGGAATGGACGGCGCAGTGTGACACTGCCTTCGCAAAGCTCAAGGAGATTGTGGGCCGCAACATTGTCCTCTGCAACCTCGACTATGACGCGGGAGGGATCTGCTTGGCCGTTGACTCTAGTGAGTTTGGCGCGGGCAGTGTCCTGAAGCAGGAGGAGGATGGTAAGGATAGGCCGGTTCTCTACAAGTCCGTGACTTTTACAGCAAGGGAGAGTTGGTACTCGCAGTAAAAGTTAGAATTATGCAGAGTTACCAAAATTGTGCGGAGGCTTCAGCAACTGCTCTGGGGGGTGCACTTTGAGCTTCTGGTCAACGCAGAGGCCCTGGCGAGGATGATCAATTCTCCAACGCTGCCAAACGCTCCTATGACTAGGTGGGTGGCGTTTCTCCAGCTCTTCACTTTTGGCGTGGTTCATGTTCCGGGGAAGGCGTTCACAATGCCCAATGCGCTGTCCCGGTTATTGCGGGAGGATCCATTTGAGGGGGCGGAGCCCTTGGACGTGGAGTGTCCTGTTATTCGTGTGGGTATGATGGAGACAGAGGTTGCCCTTCCGCTGCAGCAGTCCGGGCGCTATGCAATCTTGTGCTCCTTCTTGCGGAATCTCCAGTTTCCCAAGGACGCTTCAGGAACAGAAATTTGGTGGGCAAAACGGCGGGCAACCAACTTCTACATGCAGGACGGGAAACTGTGGCAACAAAGTACCCTGGTGCCTTTGGTGGTCACGACATTGAGGAGGGACCAGGAAATGATTCTGAGGTGTCTCCAAGACGACCTTGGGCACCGGGGCAAGATCAAAACGCGGAGGAAGGTGAAGGCAAGGTTCTGGTGGCCGGGTGTGGTGTGCGCAGTACGGGAATGGGTGAAGTCTTGCAAAGCGTGTCAACAGCGGAGTTCTAGGCTTCCCAGGGAGGTGGGTCACCCTACAGGGGAGGACGCGTTGTTTGGGCGGGTCTCCCTTGACGTGGTCGACATAAAGGCAGGGAAGTTTGCGTACCTGCTGGTTGCGCGGGACGATCTGTCAGGTTGGGTCAAGGCTCATCCTCTGGTGAAGTTGTTGGCGGAGAAGGTTTCTCAGTTCTTGGAGGAAGATTGGTTCGCGCGGTACGGTTTGCTTTGCTTGGTCACTGTTGACGGAGGCGCGGAGTTCCGGGGGCGCTTGATGGCACTGGTTTGGAGTTGCGGAGCTAAGTTTTGGCGGGTCATGGAATACTATCCGGAGGGTGCTGGGATGATTGAACGCAGCCATCAGCCCATTAAGGACGCCATGGTAAAGATGTGTGGGGAGGACGGTAAACGGTGGCAGGAGGCCCTTCCAGAGGTTCTTTTTGCGGACAGGATCTTGGTTAAACGGTCGACGGGCTACTTGCCTTACAAACTTCTCCACGGGCAGCGTCTGGTGCTCCCGGTGGACATTGAGCTTGAAACCTTCCTGGGTGTGGACTGGTGGAAGGTGAAGACCTCCGCGGAACTTGTGGAAGCGCGCGTCAAACAGCTTCTCCGACAGGAAGAGACCCTTTCAAAGGCCGCTGAAAGGTTGCGGAAGACAAGGACGGCTTCAGTCCGCTATTGGGACAAGCGCTGTTCCCACTGCCTCCGGGATCCTCTACGGAAGGGTGACTTGGTTTTGTTGTACAACCAAAGTCTGGAATCTCAGTGGGGAAAGCTTTTTTCCAACCAATGGAACGGCCCCTTCTGCGTGGCATCCAA
This sequence comes from Puccinia polysora, assembly GCA_025617555.3. NCBI lineage: Eukaryota > Fungi > Basidiomycota > Pucciniomycetes > Pucciniales > Pucciniaceae > Puccinia > Puccinia polysora. Next base: position 54,085,981 of record CM062623.1, read on the forward strand.
GTTTGAGGGCGGGAGCTACCAGCTCAAGGAATTGGATGGGGCGCCGCTCAAACGCAAGGCCGCGGCCTTTCACGTGAAGCGTTTCTTCATGCGCGGTTCAACCTCCTTCAACAAGACAGCCGGGGATGGCGCAAACGCGGGGGACGGCGTCAGAAGTTTCTCTTTTCTTGGGGTTTTTGTTTCCTTTTTTTTATGGGCTTGGTTATTTTCCTTGTTTCGTCTTGGCGCGGGACACGTACAGGACAGGTCTGATTTGGTAAGGGGGTGTCCTAGCCGGAATAACTAGACACCCCAGAATGTTTGTTTTCTCAACTTCCTTCTTTGCCTCTCTTGGGTGACTGTGCGCGTGCTGGTGTAGGATTGTTGCATTTTTTGCAGGATTGGGTACAGGGAACTGTGTGGCAGTTTGGCTGGGGCGGTCCAGGTACCTTCTGGGGAACTTCGTTGGCTCAGGACGCAGGCGTGGACTTTGATTTCACTCATCCTCACTCTCAACTCCGCCTTTATTCTCACTCCCACTCTCACTCAGGACGCGGGCTCAGACCTCTTCCTCACTCACTCTTGCTCTTACTCGCGCGGATCGCTTTCAAGACGCGGATCTCATGCGCAAAGGTTCTCACAAGCCCGGAGGCTACTCAGGATGGCGCAGCATAAGTTTATTTCTTTTCAAAAGGAGCGGAAAAGGATACAAGATGAAAGGAAGAAAAAAGGGGGGGTGATCCGTCTACGTCGGACAAGTCCTCATCACCTCCTCAGCATCCGCGCGAGCCGCCGCGGCTAAAGTCCAGAAGGCTGCCAAGAGTTCCCGTTGGTTGCCGGTGGTGTGGGCGCAAGGGGCCGCCAGGAATTGCCAAAGGAGTTTGTCCGCGTCGTCCACCATTGCATTGAACCTTGCAAGCGGAACAGCCGGGAAAACGGGGATATCCAGAATCTTGGGTGGGCTGGGAGGAGGCGGTACTGGCAAAGAAGGGGTCCCCAGCGGACCATCAGGGGGCCTCAGTCCAGCGGGAGGCGACAACAAGATAACAACCAGCAACGCGGGTGGCGGAGAGGTGCCCCAAGGGGTCGGGGGTCTCTTGTCTGAGTCCGACAAGTACGGAGGAGCCGGAGTTGGAGGAGGAGCCGGAGTTGGGGGAGGAGCCGGGGCTGGGGTAGGGACCGGAGGAGGGCCAGCGCGGCGTCTAAGGATTTCATTGACGCGTTTGGGTCCCTTGCGCCTTGCGTGACCCAAATGCGGTCCGCCCAGAGCCGTAAGGCAGACCAATAGGCCGCGAAGTTCGGGTAGTCCTCCTTCTGTGGGGGCCCTGCCCGGCGGAATGGGGATGCAAAGTTGCAAATTGGTCCTGGGAAGGCGGGAAAGAGGCAATCCGGGCAGAGTCCACAAGTCCTCGGAGATTGTTTCATTGTCCAAAACCACAAATGGGTCCGGACGGGCCCTCTTGCGCGGCCGGGGACGGGAACCGGATTGAGGAGGAGGGCGCGGCATTCCCTTTCCAAGAAAGCAGCGGCAATGACCACGACGGCAAGAAGTGCAAGCGGGTCAACCGGGAACAATCAAGCATGCAAGCCCGTTCTGGGCGCAGAAGTCGCAGGGGACCATGGTGGCAACAGAGCGGAAGGGGAGGAGGGGCTGGGGTGAGTTGGGGTGGGTGGGGGAAAGGTGGATCAGTAGGGTGATGGAGGCAAGGCAGCAATCGAATACCTCTGGGGACAGAACTCAACTTGGGGGGGGATGTGGTGTTGTATTTATAACCTTGGGTCAAGAGCTGCATCGCGGGCTGCGCACTCAGCAGTTGGGTAGGTTGGGCTCAGCATTTGGGTGCGCGCGGTCTCAGCAGTGCCTGCTGAGGGCTCAGCAGCAGCCGCTGCAGGCTCAGCAGTAGGAATTGCAGGGCTCAGCACCAGGTGCGGGTTGGGTCTACTCCAAGGGCGCCGGGCCGCAACCCGCCCAGGAAACGCGGACCAAGTGATGGAGCCAGCCCAACCAAGCTTGCAGGTGGCTAGTCTGGAAAGCAAGGGCGGGGCAATTGGGGGTTAGGCGCGCGCGGGCAGACTTGCGGACTGCAAGGTCCACAGAAGCGCGCAGGCGGGCAAACCGGGGGGCTCCAAGTAGGGCGCAGGGGAGGGCCGCTCCATGAGAAGGACAAACTGGGCGTACGTTGATATCGAGGGGCATGGGTTATGGGGAAAGGAATGGAGGGGCAGGGTTGGGCTAGGGTTCTGTGCTTAGGGGTTGTGTTTCATTGTTCTTTTGCCTTTGTGGTTGTACTTAGGTTAGGGTTGAAGGGGGGGATCCAAGTCCTCACCCTCAACTCTGGGTTGGGTTATGATCTATCTATCGATCCATCAATCAATCAATCCATTGGAGAAGGAAAGGAAAGGAAGAGGAAGGGTTGAAGGAAGAAGGATAAATCTCATTATCTCTCTTTTATCTCACTACACTTAAGAACTCATTGCATCCAACCTCCTTACAGACGCCTAGATCAATAACTTCCAGAATTGCGGACAACTTAGGAGCATAACTCTCCTTTACTTTCCAAAACGTGCACAGTCTGCTCTCCTCTCCCCCAATTGTCCGGGTAGCCACACCCAGCCATTCAAACAAGTCTGTCTTTTACGCACGCCGGAGACCCTGGGAGGAGGAGGAGTGGACCGGGCATCTTTCTCCCAACATCACTCTTTGTCTACCCAAAGAAGATGATCATCCTTTTTCTTCTTGATCTTCTATCTGGTCCTCTTCTTTCTGACTCCTTCATCCACCTCCTACTCAACTTCAACTCAATGCTGTGAATGCCTGGTGAGATTCATACCTCAATGACTACTACAACTTCAACTAAGACTCACCTTCACTGAACACACAGCCTGCCTAATACAATCCCAAACCAATTCTTTCAAATCAAATCATTGCCTCAAGATCAGCTGTCTGGCCAACTTGACTTCCTCAGCTATTTCATGTTTCTTGCGGTTTACACTTCCTGTTTGTTTTCTTTCTCATCCTTTGTCTCTGTTTGGTCTTTCTTGCTTCTCACTGTGCGCCATATTGTTATGACTCTAGCTCTTAGCTCTGTGATAAATCAAACCCTTGTTTTCTTTTCACGGTTAAAAGCCAAAAGACTCTTATCAAGCTTTATTGATCACCAACTCAAAGACTGAGAGAGGAACAAACCTGACTGGGAACAATGGACGTCTTCCAACAAACCATGCTCAAGACCGCTCTCAAAATGCTCCCCTCCTTGGAGACAACAATTACGGGATCTGGAGAGAAAAAATGGATGCCATTCTTGACATCAGGGGATGTGCCCATATTATCAACAACACAACCACTGTCCTAGACGCCTCCTTTAACAACAAGCTGAAGCTTCTCATTTCAAAGCTTGATTCCACCACTCATGAGAAAATTGTTACGGCCAAAAACAGGAACTTGGCTAAACTCCTGTGGAAGGCCATCATTCACAAGTTCTCCTTGTCAAAAGCTTCAAATTGTGCAAGGGTCTTCAACACCTTTCTCTACCTCTCATTCAATCCCAATGAAATTTTTAACTTCATCACCCAATTCAAAGTTAGTCTAAACAAAATGGCTGAGGTTGGAATCAAATTCCCTGACAACATTGTGGCGTACCTCATTCTCTTCAAATTTCCCTCCTCCATGGACAACTTCAAGAGGAAGATTATGCACTCTGATAAGGAAATCTCAGTCAAATACGTATTTAATCATCTCACGCAGTTGAAAAACAAATCCATGGCTCAATCATCCATCTCAAATTCAAAATCAAAAGGCAACCTCACCCTTTTTGGGGGAAAGACCTCATCTCACCAACACACCAAAAAGAGTTTGGATCCAAGACAATGCATTGAAGGATACCATCATCCCAGCCAAGACAAGAATCACTCCGCCAACAACTGCTGGCACCTTCATCCCAACGTAGCTCCTGAATGTTGGAGAGATAATCAGGCAAAATGGAAAGCAAAGAAGAGTACTCAAAGAGAGAAAGCAGAACCCCCCTCTGCTCACTATTTGGCCCTCCTCAACCTGTGGGTTGAACACGGAGACACCAACAGGCAATTTCTACTGGAAAGCGGAGCATCTGTGCACATGCTTAACAACAGCCGCTTCTTCAAAAAAAATGGAACCTTATGCTGGCAATCTGATCAGAACAGGCAAAGAAGGAGCCAGTCTATCCATCAAGGGAAAAGGAACCGCCATACTCCACTGGAGTGACATCACCCTGAAACTCACTGACGTGTTCTACGTCACAGACGTGACGGTCAATCTCATCAGCACTGGGGCTTTGAATGGCAAGGGCTGCACAATCAATTCCTACAAAAATCAATTCACAGTTTCTCAAGGCGGGAGGTTGGTCCTGAATGGAACAATCAAGGACAACCTCTACAGTCTGCCCACGCCTTGACATAGCCCTTCTGCATCTCTCAAATCCCACGTTTCTACTCTTTCCCACATGCTGGAGGAATCTCTGCTCAAGATCCACAGAAAATTTAGTCATGCCTCCCTAACCAGGCTAGGCCCCCTCATTCAACACATTCCAAGAAAAGTCAATCACAAATTTCAATGCGTCAAGTGTGTCAAGAGCAAGATCACAAAAGCATTGTTTAATCACACTTTGATGCAATCATCCAAGGTCTTTGATTGAATCCACCTGGATCTCATGGTTCCAATACAACCGTCCTCCAAATCTGGTCACCGTTTCATCCTGTCTCTTGTGGACAATGCCAGTGGACACCTGGCTGCTTTTCCAATGAACTCAAAAGACGAGACGGCTGACATCATCATCAGTTTGCTTGAGAAAGAACGCCAACAACAGGGTGTATATTCCTCAGAGATCTTCTCAGATGGTGGGAGCAAATTTGTCAACTCAAGATTGTTGTTCTTCTTCAAAGAAAAACATATCACTCACATCATCTCAGAACCTTACCATCCCAAACACAACGGCCAAGCCAAACAAGCTAATTGTACCATAGCGGAGTCAACAAGGGCCACACTCAAAGATACTTGCCTACCTTCCACAGTGTGGCATGAAGTTGTCAAGGGCTACTGCATCATGCTCAAACAAATCTTGGCGAAAGGCAAAGACTCAACTCCTTGGACAAAAATGCACGGTAGGGTCCTGCCCTGTGACCACCTGAAACCAATTGGGAACCCGTGCATTTACCTCCTCAACAAGAGGCCAAAAGGTGCCAAATTTTACTCAAAGGGAAAAGAGGGCACTTTAGTAGGCTTCAATTCACTTCTTCTGTCATACCAGATTCTGACAAAACATGGTTCTATTGTCTCCTCAAAGCATGTCAAGTTTCTTCTCATGCCCAGACCAAATACACCTGGAGCTGGACTAAACATTGATGACAATCCTTGGCCTAAGGATTCCTATTCATCTCACCCTCAGGAACAGGGTCCTGAAGCACCCCCTCTTCCTTCAACACCATGGACAGGATATTGCAACTAGTCAAATGACTCAGCTAGTTCTGCTGATGAAGACAAATCCAAATCAGAATTGGGCAACCAGTCTTCCAACTCATCTGAATTAACAAAGCCAGCTGTTCATTCAAATCCAATAACCATCCAACCCAAACAGCAACCTTTTGTGCCCTCAGGACGGACCCTGAAAGATTGCTCTTGCATTGCACCTCCACAAAGGTACGGGTTCTATCATCCGTATGAGCCAAAATCATACAAGGACACTCAGAGTTGCAAGGAACATCTTGAGTGGACAGAGGCAATGGACAACAAGCTGGAATCAATCAAAGATCTCCTTGTATGGGAAAAATACAACAGTTGTGAGCCTAAGAATGCTCTCAAGACAACCTGGATCTACAAGATCAAACAGAACTGTCATGGAGACCCGGTGAGATACAAGGCTCGACTGCGTGTACAAGGGTTCAATCAAATTGAAGGACTTGACTACACAGAAACCTTTTGCCCCAACAGGTAAACCCTCCTCCCTACGCTTAATGTAGCCCTTTGCCCTCAAATCCAAGCAGAAGATTCAACAACTTGATGTCAAGAGTGCATTCCTACACTTGCCAATCCACAAGGAAGTCATAATTTACACCCCCAAGGGATCAAAAAGGAACTCTTGATTCCTCAAACTCCAAAAGTCTCTCTACGGCCTCAAGCAAGCACCAAAGAATTGGTACAAGACTCTCACAGCTTGGTTCAAGGATTTAAGATTCAAGGAATCATTGTGCAATCTGTGCCTCTATCTGTCCAATGATGGGAAGTCCCAACTCTTCTTTCACGTTGATGATTTAATCTTAGTCGGGGATGGCAATGACTTTGAAAAAGAATTCTTGACTTGCTTTGCCAGGTCAACTGCCAAGGACCCAGCCACAATCCTGGGTATGAAAATAGAGGTCAAAGAACAGGAAATTCTCCTCAGACAGCCAAATCAAATTGCACATGGACTCAAAGAACTTGCCCTTGAAGACGCACGGACAAGCAAGTCTCCCCTGACGCAAAACCTGCAACTCAAACCCGCCACTGAAAAAGAGTTTGAACAGTTCCGGGCTCTGAACGTTAACTACCAATCAGCCATTGGCCTCCTCAACAACATCACCTGCTACTCTCGGCCTGACATAAGTTTTGCAGTGTCCAGCCTGTCAAGATTCAACACCAAGCCCGGTCTGCCACACTGGAACAAGCTAAAGAAAACCTGGAAGTACCTCAAGGAACTCTGCACATCAAGCTTTGGTTGAGAGTGGACAATCCCAACTCTCTGACTGCAGCATACTCTGACGCATCCTAGGCAGATCATCCAACCACCAGAAAATCTCAAACTGGCTATCTCTGCACCATTTATGGATGTGTGGTGTCGTGGAACAGCAGCAAAAAGAAAAATGTAGTTTATTGACGCATGAGTTGAATAACAGACCAGCAGCTAGGAGACAAAAGGTGACAACGTGAGAATCTGGGGTCGTCCTAACAGTGGAGTGTGATGAAGAAGCAAAGTGACACCAACACAGAATGATAGATAGCCGGTGCTTGACTATGGCTGATGGAAGAGGCAGAAAGGAAGTACAAGAGACTGATGAAGAAGAGAATGAAACAAATTGAGTCCCATGCAACCTAGAATGACTTGGACTGATCTCACCAGTTATGGACAGGTAGGCTGAGAATCCACTCAAGGTTGATTTGCAATATGTTGACTGTTGGGTCGAGATTGAGAGTTCGTGTTTGGGTTTTGAGTTAAGGTTGAGTTGAGGGTTGGTCTTGAAAGTGGAGTACGGTAGAGTTGAGGTTGAGTAGTGATTGGTTGTTTAGAATGGATAGAAAAAGGAAAGGAAGGAGAACTAGAAGGGAAAACTGAAGGTCTAAGTCATTGCTGGAGGATCATCATTGACCCATTGTGAGCAAGTGGTAGAAGGAGATTGATGATCTGGGTTGTCCAGGTGGGCCGTCCCACTGTGGCCCGGGTGACCCACACGGGCCGTCAAGTCTCAGCTTCCGCCTTACACTCCCCTTAACTGGAGGTTAGTCCAAGTTGTTGTTGAAAACCACATTGGTGAATTTTTTTTAATTGATTTAGATTGATGGCTTTGGTGAGAGGATCCGCAAGCATTTCTAGCATGCTGATAACCTGGACAGTGAGGGCGTCAGCCCTGAGTTCTTCTCTAAGCCCTTTTGTATTGAGGTCCATATGTCTTGTTTTGGCGTTGGAACCGAACTTTCTGAGCTTATCTTCTAGTCCTTTATTGTCAATGAGATGTTTGGATGAGGTTAGATTGACTTGAAAGACTTCACCCAGTAGGTGGCGAAGCCACTTGCCTTCCAGATAGCAGTCAAGTAATGAGTTGAGTTTGGCCTCCGTCAATGAGTATGTGATGTTCCGTTGCTCGTAGCTGCTCCAGGACAGAGGAGAGCCAAAGGATAGGCAGAGGTAGCTGGATTGGGACTTGCCACTGGTGGGATCCTCAGCCCAGGATGCATTGCTAAAGCATTTGATTGGGTCTTCTGACTCATTGTACCTAAGAGTCAGTTTCAGGTTTTTGGTGGAGTTCAGATATTGCCATGTCCGCTTGAGTTCCTTCCAATGCGTCAGGCCAGGTTTGTTTTGAAAGCAAGCTAAACTGGATACTGAGTAGCTCAAGTCTGGTTGAGTTTGGTTTGCAATATAGTTCAGCAGTCCTATTGCTGATTTGTAATTGATGTTGAGTTTCTTGAATTGCTCAAAGTCTTCATCTGAGGCTTCACTAAGCTGGCAGTGGGGGGTCAACGGAGTGGAACAGTGCTTTGATTCAAGTAGTCCCAGCTCCTCTAGCCCGTGCACGATGTGTTTGGGTTGGCTCAGAAGAATGCTGTTTGGCGTCCGTTCAAATTTCATACCAAGAATGGTGTTGGGTTTGTGAGCCTGTGAGTCCTTGAAACGGGCGCTGAACTTGCCCTTGAAGTTGTCCCCATCCCCCACAAGTATGAGGTTGTCAACATGAAAGAATAGAAATGATCAATTGTCATCTGATTTGTATAGGCACGGGTAGCTGTTGGACTCCTTGAAGCCTATCAATTTGATCCAGTTGGTGAGTGTCTTGTACCAGTTCTTTGGAGATTGTTTGAGTCCGTACAGGCTTTTCTTGAGTCAAAGATACTTGCAGGATTGTTGACATCCTTGTGGCGTTTGAATAATTACTTCTTCTTCTATGGGTGCATGTAAAAACAAAGCCTTCACGTCGTATTGGCGGATGTTGAGCTTTTGCTTCAGAGCATACAGTAAGATTGCCTTTAGCAAAGCAATCTTGCCGGTTGGAGCAAAGGTCTCGTCAAAGTCCAGACCGTAGACTTGGTTGCAGCCTTTGACACAGATCCGGGCCTTGTGAATGACAATATCGTCGTGGGCATTGTCTTTGATTTTGAAGACCCAGGTGGTGTCCAGAGGATTCAGCGGTTCATCGCCTTTGTAGTCTTCCCAGACTTCCTGGGCTTCACATTGATCGATTTCCTTTTTGATTGCTCCTTCCCACTTGAGGCTGTCCTTGCACCGACTCGCCTGATCAAACGTCTTGGTCTCAAAATAATGATGGAAGCCATACCTTTGCGGTGGTTTGATGGAAGACCGGTTACGGAGGACTCTGGTGGGCGCTTCAGGTTCCTCCAGTATTCTCGTGATGACTTCTGGGGTGATTTGTTGGGAAGAAGGATCTGTCGAGTTGTCCCTGGTGCTGGAATCAGAGTCAGAGGTTGGTGATTCTTCCTTGGATGAGTCAACTTTGGCTGGTGGATCTTGATAGTTCATACAAGCTATCAAGGCATCATTCGGCTCGGGGGTGGCCTTCCCCTTGTTGAGTTTGGCTAGACTGAAGTCCATGTCCACAACAGAGTTGATCCCAAGATCTTTGACTGTCTGTTTTAAGAATTGGACGTGCTTTGATAGTATGATCTGTCCGTTGGGTAGGAGAATTTGATAGGAAAGGAGATCAGGATTGTACCCAATCAATTTCCCTTCTATTCCTTTAGGACTGAATTTTTCACCCTTTATCCGTCTTTGATTCAGAGAAATAGCGGTGATTCCGAGCGGTTGTAGGTAGTTAGGCGGGAGTGGATGTAGTTTGATGAGTTCCCATGGGGATCGTTCCATATTATCCTTTGGAATCTGATTGAGGCTAATGCAGCACGACTTGAGTATTTCCAACCAGTACTTCTTGGGAAATTTCGCCAAGCTCAGAGATGATCTCAAACTTTCAACAATTGTTCAATTGGCTCTTTTGGCCCTGCCATTGTGTTTGGGGTGGTATGTTTCAGTGATAAGTTGGGTGATGAATCTCTCCTTGAGATATTGTACTAACCTATTGTTTGTGAATTCCGTACCGCCTTCCGAACACACAGTGGATGGATAGTAGCCGCATTTATTCTTCTGCTTCTCGATGACCTCTGTTAGCACTGAGGCAACGTCGTCCTTTCGAGTTAGAGGGATGCCTGATATATAGCCTGAATGATTATCCACTACCCTCAGAATGTATTTCTCATGCCTATGAGATTCCGGGGTGATTGGTCCAATCAGGTCTAGATGTATTTTTTTGAATTGTTTGGTAGCTGAGGTGGAGATGGCCTTGAACAGAGACTTGGTGATTTTGCATAGGAGGCAGTCCTTGCACTCGAAGGGGTCGCTTTTCCTGATGTAACCTATTCCCTTGATCTTGGACAGAAAACTGAGATAAGCATGGCCGTAGGTTAAATGAAGATCCTTCAAGGACCTTGATTGACTTGGTTGCGTCCAAAAACATCCCTCTTCTTGTCCAGTGTCAAGTGGCCTGTCTAGGACAAAAAGATCATTGATGATCAAACCTTGGCAGACCTTGTCATTCCCTTTACAAAGTTCAAAATGGCCTTTTTCTGCTTTCAGAGAACATCCCTGCTCAATGAGCTTCCCTGGGATGATGAGATTGACGACTATATTGGTAACAAACAGACAATTGGAGAGAGAGATGGTGTGGTTCTTCCACTTCAATCGTACGGTTCCCATTCCTTGGATCGGTAGGTTCGCGCCCATCTTTCCAGTTGTGATGTGTTCACCTGAGTGCGGCTTGAGGGTGGAGAAGAACTTGGAGTCGTTGAAGATGTGAGAGGTGGCTCCGCTATTGACTAGAATGTTCTTCTCTGCTCCAATGCTTGAGTCAATCCATCAAGTTACAAAGGCGTGAAAATGGGCGGATTCTTGGATTTTTTTCTGCTTCTCTTTCCATTTGCTTTGACTTTCTCTCCACCATTCTGGAGCCTTGTCTGGATGAAGATGGAAACACTCTGATTCTGAGTGGTTTTTGTCTTGCTTTTGGTTGTGGTATCCCTCAATGCAACGACTTACCAGGTGGTTTTTGGCCTTGGTTTGCATTGTGGCCAATGCCGTCTTGGTGGTGCCACGGAGTGTCCCTTCTTTTCCAGTGAGTTCAGCCTTGACTTTGTTGTGGTATTGGATGAGGTGGTTGCACACAAACTCAACAGAGATTTGCTTATCTGAGTGCATGAGCTGTATTTTGAGGTCTTGCAGGGTTGCCGGAAACTTGAACATTTTCAGGTATGCCAAGATGTTGTTCGGCAATTCTATGCAAATATCAATCATCTTCTTAATGGATGTCTTGATGTTGGTGACAAAGTTTGTGATTTTGTCCTCCTTGAAGGTAATGTGTAGGAAGTCGTTGAAGATTCTTGCCCTTTTTGATGCTTGAGACAAGGAGAATCGTTCCTTGATAGCCTGCCATATCTCCTTTGCCGAATTGATGTTGGCAGCACTGATGACATTGTTGTGTGTTACGGAATCCACCTTAGATATGAGAAGTAATTGAATTTTGTTGTTTTCTTGGCTTGTGAGGGTTCTGGAGCCTGACTCAAGAGTTTCCAGTACTCCCCTGAGCTTGAGCAGCGCCATCATCTTGTCCTTCCAAATGCCGTAGTTATCTTTGGTCAGTAGCAGGGTAGTCTCAAGGGCTGTTTTGAGAATTGCTTGCCAAAAGGAGTCTGAGGAGAATCCCGACGCGGAAGCCATTGATGAGGCCATAGTCCTTTGTCTTGCTGGTCGTGTTGGTAGGAACTTTGGCTTTGAACCGTGTAGTTTATTGACACATGAGTTGAATAACAGACCAGAAGCCAGGAGACAAAAGGTGACAACGTGAGAATCTTGGGTTGTCCTAACAGTGGAGTGTGATGAAGAAGAAAAGTGACACCAACACAGAATGATAGATAGCCAGTGCTTGACTATGGCTGATGGAAGAGGCAGAAAGGAAGTACAAGAGACTGATGAAGAAGAGAATGAAACAAATTGAGTCCCATGCAACCTGGAATGACTTGGACTGATCTCACCAGTTATGGACAGGTAGGCTGAGAATCCACTCGAGGTCAATTGGCAATATGTTGAGTGTTGGGTTGAGATTGAGAGTTTGTGTTTGGGTTTTGAGTTGAGGTTGAGTTGAAGGTTGGTCTTGAAGGTGGAGTACGGTAGAGTTGAGGTTGAGTAGTGGGGGAGTTGAGGTTGAGTAGTGATTGGTTGAGCAGAAGATATAGGAAAAGGAAAGGAAGGAAAACTAGAAAGGAAAACTGAAGGTCTGAGTTGTTGCTGGAGGTTCATCATTGACCCATTGTGAGCAAGTGGTAGCAGGAGATTGATGATCTGGGTCGTCCACATGGGCCTTCCCTCTGTGGCCCGGGTGACCCACACAGGCTGTTGAGTCTCAGCTTCCACCTTAAAAAAAACATCACTTTCAGCTCCACGGATGCCAAGCTCAATGCGTTTGTTGACGCATTTCATGAGGCCACCTGAATTAGAGCTCTGACATGCAAAATCTTTTCATCAAAGCTCTCTGCCATCACCATTTGCACTGAAAACAGAGGGTTGAAAGACAAGCTTCAAAAGTTTGGGTCCAACTCAAAAACACAACACCTTGACCTGAAAACCAAGGGAATGAGAGAAGAATTGAAGTTGGGGAACATCAGAGTTCAACTCATCAATTCAGAGGCAATTCCAGCGGACGCTCTCACAAAAAGTGCAAGTCTTACTAGCCTACAGCTCCTTCAGTCTTCTTTTTCCTCCCTCAAGGAGTTGTAGTTTGCTTTCTTTTTCTTCACTTTGTGTTCTTGCCTCCAACCAACGCCTGGGCCGGCTCAGCCTTGGTCTTAATCTCTCCAGTGTTAGAAATATGGCCAGCAATGAGATTAGGCAAATGAGCAGTATTTAAAGCAAAAGAAATGCTGGACACTGGGTGTCAATATTGGCTAATGGGGCTCTCACAATGGGGCAATATGTTGGATGAATTTGATTGGAATGAAGAATGAATGGATGGAAAACAGCAGGGAGAAGAGCTCCTTAAGTAAAAAAGATTGGCCTCTTGTGAGCCCATGATACAACAAGCCAAAAGGCAAATTTTCCGCCCCAAAAGATCTCTACAGGCTTTACTGGCCTTGTTACTTGGTTGGGACTACATCAGGCCACATGGAGTCATTTCCTGAACCCTTACAACCGGCCTATTCTGGTCCATTCCAGTGTTTTCACCGTTACGGGGCTGAACCAGCCCCTTGCTGTTCAATCCCCTTGGCTGGTTGTCCGTTACAACCAGCCATGATGACCTCATTATGTTGTTTACGGGCTGGTTGCCTCATGCAGCCAGCCCCTGGCCCCTCAAATGGGCCAGGTGGGACCCAGGGCACACCTGGGTCCGGTCTCAGACTCACATGGGGGGGTGTGACCAGCGGACATGCTGTCCCCCCCCTCTTTCTCTCAAATCCCTGGTGGGGGCAGTCAAATCACCTCACCCGGGGCCCTGGGGGTTGATACCCCCAGGGCGTTGTCAAGAAAGTTGGCCTGGGAGGTGATCAGGTCCCCCCAGGCCCATTGCTCCTCCCCCTTGGTAAAGGTGGGGGGAGAGCGCCCCTGCTTGGTTGCTTCACACGCTTGATGGTGGAGGGGTGATGAATTCCCCCCCACCTGCTGGTCGCTACGCTTGCGGCCGGCGCCGCCACCTCCTTGGGCAAGGGGGTGGTCAGGTCCCCCCTGCCCTGACCTACGGCACTGTTGCGGCCGGTTGCTGGCTGGTTCAACCCAGCCAGCTTGCCCCCATCCCCCTTGCGACGGCAAGCGAGGGGAGGGGGAGCGAGCCGGGGCCGCAAGCCCCGGCTTCGCGTCTCTGGTTGCTGGGCGCAACCAGCTGGGCCCGTGCGGGATCCCTTGGCCGTGCAACAGCCCCGCGCGGGCCGTACCAAGGAACACAGGCGGCCCCAAACAGGCTGCAACGCAGGCAGCCACCACGAACAGGCTGCGACGCGGGCAGCGGCCCCAAGCAGGCCGCAACACGGGCGGCGGCCCCTAGCGGGCTGCAACAGGGGCCGCGGCCCAAATGGGCAGCCCCAAGCCCAAATCATGAGAATTACATACTTTGGCGGGCCAGCCCATCTGGCCAAGTATGTCCATAATAAAGCTTGGGCCCTTTTATGCCCAAATAAGCCCATCTGGCTTGGGTGGCCCATCCACCCTGGCCGGCCTGTGAGAGCCCGTGTCCCAAAAGACCATAAAAACGTGTTTTGGCGCCCAAATGCCCAAAACCAATAACACCCACATAGGCCCACGTGGCCCACGTGATGTCCAATGGGCCTTGGAGGCCCATTTTTGCATCCCATTTGGATTACACACTCCTATGCACATTACCTGAGTGCATCCGCATTTTAACACACCCCCTTAATCCAAAAGGGATGCCATACGCATACTAGACACAAAACCTTCATGTTTGTTCCAATCTAACGCCTTAGTTAAGATATTGGCAATTATTGCCCCAGTAGGCATGTACCGTAACACTACCTCTTTGCAGTCAACTGCATCGAGTATATAGTTATAATGAACATCAATATGTTTTGTTCTAGAATGGAACGCTTGATTTTCTGCCAACGCAATGGCACTCTGGTTATCAGAATACAACAACGCAAACCCTCGTGGTTTACGAGTATCCTCTAAGACCTTTCTCAACCGTTTTGCTTCCTGTGAAGCTGACAAGGGTAAAGATAGATGCATGAGTGCGTGAGATCCATGGATGGATGGCAGTAACACCGCGTACACTGGGTTAGGCTGTGACAGGTCCAATGTTTCTGCAGGTACTTGCACGGTCTCAAATCCAGCAACCGCGCGCACGCGCATGCTCACAACCTGAGCAATGACTCGGGACTCTTTCACTCGGATCATTGGGTTCTCTTTGGTAAAAACAAAACCTTCCATCTTCATTTTCTTTATTATTTTCTTTAATCTTTCTTCAATCCCTTTTGCTCTCTTTAGTTTCATTTCTTGTCTTCTATTTTTATTGCTTCATCAAAGGCGTCAGGGATTCTTCAATAAAAGTCATCCTTACGGTCACCCAACCTTCAAACATAAATCAAACCCTCATCATTGAACATCTCTCAACCATCTGAAGCTCAACCATCAAGACACATCTTCTTCAAACGGTAAGACAATCTCTAACTGAAGATCATTCCAAATGATACTCATAAGAATCTATAATTGTGATTCAGCCCCGCCATGTATTCCCATACTCCCTATTATAGTCATTGGCTACTCAGGAATACTCCTCACTGTGTTGGTTTCCTCAATATCAAATTTGTGTTCTTATGTTATTTTCTATTGTGGTTATGACTTGTTCCTGATCTTCATTTTTTTATGTTAGCTTGCTTCTTCAATCATCATTCAAAGTTATACGGTTAGAAGCCGAAGCTCTCCCTTCAATCATCAAGACATAGAAAGATGGCTACGGGATCGGGGTTCTCGACGGATTCTTTCCGACAGGCTATGCTCAAAACGGCGCTTGAGACTACCCCCCTCCTGACTGAAGAGAATTACGGGATCTGGAAAGATAAAATGAAAGCCTTACTCAAACTCAGAGGATTACTTGACATCCTCGAATCAACCTCCAAATTTCTCTCTTCTCAAGACAACAATGAAATCCAGCTCTTACTTATCTCCAAGGTAGACACTATCACACACAACAATGTCATTAGCGTAGCCAACATCAATTCTGCCAAAGACATTTGGAAGGCAATCAAGGAGCAATTCTCATCCTCTCAGGCATCCAATCGAGCTAGGATATTCAATGACTTTCTACATCTGGCGTTTAGAGAAGACAAAATACTGAATTTTGTTACAAACATCAAAACGTCAATCAAGAAGATGATTGACATAGGTATAGACCTACCAGACAACATTCTTGCCTATCTAACTATGTTCAAGTTTCTGTCAAGTCTTCAAGATCTCAAGCGTCAATTAATGCACTCCGACAAACAGATCTTGGTTGAATTTGTATGCAACCATCTTGTCCAATATCATAATGAAGTCAAGGCCGAAAGCACTGATAAAGGTACCGTTTGAACGTCCAAGACTGCTCTGTTGTCTATGAGAATCAAGACAAAGAAGGCCCTATCTAAACAATGCATCAAAGGCTACCATAATCCGAAACAGGATAAGAATCACTCTGAATCTGAATGCTTCCATCTCCATCCAGAAAAGGCCCCCGAGTGGTGGAGGGAAAATCAAAACAAGTGGAAAGAGAAGCAAAAGAAGAACCAGGACTTGGCGCACTTTCATGCATTTGTCACAAGGTGGATAGACTCCAAAATAGGAGCAGAAAAGAACATACTGATTGATAGTGGTGCGACATCTCACATCTTCAACGATAAACGGTTCTTCACTAAGCTCAAGGACTACACTGGAGAACACATATCTACAGGTAAAGCTGGAGCGAACCTGCCCATCCTGGGTCTGGGAACGGTCAGATTGGATTGGAAGGATCAAACGATCACACTGTCCAACTGTCTTTATGTACCCAACATTGTAGTCAACCTGATAAGCCCAGGTAAGCTTCTAGAACAAGGATGTATTCTGAAAGCTAAATTGGGTCATTTTGAGTTGAACAAGAATGATCACAAGATTTGTCAAGGTTTGATCATCAACAATCTCTTTGTCCTAGACCAACCGCACAGGATTGGCAACAATGAGTGTTACCTGATCAAGCACGAAGACTCAGACCAAAGGATGTTGAAGGATCTTCATCTGTCCTACGGTCATGCTTTGCTTGGTCGCCTTGCAAAGATCAAGGAGATACAATTCAACTCCATGGAGCGGGAAAGGTTTGAATGTAAGGACTGCTTAATTTGTAAGATTTCTAAGAGTCCGTTCAAGGCAACCTCCACATCAGCCTCCAAACCTTTTGAAAAAATCCATCTTGACGTCATTGGACCAATCACGCCGGAATCACTCCGACACAATAAGTACATACTAACGGTCGTGGATAACTATTTGGGTTACATCTCAGGCATCCCTCTACACAGAAAGGACAACGTAACCCCGGTTTTGATTGAAGTCATAGAGAAACAGAGGAACACGTGTGGGTATTATCCAACTACGGTGTGTTCAGATGGAGGATTGGAATTTGTCAACTCCAGGTTAGTAAGGTATTTCAAGGAGAAATACATCCATCAGTTGGTGACTGAACCATATCATCCCAAACACAAAAGCAGGGCTGAAAGGGCCAATCGGACGATTATAGAGAGTGTAAGATCATCGTTAAGCTCAGCTCACTTACCGCGAAAATACTGGTTGGAAGTGCTCAAAGCATGCTGTCTTGGTCTCAATCAAATACCAAAGGACGGTCTGGATAAGTCTCCCTGGGAACTCATCAAGGGAAACAGGTTAACTCCTAATTATCTTCAACCAATTGGAGTCGCCACAATAGTACTGAATCAAAAAAGAACAAAAGGGGCGAAATTTGAACCGAAGGGAAGAGAGGGAAAACTTGTTGGATATAACCCGGAATTTCTGTTGTACAGGATCCTCATGCCCAATGGGCTGATTCTTCAATCTAAGCATGTTTGGTTCCTCAAGCAGTCGGTGGATCAGCTAGGAATCACTTTGACCATGGATCTTGACTTCGCCTCCGAAGAAACAATGGAAAAAAGTCCATCGATAACTGAAGAGGAAATTGTGGAAACAATTCCAGACCGGATGAACTACCGCAATCCACCAGCCGAAGTGAATTCTTCTGACAAGGGTGTGACTAGCGTCTCAGAGTCAGAGTAAAGTTCAGAGGACAAATCAAATGGTCAGCCTCATCAATCAATCAAACCATATGAAGAACCTAGAACTGCGGGGATAGTTGACAGATCAATTTGTAGGGTTCTTTGCGACAGATCCTCCATCAGACCCCCGCAACGTTATGGTTTTCACCATTATTTCGAACCAAAAACATTCAATCAAGCCAGGCGATGTGCAGATGGCCCAAAATGGGATGGAGCAATAAAAAAAGAGATGGATCAATGTGAATTACTTGAAGTTTGGGAAGACTATGAGGGCGAGACTCCACTGAATCCGCTAGACACAACGTGGATATTCAAAATCAAGGACAACGCTCACGATGAAACCCTTGTACACAAAGGCCGGATTTGCGTTAAAGGATTTAATCAAGTTCATGGTCTAGATTTTGATGAAACCTTTGCTCCTACTGGCAAGATAGCCTCTTTACAAACAATCCTGTTATTTGCCCTGAAGAATCAACTGAGCATCAGGCAGTAAGATGTTAAAGCAGCCTTTCTGCATGCACCCATAGATGAAAAAGTCATCATCAGAACACCGCAAGGATGTCCGTGTACCTGTCAATTCCTGAGACTCAAGAAGAGCCTATACGGACTCAAGCAGTCTCCAAAAAACTGGTATGACACCTTTACGGAATGGATCAAGTCTGTAGGGTTCAAGGAGTCCGATAGTGATCCCTGCCTGTACTCATCAAGGGACAACAAGTCCTTTCTCTTCTTTCACGTGGACAACGTGATCCTGGTTGGTGACGGTGATGATTTCAATAACAAATTTCAAACAAAATTCAAAGGTTCTCAAGCTCATGAACCCAACACAATTCTGGGCATGAAGTTTGAAAAAACTTTGGATAATATATTACTTAGTCAACCCCGACACATTGTACACGTCTTGGAAGAACTCGGCCTGCTTGACTCTAGACCATTGTTCACCCCTTTAACACCCCATCTTCAATTGAGCGAAGCATTGGACGAGGACTTTGAAGCATTTAAGAAACTCAACATAAACTACAAATCCGCCATTGGACTCTTGAACTACATTGCTAGTCGGACCCGTCCTGACATCAGTTACTCAGTCTCCAGCCTGGCGAGATTCCAGAATAAGCCTGGACTCATTCATTGGAAGGAACTCAAACGAACCTGGCAGTACCTGAATTACACCAAGGATTGGAAACTCAAACTCTCATACGATGAGTCTAAAGGTCCCATCAAGTACTACAGTGATGCCTCCTGGGGCGAGGACCCTACAAGTTGCAAGTCACAATCAGGCTACTTGGGTATGTCCTTCGGCAGCCTCATTTCGTGGAGCAGTTATAAACAAAAAAACATTACCTACTCATCCACAGAGGCTGAGCTCAATTCATTGCTGGACTTGTATCTTGAGAGCAAGTGGGTCCGCCATCTGCTAGGTGAAGTTTTCCAATTGAATCTGCCATCTTCAACGCACTACATCAACAACAAAGGCGTGGATAACAAGCTAAAGAAATTCAGATCGAATGCCAAAACTCGTCATATGGATCTTAAGACCAAAGGATTAAGAGAAGGACTGAAGGAAGGGTCCCTACTCATACAACTAGTCGAGACCGAGAAGATGATGGCCAATCCTCTGACAAAGGCTGTCAGCCTCAAACAATTGGGGAAATTCACCGGACCAATCTTTCAACTCAAATGAGGATGATCTCCAGTTAAGGGGAGTGTAAAGATAGATGCGTGAGTGCGTGAGCTCCATGGATGGATGGCAGTAACACCGCGTAAACTGGGTTAGGCTGTGACAGGTCCAATGTTTCCGCGGGTACTTGCATGGTCTCAAATCCAGCGACCGCACGCACGCGCACGCTCACAACCTGAGCGATGACTCGGGACTCTTTCACTCGGATCATTGGGTTCTCTTTGGTAAAAACAAAACCTTCCATCTTCATTTTCTTTATTCTTTTCTTCAATCTTTCTTCAATCCCTTTTGCTCTCTTTAGTTTCATTTCTTGTCTTCTATTTTTATTGCTTCATCAAAGGCGTCAGGGATTCTTCAATCAAACCTCATCCTTATGGTCACCCAACCTTCAAACATAAATCAAACGCTCATCATTGAACATCTCTCAACCATCTGAAGCTCAACCATCAAGACGCATCTTCTTCAAACGGTAAGAAAATCTCCAACTGAAGATCATTCCGAATGATACTCATAAGAATCTATAATTGTGATTCAGCCCCGCCATGTATTTCCCATACTCCCTATTATAGTCATTGGCTACTCGGGAATACTCCTCACTGTGTTGGTTTCCTCAATCTCAAATTTGTTTTCTTATGTTATTTTCTATTGTGGTTATGACTTGTTCCTGATCTTCATTTTTTTGTTAGCTTGATGCTACAATCATCATTCAAAGTTATAACAAGTATGCTCTGTACTCTGCTTCTGTTGACAAAAGACTTATTGTTGACACCTTTTTAGACATCCAAGACACTAGATTCTTTCCTAAGAAGAATACAAAACCACTTGTTGATTCCCTAGTGTTACCATCTGCCCAACTTGCATCTGAATAAACAACCAAGTCAAAGTTTGATGACTTTGAAAACTGCAGTCCCAGACTGCTTGTTCCTTTAAGATACCTCATAACTCTCTTAAATGCTGACCAATGCCTCATGCATGGTTTCTCTAAGTGTTGTGACAAAATCCCAATTGCATAAGTAATATCTGGCCTTGTACACTGCCCCAAATAATTCAAAGATCCAATAGCTGATCTATAATCATTCCCGGATTGAACAAACTCTAGATGCTCTTCATCTGTAGACTTTTCTAACCAAATGTTAGACTGCATTGGAGTACCAAACTCCTTTGCATTTTCTAAGCCATACTGCTTAAGTAGAGCTGACACATAATGGTACTGATCCAACCGGATCCCATTCTTTCTCTTACTAACTTTCATTCCCAGCACCTGCTGTGACAGACCAAGATCTTTTATCTTGAAATCCTTTTTGAGTGTCTCCATGACTCTCTCCTTACCATTCCCAATAATGATAATTTCATTGACCCATACAAACAAAATTGCATCCTTTCTCACAAAGAGACAAGGGTCAGCCAAACTTGTTTTGAAACCAATCTCTATCAGTTTCATGCTCATAGTATTATACCATGACCTAGCTGCTTGCTTCAATCCATACAGGGATCTACACAGCTTGAGGACATACTCCCCTTTATCTGCTGAGAGGAAACTTCTCGCACAGATTTTCTTCATAGTTTCTGGCTTGGTATTGACCAGCTATTCCTTGAAACCATCAGGAATTGACATATAAACAGTCTCTTCCTCTCCAAGTTTTGCATTCAAGTATGCATTCAAAAAATCAGCCTGTCTGATTTCTTCACCCAACTCACTGCCAAAGCAATGATGTACCTGAAGGTTGACAGCCTTCCAGTTGGCAAGAAAGTCTCCTGGTAATCAATACCCTCTCTCTTTTTGAAGCCCTTTGCAATGCATCTAGCCTTGAACCTCTTCAAAACTCCATTAGTATCAAACTTCTTTGTTAACACTAATCTAGACCCAACAATGGTCTTTCCTTTTGGAACTGAATCCCGCTCAACCACTTCAAACACACTATTATTCTCTAGAGAATCAAATTCCTCAAAAATAGCTGTCTTCCAATTGGCTCTCTCATTGAAATTCATAGCTTGGCCAAAGCTCTTTGGGTTAACTCTATTAACCATTTCTGAACTCAACTGTAGAATCTCATTAAGCATACACTGTTCCTGAAGTGTTTCTTCCTCATATTCCGCAGAAGCAGAATAAGACTTCCATTCCCCATACCTATCAACAGGCATTCTCATCCTGCCACTCCTTCTAACTGGAGGTGGAGGCTCATCAGGTTCTGGTTCCACAGACTCCCCTGAAGTGGGTACTGAACCCTCCTGTGGCACGTCTGCCACCTCAACATCATCACTAATGATATTCTCTCCAGCCTCTGCTGGGGAAATAGGCTCCAATGCTATTTCCTGCTGTGATTCCTGAACAGCACTAGGTTCACCCATTTTGAGTGGAAAGGTACTTTCTTCAAATTTTACATCCCTACTATGGATAACCTTTCTTGTCCCTGGACAATAAATCCTGTATGACTTACTTATTAAGTCATAGCCCACAAGTGCCCCTGTTCTGGCTCTAGGATCTAACTTTCCAACCATCTCATTATGGTGGACACTATAATACACCAAGAAACCAATTGTTCTTAGGTGTGATGTTTTGGGGTACAACTTCCAAAACTGATAATGAGGACACTTCCCATTAACACTTAAAATATTGTGCAACAGACACACTGTGCACACCAACTCAGCCCATAAAAACTTTGGTAGACCAGATTGAGCCATAATAGTTCTGACTTTGTACAATAAAGTCCTATTCATCCTCTCAACTATTCCATTGTTTTGTGGAGTACTAGCAGTAGTAACTATATGAGTGATACCATAATCATTCAATAGTTTCTCAAAATCTTTACTCACAAACTCACCCCCTCCATCAGTAATAACCCTCTTGATCTCCCTCATCAAACCATTCTGTTTCCAGACTTTGAAGATTACTGAAACCTCCTCTGTGGTTTGATACTTTGATCTTATTGGTTTTACCCAAACGAAATTAGTTGCTGTATCAACCAAATTGATGAAGTATCTTGCCCCTCCAAGAGACACTGGTGAAAATGGCCCTGCCAAATCAATGGAGAATTCCTCTCTAGGAACTTCTGTGTGGTCTCTACTCTTTGAGAACACATTCCTGGTCTTGGCCCCTAAGGTACAACTCTCACAGTTGCTGTCCTTTACCTTATGGCCACTTCTATTGTGAGCAACAGTGCTCAGAGCTGAAATCTTCAACAAGTCAGCACAGAGCAACTTATTCCGAAATTGTCCACTCAGGATAGTACTCCCATTCAAATCAATAAAAAACTTATCTTCTTTAAGATAACAAATCTGCAAACCCTTTTTCCAGAGCACTCCAAGAGACACAAGGTTATAAGGAAAATCTGGTACATAGAACACTTTCTCAAAAATTATTTTGAAACCCATGTGATTTGCAAGAATATTTTTTCCAATCCCCTTAATCTGGATTGTTCCTCCTTTTTGGCCAATATTTACAACACCATCAAAATCTCTAATATTTCAAAACAAATTTGGCTCAAAAAACATGTAGTCTGTACAACCAGAATCAATCAAAACAAGAACATCCTCCTTCAACAATCCTCCTGTAAGGATCTCTTGATCCTCTTTGATTTTAGCATTCTTGTTGGGGACTTGTTCCACAACAGCTTGTTCCATTGAAACATCCACTGCCACCATAGCAACATTTTCCATGGCAAGGTTGACCTCTTTGTCTTCCTTTTCACTTTCCTTGGATTTCTTCCTATTATTGGCCTCCTTGAAATCCTTTGCATAGTGCCCCTTATTCTGACAATTATAACACAAGACCTTTGATAAATCCTTTTTGGCCTTTTCCTTCTTCCCAGATTTTCCTGTCTTGCCCACCAGAGCAGTTGCTGTGCTCTCCTTCATCTTGAATTGAAGATCATCCTTTTCAATCCCTCTAAGCACATCCTCTTCTCCTGGAAGGGGATCCAACTGAGATATGATCCTGATCAAGGACTCATATTCTTTTGGCAGCTTTTGAAGAATTAAGAGTGACAAACACTCAGGATCCATGTCCAGCCCAGATGACTTGAACTTAGCAATACTAGATCTAGCTTCCCCCACAAATTTTTTACAGTTTCCAAATTTCAAATTAAACAATCTATTGAAAGCAATCCCCTTTTGATGAACAGAGTCACCAGCATACTTTGGTTTGAGCATTTTCCATAAAACAATCCCCTTCCTCTTCTGTTCCTCCAACAGATTATCAGAAACCCATGTTACATGATTCTCATCCAAGTGCCTAAGAATAAGATGATAGGCCTTCTTCTTCACCTCTGAACTGATCAAAGTATTGTCTCCTTTCATAATATCCCCACAACAGATGTTATCCAACTCACTGTCCATAAGGAGAGCCCAAGCATTATAGTTCTGACTATTCAAAACTAACTTGGTGGAGCTGGACTTTGGGATATAAGAAATCTTCTTGGAAAACTTGAGGTCCTTGAGGTTGTCCAAAGTAAGGTATAAGGGTCTATCTTGCTTGGAAATAATGATGATGATGGTACTGATAATGTCTTAGAATTATGGCCAGAAATTAGCTTAGGCAAATAAGCAGTATTTAAAGCAAAAGAAATGCTGGACACTGGGTGTCAATATTGGCTAATGGGGCTCTCACAATGGGGCAATATGTTGGATTAATTTGATTGGAATGAAGAATGAATGGATGGAAAACAGAAGGGAGAAGAGCTCCTTAAGTACAAAAGATTGGCCTCTTGTGAGCCCATGATACAACAAGCCAAAAGGAAAATTTTCCGCCCCAAAAGATCTCTACAGGATCTACTGGCCTTGTTACTTGGTTGGGACTACATCAGCCCGCATGGCATCAGTTCCTGAACCCTTACAACCGGCCTATTCCGGTCCATTCCAGTGTTTCCACCGTTACGGGGCTGAACCAGCCCCTTGCTGTTCAATCCCCTTGGCTGGTTGTCCATTACAACCAGCCATGATGACCGAATTACGTTGTTTACGGGCTGGTTTCCTCATGCAGCCACCCCCTAGCCCCTCAAATGGGCCAGGTGGGACCCACGGCACACCTGGGTCCGGTCTCAGACTCACATGGGGGGGTGTGACCAGCAGACATGCTGTCCCCCCCCTCTTTCTCTCAAATCCCTGGTGGGGCGGTCAAATACCCTTACCAGGGTCCCTGAGGGTTGATACCCCCAGGGAGTTGTCAAGAAAGTTGGCCTGGGAGGTGATCAGGTCCCCCCAGGCCCATTGCTCCTCCCCCTTGGTAAAGGGGGGGCTTCACACGCTTGATGGTGGAGGGGTGATGAATTCCCCCCCACCTGCCAATCGCTACGCTTGCGGCCGGAGCCACCACCTCCTTGGGCAAGGGGGTGGTCAGGTCCCCCCTGCCCTGACCGACTGCACTGTCGCGGCCGGTCGCTGGCTGGTTCAACCCAGCCAGCTTGCCCCCATCCCCCTCGCGACGGCAAGCGAGGGGAGGGGGAGCAAGCCCCGGCTCTGCGGCGCTGGTCACCGGGCGCGACCAGCTGGGCCTGCCCGACAGCCCCGCGCGGGCTGTTGGGCCCCACGTGGGCCGTACCAAGGAACACAGGGGCCCCAAACGGGCCGCGACGCGGGCGGCGGCCACTAGCGGGCCGCCCCAAGCCCGAATTGTGAGAATTCCATACTTTGGCGGGCCAGCCCGTCTGGCAAGTATGTCCATAATAAAGCTGGTTCCCTTTTATGCCCAAATAAGCCCATATGGCTTGGGTTGCCCATCCACCCTGGCGGGCCCGTGAGAGCCCGTGTCCCAAAAGACCATAAAAACGTGTTTTGGCACCCAAATGCCCAAAACCAATAGCACCCACATAGGCCCACGTGGCCCACATGATGTCCAATGGGCCTTGGAGGCCCATTTTTGCATCCCATTTGGATTACACACTCCTATGCACATTACCTGAGCGCATCCGTATTTTAACATCCAGGCACGGGGCGTGTTGAGATTTTCAGCTTCAATTCTGTCAGACATGCACGGTCTGCTCTCCTCTCACCCAATTGTCTGGGTAGCCGCAGGTGGCCATTAAAACCACTCTGTCTTTTACGCATGCCAGAGACTCCTGGAGGAGGAGGAGTGGACTGGGCATCTTTCTCCCAAAATCACTCTCTGTCTACCAAAAGAAGATGATCATCCTTTTTCTTCTTGATCTTCTATCTGGTCCTCTTCTTTCTGACTCCTTCATCCACCTCCCACTCAACTTCAACTCAACGCTGTGAATTCCTGGTGAGATTCATACCTCACTGACTACTCATAAACTTCAACTAAGACTCACCTTCACTGAACACACAGCCTGCCTAATTCAATCCCAAACCAATTCTCTCAAATCAAATCATTGTCTCAAGCTCAGCTGTCTGGCCAACTTGACTTCCTCAGATATGTCATGTTTCTTGCGGTCTACGCTTCCTGTTTGTTTTCTTTCTCATCCTTTGTCTCTGTTTGGTCTTTCTTGCTTCTCACTGTGCGCCATCTTGTTATGACTCTAGCTCTTAGCTCTGTGATCAATGAAACCCTTTTTTTCTTTTCAGTTTTCTTTTTCAAAATTTTGTGAATAGCATTCAACTTGATTGTTTTTTTGAAAAAAAATTAAATAGCATGGAAATTTTTTTTCTTTGATGATTTTTTTTCAAAAAAATTGAATAGCATGGACAATTTTTTTCTTTTATAATTTTTAGCGGTCAAACAAAAAAAAATCTCACTTTTAATAAAAAATTTGTCTTCCATTCCATTCGATGTGTGAAATACACAGATATGACACTACCTGCATTGTTTTATTTTTTTTTGAATAGCAGTGAACATGATTGTTTTCTTTTTTTTAAATCCTTGAATAGCACTGAAGAATTAATTCTTTTATGATTTTTAGCAGTCAAAAATCAACAACCCCCCCAAAAAAAGTTGCTTGCTTTTGAAAAAAAAGTTGTCTTCCATTGAATTAGAGGCGTGACATACTTACACAGATATGACACCACCACAAAACAATATCCAAGAGAGCTTTCAACAGAATTTAAAGGAAAGAAAACGTTTTACATAATGTGTGCAAGAAAATTGGAATTTGTACAAGAGATTTGATAAAAAAAAAAGAATATTGACCCATCAGAAAGTTTGGAATGGTCTCATTCTTAGGGGTTGAGATGAAGTTGAATTTTCCTCTTTGAAATGCTGAACAATTTCTTACTATCATCATCTGGGCAACTAATTTAAGTTGAAGTATCACCGTAACTGACCCAAAGCTACCTTCACATCAGTGTTCTTCACTTTGAGGTTATAAATCTTTTGCTTGAAAAAAGTATTCTTGACTTCAAGATCATAAATTTTTTCTGCAAATTTGGTCTTATTGACTTCAAGGTTATACAGCCTTTCCACAAGTGAATTGTTTTAGTTTTCAATTTAATTCTGGCGCAATCCAATCCTGTTACTAGTGGCCAGTAACTCCAGGCTTTTGGAGTATTCAGTGGACTCTTCATAATGGTATTCCCAAATCATTTGTTTACACTTGGAAGCCTTGACTCCTTCTGTTCATTGAGCATCTCTGTTGGAAGGAGAAGGTGAAAAAGGCCCTCCATAATTCAAGGATGTGTTGAAATGATGATTGCTTGGGGGATTGCCCATCCACTTTGGATGGTTTCAAAGTACTTCCCACATGCTTTCAACTTTGAATTTCTGACCTTTTTTTTGCTGGGCATACATTGCCTTAGCATGTTGCATCCAATCCATTGGGCTGGATCCACTGGGTGGCAATCAAACAATTCTTCTGTAGATGGCCATAAAAATGAGTGTTGCAGTGTTCAAGTTGGCCCACCTTTTCATATGAAAAAAATCAATAATCAATGATGTATTATGTTTTTGGCAAAATGAACAAGAAAAATGCCATGCCTAGTCCAAAAAAAATGCAATTGCGCTCATTTGTTTTTCTGTGCAGGTTGAGATCCTCTTAAATGCATTTGAAAAAAGATACTCCAGATTGGTTCATTTAAAATTCTGGGTCCTTGATGAACTGGATCCAAGATTGTGCCAGATTTTCTTCTTCTTGAGAGGTCTAGTTTGGAGTGCGCTTCTTTTTTGAGGAGTATTGAGGAGTGTGTGTTCCAGGGGTTCCTTCACGGTAAAAATAAATCATCATTAGAATCAAAAGGGTTGGGGAGGAGTCCTATATATAAAAAAAACTGAGTGGGGTGGAAAGATGTGTCAGATTGATATTGAAGGAGGAGGTTTGATTTGGAGGGGGAGGGAAAGATGAGGGGGGGAGGGTTTATTTGGAGAGGGAGGGATGGATGGGGGGGAGGGTTGATGATTGTAGGGGGAGGGATTGATGGGGGTAGGGCTGGAGATTGGAGGGGAGGGATGGATGGGGGGGGGGGGTGATGCTAGTAATATTAGAGGGGGAGGGGATATGGGACAATGCTTTGATGGATAATTTGATGGTTTGACCTTGACAATGATGGGTGGAAAATAGTTTGCAGATGTTGGATGGAAAAATGCTGGTTATGATGGCTGGACATGATGGATAATTTGATTTTTCAGCCTTGATGATGATGGGTGGTCAATATTTTGGATGATGGATGGACGTGTGCTGATGATTGATGGATGGAAGTGGTGGAATTGTGGAGGGCGCAGTAAATCCTGGCAATGTGGTTGACCAAACCTGTGCTAAAGCCATCAGACTTACTAATGTAGTATAAAAAAAGCACAAAACCTCAAATTAACCTCAGAAATAGATAATGCATCAAAAATAAATTATATTCACTAAGACAAAGTACCACCCTCCCTCCCATGGATTAGAAGATACAGCCAAAGACTGTGGAAAAACTCATAACCAACTAGGTGTCACAGCTCTGTGGAAGACAAAAAGACATACCTTGGAAAACCTCAAGTGCATACCAATGACAGCTTACCCTCAAGACCATGAACATACACCAACCCTGTCACCTCATCAGAATACAGAAATACAAATCCAGGAGGCGGTGCAACCAGTCCAGAGACAGTCACCTCATCAGCATGCAAAAATACAGAAGCAAGAGGCATTGCAACCAGCCAGATCCCATCACCTCATCAAGAATACAGAAATATAGATGCAAGAGACAGAAAAATTAGTAAGATCCTGTAATCTCAGCCAGAATGAAGCAATAAGGATACAGGAGGCAGTTCAGCATTTCAAATCTGGTCACCACAACCAAAAAAACATAGAAATACACATACAAGAGGCTGTGCAGAAGTATACAGGAGCAATATAGGCAGGACAGGAGCTATATAGGCAGGATTAATTCAAAGCAGTCTCAAGCAGAAACAAACAAACATGCATCAAATACACATACAAGAGGCTGTGCAGAAGTGTACAGGAGAAATATAGGCAGGAGGAAGTCAAACAAGTCTCAAGCAGAACCAAACAAACATGCATCAAATACACATACAAGAGGCTGTGCAGAAGTAATAAAGAAACAATATACATACAGGGGCTGTGCAGAAGGATACAGGAGCAATATATATTCAGGAGGAAGTGAGAACAGTCTTAAACAGAGCCAAACAAACCACCAGTATTGCACAGAAATACATGTAGGTAGAATCAAGTAGCACTGAATAAAATACCAGTTAAAGCACAGAAATATATATTATCTGCACTAAACAGCAATTTATGCAAGGCTGTGAATGCATGAAACCCCTGTACAAGATTTTTAAAACCAGCAGAAATGCCTCATGTAACTGTACAAGCTTTTTCCAACTATCAGAAATTCCCCATGTAACTGTATCTCACTGTTCCTCACCAGAACAGGGAAAACCCTCAGGGGAAGCCTTGAGCACCCCCTGAGGCAGGATTTGTCTATTTGAGGAGGGCCTCTCTGCCCTATCCAAGTTGTATCATACCATTCATCTCATTCCCTCTGGCCACCCATAGCATTCCATCTGGCCTATCACCATTCACTCTGGCCACCCAATAACCAACCTATGAGTAGTCATCTGTGGTACCTACAAACATAAATATTATCAGTGAACCAGTTATAAAGGAAACAAGAAATCAAAAACCAAGTTATTTCCCATCTTTAACAAATTAAAACACCCAATAGTTGCTTGAATAAGGGTTCCTCTTTGACCTAATTATTCAGCACCAAATTAAAGATGAACCACCCTTCAATCAATAAATAACCCTTAAAAAGAAAGAGAGCAAAAAAAAGAGTAACCACCAAACTTTCCCTGTAAACAGCCCCCTGTGGGTAAACCCATTGTTGGTTCCTCTCTTGAAAAATCCTTTCAATAAACCCTTGAACCCTTTAAAATTGGGATATTGGTAAATATAAGATAAATCTGATCAACCACTGAGCAATAATTCAATACATCTGGTCCATTCTTCAACAAATCCTACCAATAACAGTCAATAATTAATCTAGGTCTGATCTGAGACTTATTTTAAGTCTCAAAGAAAACAGCCATTAATTTAAATAAATTATTGTGCAGACTTACTACAGTACTAAAAGGGAAGGCAATTCAAAAACACCCTAGTCTTACTCATACTCTAAAGGAGTAAAAGTAATAAGAAATTCCCCTTCAAGGATTTCCAGAAAGCTATTTGATACTTTATTTATATCATCCCAAAGGAGTCTCTACAATTGTTTTCCCAACAGTGGCTTGCTTCCTTTAGATTTGATTAGTAATCAAACCCCAGACTATTGGTGGGAATTCAGCCTCAAGAATCAACTCAAAATTCAGAAGGCAGAAAGAAGAAACCCATACCAGATAATTGAAGACCTCAAGTACCAACTCAGAGGGATTGAAGATATTAACCAAGAGTGCCTATCTTCCATTATCAGGATGGAGAAAGAACTGCAAGAAAAAACCAAAATACCCATTGGATCCCAAGAGAAGCCAGAGGAAGACCACAAAAAAAGTGAGAATCAGCCAGGCCTTGCATTAGAAGCAATGGGGAACCTTGCCAGCATTTCAAAAATTCTAAACAAAATGCTTGAAGGAAAAAAAAACAGGGAATCCCAGAAAACCTACACACCCAACAAAGAACCAGATTTCAGACATTAACCCCAAGATCAGAATATGGAATAATTCCAGCAGAAACCAATGAAGAATAAAAAAACCCCTCCATTAGCCCAGGAATAAATATATATCCCCCATCTAGAGAAGAGGTAAGAGGAGCTACTAGGAACCAACATACTGAAGGAGGCCCAGCTAGAAGACCAGGCCAGGATAACTGAATAATCAATAATAATGAAAAAAATGAATTATTGTTAGATGGAAATAAATTGAACATTGTATTTTATGGAACAGAGGTGGAAAGGTTTATTGAAACCGTCGATAAACTGGCAAGAATTCAGAAGGCTAGTGGAATAGGTATAGCTCTAAAAATAAATTTTCTAGTAAAATACAAGAAAATCAGGGATTCTATAGAGGATATGGAAGGACATGAATATTGAGATTGGGATAATTTGAAGAGGGAATTAAAAAGGAAATTGGGAACAGCTACCCCCTGTCAGAATCTGGGATTCTGGGGAATTTTGTCTTTGACCTTCTCTTTTCATTTGTTTCCTCTTTGTCACTTTGTTTATTTTAATTTTTCATTGTCACTGAAGCCTTAAACACAGTGTGTCCGCGCGTCCTAGTCATCAAACACACAGTGTGCATACTTCAATTCCGCAACTCAAGATCCTATTTTTACTGTTCAACTGAGATCCTGTGTTTGTCCTGAGGGCTCTCCGGGTTCTCTCAGTCAAGTAAGCTTCATTTCCTTTTACTTCCTTCTTATCCTTTTCTTATCCTTTTTTTTAACTTCACTGAGTTAATCCACATATTTTATTGCCTTAGCCTGTCCTTGACAACCCTCCTTTGAACATAAACCCTTCTGGATCCAACTCCTGTTGATCAGTCACTATACAATTCTATCAAGATCAAATCTGACCTTCCCTCAAGGGTCTACTTCCAATTTCTTGTGTCTTGTTCTATTGGTTCTTTTAGGTCATTTCTCCCTTCTACTTGTGATGTTGTTTTCCTGTTCCTGATTCATTTCCTGAAAATCCAATTATTTTAGTCAGTAAACTTTACAGATTTACAGTCCCAATTGCTCATCCTCAACCCAACCCAAAAGAACCAATAGTAAAAACCAACAATCTCAGACAGCAAAGGTAACTCAAAATGGAGAAATCTTCCAATCTTGAATGAATTCAACTACTTCTCCTGGTCACTGGAAATTTGAAGCTATCTGTGTTGAAAAGGACTTCTTGAATACATAGAAGGAAAGAAAACAGAGAACCAGTTATCCCCATCACTGCGGCTAAAAAGAAAAAGTTGTATGAAGCCTTGGACATCCTGATACAGCACCTAGGAGATACTGCATTTGATTCTATCATCAACCCTGCTAATCAATCCAATCCAATTTTCATGTGGCTAGTCATTTTAGAAAAGTAAGCTTCCCCATCAACCACCAACAGAGGATGAATTTGGCTTTCCTTCATACGTTATCAGTTCACTGGAGATCTCATGGCCTTCATTCAGGAATGTTGCAAGATCATGAATGAAATGACCACTGTTAGACTTGAAGTGCCTGTGGATATCCTCATTTACACCAATCTGGCCAAAATGCCCTCCCAGTTCATTCACGTAGTCAATGCCATTCTGCTGAAAGATGAACTCCACTAATCTCCCACCAAAGTCCTGAAAAAGCTTTGGGAAGTCATGCATCTTGAGTCCACCTGATTGTTGAAAATCTCTGCAAATGAGGAGTCATCTGATGCCCTGTAAAAATTTTGAGAGGAAAAGCCAAAGAGATGTCAAACCAAAAACCTGTGTTTGAAGAATAAACACAAACCTCTTGCGGAAAATCCGGAAAGTTGCTGTTGCCATATCCATCCACAGCTCAGAACTACCAAAAACTCCCAAGGGCAAGCTCACCTCACCAACGCTTCCTCTTCACAACCTCCTGAAGCACCCTTGCCAGAGCCTTCCACCTACTTCAGCGCACAGATATATCTTCAAGCTAAGCCTCAATCATCAAAATTGTTACTTTCTTTCCTAGACTCTGGAGCCTCACATCACATTTTCAACATTCCTCGGTGGCTCCTCAATCCCAAAGAAACCTCAATTAAGATTGGAATGGGCAACAACTTCAATGCTCTCAAAGCAGTTGCAATTGGTTAAGCCTTTCTTCTCAACCACAATGGTGATTGTATCAAACTGAAACATGTTCTTCTTGTCCCAAAAATCAATCAATGCCTGATCTCCTTGTCCCAACTCAATTCCAACACAGTGATCATCAAGAAAGTAGGATTCTTTGGGTCCTCCATTTCCTTGGACAAGTTCAAGCTGGTTGGTTCTACATTAAATAACCTTCTTGAACTGTGTGGGATCAAGTTTAAACAGAAGAAAGTCCAAGCCCATCTCTCAACCCCCACTTCCTCCAATCTTCACAATACACTGGGTTACGCCAGCAATGCCAAGATTAAGATCCTATTTCCAAATGCTAACCTTCCAGACTCTTTGCAGTGTGAAGCATGTCAACTGGGAAAAATTATCTTAACTGCTTTAAAAAGCCACTTTAAACCAGTGACTTGCATCTTGGAAACCATCCACATGGATCTTGTTGTGTCAGCTTGCTACTATTGCACAGAAAACTTAAAAATTAACAGAAATAAAAATAATAACAATGATAATAAAATTAACCTGATAAGGAGTAGGAAAATAGTAAATATTTCTACAGAAATGGATTCTCCACCCAAAATTAGGTAGGGTCAATCAATGACCCCACCCTTGAAATCCAACTCATTATATTTTTAAATAATTAAGGAAATAAAGACCAAAATTCCAAGGCACCACTATGGTACTTTTTTGGCCAATTAAAAATTCCAAATGTATTGTCACGTATAGGTTTCACACCTAAAATTCAGTCAGAATTGAGGTGTTGTGTATATTTTAGGAGTTTAGCAAAATGTGTTCTGTCACAATTACTGCACCCAGCCGCGGCAGCCAATTCACCTGCGCGCGGCTGGGATACAGCCCTTTCACTCCGTCAAGCTTGTGTACGCAGCCCTGGGCCTCTGGCAAGTACGCAGCCGCGGGGAATACGGGTTGACAAAGTGACAGGCAGCCTGAGAAACTTAGGTACCGCGTAAACATGCTACAACCCACACAGGAACATTCTAAATATGTAATAAATGTTCCTGTGGATAGTAGATAATATAAAAGTACATAAAATTATATAAAAATACTTAAAGAACCCTTGTATGTATTTTTTTAAATATAATTCAAAGTACCAAGAATGTCAAAAACAAGACAATGAAAACTGCTAAAAATATATTCAAATACTTTAATATAGTATTATGAGAATTTCTAGACATCAATATTTTCGTGACATACTAAGAAAACTAATGATGTAAAAATATTACATGAATTCCCATGACTTATATTTTTAAGTAATTATTTGAGTAAATCAACTGAAATTTGAAAATAAGGAGTAAAACAAATATCATGACTTTAATCCAATTATTTAATACATAATGAGAACTCACCTGAAATCAGAATTTCTGTAGGAATGTCTATTAGAGTACTTATTAACTTACTGGGAACATTTAATAAGGATAATTAATTAAATAATACATAGACAGGACAGATTACTGTTATTCACACGTCCAAATATCAATTATAAAGTAGAATAATTCCCATACCCTGTGGAATTAGATGCTACCCGTGCTACAGCACCAAGAACACGTGACAGGCTACCATTGGTACCCTGCTAGCCCCAGTGTCCATCCCTTTGAGCCCCTGTAACCCTCAGAAGGACAATATTGGGACTCCAATAGCTATAAATAAAGAGCTCTTTTGATGATATTGATGGGAAGAGACCCAGTTATATTTATATCCAGAAACCGTTCCAAAGTAATCAAATACTTATGAAAGATAAGTAAGTGATTTATGGCTTGGTCTGATCAATAATATCCGTCCTCAACCTCTTTTTATCAATTTAAACTGCTGAACAACCTTATAAACCCAGTATACAGGTTTAACCCATCAGTGCAAGTCCCAAAAAGATACCCAAAGGATTTAATAATATAGGTTGGCAGTGTTTGAGGCCAGTTTGACGCAACCATTGTTGTCTTTGTGAAAAGCTATGGGCCCTACTATGGGTTTTTTCCAGTACCTCTTCCGCCAACAATTTTATTGACAAAACTTCTTTGACAGCCTTGCTTGCGGCTTTGTATTCAGCCTTGGTAGTTGAAATTGTGACTGTAGGTTGCTTCTGTGACTTCAAACTGCTGACCTTTCCACTCCAGAGAACTGCAAAACTGCTGATCAAGCGCCGTGTGGAAGGACAGGTAGCCCAGTCAGCATTGACATACGCAACAGGCCCCTCACTTTCCTCCTTTGAGAAGAGAAGACCAATACCACTGGTGAACCAAAGATAGCTGAGTGCTAAGATGGCCGCATTAAAGTGCCTTTGACGGGGTTTGTTGAGGAATTGAGATAGATAGTTGACCATGAAAGTGATATCTGGTCTGGTGTTGCAGCTTATGTAGTTGAGCTCACCCACAAGTTTTCAATAATTGAGAAAAGTTGAGAGGAAGCGGTCATGTCTGGATTCAGTGGATGGAAAGAGTTTCCCAAAAGGTTTAAATGGGGTAGAGCAGTGCTTGTGTTGTGGCAGATTGTACTGAGCCGCTAGTGTGGAGATATAGGTTTCTTGACTGAGATGCACTGAGTTCAATGATTGCTGTACATTCATCACAATTAATAGATTGGCAGGTCCAAAATCCTTTGTCTTGAAGTGTTTGCTAAGGGATTTGATGAAAATTTGAGGTTGAGGGCTAAAAATTGCAATTTCATTGACATGCACATACAGGTAAGTTTTGTCCTTCCAGACGACACACTTGTCTGCTCTACTTTAGCAATAACCTTCTTGGATGAGCCAATTGCTTAGGGTGGCATACCACATCTGAGGCACTTGTTTCAAACCCTAGAGCCCTTTCTTCAGTTTTAGGGTCTTGCCGGGAGACACAGGAACATTCAAGGGAACTTCTACATGTATAGTTTTCTTGAGTGGAGCATTCAGGAAGGCTGATTTGAAATCCAGTTGGTGAAACTTGTGCCCCTTCTGGACAGAATAAAAGATGAGGAGGCAAAGGGAAGACTTATCACCTGTTGGGAAAAGACGTTCGTGTAGTCAACTCCAAACTCTTGATGAAGACTCTGTACACAGAGACAAGCCTTGAATTTTATGATGTTATTTTCCTTGTCCCGCTTGGTTTGAAATATGCAGATGAACTTCAGTGGATTGATGGAGCTAGAAGGATTATATTCTTCCCAGAAATTTTAAGTTTTCATATTCAATATTTCCTTTTCCATTGCGGCAATCCATTCAAATTTGTGAGGAATTTGGACAGATTCAAGCAGAGTCTTTGAGTCCTGGTACTGAGCATCCTTGAGATTCATTTCTAAACTGGGAGGAGTAGAATCACGTTGAGAATAAAGCAAGATGTTTTGAGCAGAGATCCTGCTATATTTGTGGTAGAAGCTGGATGCAGTATTGACGAAAGGTCTGCCAGGAGTGGAGGTTGAAGGGGAAGTTGTAATGGAATGTGTGGAAGC
Organism: Puccinia polysora; assembly: GCA_025617555.3. Taxonomy (NCBI): domain Eukaryota; kingdom Fungi; phylum Basidiomycota; class Pucciniomycetes; order Pucciniales; family Pucciniaceae; genus Puccinia; species Puccinia polysora. The sequence goes on from CM062623.1 coordinate 54,121,762, forward strand.
AGAAAGAGGAGATAGCGGAGGAGTGTTCTTGTCAACAATGTGTGGTAAATTAAACAGTGGTGAGAATTCTTCAGAAGAGTCATCTAGTCTGTAGTAAAAGAATTCTTCAAGAAAGGTTAAATTTGCACTGGTTTGCACTGATTTGGTTTGACAATCAAGAAATTTGTAGGATGAGAAGTTGTTGACATACCCTAGAAGAATTTCTTTTGCACCATTCATGTTTAGCTTGAAGTTTCTTTTGGCCTTGGTTATTGAAGAATACAATGCGCATCCAAAATTCTTGAGAAATTTGTAGTTGAAAGGCTTCCCATATCAGGTTTCATAAGGTATGGATTTATTCTTGGAGATAACAGGTAAGACATTCAGCAGATCAGTGGCAGTTTTGAATGCTTTGGCCCAGAAGGAAGCAGGTAGTTTGCTCTGGACCAGAAGGCATCTGGCTTTGTCTAAGATAGATTGATTTGTTATTTTTAAAAGCCTGTTTTGCTCTGGAGTATACAGAGGAGCCAAGTGGTGCTGGATGCCAACCTGCTTGAAGTGGGAGTCAAGAGCTTTGTTCAAAAATTCTCCGCCGTTTTCCAATATGAATATGACTACTTTGGAGTTCTGTTGCCTCTTGGAGATGGTTATGAAGTTCTGAATGGCAGAAACTGTCAGATTGCTAGTATTGCAGAGCAAGCTGAAACAGTAACAAAAATAACATAAAAATAAGAATATTAACATTCACCTATGAAGGAGTTTGAAAACTGTGAATATTATTGCAGAAATGGATGTTCCACCCAAAATTATGTAGGTTCACTCACTGACCCCACCCTTGAAATCCAACTCCTTTCATTTTTAAATAATTAAGGAAAGAAAGGCCAAAATACTACGGCATCACTATTGAACTTTTGGCCAATTAAATATTTCACACATATTGTCACGTATAGGTCTCACTGTGAAACAATTGAATGATTGGAAAACCTAGACCATGCTGTTTAGATTGCAGGAAATGGTAAGCAACTATGAACAGCCAGTACACAAGAATCCAATGAAAATGAACAATGACAAACAGGAGAATTGCCTCTACGGACAGGGTGATGGCCCTTGAACGGACTAAGTAAAGTATTCAAGCACAAGAGACTATACCAACGCCAATCATCCCAGATAGAGAGACTTAACCAGGATGAATCCCATTAGTTTGATCATCCAGAGATTGAGCTGAAGGATAAGATGGTACCTACTCCTGTATTGATGCTGACGGCAATCTGGTGAACAAGTCAAAGTTGCAAACCAATCAAGCTGGTTCAGGTCAATAGTTGATGCAATTGTGGCTGGAGGCTGAGGCTATGGTTCCGGTCTTCAAGGGTTGAATGTAGGATGGCTGATATAGGAGTGAGGGAGTTGTTTGATTTGTCTCCCCATGGTGGAGGTATCCATGACAGCTGACAGCTGCTGAAACCTGTCGCAGCCAGAGCAGCACTTGCTGCGCTTGACAACAACTTATGAGACAATAAGAAAAGAAGCAAAGAGAAACTGAGACTAATCCCACGACACAAGACAGGCACAACCGCTGTATAAATTGGTAGACTAAGTAGATGGAAGTATGGTGGATTGACAGACAACAAATGAAATGAATATCAACACTCACACCTAAAATTCAGTCAGAATTAAGGTGTTGTGTATATTTTAGGAGTTGCGGAGGGAAATGTGTTCTGTCACAATTCCCGCACGCAGCCGCAGCAGCCAATGCACCCGCGCGCGGCTGAGCTGCAGCACTGTTACCCTTTCAAGCCGCGTACACAGCCCTGGGCCTCTGACAAGTAGGCAGCCACGGGATTACAAGTTGACAAAGTGACAGGCGGCCTGAGAAACCTAGGTACTGCGTAAACATGCTACAACCTACACAGGAACATTCTACATATGTAATAAATGTTACTGTGGATAGTAGATAGTCTAAAAACACAAAAACATATACAAATAACTAAATAGCCTTTATACATATTTTTTATTAAATATAATTCAAAATACCAAAAATGTCGAAAATAAGATAGTGACTACTTCTAAAAATATATTAAAATAATTTGATATACTATTATTGGAACTTCTAGAAATCAATATTTTTTTGGAATACTAAAGAAAATAATGATGTAAAAATATTACATGAATACTCATGAATCATATTTTTAATTAATTTTTTTAGTAAACCAACTGAAATTCGAAAAAAAGGACTAAAATAAATATCATGAATTTACTCCAATTATTTAATACATAATAGGAACTAACCTGACATCAGACTATCCGTAGGAATGTCTATTAAAATAATTATTAACTTACTGGGAACATATACTAAGGATAATGAATTAAATAATAAATGGAATGGACTGATTAGTGTTATTCACACGTCCAAACATAAATTATAAGGTAGAATAACTCCCATACCCCGTGGAATTAGATTTTAACCGTGCTAAAGCACCAAGAAAGCGTGGAGGCTACCACTGGTTACCCTGCTAGCCTCATTGTTGGTCCCTTTGAGCCACTTTATCCCTCAGAAGGACAATATTGGGACTCAAAAAGCTATAAATAAAGATCTCTTTTGAGGATATTGCTGGCCAGAGACCCAGTTATTATTAAATCCAGACACTGTGTCAAGGTAATCAAGTACTTATAAAAGATAAGTAAGTGATTTATGGCTCAGTCTGATCAATGATATCTGTCCTCAACCTCTTTATATCTATTTAAACTGCTGAACAACCTTATAAAACCAGTATACAGGTTTAACCCATCAGTGCATGTCCCAAACAGATACCCTAAGGAGTTAATAATATATCTGTTGTTATTCCTTTGTGTCCTTTCTCATTAATTTGTCTGTTTCCCACACACGCCTTTCACCTCCCAGGTCTTCCCCAGTGAAAAATCTCCCAATTTGAAGTATGGTACAATTCCAACCATCATTGACCTCCATTCTCAATCCCATCATCCGCGAAAATTCAGATCTCCAGCTCCCAAAACATTCCACCATCCTCCTCCCATCCTCTCCTTCATCCTCACCCCTCTTTGCTATTCTCATCACCTCTCATGGCTCAACCTGCTATCCTCTGCTCCTCTCATTCACACTCCACTTTCTCAACCTCTTCCCCTCATCTCTTCAATCTCTTACCCTCTCACTTGATTCACCAAATTCCTTGCAACGCAAACTTGCCAATCTAATCCAACCGTGCCAGTCTCATATTCCTCATCTCTCAACCTTCCCCGCCTCAAACTTGACCTTGCCAAAATCCAACGACTATCAAGTTTGATCAGATGTGAGGTTCCTGATTGCCCCTACGGTACCTATGCTGCTATTCTCATTTTCTTTGTTTCATCATGACAGACTTGCCCCACCTGTCTTCACTCTCCTTGTCTTATCTTTACTTTCCCATTCTTGTCCTTTGTCAATGGCTTTTGAGATCTCAAGTAAGGTTGCTTTCTCATTCTCTCTTGTCACTTGAGACTCCTAAATTTTGTTTCCTTCATGCGTGACCTTGTTAGACCATTGGTCTTTGTTAGAAATCAAATCAAAGTCACCGTCTTCAACTTATCACGGTTAAAAGGCAAAGATTTGACCAACCTCTCACGCTAATAGGCCCTAGAAATACCAGTGGATTCTGATCAAGCTCCAACAGGCCAAAAACAAATGGAATCCTCTCAATCTTTGCTGAAAACTCTAACAGACTCAATTCCCAGCCTTTCCAACTCCACTTTCTCCTTATGGAGATCCAAGATTCAAACCATACTTTCACTCAAGGGGATTGAGCATTGGCTAAATTTGATCAAACCTGACAAATTTCCTCCCAATGTCAACTTGAAATTGTCGGTTACATCCTTGCCAAATTGGAAAACTGAACGTACATCAATTGCGTCAAGGATCATCATCTCACCAATTGAAATGAACTATGGAAATCTATAAACAAGTACTACGCATCCTCACAAACTGCTAATTGCTCAAGGGTCTTCTTTAATTTCCTCAACCTTCAATTTGATCCAAAGAGAGTCAAAAAATTCATTAATAAAGCCAGGGCCTGCCTTCTCCAAATAGCCCAAATTGGAATCCAAATGGACAATGATATCATTGCCTATCTCCTGCTTTAAAAATTCCCTCCTCAGCTTGATCATCTGAAGACAAAAATCACTCACTCGTTGGGCAAAGCGAAAATTGATGCTGACCTAGTACTTCGACATCTAAATCAGATCAAGAATAAGGTTGTAGCTGGTTCTTATGCCTCCGCTCTTGTTACTAAAACTGAAGCCATCAAATGTTGACAAACCTGGCACAATCCTCAATCAAATCACAATTAAAGCAAGTGTTGGTGGCTCTATCCTCACCTGCAACCCAATTCTGGAAACTTTCAAGGTTCCAGCTCAACTTCTGACAACACGGCACCGCCCCCTCCAAAGTCCTCCTCAATCCACTTTGCTTATAAATTTGCCATGGCCGCGTCACCAACCCTCAGCCAAAATTTTGTACTGCTTGACTCTGGAGCTTCCAACTGCATGTTCAATGATCCAAAATTCTTTTCAAAGCTTCATCCCGACCAAACGGAAATTCAGACTGGTAATCCCAATGCCCCCATTTCCTCTCTTGGGAGTGGAACTGCGGTATTGACTAGCTCCCTTGCAACTCTCAATCTCCAAAATTTACTCTACGTCCCCAACCTCGCCATCAATCTCATCTTGCTTGGCCAACTCATTCAAAAAGGCTGCTCATTGACTTTAATTCCGCCCAATCAATTCTCCATAATCTATAAGCAACGACAAATCCTATCTGGAACAATTGAAGACAACCTATTGTTCATTGACCAGGAGTCAAATCCAATTCCATCAATTCCCTACTCATTTGTATCTCTCTCCACCATCCACAAGCGCTTCTGTCACCCTCACCTTGAGAAAACTCACCTACTGTCCAAAGAATTTTCCAATCTGAAGTGGGATCAAATTGAGTGCGTATCATGCGCCAAAGGTAAAATTCACCGCCAGCCGTTTCTGGGTCATCTTCCCTTCAGTCAAAACTCTTTTGATCTCATTCATGCCAACGTGTGCGGCCCCATCAATCCCCCAACCCTTACCAGGTGCAGGTAATTTCTGCTCCTCACCAACGACTGATCCAAGTTCAAGACGTGCGTGCCGATTAAACTCAAGTCCGAAGTAACTGACAAGGTGATAAAGTTCATCAAACTCAACTCATACCAGAAAGGAAGGATGCTGAAGATCCTTCACTTGGACAATGGTGGCGAGTTTGTCAACCACAGACTCACCAACTTCTTTGTCAAAAATGGAATCAAACACACCACATCCAAACCGTACACTCCCCAGAATAATCCCGTGGCCAAAAGAGGAAATAACACCCTTCTGGAAGCTGCAAGAACTGCCATGATCAACATGAAAAATCCAATGAAACTTTGGGATTAAATTCTAGTTAGCTCCTGCACAATTATCAACTTTATCCCGTCTCTCAAAACAAAATCCTCTCCCTACAAACTATGGTCCGGCAAATCCCCTAAATTTCAGCTCATTTGAGTGCTTGGCTCCAGAGCCATTTTCCTCAATCAGGCTACCTCCCCAGGCAAGTTTGATGAAAAGGGGCTGGATGGTATTTTAGGGGATTTGACTTTGATCTGAATTCTTACAGAATCTATTGTCCAAATTCCAAACATATTGTTTGTTCAAAAAATGTTAAAATTTTTAAAAATTCCCCTTTTTCTCTCTCTCCCCTAAATGAATCCCTGTCTTCTGAAACCTGATTTGATCCCCTTCTTACTAATGACTCCCTTCTCATTGACACCCTTAACTCGACTACCTCTCCCAACTCCTCCGCTGACATTTTTCCTGCTGAATCCAATCTAACTCCTTCTCAAAATTCCCTTAATTTGACTGTCTCCTCCACCTCCTCCACTAATGCTGTTCCTACCCCGTCCAATCTAACTCTTCCTCAAAATTCATCCAACGTCCCACCTACACCAACCAAATCCCCTCAGCTCGACGCACACTCTGAATCCTCTCTGTCCAATTCTGATGATTACTCCAAGGTTGCTAAACAGCTTCAAGTCAACTCTCCTCCCGTCCTTCAAGACCAATTTTCCCTGCAAAAACCGCAGAAATACGGCTTTGTTTCCCAAACTGTCCCCAAAACCTATCATGAAGCCACCCACTGTGACAAAAAAGAAAAGTGGACCAAATCAATGAAGTCTGAACTTGATTGAATCCAGCTGATGAAAGTCTGGGAAGGATGTCATTCTCTCCCAGATGGCAAAAACGCTCTAACCACGGTTTGGGTCTATCAAATCAAGGAGGGTCCCAACAAGACCGGCATATCCTTCAAGTCCCGGCTTTGTGTTCAGGGATTCAAAAAAATTGAATTCTTTGATTACGGCCAAACCTACCCTCGGACGGGCTCTATTACCACTCTTTGAGTGCTTATTTTGTACGCTCTCTTTAATAATCTCACTATTTGGCAAATGGACATTAAGTCGGCCTTCCTCCACGCCCCGCTGGACTAGGACATATTCATCAAGGACCCGCTGGGATATGACTGCAAATTTCCTTATTTTAAACTTAACAAGGCTCTCTAAGGCCCGAAACAAGCCCCAAAAAGCTGGTACAAGACCCTCAAGACCTGGCTACTTGAAAAAAACTTCTCTGTATCAAGTGCCAACCCTTGCCTCTATATCTCCTCCACCGCCAAGATCTTTGTCTTTGTGTATGTCAACGACCTACTGATATTTGGAAACTCAATTGAGTTCAGAACCATATTAAAGGCCAAGTTCAAAATATTGCAAGATGGACCTCTGAGCAAAATTCTTGGAAACAAACTTGTAAAAACTGAAAATGGCCTTGGTCTCCTACAATCCAGTCATATCAAAACCGCTCTTAGAAAATTGGGGCTCTCCAACTGCAAACCCATCAGCACGCCATTCACACCCAATATCAAACTTCTTTCCGCTACCAATAATGAGCATGAGGACTTCCTCAAACTCAATATCAATTACCGCTCCTCCACAGGCTTCCTAAATTTCATTGCCAGTCAAACCAGACCTGATCTTGCCTATGCCGTCTTAAATCTCTCCTACTTCAACAATAAACCCAGCATGCCTCATTGGATCAAGTCCAAGCACGCCTGGAGATACCTAAGTGCCTCAAAGGAAATGGCCCTGCGCCTCCATAAACCCTTCTTTTGAATACAACATAGAAGTCTTCAGCAACTCTGATGGTGGAAATGATCCCAAATCCGAGAGAAGCCACACCGGTTATCTCATCCTTCTCTACGGCTGCCCTGTCTCATGGAACAGCAAGCTAAAACCTACAATCTCCCTGTCCTCAACCAAAGGTGAACTCAAGGCCCTTGTTCTTGCAACTCAGGAAAAGATCTGGCTGTCACAACTGCTCACCGAGATGAAACCAGATCAAAAGCTCACTCACTTTGCCTTCATAGACAACAAGGCCTTGAATGATCTGGTAAATCAAGAATCACACCACAGTGCTCTTAAACATGTAGAAACGCAGATAAAATGGCTGCGAGAACAACGGGACAACCATTACTTAATCACTCTTCTGATTCCCTCTAACCAAATGTTGGCGGAATTGCTGACAAAAGTTGCTCTGCGCTCCTCCGTTATCAATCTCACTTCCTCTGTCTTGTCTCCTCACATCTGATCACGCCGGTGTGTTTTTATTGCTTCTTTTCCTTTCTCATTACTTTTTCTCTTTCCTACACGCGCCTGTCACCTCCCCGGTCTTCCCCAGTGCAAAGTCTCCCAATTTGAAGTATGGTACAATTCCAACTATCATTGACCTCCATTCTCAATCCCATCATCCGCAACAACTCGGATCTACAGCTCCCACAACATTCCACCATCCTCCTCCCGTCTTCTTCTTCATCCTCACCCCTCTCCGCTATTCTCATCACCTCTCACCGCTCAACCTTCTATCCTCCTCAACCCGCTATCCTCCGCTCCTCTCATTCACACTCCAATTTCTCAACCTCTTCCCCTCATCTGTTTGATCTCTTACTCTCTCACTTGATTCACCCAATTCCTTGCAACCCGACCTTGCCAATCTAATCCGACCGTTCCATTCTCATACTCCTCATCTCTCAACCTTCCCCGCCTCAAACTCAACCTCGCCAAAATCCAACAACTATCAAGTTTGATCAGATGTGAGGTTCCTTATTGCCCCTACGGTACCTATGCTGCTATTCTCATTTTCTTTGTTTCATCGTGACAGACTTGCCCCACCTGTCTTCACTCTCCTTGTCTTATCTTTCCTTTCCCATTTTTTTCCTTTGTCAATGGCTTTTGAGATCTCAAGTAAGGTTGCTTTCTCATTCTCTCTTGTCACTTGAGACTCCTAAATTTTGTTTCCTTCATGCGTGACCTTGTTAGACCATTGGTCTTTGTTATCAATCAAATCAAAGTCACCGTCTTCAACTTATCAATATCAGTGAGTTTTATTATCTTTTCTCTGTCATGGGAGCTTGTTTACAAAGCCCTGCCACTCCACCTTGTATTTCAAATACATATTATCTTTGGGCAATATATCCTTTAAGAATATAAATTAAAGGTTCCAAATTAACCAGCTCTACGTGTTTTCAAACTGAGTTCCCTGAAGATAGGTGTTAAAGATCCCCAATAAAATTGTGGCCACTCTGTTAATTTATTTTTATAATCAATTTATTAATATTGATTTATAAAATTAAACCACATCCAAGCCAATCAACCTTGCACTAAGCTCTATCCAAATATTTTTCATATTTTTGCTGCATTTATTCAATAATATATTCATTATTTATTCTATCACCTCTGGTAGCTAAAGGATAGCAAGAATCTTGGAATCCAGGAGGCTGAAAGAAACAACTTGATCTTTTGTTTTCAGGAATACTACTGATTTTAAGCCGTAGAATTGATTGACTATAGTGAGGAAGTATTGAAAGCCGCCATTAGATTGGATGGGGAATGGTCCAACCAGGTCCAAGTGTATGGTTTCCAGTGCGCTAGTAGCTGGTTTGAAGTTCCCAAGATAGGGTGTCAAAGTCATTTTGCAGCTGCAAAATATTTGGCATTGACTGTGATTTGGACTGTCAGGGAACAAAATTTGAGTACCGTGTTGCTGGGATGTCCTAGACGCAAATGCCAGACGCTTTCTTGAGGTTCCTTTAGATGAACTTTTTTTTTGCAGGCTGTTCAAACTTTGTACCACACAGGTCAACTAGGCAATTAACCGCAGTTCCTATGAAGGAAAAGAAATCTAATCAGATTTTGTACCCGGAGTGGCCAACTCTGTTGATGATTGCAAACTCATTTTTGAGTTGAGAGAGAGAGATCAAAGAGCAGTTGAGTGAGGGTACCAGCAACAAATCCTCAATAATTAAGGATTTACCAAGGTGATTGATCATTTTGGCTTTAACAATGGCAGTTGCCATCAGGGAGGAGCCTATTCTGCCTTTCCCACTATTCATGGAGGTTGGTCTGGATTCAATGAGAAATTCAGGTTTGTTGACTATGTGGTGGGTAGCACCAGAGTCCAAAATGGGAAGTAACAAAGAACAGGGAGTTCAGCTGAAGTTGAGATAAAGATGAGAGTTGAGATGTGCCAAGGGTTGGTCGCCTTCTGCCATCTTGTTCCCTTGTGATGCTGAATGGAGATGCGTTTGCACCTTGGTTTTGAGGTGGTCTGGTCTGAGTTTGGGGTGAAGAGACCAACAACGGTCTGCAGGGTTTTCAGAGAGAGGATTATGCTTTCCTTTCAAGCAGGGGTGCTTGGGCCTAGATCTCCTGTGGGAAGAGGTCTTCAAGAGGGCGGTAGAGCTGGTGTTGCTGGTTGGTTGTGGAGAATCTTCCATTCTGGACGCTTCTAAATGAGTGACTTCCCTAAGTTTATTCAGGACCCCAATGGGGCTTTTGAGTAGAGTGTCATTGAAGAGTAGAGTATTGAATATGTGATAGAGGGTGTTGGGGAGTTTAGTTAGGATGGTATAGCTGAGAATTTCCTGCGGGAATTCAAGCTTGATGATGTACAGCTTTTTCATCAGCTTTTGACAATTGGTGATGTACTGGGTCACAATGCCTTTGTATTACTAGTGGATGAAGTAGAGCCACAATCAGCCTTGATTATTAGATGATTGTGAGGAATAGCTTTCACTGATTTCTAGAATGACTGAACAAGAATTGGCCTCATTGGTGCTTTTGATGATTGCATCAAATTCAATGTTGCCAAGATTTTGGATTATGATTTATGAAGCCTCATATACTTTCTTCTTAAGATTTGGGGTTGTAGGTTTAGTGGGATTGTAGGTTTAGTGGGATTTTAGTCTTCTATGATTTCCAAGAGCCCTTTTCTCCTGAGGTAAATTTTGAGTTGCAAGAAAAAATTTTAAAAATTGGTTATGGTGAGAAGGAGAATATTTAACTTGGAGTTATCTTCCTGATCTTCCATTTTGAGCCTTTTACAATGGCTTTGGGACTGTAAATATGTTTTTTAGATGCTGTAAAAAAAAGGTTTTGAATTACTTGAGTGAGTATGAAATAAAACAATGAGAGTAGTCACACCTATAAAGAAAAGGCTCTACACCTTCATAGGAACAGATGGGAACAAACAAGACTAGCAGTAGACAAGGATATGGAAAGCAGCAGACAGATGATATCCGATAGGTGGAGGACTTGGAAAGCAATAGCGGAGAAGAAACAGAAATAACTCACCAGCTTCAGACACCAGGATGCAGATGGTAAAACTCATGGAGCACACAAAGAAGAGAAATCCTGGAGTTCTGAGATGGTGACCAGTAGATAAAGGGTTACAAGACATAGAAATGGAGTAAGCACACTGGACAGTTGGTTAAGTAAGATTCAATATGCCAGATTCAGCAAGTCAAGAGGAGTTGGATTTGTGTTTTTGTGGGGAGACAGAAGATAGAGGGGAAACAAGAAATAGAGGAAGAAATAGATGAAAAAATAGAGGAAGAGATAGATGAAATGGGTAAATGAAAGAAAAAGATAGATGAAGGGACACAAAGATGAAGGCATCAGTATACTTTCTTTGAAAAGGTTCCCACGAGGTGCAATCTTTTTTGGACTGGAAGCCAGTCCATTTGAAGAGTTATTGAGGTTTTCCTTTGCATAACCTGTAATCCAGAATACAACCTACTTCACACTGTAACTGATCTTGTACATTGACCAGTTCAGGAGCAGGATGAGTCTTTACTGGGTATAAGACTCAAGCTGTCTCTTGGAGAGACACATGGAAGACCGGGTGGATACCTTGCCATTTTGCAGGTAAGGTGAGTTTAAAGCGTAAGGGGAAATGACTGACTTGACTTTGAAGGGGCCAAGTTTCCTTTGAGAGAGTTGTTGCCTTGGGAAAGTACTACAAATATTGCAAGCATTGAGCCAAACCTGATCTGCTGCTGCAAAGGTTGGGGCTGAAGTGCAAATTCAATCTGCTTGTTCCTTGTAGCGCTGGTTTGCCGCTTTGAGGTTGGTTCAAAGTTGCGCTTGAAGAGAGTGAATGTGATTAAGGTAATTGGTAGCAGGTTGAGAAGGTGCTACATGTTGAATATCACCTCTGATTCTGTCACCCGCTTGCATTGGACTGATGTAGATGCTTCAAATCCAGCTATTCCAAAGTTCCCTCCAACAGACCATCTCAGGATCTTTGGTACTCAAGAGATCTTCATTTGCAATCTTCTCCTACCTTTAATATTAAATCTCTATCTTTTTCTCACAAATCACCTATCTAAAACACCCTCTCACCTCAAATCATCAACTCACAAAGTTTCCCTTGGCATACATCTATTCAAACTTGACAAAGCCCGCAACTGTCTCTCTGTTGGAAATGCCGCAGTCTAATTCACCACTACAATCTAACTGTTCATTCTGATTGACTGATCTCAACCATCCAGGCCTACCCATGCTTTCCAGAATGTCTCAAGATTATTTCTCAACGTCTCAGACCACACTAACCAGTATGCCTGCATTTCATTCTCACCTCATGTTCCTTCTTCTCTGGTGCAATTCTTAACCCAAAATTCCTTCTTCTTAGTGTCCACAAATTTATCCAAGTTGCAGTAGTTTAGATTTTCATGTGGAGGTGTAGATCTTACCTCTCATAGCCCTTCTGGTGATTTCATCTCTTCCTATCTCAGTTCATTGTACAAACTCTTGCTTCAATCACCCACTTCATGTTTCTCTTGAAATGAAACAGTTTTCCCGGTTTCCTTATCCATCTATTTCAATTTATTTACAGTTGAAAGCCTTTGCTTCTGACAACAGGTGCAATGGAATTCACACCATGACCAGGAGGGAATACCTCCATGAGGTCAATGACCACCAAAACCCTCAGATCATCCATTCCACTACTCAACAAGGACAACTACTCCATATGGAAGATCAAGATGGAGAGTCTCTTTGAACTAAGGGGGATCCTGCCAATCATGGAGGATCCAGAAGATATCTCTCAACTTGATTCCAAAATCAACCGCAACATTTCCCCTTTCATCCTTGCCAAATTCAAACCATCTACTCATTCCAATGTTATCAATTCTACAAAAGTTTACAATGCAAAAAGCATCTAGCAAGCCACCAAAGATCAATTTTCATCCTTCCAATCACCAAACAGGGAAAGAGTCTTCAATGTATTTCTATATCTTCCCTTCAGCAAAGAAAAAATAGATAAATTTTTCACAAACGTTTGAGTTCATCTCAACAAACTAAATTAAGTTGCAATAAAACTACCGTTGGATATTCTGGCTTACTTTCTTCTGTTCAAATTCCCTCCTAATCTTAAGGCCATTGCCTCTCAAATGAATCATGCCAAGCGGGGAACCACTGTTGACCTATTCCTGAATCATCTCATACAGTTCAAGAACAAAAATGTGCCCAAAGTTACTCATACCTTCTCATCTTTGAAAGCTGAAATCAGTGTCTACAAAGACTATCTGGGGCGAACCAACAGCATCCACAGCGCCAAAGTAAAGAAGCATTCCCCAGAAAAATTTTGGATAGAATTTCCGGAGCTCAAGCCCAAGGAATTCAAACCCAGAAAAAGCAAGAAAAATAAAAACAAATCCTCAAACTTCTTTTTGTATTTCCACTGCCTCACAAAAAGCCAGCATGAAAACGTCAACCAATTCATTCTTGATTCCTGCTTTTCAATACACATGATCAACAAAAAAGGCAAATTCACTCAATTTTCAGAAAAGGACAGTACCAACGTGATCAAAATGGGGAAGCCCAGGGCTGGAATACCAATAATGGGACAAGGAAATGCTAGCCTCAAGTTTGAACAATCAGACCTCAATATGAAAGAAGAGGCCTGAAAACCTGAAGTAAACATGAATCTTCTGTCAATGGGATCCTTCCTCATTCAGGGAGCTGTATTAAAATGTAATCATACCTGTCAAACACCTCAATTCAAGCTGAACATTCTGAAAGGCCAAATCATCAAAAATTTGCTAATGATTGATGTCCCCAACCACCATGCTTATGTCGCGTCCCCCTACAACATTGAAGAACTTGACCTCAAGCTGGGACATGCAAGCTTTTCTAGGATGGAGAAGTACCTGAGATTGTCAATCACCAGTCAAACAAAGAAGAATTTTCAATGCAACAGCTGTGACCAGTCCAAAATCACTCAATTGTCCTTCAAGGATGTCTCAACTCAAGCCACCAAAGTCTTTCAGCATCTTCATATAGATATCATGGGTCCCATCAATCCAACAGCAAGAGTCGGTTACAGGTTTGTCCTAACCCTTGTAGAAAACTTCAGGGGTTATATAGGCTGCTTTCCTTTAAAAAGCAAAAGTGAGGCTGGTCAAGTCATTCAGTTTGTGATAAAAAAAAAGCGTCATTTACTAGGATATTACCCTATGGAACTGTGCAGTGACAGATGAGGCAATCAATGAAAGAGTAAAGAATCAAAAATTCAAACAGTGCTGGGCAGAATTTTCTCATCTCAGAAAAACCAATCTAAAAGGAAAAAAAAACAGAAAAGAAAGATGAAAAATTTGCCCACTTCTTCTCCTTCTTCTGCGGAGTCAAAACTTTCCACACTCTGAAAAGATCCTCTCTCATCCTTGACTTGGGGTGCTTGATTCATATCCTTACCTCAAAGAGACACTTTATCCAACTAGAGACATTCAATGGTTCAAAACTCATAAAAATTGGAAAACCCATTGCTGGACTGAGCATAATGGGCAGAGGAACAGCACTCATCAAATTTTGAAAAATCAATCTCAAACTGGCTGATGCCTACTACATACCTGAAGCCACACTGAACCTTCTCTCCTTTGGAAAATTCCTTCTGGATAAGGGAAAATCTCTGTAGACAGTGCCTCACAACCTCCTCAGTTCACAGTAAAAAGGCACCAAAAATCACTGTTACAAGGTCTGATCCCAAACAACTTGTTGGTTTTAGACAGCCCTGGAAATGAGAAAATGTATCTGATGAATCTAGACAAGGTAGAAACTCTGAATTGCAAATTAAGCCATTCCAACATGGGACAAATAAAAAAAATACCTTGGGGAATCAATCAACATGAAATTAAAAAAGAAATCCTCCTGCTACAGTTGTGATCTCAGCAAGATCACAAAATCCCCCTTCCCCAACAAGCTACCACTTCCTTGAAGGTGTTCAAGAAAATCTATTTTGATCTCATGAAACCTATTTCCCCCATGTCAAAGGGCCACCACTGGTTCTTTCTCACCTTGGTCAACAACTACTCTTCCTATATTTCTGTATTCACTTTACATGCCATGAGTGATGACACCAATTAGATCAAGTTCATCATTAATAAAAAACATCATAAGCAAGGCTACTATCCAAAGGAATTCTGTTGCAACAGAGGAGGAGAGTTCATCAATCAAGCCTTGAACAACTTCATTGAGGAAAATGGCATAAGAAGGATTTGCTCTGAGCCCTATCACCCTGAAAATAATGGATGTGCTGAAAGAGCAAACAGAACCATAGTGGAGTCTGTGCAAGCAACTCACTCAACCTCCAAATTAAATCTGAAATTATGGCATGAAACCATAAAAGGGTGCTCCGTAACACTTAATCAAATCCCTAGGAACAATGGTGAGGTATCACCTTGGGATATGATGCATGGATCCAGTCTACCTAAAACCTATCTTCAACCGCTGGGAACTCATGTAGTCTAATTGAACCTGAAAGAAAAACTTACCCTCCAGAAGTTTGAAAAAAAGGGGATTCCTGGAAAAATCATTGAGTTCATACCTTTACTATTATCCTACAAGATCATAAACAACTCTGGAGCAATCATTCAGTCCAAACATGTGAAGATCTGAAAAAAAAGGGTACTACTGTGAACCCAACCTTTGACAAACTTGACTCCCTCAACATATTACCACACCCAAATCCAACTCAGGGGGGTTCAATCCTCAGATTGGACACCACAGAATCAGATCACAAACCAGAACACAATAAAACCAATACTCCCCTAAAAAAAAAGAAGAAATATTGGTCACTTCAGAGCTATCTGATGAGGAAAATCACAAAGAACAAATCAATCAGACACTGACCAATCCTCATAACAATCAAGTACTCAGAGACAGTGTCAAAAAACCACCCCACGCGCTATAGGCCAATGTTAGATGATTGTGAGCGCAAAGGAGAAGCTGAGTGCAAGGGAAAGTGCAAGGTAGCAAGGGCTAACTTCAAAGTGAAAACTTATGGTTGAGTAAATCAACACACAGCAAGAGGGATGAATGTTCCAATGGAAGGGAACAAACCCAAGCCCAATGTGATGACTGGATTTAGAAAATGCAAGAACGTATGAAATTAAGTAACTGAGGAGACAATCCCCAGGCAAGCAGTATATCCTTTATAAGGTAATCCAAAATGGCTAGATCCAAACTGATTTAAGGTCAAATACAGTTACAAGCAATGAGGCAATGTGTCACGCTTCGCACTTAAGGATTATTGTCTTCACCACTTCGACATGTCCTCTCCTCAGTACCATCTACCCCAGTCTAAAAGTGTGACACAAAAAAAAGCACAACATCAATGGTGCAATCCGCTATTTCCTCTGGCTCGCGCTGACCTTCCAATCTCAGCGACCAACTCAGTATATACTTGAAAACCTTGCGGTTAACTCCATACCAGTTGACCATCCATTATGAGATCCAATCTCCTTGCCTGGCCAATCAACAGCCTTGGACTTCCATCTTTGGTCATGCATTGTTTGTTAGTTTGCATCTACGTCTAACCAAGCCATCACTACTGTATAGTTTGCAATTGGACTAGTCCCTACCCTGCATACACTATTACCCCTCATTTGCATTACCTTCAACTTCACTTGCTCCTATCCCAATTTGTCATGCAATTGTACGCTCAGATTCTATTGTCTTGCACTTACGCAAAGACCTTGGATCTATACCTTTGCTGCATTTCCTATTCTGTTCCTGTCATTCATTGCCTCACCGCTTCACCTGTAGTTAGCTCATCACCAGGTTGTATCTAGTCACTTTGGATTACCTTATAAGGACTATCTCCTTGCCTGATGATTGTCTCCTCAGTTAGTTAATTTCATACGTTCTCGCATTTTGCTGCAACCTAGTTATCACATTAGACTCAGGTTGAGTTTCCTTCTTTGGAACACCTTCCATTCATCTCTCCTTTTGTTGAGTGGCATAACCAAGTTTGCACTTCGCAACTGGGTCTTGCTATTTGCACTTGCCCTCGCACTTGGTATTCCCTTGCGCTCACAATCATCTAAGAATTTCCCTATAGTACGTGGGGTGGTCGTGTGACAGTAAATTAAATAACTCAACTCATCTATTGTAGCCTGCCAACCTATAGTAGATTTCTTCTTTTTTGATGTTACGTACTCGCTCAACCGGGAAAGCTTCCCTCGCCCCTTACAATGATGAGATCCATTGGGTAGGGAGAACCAGCGCTCCTTGGGCCCAACAACCCTTAGATCCAGTTCCTCCTTCCAAATTGCCATCTGTGGAACCGCTTGATGATCCTTGGGCTCCTCCATGGGATGCTCCAACGGACCCTCTTGCGGAATTTGCAGACTCTGTCCATTCTTCCAATGAAACCTTGACTTGTGGTAGACCAGGGGTTTGCACTACTGCTCTTGAGCCCGATGCTCCAACCCTGCTTTTGACATTGATCCAGGCTCTCACTCATGGTGCCCAGAGATCTAGTCCAAGCACTCCTAGTTTTTGCACTCCGGGAATGAAACAACCTGATCACTTTACAGGAGAACACCCTCATAAGCTTAGATCCTACCTACAGTCTTGTAAAATCATCTTTTCAAACGACTCCAACAATTTCCCTTCCAATAGACATAAAGTTATGTATGCTTTGTCCTTCTTAGGAGGTAGAGCCTCGCAGTGGTTTGAACCGTACCTTGAACTTTTATCCAACAACAGTCCCACTTGTATTCTCAACAGCTGGGACAAGTTTGAGCAACAATTGTGCACCCTGTTTGGCCATCCCAATGAAGTTTGAAACGCAAAATACAAACTTAATAGTTTAGTTATGAAGGAGAATAGTAGAGCTTCTGTTTATATTTCTCATTTTCAAACCTTTCAGTCTTGCATCCAGTGGAACAAGGATGCTCTTCTATTCCATTTCCGAAAGGGCTTACCGGCACGCTTAATCAAACAGCTTGCAGTTGGAGGTCATAAGTCAACCTTGCTTCAGCAGCTTATTGATTGAGTGATTGAGCTTGATAATGGCTATCATGACAAGAATTGCTCTTGGGAAAACAAACATGGACCATCCACCTTGGCTCCAAAGGTGGATGACTCCTCAAAGCAAAACACGAGGAACCCAAAACCATCCAAACCAACCCCAACTTGGAACTCCAACTCAAAAGGGAAAGCCATTGCCAAAACTCCAAAGTTCTTGGACAAGGAAACCGGGATGCTTCGAAGTGATGAACGGCTGCAAAGGGAAAAGAAAGGGCTTTGTATGTATTGTGGAGGTAAACATGATGTTGACAGCTGTGCAAAGCGGTTAGCGCATGAAGCAGCTAAGCAGTCAAAAAATTAGCTTGTAGTTTTTCTGATACTCGCAAGGAAAGCTACACATTATCTAAATCACCGTGAGTAAATCTTTGCACTTGCGAGTCACTAGGTGCTCCAAGTTCAAGATTTATCCTATTCTATTCCAACAACACTCCTTATCAAGTATTACTTGATTCCAGCGCTAATGTTTCCTTCATCAGTGAATCTTTTGCCACTTCAAAAAATCTTACGCATTCTGAGATAGATAAATTCCCCATCTTTGTAGTAAGTAGTGCGACTGAACTGTCTTATTGGGTTTCCCAAAAGGCAAAATGGATCTTTGCATTTTACAATTTCCCCAGCTTCAAATGGGATTTATTTGTCTTGGCTATACCCGGAATGGATGATACCATTCTAGGCCATGATTTCCTAGTTTACTGGAATCTGGATGTGAATTGTCAAGAAGGAGTAATTAACCTTCAAACCTCGCACCCCCAGAACGCTAACCTTTCCGTCAATCAGGAATTAAACAGCCTACCTGACACTGTCATTGAGTTGGATGACACTTTTCCGCCAGGAGATTTGCAATATCCTGACCTTCATTCTCAAATTCCCTCTTCAGATTTAGGATTTATTGCTTACCTATCCAGCTTACCTCTTTCCTTTTCCTTTGAAGAGAAACAGAAACCAAACAAAAGGTGTATTTTGAGCTCCCTAATCCTCTCGCACCATGCAAGCACCTTAAACCCGGTGCTCAAAGATGACAAGATTGAAGATTTAGAAATCATTTGAGAGTCCTTACCTTTGGTTTATCATGACTTTGCTGACGTCTTTTCAGCTGCAAAAGCAGATAAACTGCCTCCATCCTGTCCTTATGATCATAAGATCAAAATTACTGGCCCACCTCCGGCACCAGGACCAGTTTACTCTCTCTCAACGCAAGAATCAATTGCGCTTCAAGACTACATTGCGGAAAATGTAGTGAAAGGATTTCTTTGACCAAGCAATTTGAACACTGGTTCCCCTGTCCTATTTGTACCAAAAAAGGACGGCGGACTTTTCCTTTGTGTTGACTACAGGAAACTGAACCAGGTAACCCTGAAGAATGCCTATCCAGTACCGCCTATGTCACATCTCCTTACCCTCTTCCATGGAGCTACTTATTTTTTGAAGTTAGACCTTCAAGGTGCCTATAACCTAATTTGCATTAAGGAAGGTCATGAGTATTTAACTGCAATGAGAACCCAGTTTGGCAGCTATGAGTATACCGTCATGCCTTTTGGCCTCTGCAACGCTCCTTCCACTGTTCAACATTTTGTCAACAACAGTTTTTATAATCTTATAGGTAAATACCTCGTGGTATATCTTGATTATATACTAGTCTACTCAAGAAACCTTGAAGATCACATTGCACATGTGCGAGAGGTGCTACAGCAACTTTGCAAGAATGACCTGTTTGCAAAAGCCTCTAAGTGCGAGTTCCATTCCTCTTCTCTTCATTTTTTAGGTGTTGTAGTCTTGCAGCAAGGACTATTGATGGACCCAGCCAAGAGCAAACGCATTTTGGACTGGCCCCCACCTTCTTTGGTTAAATCTCTTCAAGTTTTCCTTGGTTTCAGTAATTTCTATAGAAGGTTTATTGCGCGTTACGCCTAAAAAACCGTGAATCTTACTAACCTTCTTCAAAAAGACACTCCTTTTATCTTTACTGAGCAAGCTGCTTTGGAGTTTGAAGCTCAGAAGAAAGCGTTCACCACTGCTCCGATACTTGCTCACTTCAACGAGCTAGCTTGCACTATTGTCAAAACAGACGCAAGCGACTATGCGATTGCAGGAGTCATCTTGCAGTTTTCTTCTTCCACTTCTCTCTTTCACCCCATAGCTTTCGAGTCTCGCAAGTTGCTTAATGCAGAGCTTAACTATGAGATTCATGACAAGGAACTTCTTGCAATTGTTTATTGCTTGAAGAAATGGCGTTCATACCTTTTGAGTCCTAGGGAATCCTTTGAGTTTTTAACTGATCATAATTCTTTGAAGTATTTCATGAGTTCAAAAGTCCTCACACGTAGACAGGCACGTTGGGCCAAATACCTCTCCAAGTTCCACTTTACAATCACGTACCATCCTGGGAAACAAGCGGTAGTTCCTGATGCTTTATCAAGTTGGGACAACGTTTACCCAGGGGGGGGGGGAGAACCTTTGCTGAAAAAAAATCCTGAAAACGTTAAGACACTCTTCTCAACCCAATCTGCCCATCTCAGTTTGATCATTGCTTGCTTACAAGATTTGGCTTCCAAACTCCAACAAGCTCAATGCAACAACCCCAAGTGAATGGAACTTCCGCAAAAGTGGAAACTTATTAGATAGTAGTTACAGTATAGATGATAATGACTTTTCAGTTTATGATAATCGTATAGTAGTACCAGATAATTCTTGCATTAAGTTAGATATCTTCGAGTCACGGCATGATTCTCCGCTTGCTGGTCATTATGGGCAGGATAAAACCTACCAATTGATTGCACAAGACTTCTACTGGCCTGGTATGACCAAAGAAGTAAAAGACTATGTTAGCATGTGCTATGATTGCAATTGTAACAAGTCCTCAAAACACCGGAAGTATGGGCTTCTCCAGCCACTTCCAATTCCGCCTCGTCCTTGGCACTTGCTTTCTATGTATTTCATCTCTCAATTACCTCCTTCTAGTGGATATGATGCTATTCTAGTAATAGTAGATCACTTCTCAAAGATGGATTTATTTTTACGCAGTAATGTGACAGCCTCTTCAGAAGACTTGGCTAAGTTGTTCATAGAATATGTATTTTTGAAACATGGCCTCCCTGATAATATAGTTAGTGATCGTGGATCTCTGTTTGTCTCAAGCTTCTAGACCTCGCTATGCCAACATTTGAAGATCACTTGCAATTTATCAACAGCTTACCACCCCAAAATGGATGGGAAAACCAAGCAAGTTAGTCAGATCCTCAAACAATATCTTTGAATGTATGTTGCCTATCAACAAGACGACTGGTCGCAATGGCTCCCACTAGCCAAATTTGCCTACAACAACTCCACTCATTCCTCCACCAAACAGTTGTCCTTCCAAACTCTTTATGGTAGAAACCCGACTTTCTCCTCCCTTCACGTAGCACCTTCTCAACCTGCTACCGATTACCTTGAAAAAATTCAATCCCTTCAATTGCAACTTCAAACCAACCTCGAAGAAGCAAACCAGCGCTATAAGGAGCAAGCAGACAGATCTTGCACTTCGGCTCCAACCTTTGCAGTAGGAGATCAAGTATGGCTCAATGCTTGCAACATTCGCAGCACTCGCCCAACTCGCAAATTCTCCGAAAGAAAGCTTGTCCCCTTTAAAGTAGAATCAGTCATCTCCTCTAATGCCTTTAAACTTCCTTTACCTGCAAAATGGCAAGGTATCCACCCGGTCTTTCATGTGTCTCTCCTAGAGCCAGCTCGAGTCCTATACCCGGGCAAGACTCATCCCCCTCCTGAACTGGTCACTTTCCTCAATCATCAAGAGTGGGAAGTAAGCCGTATTCTGGATTCCAGGTTAAGCAAAGGAAAACTTCAATACCTTTTCAAATGGTCTGGCTTCCAGTCCAACAAAGATTGCACCTTGTGGGAACCAGCCCATCACCTTTGCAATTTACCCAATCTGATTTGAGAATTTCATGCAAGCTACCATTGAAAAACTTGGCAATCATGATTCTTTCCCATTCAATCCCATCCAATTCCATTCCATTCCACTCCACATTTCATCCCATCCATTCCATTCCACTCCACATTTCATCCCATCCAATCCCATTTCACTCCATTCAACATTTACCTTACTCAATCACATTCCATTCCATATTCCATCCCATTAAAACTCATCTTATTTCACCATCATTTCATCAGTTAAATCCTCCATCTCACTGTTTTATTCTTTTCTCATTTTCCCTTCATTTCCAATTATTATTAAAAATAATAATAATAATAATAATTCTATTTTTTAATACAAAAAAAAAATAATAATATACATTAAATTTTAAAGTTTCTTTTATTTCTTTTTCTGCATCCTTCCAATTCGCCGTCAATTCCGCAACCATGGACCAAAAGGTATCAAGGTCTTCATTGTTGATCAATGCGGACATTCTTCGTAGAACCAGCACCTCTGTTACGATGTGCCTCTCAAAAATCTCCTCACACCTCGCAACCCAAGCTTGCTTTGGCCAAGCATTCCATCCACCTTCCTCCAAGAGCTCTTCATACGCTCTCTTCCTTTGGCCACCCGACGTGCCTTCTCCAATATCGTCCGTCAGGCGCCTAGCATCTGTTTTGACCGGCAATACAATTGGCCCCGGCTCCGCTTTGCCTGGGCCCTCCATCCCTTCTGTCCCAGTCAATTCCTCCCTTCCATCTCCTTCATTTCCTTCTTCTAATTCACCCGCTTCCTCTTTGTTCTCTCCACTTCCGTTTCCTCCATTTGCCTCTTCTCTTTCCGCTGCGTTTTCTTCTTCCTCCCTTGCTTCCTTGGTGATAACTCCTACCGGTTCTGCACTGGATACCTCGCCTTGCACCCCAGCATTCATCTGGTTCCCCGGGTTTTCAGTCGGCCTTTCCGAGTAAGGTGGTGGTGGTGGTGGTGTGTTAGTAGTATATCTTTGAAAACAAGGAAACACTAGCAAACAAGCAAACAATTAATTATTATTTTGAGTTCATTGGTTAGTCCTGATTAGTACTCACCAGGAACTCAAGTCCCCAAGTATTCAATCTCTGGCAATGGTTGTATTTCGTAATTAACCCTTGGCGCGGACCTACAACTTTGCATCTCCCTTGATGATTTGGAAGAACCCTTGACAGTCAACTAAAAATTTATAGGGAAGTTGCACGCCACCTTGAAAAGGCAACATTGCTTGCATTTGCCTCGGAGACCTCAGACGGCAGTACTGGGAATACATCCCTCGTTGCAGCAAATACAGTTTTTGCAACGGCGGGATGACGATGACAACATTCTTATAAAATTTATAAAATCTATTGGGCAATGAATTAAGTAACGTATAAAGGGTATACAGTAATAATTAAACAACTTGAAATCAATGAGAAAATTTACCTGAACGCTTGCAGGAGCTCGGGTCTTTATACCCGGGCAACTGTCATGCTTTGCACTTAAGGATTATTGTCTTCACCACTCCAACATGTCCTCTCCTCAGTACCATCTACCTCAGTCTAAAAGCGTGACACAAATAAAAGCACAACATCAATGGTGCGATCTGCTATTTCCTCTGGCTTGCGCTGACCTTCCAATCTTGGCAACCAACTCAGTATATACTTGCAAACCTCGCGGTCAACTCCATACCGGTTGACCATCCATTATGAGATCCAATCTCCTTGCCTGGCCAATCAACAGCCTTGGACTTCCATCTTTGGTCATGCATTGTTTGTTAGTTTGCATTTACGTCTAACCAAGCCATCACTACTGTATAGTTTGCAATTGGACTAGTCCCTACCCTGCATACACTATTACCCCTCATTTGCATTACCTTCAACGTCACTTGCTCCTATCCCAATTTGTCATGCAATTGTACGCTCAGATTCTACTGTCTCGCACTTACACTAAGACCACGGATCTATACCACTGCTGCATTTCCTATTCTTTTCCTGTCATTCATTGCCTCACCGCTTCACCTGTAGTTAGCTCATCACCAGGTTGTATCTAGTCACTTCAGATTACCTTATAAGGACTATCCCCTTGCCTGATGATTGTCTCCTCAGTTAGTTAATTTCATACGTTCTTGCACTTTGCTGCAACCTAGTTATCACATTGGACTCAGGTTGAGTTTCCTTCTTTGGAACACCTTCCATTCATCTTGCTGTTTGTTGAGTGGCATAACCAAGTTTGCACATCACAACTGGGTCTCGCTATTCACACTTGCCCTCACACTTGGTATTCCTTTGCACTCAGGATCATCTAAGAATTTCCCTATAGTACGTGGGGTGGTTGTGTGACACAATGAATGACACAAACGGAGTAAAAAACAAAATAACAGTATGAACGTTTCCAAGGTCTTAGCGTTAGTGCAAGACAATAGAGGGCAAATGTATTGGAGTTTAATGGTTGAGACCTGAGGGAGTGAGGTCTGAAGCAATGCAAATATGAATATGAAGTTTATGCAGGGTAAGGGACTAGTCCATTTGTTTACTACACAGTTGAGGTGGCTTGACTAGCATGGGTGCAAACTAGCTAGAGCATGTGACCAGTGTGGTGGTCTTTTATAGACCCAAGTTGGAATAGGCTCAGTAGCAGCGGGCTAAGAAGGGGAAGCGTACTCAGCAATGGTGCCACTTTAATGCAGCAAGTTGCACTGCGGGCTCAGCAGGAGTCAAATTGGGCTCAGCATCTGGAGAACCGGGATGGATGGATTGGATTGGATTTCTCGTGGACTGCACAGATATATCTCAGATATCTGGAATGGAAAATTGGGCCAATACCAAAATGCGCAGGGGGCTCCGAGTTGGGCATGGTGCAAGACTGCTTCATGAGAAGGAAAAAATGGGTGGACATAATGGCAGGTGGGCAATACAGATGGATATGGGATATGGGACATGGGATATGGGTTGTGGATTACAGGATGGGGAGGATAGGGTTGAGGCCAGGTTTCTGTGCATGGGGTTGTATTTCATTATTCTTTCTTGTTTCAGGTTTTACTTAGGATGGGTTGGAGGGGTAGGCTACTTAAGCCGCACCCTCAAACCCAATATCATGGAGTATTTGAGGAGGAGGATCATTGGTTGTCATAGGTTTTTGGAAGGATCTTTACTCTCAATTCTGTATCTCTCAGTCAAAGGTTGAAAAATTGCACTCAGGGTTTAGAGATGCAGGGGATCAATAACTTCCCAACTTGGAACCATTAAAGGAGAAGTCATCTTCTGTATTCCACATCTGGGGGTCTGACTGGGAAGTAATCTTTAGTTCCTTGTCTCTTGAAACTAACAAGCACAATGTCCCAGTACCACCCATTGTCAGCCTCCTGGATGCCAAGACCCTTGCTATCCTTTAGCTAAAAGATGTAATAGAATAAATAATAAATATATTATTTAATAAATGCAGCAAAAATCTTTAAAATATTTGGATAAAGCTTATTTCAAGGTTAATTGGTTTGGTTATGGTTTTTGTTATAAATCAATATAGATAAATTGATTATTAAATATTTTTATAGAGAGGCCAAAAATATATTGGAGATCTTGAACACCCCTCTTCATGGATTTCAGTATTAAAATACGTAGTCCTGGTTACTTTGGGCTCTTTATTTTAAAGGATATTTTGCCCAAAGATAATATGTATATAAAATACACGGTGCAGTGGCAGGGCTTTGTAACCAAGCTGCCACGACAGAGAAAGGATAATGAAACTCACTGGTATATTATTTAATCCTTTGGGTATTGTTTTGTGAAGTGTGCTGATTGGTTCAACCTGTATGCTGGGTTTATAAGGTTGTTCAGAAGTTTAAATTGATAAAAAGAGGTTGAAGATAGATATTATTGGTCACACTAAGCCATAAATCACTTACTTATCTCTTATAAGTATTTGATTACCTTGGAACGGTTTCTGTATGTAAATATAACTGGGTCTCTGGGTATTAATTTCCTCAAAAGAGCTCCTTACTTATAGCTTTTGGAGTCCCAATATTATCCTTCTGAGTGGTACAGGGGCTCAAAGGGACAGACAATGAGGCTAGCAGGGTAGCCAATGGTATTCTTTCACGTTTTCTTAATTCAATAGCATGGGTAGCATCTAATTCCCCAGAGTACGTGAATTATTCTACTTTATAATTGATATTTGGATGTGTGAATAACACTCATCTGGCCTTTTAATTTATTATTTAATTAATGATCCTTAGTAAATGTTCCCAGTAAGTTAATAATTATTTTAATAGAAATTCCTATGAAAATTCTTATGTCAGGTGAGTTCTCATTATGTATTAAATAAATTGAGTAAAATCATGATATTCATTTTACTCCTTATTTTCAAATTTCAGCTGATTTTCTAAAATAATTACTTAAAAATATAAGTCATGGGTATTCATGTAATATTTTTACATCATTAGTTTTCTTAGTATTTCACAGAAATATTGATGTCTATAAATTATCATAATAGTATATTAAATTATTTTAATATATTTTTAGAAGTTGTCAATGTCTTATTTTTGAAATTCTTGGTACTTTGAATTATATTTAATGAAAAATAAGTATCAAGGTTATTTAAGTATTTTTAAATAATTTTATGTACTTTTAGACTATCTAGTATCCACAGGAACATTTATTACATATGTAGAATGTCCCGCGTGGGTTGTAGCATTTTTAGGCAGTACCTAAGTTTCTCAGGCCGCCTGTCACTTTGTCAACCCATAGTTCCGCGGCTCCGTACTTTTCAGAGGCCTGGGGATGCGTACACAACTTTGATGGAGTGAAAGAGCTGTATCTCAGCCGCGTGCGGGTGCGTTGGCTGCTGCGGCCGCGTGCGGAATTGTGACAGAACACATTTCCATCCTTTACTCCTAAAATATACACAACACCTCAATTCTGACTGAATTTTAGGTGTAAAACCTATACGTGACAATACGTGTGAAATGTTTAATTGGCCAAAAAGTTCAATATTGGTGCCGTGGTATTTTGGTCTTTCTTTCCATAATTATTTAAAAATATTTCAAGGGTAGGGTCAGTGGGTGACCCTACCTACTTTTGGGTTTACAATCCATTTTTGAAATAATATTTATGTTTTTTCCACTCCTTCAAAGGTTATTATTATTTTTTTTTATGTTATTTCTGTTATTTTTAAAGCTTGCTCTGTAATTGTAGCAAGCTGATGCCCATCAACCATTGCGGGGTCATCTAAAATTACCCCCAAACCTCTTCCTCCTCCTCCTACTCCGGTTTCTCAGAAACAACCCACGTCAGGGGTGGGATACTGTGTTCCTTGTTCCAACAATGGTGCCAATCACAAGCCCTTTTTAATCAGGCTGCGGGACTATCCTCACATCCGGTTGAACACGGAGGATGTTGAGCAATTCCATGAGCAATAAAAAGGAATTGCCGACGCGGA
This sequence comes from Puccinia polysora, assembly GCA_025617555.3. Lineage (NCBI taxonomy): Eukaryota > Fungi > Basidiomycota > Pucciniomycetes > Pucciniales > Pucciniaceae > Puccinia > Puccinia polysora. The sequence continues at coordinate 54,148,846 of CM062623.1, forward strand.
AGGTGCGACGGGTTGGGATAAGGCTTGGCTTGTTGTCCTCTTCATCACAGACAAAGAGAAGCTTTGAGATGTGGAGGAGATGGAAGGGTATAAGGAAATTGATTGCACAAAACTGAAGGCGGGAATCTTGGCGCTTTGGGGAAGGCTCAAACCTTTGTTCTGGGAAAGAAACTTCAAGCAAGCCGCGGCGGGAACAAGCACAAATGGCCAAGTCTGGACGCAAGTGCAATTGGGGGATTATGTATCAATGTTTGATTGGATCTATTGTTACCTGGCAAAGAACAAGGTGATATCTGGGAAGAGGGGTACAATGAAAAGGGAGTTTTTGGGAGGACTCAGTCCCCCACTCCGCGGGCCGGTGCAGCGGCACCTGTACAATAACAACTTGGTGAAGAGGTCATTGGATGGGAGTATTGGGCTTCTTCTGGAAATCCTTGTCATTCTTTGGGCATTGGAGAGAAAGCTGGATTTGGAGGAATTGATGAAGGACACAGCAAGGTTATTCCCAAAGGTACCTTAGAAGTCCGCTTCCCACATTCTGGAGGCACCAACGCAAGCTCCAGCTGCGGGTCCCTCGAAAACAAAACACGCTCAGGCCACACCACCAATAACAAGCCTGGAGGTTAACAAAATGACCAAATTGATAAAGTATTTACGGATCTTTCTGAGTCAAATTTTAAGCCTACTCACCTTGGGGGAGTGCTTCCTTTTTCAAATCTTCCCGTGTGACGTTTATGCAATTACTGCAGGGACAAGGGGCATTGGTGGTTGGGGTGCAATAAAATGAAAAAGGACTCAAGGCAGGATTGGTAGTGGTGGGAATGGGATTCATGTTTCCAACGGGAAAGCAGATCTCCTGCAAACATGGGACACTGACTGTCATGGAGAAAGTGCGCGCAAGGAAAAGAATTGGTGGTAACTGCTCAAGATTTGCTGGGGATTGTCACCAGTCCTGGGGTAGGGCAACAATGGTGCGTGGAAGCGGAAGTGAGGGTTGTTGGATTTCAGATAAATTCCTTGGTTAAACAGAAGAAATTAAGAGGTTTAAGAGGGCTGAATGAAAACAGCCATCAGTCAAAAGAAATCACCAAGAAGAGACTCAAAGAAAGTAAAGAGTAGAGACACAAACATCAAGACGTTGAGGAAAGATACTGATTGTAGAGCAGGATTTAGAAGCTAGAGGTTGAGGACAGATACAATTGAGACAATTCTTTTTAAGAAGAAGATAACATCAGAATTGAAGAAACAAGAAGAGACTGAGATGACATTGGGCAAGTTTGTACCAGAAAAACTCGGTTTGAAGAGTTACCGTTGATGAGAGGTTGAAGTTGCGGGTTGATATTTTGAGGAAGTTTGAGAAAGCGCGTGAGAGGGAAGTTGAAATAGAAAAGAAAAAGAGTGCAAAGAATGGATGAAAAGAGATAGAATCTGAAGTGAAAAGAAAAGAATATCCAGTTTAGATTTGATGGGACCAAATTGGTAGGTGGAGTCCTGATTTGCGGGAGTGGTTAGGAAAAAGAGGGTGGTGCAAACGCAGTTTTTCACACGGCGTGACATACAAGAGACAGGCAGAAGATGGAGAAGGAAAAGTTTAAAGGCAAGCACATTGAGAAGAGACGGGAGACTAAGCAGAAATTTCAACACTCCCCGTGGCTGGTATGACTGAAGACGCAATTGGTTGAGATGGGTCTATGAGATTTAACAGGTGAGACAAGGATTGATAAGGAAGAGCCTTGGTTAGGCCGTCATCTTTCATTTCGCCAGAGGGAATCAATTTTACTATGAGATTCCCAGAAGAGAGCTCTTCTCAAAGGGCTTTAGTTTTGATTTTGATGTGACAAGTCTTTGAGTTGCAGCCAACTTCTTAAGTTTTTCATCAAGGCCTTTATTATCTATTTAGTGGAGACTGGGTTTGGGTTCCTTCTTCCAGAGTTTGGCGACCAAACCTTTCATCCAAATAGCTTCAAGAAAAGAGTCTACCAGAGGATTTAATTCTGCTTTGGTATTTGAGTGGGTAGCGTTTTGCTGGCAGTAGCTACTCCAGGAGAGAAGAGATCCAAAAAGAAGAGACAAATGCCCAGATTGCAAACGTCTATTTTCCAAGTTGTTGCTCCAAGTGGCGTTGCTGAAGAATCTGATTTGAGTGTTGGGTGAGTGAATTTGAAGAGTAAGCTTAAGGTTCTTGGTTGAGTTGAGGTACTTCCAGCAACGTTTGAGTTCCCTCCAATGACGCATCCCTGGTTTCTCATAAAATCTAGCAAGACTCAATACAGAAAAACTCAGGTCTGGTTGGGTGAGACATGCAATGTAATTCATGAGAAAAACGGCTGATCAATAATTGATCTTTAAAGATTTAAACTCTTTGTGTTCTTTGTCCAAGGCAGGAGTGAGGTTTGCATTAACGGTGAGGGGAATAGTCGAGGGTTTGCAGTCGCTCATTTTGAGTTCTTCCAAACCGTGATCAATATTTTTATGTTGGGAAAGGAGGATTCTATCGTCAATTTGTTTGTATTTCATGCCAAGAATAGTGTTGGGTTCGTGGTGAATGGAATTAGGGAATCAATTCAGGAAAGAATTTTGGAAGTCATTCCCAGAGCCAACAAGAATGAGATTGTCGACATGGAAAAATAGGATTGAGTTCTTTTTATAATTTATATATAGGCAAGGATCAGAAATAAATTTGTGAAACCCTTGAACCTGAATCCGGGACGTGAGAGTATGGAACCAGTTTGCTGGAGATTGTTTAAGACCGTAAAGAGATTTGTTGAGAATGAGATATTTGTATTTTCTTTTGCTTCACTTTGGAGTTTTGATGATAACCTTTTTGGATAAGGGGTCATGAAGGAAGGGACTTTTGAGGTCAAACTGCTTAATAGGAAGAGAATGATAAAGACCAAAAAGAAGCGCCATTCTGAGAGAAGCCACTTTACCGGTAGGGGAGAAAGTATCAAGATAATCAAGACTGTAGATTTGATTGAAACCTTGAAAACATAGTTGGCTTTTGTAAATTAGTGGGTTGCCATGGCAGTTGTCTTTGATGCGATAGACCCAGGTGGTATTCAGAGGATTGATGGGCTTGGGTCCATGGCAGTTGTCCCACACTGCCAGATCCTTGATGCCATTGAGTTTGGAGTCCATAGAGGCTTCCCATTTGACGGCGTCAAAACATTTTTTTTGCTTGTTTGTAAGTTTTGGGAACGTAGTAATGATGATAACCATATTGAGAGGGAGGATTGAGAGACCAACAATCCTGTAATCCGTATCTGGGAACAAGATGAGAAGCAAGATCACCGGAGGAATCAGATGTTGAATCAGAGGAAAGTTCTTCTGGCTGAGGAGCGTCAATAGGAGAGGTAGGGGAAGAGGGAGATTGAGAGGATAGAGGAGGCAGAGATAGAGAGGAAACAGAGGGAACAGAAGGAAAAAGAATATCGTTGTCCGATTTGGGTAAAAGTTGATCAACAGAGAAAAAAAAAGAGGAGGGAGAAAGAGGAGAGAACGGAGAAGGGTCTTTAATGATTTTGAAATGCTTAGAGGAAATAATAGAATTCTATGGAGTTAGTATAAGATATGACAAGAGATTGGGGTTGTAACCCACAAGAGCACCAGCAAGTCCTTGATGCTTAAATTTCTCGCCGCGAGAAATTTTATATTTCAGATAGGCCACTTTAGAGCCAATGGGATGAAAGTAGCTAAAAGGGAGAGTTTTATTAGTAAAAAGTTGATAGGGAGATAGAGAATGAGGATTTTTAGGAATTTGATTAAGAGAAAAACAAGCCGTTTTCGAGATTTTGGCCCACAGGTTATGCGGTAGCTTTGAACTTCAAAGAATAGCTCTGGTGGATTCCGTCAGAGTTTGGTTGGTTCTTTCTATTTTGCCATTGTGTTTGTGGTGGTATGTTTCCGAGACTAGATGTTGAATAGAGTTAGAGAAGAGGTAATTGTTGAGTTTGGTGGAGGACAATTCTGCACCACCATCAGTGCAGATAGTGGCAGGAAAGCGGTTTTGTTTTTGGCGTTTGTGATTGAGAATGGTCTTTAGTTGAGAACTTGCATTGGAATTGTGTTGAAGAGGAATGGCGGATATGTAACCAGAATAATTGTCAACAATAGACATTATGTAGTTCATGTGATTTCTAGAGGTAGGAGTAATGGGACCAATGAGATTGATGTGAAGCTGCTCGAATGGTTTTGAAGCTTGCGATTGGGTCTGTTTAAAAGTTTTCTTGGTGAGTTTGGTAAAGACACAGTCTTCAAATTAAAAATTGGAGAGAGACAAAGTGGAAAGATTGGGAAAAAGATTCTTAAGGCAAGAGGGACTGGCTTGACCAAATGACTCGTGCAAATACTTCAAATTATCTGTTGAACATTCCTTTTTTCCCTTTGCAAAACATGGCACAGTTTTTGATTGGTTCCAACAAGCAAGGGTTGGTTCAGGATGAAGAGACTGCCTTGGATGAAACCGGAGAAGACGGTTTTGGTTTTGGAGTGAAGTTGGAATTGAGATCCGTGAGAAACAAGGGAGCATCCTTTTGATGAGATTAGATCCCCGGGACTAATAAGGCTGATTAAGGGATTGGGAACGTAAAAACAGTTCAAGAGCGTTACCACGGAGTTTTTCCAGGAAAGTTGAACTGTTCCTTTTCCTTCTATTGCAAGCTTCGAGCCTTCTTTTCCTGTGTTGATGAAATTGCCGTTAGGACAGAAATCAAGATGAGTGAAGAAATCAGTTGAGTTGAACATATGAAATGAAGCTCTGGAATTGAGAATGATTCAATTGTCAGGATTGGCTTTCTCAATCCAAGTAGTCAGTAGGGTGTGATAATGAGCTACTTCTTTTCCCTTAGAGTTCAACTTGAATTGAGCTCTGTAGAGCTTCCCAGTTGGCTTGCACTTCCTCCCACCAATCAGGAGCGAGATCTTTGTGTTTATGCCAGAATTTGTCTTTTGAATGGTCTGGTGAGAGAGGGTTGTGAAAACCTCTCTTGCATCAAAGTTCTCATGGAAAACGTTTCTTAGGATTTCGCAGAGCAACCAAGGCAGTATTGGTGGATTTTAATTCTTTGAAATTAGATTTTGATTTGTTTTCTAATTGAATAAGGTGATTGAGGACTAGATCAATGGAGATGCTTTTGTTGGAGTGCATGATTTTCTGTCAAAGAGAGTGGAGAGAGGATGGGAACTTAAAGAGGATGAGATATGACAGTATGTTTTCAGGAAGATCAATTCTAATATCAAGCATTTTCTTCATGGAAACTTTGGTTTCTGTAATGAAGGAGTTGATTGCTTCGAGCTTGAACTGTTGGTATAGAAATTTGTTGAAAATCCTAGCTTGATTTGCAGTTTGAGATGAGGCAAATCATTCTTTAATAGTTTGCCAGAGGAGCTTGGCGGACGTAATATTTGAAGGATTGAAAACGTTATTGTGCGTGATTGAATCTATTTGAGAGAGTAGAATAACACAAATTTAAATATTGTCCGTCGAGCCTAAGGTTTTAGTATTGTCTTCCAAAGCTTCTTTTACACCTTTGAGTTCCAGTAGCATGGTCATTTTGTCTTTCCATATAGAGTAGTTTTTGTCCGTAAGTATTGGGATGGCCTCCAGCGCAGCCTTGAGTATGATCTGGCGGAATCTGTTGTTACTTGATCCCTCCATTAGTCCGGTGGAGCTTTTTGAGATTGCTTTTGGCTTTTAACCGTGTTGGATTTCAGATGAATTCCTTGGTTAAACAGAAGAAATTAAGAGGTTTAAGAGGGCTGAATGAAAACAGCCATCAGTCAAAAGAAATCACAAAGAAGAGACTCAAAGAAAGTAAATATTAGAGACACAAACATCAAGACGTTGAGGAAAGATACTGGTTGTAGAGCAGAATTTAGAAGCTAGAGGTTGAGGACAGATATGATCAAGACGATTCTTTTTAAGAAGAAGATAAGATCAGAATTGAAGAAACAAGAAGAGACTGAGATGAAATTGGGCAAGGTTGTACCAGACAAACTTGGTTTGAAGAGTTACTGTTGATGAGAGGTTGAAGTTGCGGGTTGATATTTTGAGGAAGTTTGAGAAAGCGCGTGAGAGGGAAGTTGAAATAGAAAAGAAAAAGAGTGCGAAGAATGGATGAAAAGAGATAAAATCTGAAGTGAAAAGAAAAGAAGATCCAGTTTAGATTTGATGGGACCAAATTGGTAGGAGGAGTCCTGATTTGGGGGAGTGGTTAGGACAAAGAGGGTGGTGCAAACGTAGTCATCCGCACCGCGTGACATACAAGAGACAGGCAGAAGATGGAGAAGGAACAGTTTAAAGGCAAGCGCATTGAGAAGAGACGGAAGACTAAGCAGATATTTCAACAAGGGTGTTATCTACAGAGGAGTTGGCGGCGTTGGAAGGATGGATTTGGATGCCAAGGAAGGGATACTGCCCGCAGCTCCTACGCCAATTGCGCGCATTCAGGAAAAAGATGGACCGCTGGTGAATCCAGCGGGGAAGAAGAAGGCGGTGGAAATTTTGCGCAGGGTGATGGGGAATGAAACAACTATTCCCTTGACCTTTAAGGAGTTGGCAGAGGTGTTGCCGGTAGTGTTAGATGAGATGGTTGAAGTGAAAAAGGATTGCGGGAACAATAGGATCACTCCAATGGTGCAACGGGTTAACTTGGCTTGGGATGACATGGAGCGCAAGCTAGCAGGGATGAAATAAGTTTCAACTGCACTGGCTTACGTTTCAATGAATATTGCTGGAAGAAAGGTGTGGGCGCTGGTGGATAGCGGTTCTATGGTTAACCTCCTCCCTTCTAGATTGGTTGATGAAATGGGATTGGTTTGGCTGAAATGCGCAATGGGGCTTGGCGGGCTTAGAGCGGGGCGTGTTGCGCGGATGGGGTTGTGGAGGAGAAAGAGGTTGAGGTTGCAAGGGTCCATAAACCTCTTTCTTTTCTATTGTTTGATTGCGGGGAGGCTATTTTAGGACAGCCATTCATGTTTTCATTCCAAGCGCAAATGATGTTTGAATGAGAGGCAGGGAAGGAAGATTTAACGGTGGAAGATTTGTCTGGAGGGCTATTAAAAACAAAAATCTGCAATCAGGGGTTGGGGAAGTGGATACTGGATTTGGCAAGAGAGGAGGAGGAGGATTTCTGTGCGGAGTTGGTTTGCAAGGGTGGTCTGGAGGTAGATTTTGACTAGTCAGCCAAGGTTACCGCACAGAGCAAGCTCTTGCTTTGTGCGGGTGGTCAACCAGTGAGGAGCAGGTGGGGAGAAGGAAGGAAGCGCGGGATGCGCAAGCACCGGAAGTAAGTTCCTTTCTTCAGTGTGCATTGCTGGGAGGTACTTCACAAAATTACTATCATTGTGCCACACTTGTGAGCCAAGGAAAAAGCCGCATTTTGGTTTTGACTAGGACTGATGGTAACGGATGATGCAGATGGCGTGGTGCAATGTTTGAAATTATAAGCCGGTCGCGCAAAAGGTCCATCCCTGGAACAAAGAAATGCCGCAGGATCTCAATGGACCACTGCAACCAACCCCTTGGGAATCTCCACTGAAGGTGACAGGGTGGGAAACGCAATTGGAACAGATTATGGATGAGCCAATTGCGGCCCTTAAATTTGGACCGCTGGGCTGGTTGAGCGCGGAGGGAATGGATTTGCTGACTTTGTTACTTGTTCTCCGGCAAAGAGCACTCAAATTTGGACCTGAAGAGCGGGGAATGTTAAAGGGCAAGATAGGCAAACCTTATGTGATTCTGACGGTTCTTCAAAAACCTTGGCAGATCAAGCCAATTCCAATTTGGCGGGAGGTTTGAAGCCCTTCTTGGAGCTGGTTGCCCAAGCATGTGGGGATGGGTCTTTACAAGCAGTCAACATCAAGTTACTTGAGTCCAATCTTTGCAGTGGTTAAGTAGGATGGGAAGTCACTACAGATTGTTTATGATCTGAAGCAGCTCAATTTGTTTATGATATGAGATGCGGGATGACCTGATCTGCGTGTGGACAAGTTTCTGGATTCTATGGCAGGACGCGGAGCAAAGCTTGGGCAAGTGAAGGAGTAATATCCCAAAGGCGTGGGGATGATCAAGGGTGGTCACCAGCTGACCAAGGATGCAATGGTGAAGATTTGTGGAAAGGATGGCAAATGGTGGCAGGAAAACCTCCCGGTGGTTCTTTTTGCAGATCAGATTTTGGTGAAGAGATCAACGGGTTATTTGCCACACAAGCTGCTATTTGGGCAGCAACCCATGCTCCCAGTTGACATTGAGCTGGAAACTTTTCTGGGTATCAACTGGTGGAATGTCAAGATGGCTGCAGAGCTAGTCAAGGCCCCCACCAAGCAAATCCTGTGACGGGACAAGATGCTGGAGAAAGCGGCTGGAAGATTGAAGGCAACCTGCACAAAGTCCATCAGCTACTGGGACAAGCGCTGCGCACATAAACTCCGGGATTGGTTGTGGAAGGGGGAATTGGTTTTGCTTTACAACTGGAGCCTTGAAACTCAGTGGGGGAAGTGGTTTGCTAATTGATGGAACGGGCCTTTCTGAGTGAAATCCAATTTCACAAGAGGTAGATACCAGCTGGAGGAGTTGGACAAAACTCCGCTCAAGCGCAAGGCTGCGGCTTTGCAGGTGAAATGATTCTTTGCGCAAGGCTCAACTTCATTTGATAAGACGGCTGGGTCAGATAGCAAAGGGAATGATAACATGGATCCTTCCTCCAAGGATGAGGCCGTGCGGGCGCCTTGCCTCCGGCAGAGTAAACAACTGCAGGCCGCTGGGGACAGAAGCCAAGTTGGGGGGGAACAATGGATGAATAGGGGATATGACTGGAATTGGTGAGGGGGTGCTCAAGCCGGTCCACATCTGGAATAACTTGACACCCAAGAGTGTTTGTTCCCTTATTTTCTTCTCTCTAGATTGGCTTTGTGGATTATTGCTGGCTATGGATGGTTTCTTTTAGGTACGTTCTTGGCAAAAAGCTGGGTCCGCCAATGCAAGGAAAATACCGGAATCCAGATGTAAATGCATGGACAATTTCCAATGGATGATTCAGAAAACTAGGAAAGCACGTTGCACAGTACGGATGTGGGTAAAAGAGCAAAGGTGCAGGCTTGGAAACGGGACAATGTTCCAAAAAAAAATCTCTCTCTTTAAGTTTTCTTGGTTCTCTTATAGATGGAAGGTAGGGATGGGTTTGGGTGGATTCTGTTTCTTTCTCTCTCTGAAGGTTGTGCGCGCGCGGTGTGGTGCACCATCCTGGACACCCTGGCCAGTGCGGAGATTTCAATTTTTTATGATTTTTCCTTATCATCTTTCATAGGTATCATTATCAAAAAAAAAAATCTTTGATCTGGAACAGGCTTCCATTTGGTTCCCAGCTTCCCTCTTCCCTCTTCCCTCTCCCTGCCTGCATTCACTCCTCAAGAACATCTTGGTCTCACTCACTCATCCCCACCAAGCTCAGTCTTGAGTTCACAAGATTCATACATCCATCCAGAGCTCCCAAGTCATCAAGAGTAGCAGGGATTGTGGTCTGACTCAGTGTCAGTGGATCAAGAGTTGTGTTAGAGTCTCCTTGAGGGCTTGGGGTTATGAAGGTTGTGGTACATAGATACCTATGTACAGGAAGATGGACGTGTGACTCAATAGACGTAGATGGAATTCTAACTGAGGAATCCAAACCATCCGATTCTTCCCATCATCCTCCATTGATTCAAGTTTGACCATGATGAACGGCTTGTTGATTGATCAAGCACTTTGCTTGAGATTGATTGATTGATCAACATCATCATCATCATTATCATCACCAAAATCTTGAGCAGGACAACTGAATCAAAGAAGGAGGGCAGAATCAAAAGTATGTCATCTTTGACCATCCCAACTCAACCATCCCACCACCACCCAGGAAACCATCTCTTAAACCCCTGAGACGCTCTCACAAGCCAGCAAGGAAACTATCTATCCTAGATAAATCTCATCCAACCCTAGAATACAAACTACTCTCCAGACTGAGCTACGATCTATCCACCCATCCCCCCAAGACAACCAATTGGCTCAACGTCCTCCTGGCCCAGGCTATCATTTCCTATTGTAGCCTCCTCCACGGTCTCAATCATGACAACGGCCGTCTACCTCATTTGGCCGACTCAAGCGGCCGTCCATCAATCCCTTTTCCACCTCCTAGCTTATTGATCTCCTGCGCGGCTTGTCCGTTGCCCGCGCGGGTCTCTTCTGTTGCCGATGCCCGTTGGACACCTGCCAGCGGTCATCCGCGGCCTTGGAAGTTGCCCAGGCCCATCAGGATGCCTGCGGGCGTCCCTCTTTGGGTTTCTTTTTCTCCGAGTAACTGTTTGTTTCTTTTTTTCTTCTTCTTTCTTTTGTTTTCCCATGATCTTGATCCTTGAAAAAAAAAAAAAATCCGCTCCCATTTGTAAATCTCTCTTGTAAATATTCCACAGGCCTCTGGTCTATAAAAGGAGGGGCTCTCCACTGCTTTTTCTGGGCATCAGACATCAGATCATCAGTTAATAGAATCATCCATAGGGGTGTGTGCCTGTGTCCCCCCCATCATCGTGAAATTTGAATCCTGATCCTTATCCTGGGTATATCTCTGATTGCCCCCTGATCCATTTTGACCCTGAGTCTTGGCCCCTCTGTGGCTTGATCCTTATCACCAACCAATAGCCTTGCTGGTTGAAGAAAAATTCTGTCTGTTGAAATTTTTGAGTGTGTTATACCACTCCTTGATCCCTTTCTCTGACCATACTGGTCCTGATCCCCTGATCACCTTTTTGGAGCCAATCACTATTGATTGAACAGGTCTTATTAAGCTTAAGACCTGGAGTGTTATACCTCCCTTTATTTTCTTTGGAATTGCATTCTGCCAGCCTATTCTTGAGTCCCTTGAGAAGTGTTGAGGTTATCCTTGCTTCAAAATCAGTTACTGTTTGCTTTGGAGCTTCTTAAACATTGTGCTTTGTCTTGTACAGCCACACTCAGTTATCTGGTACCCTTCAAGCGCTTGATTGCGGAGAGTTGGGCAGGTTCCTTGAGAACCTGGAGGTTGCTTGGGTTTGAGTTGATAATCCCCAATCTTCTGCTGACAAACAGAGTTATTAGCTTGTGGGCGTTGTTTACATACAACAGCTTTTGTTCTTTGAACTCTAAGAGGACTTTAACTTCTTTTGTTCAAGTTTTTCCCTGCATAATCTTGTCTCAGATAGTGCTGTTCCACCGCTACCGAACTATTATCATCCTTATCCTCTACTCCTTGATTCCTCATTTACCAGGTTCTGGACCTTGATCTTGGTTACATTTAAATATTTTTGTAACACTCAGGAGGGCAGGCTAAACAGCACCTTTCCCCTCCACAGAACTGCTACGGCCTAGCACCGTTTGGATTCTTACAGCGGCTTGTGTCCTTTTTACTCTATCTGTTCTGTAGATGGGTACGGGGAACTGTGTGAAAGTTTTTCTGGGGCATTCAAGGTACCTTGAGCGGATACTTCTCACTCTCACAGATTCTTCACTCTTGTGGGTTTCTCTCAAAAGCGCAGATCTTGCACCTGGATGTTCTTACTCTCACCAGATACTCTCAGTGGCATGGATCCTTCTCTCTGTTGCAGATCTAGCGCGTGGCTCTTATTTTTCTTGAGGGTCTCACAAAGCCCAAAGGCTACTCAAGATGGCCCAGATAAAGTCCATATCTTTGCAGATGGGCGCTGCAATGAATACAAGATGGAATGAAGGGAAGAAGGAAGAAAAGGGGGCAATCCGCCTACGCCAGCCAAGTCCTCATCACATCCTCCGCGTCTGTAGAAGCTTTGGCTAGGGATTGGAAAGCCACCAGGACCTTGCTTTGTGAATTGGTGGTGTGCGCTTAAGGAACCAATAGGAATTGCTAGAGGAGTTTTTCCGCTTTTTTTACCATTGCATCAAACCTTTCCAAGGGGAGAGCTGGAACCAGGGAAATCTTGTTGGTTTTGGGATTTGCGGCCGGAGGAGTTGCAGCAGCTGTGGGCTCCAGTGATGACTTGATCACCACAGGAGACGGCGCACGCGCGGCCTCCAATGATGACCTGGGAGCGGGTGAGGGTGGTAACAACAGTGGAGATGACAACGGAGGAGGAGTTGGTCTTGGAGGAGTGGGAGGATGCAGTGCTGGTAGAGGGAGAGCTGGCCTTGGTGGGGGTGGAGGAGGCGCGGGCAGATGATTTGGAACCCTTGGGTCCATTGCTGGTACATTCATCCAAACCCCCGCAGCCCACTTGCGGGCAGCGTTCCAAAAGTCCACAAAGTTTGCAAAATTGTGGCGCCTCAGAGGTCCAGCCTGGCGGAAACGCAAGCCAAAATCATGGATCTTGTGCGGTGGAGGATTTTGAGGGGCGTGTTGCGGGCAGTTGCAAGGAGAGCCAGGCGGAGTCCACTCATTTGTTGAGATCTCCTTGTTGCTCAAGATCACAAAGGAGTTGCAATGGGTCCTCCTAAGCGGGGGACCTTAAGGACAGTTGCACCCATTCTCTGCAACAGGGAGCAGCGTTGGTTTACGGGTTGGCACAGGACACAGGCGTGCCAGACCAGAAGAATTTGGCATGGAATGCCGTTCCAGCTGCAATAGGTACAGGACATATTTGTTGAGGGGTGTTGGATGGGGTTTTTTTCTTTTTCTGTCTTTGGTCTGATGAAGGGGTGTGGTTGGAAGTGGTATAGCTGGGGTATGGTGGGAGGCAGGTGAGATAGTAGTGGATCTCTGGGGACAGAACTCAATTTGGGGGGGATGTGGTGGCCTTTAATAGAGGCAAGCTGGAATAGGCTGCGTGCTGCGCGCTCAGCAGTAGTGTCAGTGTCAGAATCCTGGATGCCAAGACCCTTGCTATCCTTGAGCTACCAGAGGTGATAGAATAAATAATGAATACATTATTTAATTAATGCAGCAAAAATCCGTAAAATTTTTGGATTAAGCTTATTGCAAGGTTAATTGGTTTGGTTATGTTTTATTGTTATTAATCAATATAGATAAATTGATTATTAAATATTTTTATAGAGGAGCCACAATTATATTTGGGATCTTCAAAACCTCTCTTCAGGGATTTCAGTATGAACACACATAGTCCTGGTTACTTTGGGCTCTTTAGTTTAAAGGATATTTTACCGAAAGATAATATGTATATAAAATACCCGGTGGAGTGGCAGGGCTTTGTAACCAAGCTGCCATGACAGAGAAAGGATAATAAAACTCAGTGCTATATTATTAAATCCTTAGAGTATCATTTTGGGACGTTCACTGATGGGTTAAACCTGTATACTGGGGTTATACAGTTGTTCAGCAGTTTACATTGATATAAAGAGGTTGAGGACAGAAATTATTGATCAGACTGAGCCATATATCACTTAATGATTTCTTAGAGGTACTGGATTACCTTGGCACGGTGTCTGGATATAAAAATGACTGGGTCTCTGCCCATAAATATCCTCAAAAGAGCTCTTTATTCTTAGCTTTTGGAGTCCCAATATTATCCTTCTGAGGGGTAAAGGGGCTCAAGGGGACGGACACTAAGGCTAGCAGGGTAAACAGTGGTAGCCTCTTACGTGTTCTTGGTGATTTAGCACAGGTAGCATCTTATTCCTCAGGTTATGGGAATTATTCTACATTTTAATTGATATTAGGACGTGTGAATAACACTAATCTGTCCTATTTATAAATCATTTAATTAATTATTGTTCGTCAATTTTCCCAGTAAGTTAATAATCATTTTAATAGAAGTTCCTACCGACATTCTAATGTCAGGTGAGTTCTCATTATGTATTAAATAATTGGAGTAAAGTCATGATGTTGAGTTTACTCCTTATTTTCAAATTTCAGTTGATTTACTAAAATAATTACTTAAAAATATAAGTCATGGGAATTCATGTAGATTTTTACACCATTAGTTTTCTTAGTATTTCACTAAAAATACTGATGTCTAGAAATTCTCATAATAGTATATTAAAGTATTTTCATATACTTTTAGAATTTGCCATTCTCTTATTTTTGACATTCTTGGTACTTTGAATTATATTTGATAAAAAAAAATACGTATAAGGGTTACTTAAGTATTTTTATATAATAATATATACTCTTAGATTATCTACTATCCACAGGGACATTTATTGCATATGTAGAATGTTAACATGTGGGTTGTAGCATGTTGACGCAGTACCTAAGCTTCTCAGGCCGCCTGTCACTTTTTCAACCCGTAGTCCCGCGGCTGCATACTTTTCAGAGGCCCAGCACTGCGTACACAACCTTGACAGAGTCTCAGGGCTGTATCTCAGCCGCGCGCGGGTGCATTGGCTGCCGCGGCTGCATGCGGGAATTGTGACAAAACACATTTCCATTTGTAACTCCCAAAATATACATAACACCTCAAATCTTACTGAATTTTAGGTGTGAAACCTATACGTGACAATACGTGTGAAATATTTAATTGGCCAAAAAGCTCAATGGTGGTGCCGTGGCATTTTGGTTTTTCTTTCCTTAATTATTTAAAAATATAAGTAGTTGGATTTCAAGTGTGGGGTCAGTGAGTGACCCAACCTAATTTGGAGTGGAAAATCCATTTCTGTAATAATATTTATGGTTTTCCTACTCCTTCTTAATTTAATTTCATGATTATTATTTATATGTTATTTTTGTTAATTTTCAGCTTGCTCTGCAATAGTAGCAAGCTGAAATTCCCCCACTCCAAGATATGGCTATATCTGAAAAAAATCTGGAGCATGTTGGGAGAAAATTAACTTCATTTTTGTTTCAGTTCCTTTTGCTGGCCCTGTAGTTTCTGAGATGTATTGGTCCATCAGGTATGTTATTCTCTGGTAACCATTATCTTTGTCTTCAGATTCTCCTTTGTATCTTACTAATTATAGTCTAACATCTTTTCCTTGTACTATCTCTTTTTTGTCTCTCAATATCCTGCGGAATTTCCCTTTTTCTTTCACAGGTTCACGTTTTATTGAGATTATTGTTGGAGGGAGGTTGCTACCTTCTCTTGGTTCAAAGTGTTTGACTAGGCTAACCGGAAACAATGTGTTTTTTCTTGATAATTCTTCACTCAAGATCACTCCCACAGCATTTTTGACATGCATCTTTTTGATAACAAATGGTTCAACAAAGGCTGGTTTCAGCTTTATGTTACCTTCTAGGTTGTTGAAATTGGTAGTAGATATCAAGATCTGATATCCTATTTTAAAGTTAGGTTCCTTATGTGATTTGTCCCATCTTTTTTTGTTGTATTCTACTGCTTCTTCTACACATTTTTTAGCATGATTAATTGCCAGATCTATCATCTTATTAAAGTCAAGAGATGTTGGATGAATAGTGGCTAGGTTTTAGTTTAAGTTATTCCTAGGGAGTTTTGGAATCAATCCTCTTTCTTGTATTTAAGGAGCTTCTTTGGGAGTAGAATGTTTACTGCTGTTATAAGCCATTTCTAGGGCTGGGAGTAGGCTTACCCAATCATTGCAATAACCATCTGAGTTTTTGTATTCTAGACCAAAGCTACAGAACCTTCTTAACATATCTTCTAGGGTCTGTATCATTATTTCAGCTAATCCATCAGTTTGCGGATGGTATGCTGTAAAAAATGCTAGAGTAGTACCCAGTATATCATTTAGATTCCCCCAAAACTCAAAGGTGAATTTGGGGTCTCTGTCACTGATTATAATCTTGGGTATACCAACATCAGCTATGATCCTGTTCCAGAATATTAAAGCTACATCCATAGCACTATCTTCTTTGTGGTTAGGTAAGAATTGTGCCTTCTTAGAGTACCTGTCAACTATAACTAGGACAGAGTTATATGAATGAGTACCTCCAGGGGGGAGGTCAATGACAAAATCCATATTGATGATTTCCCATCTGGTTTTAGGTTCAGAGATTTTCTGTAGAATTCCAAACCTTTTGCCAGTAGTTTTATTAGATTTTTGGAAGGTCTCACAGCTAGTAACATACTTCATAGTGATTTCTTTCCAGTCTATCCACCAAGCAGTTTTTTTTACTTTTTCCAAGGTTCTTTCTGTGGATACATGCCCTGATGGAAAGTTTTCATGGCATTCCTGGAGTATATTTTGTATATTTTGTTTGTTGCTTATTACTAATACGCTGGAATGTTGGTGTCTATAGCAAAGGAGACCATCCCAAAAGGTAAACCTTCCTGCTTTATAGGGTTTAAGTAATGAAGCGGGTAGACCATTTATCAGAGCTGCTTCTGGGGATTCACATTCCATAATGGTAATCAGCAGCTTGATTTCAGGAGAGTAGTTGTCCCTTGTTAGGTTGAAGAAAGCAGTATCTAATTCACATAAGTGGATCCCCATTATTGGAGCATTAAATGCAAAATGGTTGATGTTCAGGATAGGAAAGATATCTTGATCTTCAGGGTCATATGCTGGATTGTTAGAGTCATTAGGCAAAGCATTCCTACTTACACTATCAGCATTCTGATTTTTAGCTCCAACTTTATGAAATATAGTCATCTGAACTCTGTACCTGAGCATATGTGTTCTGGGGGTTTTCATGTTCATAAGAGTTCTTACAGCACTACAGTCCGTGATCACTTGAAAAGTGGTGCCTTCTAAGTAATATTGTAGCTTTTCTATTGCCCATACTAGAGCCAAAAATTCCAACTGACTGGCTCCATATCTCTTTTCTGTATCTTTGATCTGTCTGGATATGAAGAGTACTGGTTTCCCTACTGGTATATCTTCTTCTATCCTTTCTTGATGTAGAGCAGCTCCCAACCCTTCCATACAGGCATTAATGTACAGTTTGAAGGGCTTGGAGTAATCTGGTTGGATGAGTAAAGGATCAGAGTTCATAGCTATTTTTAGTTCCTCATATTTTTCTAATCTCTCATGACTCATTTCAAATAGAGTGTTGTTGTTGCATACTTCATACAGACTCTTAGTTAGCATAGCAAACTTTGGTATTTATTGTCTGTAGTAACTTCAAAAACTAATGAAAGACAGTAACTCTGTTTTGTTTTGAGGCATAGTTCTATCCATGACAGCAGCTATCTTATTTTGATCAGCAGCTAGAGTTAGAACAGAGACTATATGTCCTAAGGCTTTCAATTCTCTGTAAACAAAGTTGCATTTCTTCATGGATACCTTCAATCCTGCTCTGGAGATAGTCTGGAGTACTAATCTTACTTGGTTGATATGAGTATCCCAGTCATCAGAGTATATGATAAAATCATCTATATATACCATCATCCATCCTTGTCTGATGTATGTACCTAGAACTGTATCCATTGTTCTATGGAAGTGTGATGGGGCATTCTTTATGCCAAAGGGCATCCTAAGATATTCATATATTCCAAAATGACAGATTATTCTCATAAACTTCCTGCTTTAAGGGCTTATTGGTATCTGGTGGAAACCTTTAAGCATATCCATAGTAGTGATTTACTTGGCCTTGGACAAGTTATGCAGAGCATTATCAATCCGGGGTATAGGATAATAATATGCCTGAGTATAATTATTGAGCATTCTGAAGTCTCCTATCATTCTTGAGTTGTCATTATGCCAAGCTATGATAACAGGTGTGGTCACAGCTACCTGCTCATTATGCCCTACTTTCCTTAATACTTGTAAGTCTGTTAGCTCTTGGATATGTTCCTCAAGAGCTTTTCTAGACTTAGGACTAGAAGGATAGGCTGTTCTTCTTAAGTTTGGAGGACAAGGAGGCTCAATGGTCAATGTTAATACCGTATCATGTCCTTTAATATCCCCAATGGGATGATCTTTAGTAAAAAAAGCATTTTGGTTCTCAAAGCACACTCTCAATATATCTTTCTTCTGTTCTTCAGAAAGTTTCATATTCAGAGCTGCTTGAGAGAAGTATTCATGTTCAAAGTATTCTCAATGCTTTTGAGAAGTAGATGAGGGGAAGTTAGATTGAATGGTGCATTCTCAAATTTTTTGTCCCAATTACCACCCACTTTGAAGTATCTCCCTTTACTCTGGAACACATCTCTACCATATAGAAATAAGTCATCATTACCTAGTATCAGGTAGTCACATAGTCCATTGAGCAATACTAGTATGAGGTAGTATTATAGGATCAGTACATACTCCAACAGCATTCATGGTAGATTTTCAAGAGCTAAACTTGGCTTTTAGGATGGGAAGAAGGTGTTCTTTCCAATTTGGATCCCATTTGTTTAAGAATTCAGCACAGACACATGAGCAGTAAGCTCCACTATTCAGCAATAACGTTATAGGTCTGTCTTTATACAATCCTGTTGCATAGCAAGTTTTAACAGTGGTATAACTTTTCACACTCATAGGTTTAACTGTTAATGGTTAGACATCCGTAATATGTCTAGGAATTCTGGTAGGATCCCATTGTGGGGGCAAACAGGAATCCCCATGGATGTTATTGATCTCTAAAAAATTGCCTATATCTCCTTCTATAACATTAACAGGGTTGGTCAAGATCAATTCACATTCAGAAAGGGATCCTTCAGTATCAGCTATATCTTCATAGTTCTGATTCCCTTCAACCTCCTGCTCTCCTTCCAAGACTGATATCTTTATTTTTGGTAATTGGAAGTCTTGTCTCATATGCCCTGTCTTGTTACAATTCCAAAAAGTCCCAGGAATCCTCTCTTTATCCACATTCCTCAATAGGTTTCTTATTATCAAAGTTATTTATCAGAGGAGGCTTTTATCTGGTTTTTTTATGTTTTAGTTCTCTTTGGGTCTAGAAGGGGCTTTCTTGTCTAAACCATTCATGTCTGTTACTTCTTCTAGCACATTGATTAGAGTTTGCAAGTCAGCATCCATACTCATCCTAAATCTTACACTATAGTTAAGATTTTCAGAACAGAGGTTGAGGAGTCTTTCATTTACTTCCTCTTTATCAGCATCTGGATAGAAGAAATCTAGTTTTTTTTCTGTTCCAAGCACCATTTGTGAGGCTTATCCTTGGAGGGGTCAAACAAGGAATTTTCAAAATTTTTCATCATTTGAAATTATGATGCATATCATTAGAAAATGATGTAATTACATCAGAGGTTTTTTTGGTCTCAGAATTAGAGGCTAATTGTTGTAAACCGTTTTCCATTTTTGAGCTAGGGATATAATCTGATCCCAATATTTCTTTGCCTTTGACTTTGGATGGGAAGAGGATCTCTGCTTTCCTTATCCTTTGCCTTTCAGTTGGGCTAATTGATCGCAAGGATTCCATTGTTCTACGTAGGATACTAACTCTTTCCTTGGAATCATTTTCTGAAGAGCTATCTGGGTAGCTTTTGCCTGGGAGATTATATTTTTCATAGATACCATGTCCTCTTTGGCTTGGGCTTCTTTGAACTCTTCCCAATATTTCACGTGCTCTCTGACTAAGTCTTTGATCCTCGCTTCCTTGTACAAATTCTTCTGGGGTGGCTGCAGGGAATCTTCTTGTAATGGAGGGTGGCTTGATTCTACTACCTTCTCTGGCTCTAGGTTGGGAGGGGGAAGAAGTACTTGGTGCTGTTCCTTGTCCATCAACATTTGATTCACAGGTTCCAGTCCCCTCATAGTTGTCCTTATTGGTGGTCTCATGGTTACTAGGAGCTTTTGGCAAAGATCCATAGGAGGGAATTCTTCCTGAGGCTCTTGTGTTACGTCTATTCATATTTGAATAAAATTTTTATAAGTATTTTACAGAAAAAATCCGTAAAAATAAATTTCATTCAGAACTCACTTAAGTTGATGTTCAAAGGTACCAAGACTTTATTGGGATTAAATTGATCCTTAGTAGGTAATCCTACGGGGTCTTGGTGTGTTCCAATGAGGTCTCCACCTGCCCAATCAATATTTTCAGGGCTTCCAGAGATATCTGGGACTTCTTGATCCAATAAATCAATTTCAGTGGCGGCCGTTTCTGGTACAGGAGGGTTCACTTATGTAAAAAATGTTATTTTATTGGTAAAAAAAATATATTAATATTATTTTAAAAAAAGAATATGGTAATACTAGTTGTATAATTACTTTTATATTTCAAAAATTAATTTATACTGTATTTCTTCCAAGTTCCTTAATATGGCCTGGAAGTTGATACGCCTCTCAAGATCTTCTTTTTCAAGGAGTTTATCTAAGTGTTTACGTGCAGAAGAGATATTAAGTTTCTCAGCTTGAGTTAAAGCTTTTCAACCAGTAGGTTT
The DNA here is from genome assembly GCA_025617555.3 of Puccinia polysora. Taxonomy (NCBI): domain Eukaryota; kingdom Fungi; phylum Basidiomycota; class Pucciniomycetes; order Pucciniales; family Pucciniaceae; genus Puccinia; species Puccinia polysora. The sequence continues at coordinate 54,169,021 of CM062623.1, forward strand.
AAAATTTTGAATATATTCTTCTTTTATTATTTTTAAAATATTTAAATAATATATTATGAATTCTGAATTGGTTTTTAAATCCATTTCAAAAGAATTTAATGATCAATCACGGTTATAAAGTCAGATAAATCTATCTTTAATTTTACATGAAATGTCTGGTCCAAGGTATTAAATATAATAAAATGGAATATTTCCCAGCCACAACCCTGATTGCCAGCCTCCGGGATGCCAAGACCCTTGCTATCCTTTAGCTACCAGAAGTGATAGAATAAATAATAAATATATTATTTAATAAATGCATCAAACATCCATAAAAAATTTGAATTAAGCTTATTGCAAGGTTAATTGGTTTGGTTATGGTTTATTGTAATAAATAAATATAGATAAATTGATTATTAAATATTTTTATAGAGGGGCCAAAATTATATTGGGGATCTTTAACACCTCTCTTCAGGGATTTCAGTATGAAAACATGTTGTCCTTGTCACTTTTGGCTCTTTAGTTTAAAGGATATTTTACCCAAAGATAATATGTATATAATATACACGGTGGAGTGGCAGGGCCTTGTAATCAAGCTACCCCGACAGAGAAAGTATAATAAAAAGCACTGGTATATTATTGAATCCTTAGGGTATCTGTTTGGGACATGAACTGATGGGTTAAACCTGCATACTGGGGTTATAAGGTTTTTTAGCAGTTTAAATTGATATAAAGAGAATGAGGAAGGACATTATTGATCATAATGAGCCATAAATCACTCACGTATCTCTTATAAGTACTTGATTACCTTAGCATGGTGTTGGGATATAAATAAAACTGGGTCTCTGCCCATCAATATCCTCAAAAGAGCTCTTTATTTATAGCTTTTGGAGTCCCAATATTATCCTTCTGAGGGGTACAGGGGCTCAAAGGGACGGACACTAAGGCTAGAAGGGTACCAGTGGTAGCCTGTCGCGCTTTCTTTGTGCTGTAGCAAGGGTAGCATCTAATTCCTCAGGGTATTGGAATTATTCTACTTTATAATTGATATTTAGACGTGTGAATAACACTTATCTGTCCTATTTATGTATTATTTAATTTATCATACTTAGTTAATTTTCCCATTAAGTTAAGACTTATTTTAATAAACATTCCTACGGACATTCTGATGTCAGGTGAGTTCTCATCATGTATTAAATAATTTGAGTTAACTCATGATATTGATTTTACTCTTTATTTTCAAATTTCAGTTGATTTACTAAAATAATTATTTAAAAAAATAAGTCATGGGAACTCATGTAATATTTTTACATCATTATTTTTCGAAGTATTTCACGAAGATATTTATGTAGAGGAATTGTCATAATAGTATATTAAAGTATTTTAATATATTTTTGGAAGTTGTCATTGTCTTATTTTCGAAACTCTTGGTACTTTGAATTATATTTAATAAAAAATAAGTATCTAGGTTATTTAAGTAATTTTATGTAATATTATGTACTTTTAGATTATCTACTATCCAAGGGAACATTTATTACATATTTAGAATGTTCCCATGTGAGTTTTAGCATGTTTAAGCGGTACCTAAGCTTCTCAGGCCGCCTTTCACTTTGTCAACCCGTAGTCCCTAGGCTGCTTACTTGTGAGAGGCCCAGGGCTGCGTACATGACCTTGACAGAGTGAAAGAGCTGTATCTCAGTCGCGCGCGGGTGCATTGGGCGCCGTGGCTGCGTGCAGGAATTTTGAAAAAAACATTTCCATCCATAACTCTTAAAATATACACAACACCTCAATTATGACTGAATTTTAGGTGTGAAACCTATACGTGAAAATAAGTGTGAAATATTTAATTGGCCACAAAGCTCAATGGTGGTGCCATGGAATTTGAGTTTTTCTTTCCTTAATTATTTAACAATATAAGGAGTTGGATTTCAAGGGTGGGGTCAGTGAGTGACCCTACTTAATTTTCGGTGGAGAATCCATTTATGTAATAATATCTTTTTTTCCTACTCTTTCTTAGGTTAATTGTATTATTATTATTTTTATGTTATTTCTGTTACTTTTGAAGCTGGCTCTGCAATAGTAGCAAGGTGACAGGTGGGCTTGGCAGGGAAAGCGATCTCAGCAATGCGTGCAGCTTTGCTGCAGAAAGTCATGCTGCCGTCTCAGCAGCAGTTGAATCAGGCTCAGCATATGGAGAAGCGGAATGGAAATATTGGATTGGTTTGGACTGATTGCGCGCGTATTGCGCATTTCAAGAGGCAGATCCAGTGCGCGTTGCATGATGCGGATCCAGATTGCGCGTATATATCTTGGATATCTGGAATGGAATTTTGGGCGGATACAAACATGCGCGGGGGGCTCCAAGTTGGGTGTGGCGCAAGGCCGCATCATGATAAGGAAAAACCGGGTGGATTTAATGCCAGGCGGGTAGTACAGATGGATATCAGATATGGTACATGGGATATGGGTTGTGGATTATGGGATGGGAAGGATAGGGTTGAGGCTAGGGTTCTGTGCTTAGGGGTTTTATTTCATTATTCTTGCTTGTTTCTGGTTGTAATTAGGATAGGGTTGAGGGGTAGGCTACTTAAACCGCACCCTTAACCCAGATATCATGGAGTATCCAAGGACAGAGCATCATCCGTTTTCATAGGTTTTTGGAAGGATCTTTACTCTCAATTATGTATCTTTCAGTCAAAGGGCAAACAGTTGCACTCAGGGTTTACAGACGCAGGGGATCAATAACTTCCACACTTGAAACCATTAGAGGAGAAGTCTTCATCTGTATTCCACACTGGAAATGGGAACCCAAGGGTTATTGATACCCAGGGTGAAGGAGCGGAGCCTGAATAGATGGTTGACTGAGGCAGTGTTGACTGTGAGATTTGCAAGTGGGTGCTGAGCCAGCCTCCAAGGATGGAAGGTCATTATGCAAGCCAGTTTTGTTAAGCGGAAGGCATCATTGATGTTGTGATTCTATTTTTTCACGCTTATGGACTGAGGCAGATAATATTGAGTAAAAGGATATTTAAAAGTGAGAGGAAAATAATCCTTAAGCTTGAAGCATGACAGTTGCCCAGGTATAAATACACAAGCTCCTGAAAGCTTTCAGACAATTTTCCCATCAATTCCAAATTTGTTACAAATACTGTATACCCCTTAGCATTACTTCCTTGTCTTTTAAATAGATTTATAATTAATTATGTTGTCATTTTCATTCTGCCGTTGCAAAAACTGCATTTGATGAAACAAGCAATGCATCCCTATTACCGCCACGCAAGGTATCCAAGGCAAGTGCAAAAATGTTGTTTGTGCAAGGTTGCTTGCATGTTCCACATAAGTAGCAAGCTGGTTGTGGATTTCCAAGCAGTGCCTGGAAGGGAGGTGCAAAGTCAAAGGTCTATGCCACAACTCAACTACCATATACAGCCAGGGCCATAGATCAAGTTCTTAGGTATTTGGAACCTTGGAAAGTTGAGGCTTAGACACTAACAATAAATCAAAAATAAAGAAATGAAATTGAACTAATATAATCTTTTTTGTTTGTAGTACTGCCATGATTTTTGCAATATTGCACTAAAACACCTCCGCCCTTGCCGCAATATACTGGGTTGATTGGGTTTGAAGTGCACCGTGAAGTGCAAGCTGAGGAAACACAGACAGTTGAACAGGCAAGAGAAAGAGGAACAATGAGTGAAAGGGAGGTGGGAAAGGAAGAAAGGGAGGAAAATGAAGAGCAAGGAAACATGTTAAATATAGTGCTGAATTTCTGTATGACTTAGAACCAGCATGGGCTGAACAAAGAGAATACAAAGATAGACGTGAGAAAAATAAGAATCATAAGAAAAGAAAAAGAAGAAAAAAAGATAGAGCCCTACAGCTTGACCGGAGATGAAAGTTAGGAGGGCGGTTAGATTGATATTGAAGAGATTCGAGGAGCGGGACGGTAATTGATGTAGTAGAGGTAGATGAATAAAAGGTCACGGGAAGATGGACTGGATAGAAAATAGATCAGATTTAGATAAGATCAAGATACTGAGAATGTGACATCTTACCAGGCAAGGATTATTTGAGTTCAAATGGAATGATACTCGGGAGATTGAATGATGATTTGAACAGTCATACGAGACAGAGAAGAAGAGTAATTGAAAGAAGAATATAGAGAAGAAGAGTAGTTGAAAGAAGAATATAGAAAAGTATTAAGAGAACAGAGAAAAGGAGAATCTCGAGAAGAGGAAAGAAATCAGGAACACCATGGGACCATCCGCTACAGATGAGATTCCGCGGACAGATGAGAGTGGGCGGAGAGCACACTAAGTAGCGCACACAGAGGCGCGGATCGGAGAGGAATGGTGTGTGAAGAGAAGCAGAATCTTAACACCCCTCGTGACTGGTAAGAGGGTAACAGAGCAGCCGGAATTAGTTGAAAACTTCCTGTTGAAGAAGTTTCAGGGCATTGATTGAAGTTGGCTTAGTAAGAGAGTCCGCTATCATCTTGTTGGTTGAAATGAGAAATAGATCAAACAAGGAGAGAGAGAAATCCTCCCTTAACCCTTTTGTTTTTATATCAATATGTTGCAATTTAGAATGAGATCCAAATTTCTTTATCTTATCGTCTAAACCTTTATTTTCAATGTAGATGGTCGGTTTGCATTTGAGGGAAGGATGAATTTCATCGACAAGATGGGTGATCCACTTAAGTTCTAAGTAGCAATCTAATAAAGCATTGAGTTCAGATTCCGTAGACGAGTAACTTATATTTCTTTGTCTTGAGGAATTCCAAGCAACAGGACTGCCATAATGAAGGATGATAAATCCTGTTTGTGATTTACGAAAGGTGGGATCATCTCCTTAGGTAGCGTCGCTGTAACCAGCTATAGCTTCCTGAGAAGGATCATACTTAAGTGTCAATTTGAGGTTCCGGGTCGTCTTCAGGTATTTCCAGACCTTCTTTACTTCTCTCCAGTGAGACATGCCAGGCTTAGTATTGAACCTTGCCAGGCTTGAGACAGCAAAAGCTATATCCGGTCGAGTATATTGAGAAAGATGATTCAGAAGACCAATCGATGACCTATAGTTAACGTTGAGACGGGAAAATTCCTCGTGTTCTTCATCTGACACCGGTTCTAGATGAAGATTTTGAGTAAGGGGTGTATTTATACTTTTACACTCCATAAGGCCTAATTCTTCTAATCCTCGATTGATATGATTTGGTTGACTAAGGAGAATTTTGTTGTCCTCAACCTCCATTAACATTCCAAGGATGGTATTCGGAGGATGGCACAAGGAGTTTAAGAATCTTTTGAGGAAGTTGCTAGCAAATACGTCAGATTTACCAACGTGGATCAGATCATCCACGTGAAAGTAGATTACTTCCCTGGATCGAGAGTTGAGATAAAGACATGGATCACTCGTAGATTCGACAAAATTCTGAGATTTGATCCAATTAGTGAGGGTCTCATACCAATTCTTGGGAGATTGACAAAGCCCGTAGAGTGATTTCTTTAGTTTAAGATATGGCGATTTACAGTCTGACCCTTCAGGCGTTCGAATGATCACCGTCTTGGTTAGAGGAGCATGGAGAAATGCTCCCTTCACATCAAATCGTGTGAAGGTCATTTTTTTTTTAAGCCCATAGAGAAGCGCGAGACAAAGAGAACCTAGTTTTCCAGTGGGTGCCCAGGTCTTGTCAAAATCCACGCCTTGGATTTGATCGAATCCTTGTACGCAAAGTCGTGCTTTATATTTAACCGGTTCGCCATGACAATTCTCTTTTATTTTGAATACCCAAAAGCTATTCAATATGTTATCAGGTTCATTGTAGAATTCTTCCCAAACTTCCTGTGATTCGATAGAGTCCAATTCTTCTTCCAACGCCTTCTTCCATTTGGGCCATTCAGGACATTTTTGTGCCGCTTTGTATGATGGTGGTTTGAAATAATGGTGAAATCCATATCTTTGGGGTTTTCTAATTTCATGGCGCGGTCTGAGACTGGTCCTTGGATTAGTAGGTTGAGGAATCTGAGCCATAGGAATATCAGAAGAGGGATTTTCAGGAGAATCAGAAGAGTGGGAATCGGGAGAGCTGGCTTCTTCAGAATCAGAGTTGGAGTCTGGAATTTCAGTACCGGTTCCTCTCATAGCGTATTGCTTATCATTAGTTGAAAAGTTGGTCTTGAATGAATCTAATTCAGATTGAGAAAACAGATCTAGTCCGGGGGATTCAAGGAAGGGAAATCGGTCTAGCCAAGTTTTGAGAAATCTGACGTGTTTTGTTTCAACAATTGCGCCAAGAGAGTTAAGAATAAGATAGGAATGGAAGGTTGGATTGAAGCCGATCAAGATACCCTCCAGTCCCTTCTCATCAAATTTACTTCCTTGTGGTATTTGATTATTCAGATATATAACAGAAGAACCTACAGGCTTCAAGTAATTAGTGGGAAGAGTCTTACCGAACATGAGTTCCCAAGGAGACTGTTGATTACCTTCTCTGGGGACTTGGTTTAGCATGAAGCAACAGCTTCTCGTAACTACATGCCAATAATTTTTTGCCAATCTTGAGGAAGAAAAAGTTGCTCGAGCTGACTCGACGATTGTTCTGTTTGCTCTCTCGACTCGTCCGTTATGTTGAGAATGGTAGGGTTCCGAGGTTATCAACTTGATATGTTTTTATTTTGCGAATTCTTTGAGATTGGAGTTAACAAACTCAGTTCCCTTATCTGAGAAGATCTCAGATGGGTAGTAGCCCAATCTTTTATGCTCGGTATTGAGAACAGTCTTTATCACATCTGTAGTTTCATCTTTTGAAGTCAGTGGAAACGCCGCGAGATAACTGGTGCAGTTGTCTATCAGAGTGAGAATGTAATGGTGACCCGATTTAGATTGAGGAGAGATAGGACCAATAAGGTCCAGATGAATTCAATCTAAGGGCTTACTCGACGGTTTGGAAATCCCAGTGAAGGGCGATCTTGTGATTTTACTTCTGATACAGCTATCGCACTCGAAGGAATTGAGTTCTTTGTTGGAGAAAAGGTCCTTCACTAGAGGTTTGAGAGTGGATATTGAAGCATGTCCATACATTTTATGTACCTCAAGCAGGGAGAATGGGCGACTATTCATATGTTGAGAGAGATTGACCATCTGACTTCTGTTTGCGGATTTGGGTTTTTCTATGACAAATAGGTTGTCTCGAATCATCCCCTTCAGTACTAGTTCACTACCTCTGGTGACCAAGAACCTATTATTCATTTGAGTTAGACTACACCCTTTGCTTGCCAGAAGACCGTGACTAATAAGATTAACGACGATATTGGGTACGTAGACACAGTCTTCTAGTGTGACGATCAAATTGTTCCATTCCAGTCTGACAGTTCCAGTTCCACATATTTTTAGGTTAGCTTCTAGTTTGCCGGTTTTAATCTTGTCCAATTCTTCTTGGAGTTTAATAGAGGAAAAAAATTAAGATTGTTGAATATATGGACATTAGCTCCAGAGTCTAAGAGAAGGTTTGGGTTTTTATCAGCGTTGATCCAAAGGGTTAACAAGGCATGGTAGTTGATTGTAGGAGGCTTTTTCATTTTATTTTTCCATTTGTTTTGCTGCTCGATCCACCATTCGGGAGCTATTTGCCGATGTAGATGGAAGCATGAAGATTTGGAGTGAGGAGCTTTTGGATCATGGTATCCTTCTCAACAACTCAACTTTACCTTCTTCTCATCCTTATGAGATTTAGTTTTTGTCGATACCAAGGAGACGTCCGCAGATGATTTACCAGGATTTGTTTGCGCTTTCCTCTTGTTATGGTACTGAGTAAGATGGTTAAACACGGTTTCTACCGTTAGCTGTTTTTCAACATGCATTATCTGTTGCTTGAGGTTTTCTAAAATCGTTGGAAACTTGAAGAGTACCAGATACGCAAGAATATCCTTGGGTAATTTGATTCCAACGTCCGTCATCCTTGTAATAGATTTACGCATTTCCGTGATGAAACCTTCAATTGCATGTTCGTTGAAAATGGAGTGAAGAAAATGGTTGAAGACCCTTGCCCTATTAGCCGTTTCCGAAGAGGCAAATTGTTTTGTGATTTCAGACCATAGGAGTTTTGACGAAGTCATATTGGAGGCATTGACTACATTCGCATGAGTAGTGTTATCTAGTTTTGATAGGATAATAGCTCGGATCTCTCTATCTTGTTTAGAGGAAAGAGGGCCGGAATTTCTTGTGATAGCGTCTTTTATGTCCTTCAAATCAAATAGCATGAGCATCTTGTCTCTCCAGATCGAATAATTATCTTCATTTAAGGGAGGAATAGCGTCAACGGAAGCTTTCAGGGCCACCTGGTGAAAGAAGTTGGCTGCTCCGGCTGGTTTGGTCATAGTTGCGTAAGGATTCGTAGTCTAGATTTGGTTCTAGTTGATTGGTGAATTTCGGCTTTTAACCGTGTTAAATATAGTGCTGAATTTTTGTATGACTTAGAACCAGCATGGGCTGAACAAAGAGAATACAAAGATAGACGTGAGAAAAATAAGAATCATAAGAAAAGAAAAAGAAGAAAAAAAGATAGAGCCCTACAGCTTGACCAGAGATGAAAGTTAGGAGGGCGGTTAGATTGATATTGAAGAGATTTGAGGAGCGGGACGGTAATTGATGTAGTAGAGGTAGATGAATAAAAGATCACAGGAAGATGGACTGGATAGAAAATAGATCAGATTTAGATAAGATCAAGATACTGAGAATGTGACATCTTACCAGGCAAGGATTATTTGAGTTCAAATGGAATGATACTCGGGAGATTGAATGATGATTTGAACAGTCATACGAGACAGAGAAGAAGAGTAATTGAAAGAAGAATATAGAGAAGAAGAGTAGTTGAAAGAAGAATATAGAAAAGTATTAAGAGAACAGAGAAAAGGAGACTCTTGAGAAGAGGAAAGAAATCAGGAACACCGCGGGACCATCCGCTACAGATGAGATTCCGCGGACAGATGAGAGTGCGCAGAGGGCACACTAAGTAGCGCACACAGAGGCGCGGATCGGAGAGGAATGGTGTGTGAAGAGAAGCAGAATCTTAACAAAACAGGATAGAAGGAAGGAGTGGAATGGAATGGGAGGTGGAGGAGCGGAATGGAACAGAAAGGGATGAGATTGGGGGCCAAGATTAGGAGAACTGGGTGCAAGTTGGAGGGCCAATTGAAACTTATGCAAGGAAATTGACTGGCAATGTTGGAGAAGGTTCTTCAAGGGCCAAAGGAAGAGGGCTCACAAGCAACTCATGGAGGAAGGCGGATGAAATACCCAACCAAAGAGATTTTGGACTGCAAAGTGCAAGGAGATCTTAAAGAGAAATCTGGTGGCGCAAGTGATGATCTTGCAAGGGCTTTTTCTTTGGTAGATGACAAGGATTTGGAAGAATTTAGGTCAATGGTAGAGGAATTGAACAAGAATTGGGAGGAAGCGGAAAGAGAAATAAAGGTTAATTTTTAAAAACAAATTTTGTAATTTTATATATATATTATTGTTATTATGATTATTATTTTTCTTTTTTTTTCAAGAGAAATAGTATTCTTACTTCCAAATAAAATGAACGTGAAGGGATAAAAAAATGTAAAAAGATAAGTTTTTTGAGAAAGGAAAAGGAAATAAAATAAGGAAATGGGATGAGATTAATGGGAAGGAATGGGATGGAAAAGTGGAATGGGATTGAAGCTATGATTGGCAAGGTTTGTAAGGGTAACTTGCATGGAAGTCTTGAACCTAATTGGGATAGTTGCAAAGGTGATGGGCTGGTTCCCACAAGGTGCAATTTTCATTGGACTGGAAGCCAGTCCATGCAACAAGGTATTGAAGCTTTCCTTTGTGTAACCTGGAATCCAGGATATGACTGACTTCCCACTCTGACTGATCTTTCATGCTGAATGGTTCAGGAGGAGGATGAGTCTTTCCTGGTTATTGGAATCAAGCTGGCTCTAGGAGAGACATGCAAAAGAATGGGTAGATACCTTTCCATTTTGCAGATAAGGTGAGTTTAAAGGCACTAGGGGAGACAATTGATTCAACTTTGAAGGGGCCAAGCTTTCTTTCAGAGGGTTTACGAGTTGGGCAAGTACTGAAAATATTGCAAGCATCAAGCCATACCCAATCTCCTACTGCAAAGGTTGGGGCCAAAGTGCAAAGCCAATCTACTTGTTCCTTTTAGTGCTGGTTTTCTGCTTTGAGGTTGGTTCAAAGTTGAATTTGAAGGTTTTGAATTTCTCGTCTCTCTCAGTCTTCTCTGAATCAGCTCATGCACTCCTGGCGGAAACCCCTCATCAAGACCTGGGAACCCTTTGGGGGTAACAATCCTATCAGGGTCACTCAACCTCTGTTCTTAACTGTCCTGATCTTGCTTGCTCTGATCTCACTTGTCTGATCTAAATTGTTTTTTTTCTGACACCTTTTTTTTCCTGTTCTCTTCTTGTATCTTTTCCTTCTTCTTTCATCATTTTTTCTTCTGTTCCTTGCTTCCACTCAACATACTTGTCACCACCAATCCTTCAAAAATATCAACCTCAACATATCAATTTTCCATTGTTTGGGTTCTCAAATCCCTCATTTGTGTAACTGGTAAGAGCCAGTCCTCTCACTCCTCTGAACACTGAACTAACAAAACCTTGAATAAATTAACCACCATCAGCTTGGTCCACTCCAATGTTGTTGACTCAATTAATGCTCAAACTCAATCCCCAAATGTTGTTGAACAGACTGCCCTAGAGACCTTTTGTTTCCTTCTGTGTTCCTGTTGTGGTACCTCACACCTTTTCTCACATCATTTCATGTGTTCTTTCATTTTTCAGCTTGCTGGTTTTCTTTTGAATTCAACATCATCTCATTAACACGGTTAAAAGCCAAAGTCTCCATTGACTGAAGAAACCAGTAGGAACCATGGTGTCAACCCCTGAAATTAGACACAAGAACAATGGATTCAGGCAGGTTATGCTCAAGAAGTCTCTGGAGACAATCCTGCTTCTTTCCAAGGACAACTATGGAATCTGGAAGGAAAAAATGAAATCATTACTCAAACTTGGAGGACGCCCTTAAAATATTGATTAGATGGGAGAAGGCCTCATTGGAACACACCAAGACCCCATAGGATTACCTATTAAGGACCGATTCAATCCCAATAAAGTCTTAGTGCGTTTGAAAATCAACTTTAGTAGCTTTTAATAAACTTAATATCATGGTTTTTTCTTTAGAAAAATACTTATAAATATTTTATTCAATATGAATAGACTGAACACAAGAACCTCAGGGAGAATTACCTCCTATGGATCTTTCCCAAGAGCCCCCAGTAACCAAAAGACCACCAATAATGACAAACATGAGGTGACTGGAACCCGTGAATCAAATTTTGGTGGACAGGCAACAGCCCCAAGTACTGTTGCCCTCCCCCAACCTAGATCCAGAGAAGGTAGTAGAATTAAGCCCCCGATCCATTACAAGAAGGTTCCCTCCACCACCCCAGCAGAATCTGGCTAAGGAAGCCAGGATAAGAGACTTATTCAAAGAGCACGTGAGATATTGGGTAGAATTCAAAGAAGCCCAAACCAAGGAGGACATGCTTTCTGTGAAAAAGATAATCTCCTGAGAAAAAGCTAGCCAGATACCTCTTTAGAAAATGATTCCAAGAAAAGAGGTAGAATCCTAATTAGAAAAGTGAAATCCTTAGGATCAATAAGCCCGACTGAAAGGCAGAGGATCAGGAAAGAAGAGATCTTCTTCCAATCAAAAGCCAAAAGGAAAGAAGGATTGTGATCAGATAATATCCTTAGCTCAAAAGTGGAAGAAGTTGTACAACAATTATCCTCTAATTCTGAACCCAGTAACTTGTCTAAACAAACCTCTCATGTAATGAATTCTTTTTCTAATGATATGCAACATAATTTAAAAATTATTTGTGGAAATTTGGACGGTGTCTAAAGCCAAATGGATAAGTTGACTTCAGTAGTAGCCAAATTGATTAATAAAAAATGAAAAGTTGTAGGGATAGAAGATATCAAGGAACATACAGAAAAATTATTGGAGAGAATAAACCAAGGTAAAATCAGACAGACTCATACGATTGAGAATATGTTATCAGGTATCCAAGAATATTTTATTATGTACTTTCAGCCTTTAAAAGAAGAATTGGTAAATACTACTAAAAGCTCCATTCTGTAACTTAGTGAGAAATGATATCTGCTTAATAATAAAGTGGCCCTGCAACTTAATCTGATCTAGAATGATCTTAGAGAATTAAAATTCCGTCTGACCAACCCCTTGGGTAGTACCACAGAGGAACCAAAACCTCCCAGACAAACAACTACTCCTTATGCACCACCCTTATTAGGAATGCATAGGAGTGACACTTTGAGGCCTATTCCTACTCCTCAAATGGAACAAGCCCTCAAAATATTACCACCAATTTCTGAATGAACTAAGTTCTCCATTGAAGGAGAATACAATCATTGAAATTTCATTAAATTTATTGACTATACAATAAACTCTTATGACCTACCAGAAGCTATAGCTGCAGTCAGGCTACCCAGAATATTTGAAGGAGTAGATTTAGACTGGTTTATTAGTAAAAGAGAAGAAGTAGGATCCTTACCATAGAATTCTTGGAATCTTCTCATTAAAGAACAATTTGGTTCTAGGATGTGGAAAAGAAAAACAATGAAAAATTTCAAAAATTCCTCATTTGATCCCTCCAAGGACTAGCGTCAAAAATGGTGCTTGGAACAGAAGAGAAGACTAGACTGCTTCTATCCTGATGCTGATGAAGAGGAAGTAAATTAAAGAATCGTTAACTTGTGTCCTGGAAATATTAACCATATTGTAAGATGCAGAATGAGTATGGATGCATACTTACCAACTCTAATCAATGTGTTAGAAGAAGTCATAGACATGAATGGGTTAGACAAGAAGTTTCATTCTTGACCAAAATAGAGCTTCAACATTACCAAAACAAGAGGAAAAACCACTCTGATAAATATCTCTGACAATAAGAAACCTAATGAGAACTGGGATAACTTGCTTGAACTGTAACAAGACAGGGCTTATGAGACAAGACTGCCCATTACAAAAAAGATAGATAGCTGTCTTGGAAGGAGAGCAGGAGGTTGAAGGGAATCAGAACTATGAAGATATAGCTGATACTGAAGGATCCCTTTGTGAATGTGACTTTATCCTGACCAAACCTGTCAATGTAATAGGAGGATATATAGGAACTTTTATATAAATAAAGAACATCCATGGTGACTCTAGTTCACCTCAACAATGGGAACCCACCATAATTTCTAGACATATAACTAATGTTAGACCATTAACAGTTAAGCCTATGAGTTGTAAGAGTTATACTACTAGTAAAACCTTTTATGAAACAGGATATTATAAATACAGACCTATAAGGTTATTACTTGATAGTGTGGCTTTTGGTCAGGTTTCTGTACTGAATTCTTAAACAAATGGGATCCCAGTTGGAAAGACAACCTTTTGCCCATCCCAAAAGCCAAATTAATCCTTTGCAACTCTACTGTGAATGCTATTGGAGTATGGACTGCTCCTATAATATTACCCCCTACTAAAGGATATTAGAGAAGACAAGTGAAATTTGTAGTATTTCTCAACAGATTATGTGACTTCCTGATAATAGGAAATGATGCTTTATGTTTATATGGCATAGATGTGTTCCAGAAGAAATGGAGGAACTTCACTGTTCATGGTAACTGGGAAAACAAGTTAAAGATATGCACTATCCAAACCAGCTTCCCCTCTCCTACTTATCCAAAGCACCTAGAAGAATTCAATCAAGGATACTTCTCTCAAGCAGCTCTGAATGAGAAACTTTCTGAAGATCAGAAGAAACATATCTTGAAATTCTTTTTTAAAAATCAAAATGCTTTCTGTACTAGAGATCATCCCATTGGTGATATAAAAGAACATGAAATGGTATTAACCTTGACTATTAAGCCTCCTTTTCCTCCAAACCTAAGAATACCAGCTTATCCCTCTAGTCCTGAATCTAGAATAGCTCTTGAGGAACATATCCAAGAACGGATATACTTACAAGTATTTAGGAAAGTAGGGCACAATGAACCAGTAGATGTGACCAATCCCCGGAATAATTGCTTTCCATAATGATAAGTCAAGGATGGTAGGAGACTTCAGAATGATCAATAATTATACTCAGGCAGACTATTATCCTATACCTCCGATTGATCATGTTCTGGATAAATTGTCAAAATCCAAATATATCACTACTATGAAAATGCTTAAAGGTTTTCACCAGATAACTTTAAGCTCTTAAAGCAGAACGTTTATGAGAATAATCTTTCATTTGGGAATATATGAATATCTTAGGATGCCCTTTGGTATAAAGAATGCCCCATCACACTTCCAGAGAACAATGGATACAGTTCTAGGTACTTACATCAGAAAAGGGTTGATGATGGTATATATAGATGATTGAATCATATATTCTGATGATTGGATATTGATATAGATCAAATAAGATGAGTCCACCAACCTGTCCCCAAAGCAGGATTAAAATTCTCCATGAAGAAATGCAAATTTGGATATGGAGAATTGGAAGCTCTAGGACATATAGTGTCTGGTCTATCTTTAGCTGCTGACCAGAATAACATAGCTGCTGCAATGAACGGACCCAGGACTCAGATTAAGCCAGAGTTGCTATCATTAATTTTTCTTTCAGTTACTACAGATATTACATCCCAAAGTTAGCTATGCTAAATAAACGTCTGTTTGAAATATGAAACAAAAACACTCTCTTTGAAATGACACGTGAGTGATTGAAAAACAATGAGGAATTGAAAATAGCTATGATCTCAACTCCTCTACTCATTCAACCAGATTACTCCAAACCCTTTAAGCTTTAAATTGACACCTGTATGGAAGCGTTAGGAGATGCTTTACATCAAGAAAGAATAGAAGAAGAAAAACCAGTGGAGGAACCAGTACTCTTCATATCTAGACAGATCAAAGACATTGAAAGGGGATATGAAGCCAGTCAGATGGAATGCTTGGCTCTAGTATGGTCTCTAGAAAAGCTAGACTATTACCTAGAAGGCACCACTTTACAAGTGATCACATACTGTCATTCTGTAAGAACTCTCATGAAAATGAAGACCCCCAGCAGACATATGCTTGGGTGGCAAATTGCTGTTCAAAAGTATAGAGGCCAGATGACTATAGTACATAAAGCTAGAGCTAAACACCATAATGCTGATAGTCTAAGTAGGAATGCTTTGCCTAATGACTCTAGGAATCCAGCATATGACCCTGAGGATCAGGATATCTTTCCTATCTTGAACATCAATCTTTTTTCATTATATTCTCCAATCATGGGGATCCACTTATGTGAATTAGATACTTCTTTCTTCAACCTAGTGGGAGAGAACTACTCCTCTGATTTCAAGCTACTTATTACCATTATGGAATTTAAATCCCCAGAAGCAGCCCTGATAAATAGTTTACCTGCCTCATTACTCAAACCCTAAAAATCAGGAAGGTTTAATTTTTGGGATGGTCTCCTTTACTACAGACATCAAGATTCCAGTGGTTGGTACTAAGTAACCAAGAGCATATACAACAAATACTCCAGGAATGACATAACAACTTTTCACCAGGGAATTGGTCCACTGAAAGGACCTTGAAGAAAGTAAAACAAACTGCTTGGGGGATAGACTGGAAAGAAATCACTATTAAGTATTTTACCAGCTGTGAGACTTGACAAAAATCTAATAAAACTACTGGAAAAAGTTTTGGACTCCAAAAGAAGATCTCTGAACCCAGAACTGGGTAGGAAATCTTTAATATGGAGTTTGTCACCGGCCTCCCCCCTGGAGGTACAAATTCATATAACTCTGTCCTGGTTATAGTTGACAGATACTATAAAAAGGCAAAATTCTTACCTAACCACAAAGAAGACAGTGCTATGGATGTAGCTTTAATATTTGGGAATAGGATTATAGCTGATGTTGATATACCCAAGATTTTAATCAGTAACGGAGACCCCAAATTCACCTATGAATTTTGGAGGAATCTGTCACACAACCACCCTACGTACTATAGGGCAATTCTTAGATGATTGTAAGCGCGGAGGAATACCAAGTGCGAGGGCAAGTGCGAATAGCAAGACCCAGTTGCTAAGTGCAAACATGGTTATGCCACTCAACAAAAGGCAAGATGAATGGAATGTGTTCCAAAGAAGGAAACTCAACCTGAGTCCAATGTGATAACTAGGTTGCAGCAAAATGCAAGAACATATGAAATTAACTAACTGAGGAGACAATCATCAGGGAAGGGGATAGCACTTATAAGGTAATCCAAAGTGACTAGATACAACCTGGTGATGAGCTAACTTCAGTTGAAGCGGTGAGGCAATGAATGACAGGAACGGAATAGGAAATGAAGCAGTTGTATAGATCCAAGGTCTTAGCATAAGTGCAAGACAATAGAATCTGAGCATACAATTGCATGACAAATTGGGATAGGAGCGGATGACGTCGAAGGTAATGCAGATGAGAGGTAATAGTGTATGCAGGGTAGGGACTAGTCCAATTGCAAACTATACAGCAGTGATGGCTTGGTTAGACGTAGATGCAAACTAACAAAAAATGCATGACCAAAGATGGAAGTCCAAGGCTGTTGATTGGCCAGGGAAGGAGATTGGATCTCATAATAGATGGCCAACCGGTATGGAGTTAACTGCGAAGTTTGCAAGTATATACTGAGTTTGTCGCCAAGATTGGAAGGTCAGCGCAAGCCAGAGGAAATAGCGGATTTTACCATTGATGTTGTGCTTTTATTTGTGTCACGCTTTTAGACTGAGGTAGATGGTACTGAGGAGAGGACATGTCAAAGTGGTGAAGACAATAATCCTTAAGTGCAAAGCATAAAAGTTGCCCGGGTATAAAGACGCGACCTCCTGCAAGCATTCAGGTAAATTTTCCCATTGATTTCAAGTCGTTTAATTATCACTGTATACCTTTATACGTTAGTTAATTTATTACCCAATAGATTTTTATAAATTTTGTAAAATTTTTTCATCGTCATCCGGCCGTTGCAAAAACTGTATTTGCTGCAACAAGGGATGTATTCCCAGTACTGCCGTCCGAGGCCTCTGAGGCAAATGCGAGCAATGTTGCCTTTGCAAGGTGGCATGAAACTTTCCTATAAATGTTGAGTTGACTGTTGAGGGTCCTTTGGAATCATCAAGGGAGATGCAAAGTCGTAGGTCCGCGCCAAGGGTTAATTACAAGATACCACCATTGCCGGAGATTGAATACTTGGGGACTCAAGTTCCTGGTGAGTACTAATCAGGACTAACTAATGAACTTGAAATAGTAACTAATTGTTTGCTTGTTTGCTAGTGTTTCCCTGTTTTCAAAGATATAATACCAACACACCACCACCACCACCACCTTCCTGGGGACCACCGCCTGAAATCCCGGGGCCCAAGATGAATGCCAAGGTGCAAGGCAAGGTGTCCGGTGCGGAACCGGTAGGAGTTATAACGGAGGAAGCAAGGGAGGGGGAAGAAAACGCAGCGGAAAGAGAAGTGGGAAATGGAGGAAATGGAAGTGGAGAGAACAAAGATGGAGCGGGTGAATTAGAAGAAGGGAATGAAGGAGATGGAAGGGATGAAGTGGATGGGACGGAAGGGATGGAGGGCCAAGGCAAAGCGGATCCGGTGCAAATTGTATTGCCAGTTGAAACGGATGCGAGGCGCCTGATGGACGATATTGGAGAAGGCACGTCGGGTGGCCAAAGGAAAAGAGCGTATGAAGAGCTTTTGGAGGAAGGCGGATGGAATTCTTGGCCAAAGCAAGCTTGGGTTGCGAGATGCGAGGAGATTTTCAAGAGGCACATTGTAACGGAAGTGCTGGTACTTAGAAGAATGTCCGCATTGATCAACAATGAAGACCTTGATACCTTTTGGTCCATGGTTGTGGAATTGATGGAAAATTGGGAGGATGCGGAAAAAGAAATAAAAGAAACTTTGTAATTTAATATATACATATTTTTTTTATTATTAAAAATAGAAATATTCTTATCATTTTTTTTTAATAATAAGTGGAAATGAAAGGAAAATGAGAAAAGAATAACACAGTGAGATGGAGGAATTAACTGATGAAATGATGGTGAAATAAGATGGGTTTTAATGGGATGGAATATGGAATGGAATGTGATTGAGTAAGATAAATATGGAATGGAATGAAATGGGATTGGATAGGGTGAAATGTGGAGTGGAATGGAATGGGATTGGATGGGATGAAATGTGGAATTTAATGGAATGGAATTGGATGGGATTGGATGGGAAAGAATCATGATTGCCGAGGTTTGCAAGGGTAGCTTGCATGGAATTCTCAAATCAGATTGGGTGAATTGCAAAGGTGATGGGCTAGTTTCCACGAGGTGCGATCTTTGTCAGACTGGAAGCCAGACCATTTGACAAGGTATTGAAGTTTTCCTTTGCGTAACCTGGAATACAGAATACGGCTTACTTCCTACTCTTGATGATCGAGGACAGTGACCGGTTCAGGAGGGGGATGAGTCTTTCCCGGGTATAGGACTTGAGCTGGCTCTAGGAGAGACACATGAAAGACCGGGTGGATACCTTGCCATTTTGCAGGTAAAGTCAGTTTAAAGGTGTTAGGGGAGATGACTGATTCTACTTTAAAGGGGCCAAGCTTTCTTTCGGACAGTTTGCAAGTTGGGCGAGTGCTGCAAATTTTGCAAGCATCAAGCCATACTTGATCTCCTACTGCAAAGGTTGGAGCCAAAGTGCAAGATTGGTCTGCTTGCTCCTTATAGAGCTGGTTTGATTCTTTGAGGTTGGTTTGAAGTTGCAATTGAAGGGATTGAATTTGTTCAAGGTAATCAGTAGCAGGTTGAGAAGGTGCTATGTGAAGGGAAGAGAAAGTTGGGTTTATACCATAAAGAGTTTGGAAGGGAAACTGTTTGGTGAAGGAATGAGTGGAGTTGTTGTAGGCGAATTTGGCTAGTGGGAGCCATTGCGACCAGTCGTCTTCTTGATAGGCAACATACATTCAAAGATATTGTTTGAGAATCTGATTAACTCTCTTGGTTTGCCCATCCGTTTTGGGGTGGTAAGCAGTTGATAAATTGGGAATGATCTTCAAATGTTGGCATAGCAAGGTCCAGAAGCTTGAGAAATACAGAGATCCACAATCACTAACTATATTATCAAGGAGGCCATGTTTTGAAAATCCATATTTTATGAACAAGTTAGCCAAGTCTTCTGAAGAGGCCGTCACATTACCGCATAAAAATAAAGCCATCTTCAAGAAGCAATCTACTATTACTAGAATAGCATCATATCCACTAGAAGAAGGTAATTGAGAGATGAAATCCATAGACAGCAAGTGCCATGGAAGAGGGGGAATTGGAAGTGGCTGGAGCAGCCCATACTTCTGGCATTTTGAGGACTTGTTACGGTTGCAATCATAGCATGCGCTAACATAGTCTTTTACTTCTTTTTTCATACCAGGCCAGTAGAAGTCTTGTGCAATCAATTGGTAGGTTTTATCCAGCCCATAATGACCAGCAAGCAGAGAATCATGCCGTGACTTGAAGATATCTAACTTAATGCAAGAATTATCTGGTACTACTATACAATTATCATAAACTCAAAATTCATTATCATCAATACTGTAACTACTATCTAATAAGTTCGCAATTTTGCAAAGTTTGATGCACTTGGGGTCTTTGCGTTGAGCTTGTCGGAGTTTGGAAGCCAAATCTTGTAAGCAAGCAATGATCAAACTGAGTTGGGCAGATTGGGTTGAGAAGAGTGTCCTAACGTTTTCAGGGTTGTTTTTGGCAAAGGTGCTCCCCTCCCCCTGGGTAAATGTTGTCCCAAAGTGATAAATCATGAGGAACTACCGCCTGTTTCCCAGGACGGTACGTGATTGTAAAGTGGAGCTCGGAGAGGTATTCGGCCCATCGTTCCTGTCTACGTGTGAGGACTTTTGAACTCATGAAATACTTCAAAGAATTATGATCAGTTAAAACCTCAAAGGATTCCCTAAGACTCAAAAGGTATGAATGCCATTTCTTCAAGCAATAATAGATTGCAAGAAGTTCCTTGTCATGAATCTCATAGTTAAGCTCTGCAGGGAGCAACTTGCAAGACTCAAAAGCTACGGGGTGAAAGAGAGAAGTGGAAGAAGAAAACTGCGAGATGACTCCTGCAATTGCATAGTTGCTTGCGTCTGTTTTGACAATAGTGCAAGCTAGCTCGTTGAAGTGAGCAAGTATTGGAGCAGTGGTGAACGCTTTCTTCAGAGCTTTGAACTCCAAAGCAGCTTGTTTGGTAAAAATAAAAGGAGTGTCTTTTTGCAGAAGGTTAGTAAGATTCACGGTTTTTTCGGCGTAACGCGCAATAAACCTTCTGTAGAAATTACTGAAACCAAGGAAAACTTGAAGAGATTTAACCAAAGAAGGTGGAGGCCATTCCAAAATGTGTTCGCTCTTGGCTGGGTCCATCAATAGTCCTTGCTGCGAGACTACAACACCTAGAAAATAAAGAGAAGAGGAATGGAACTTGCGCCTAGAGGCTTTTGCAAACAGGTCATTCTTGCAAAGTTGCTGTAGCACCTCTTGCACATGTGCAATGTGATCTTCGTGGTTTCTTGAGTAGAATAGTATATCATGGAGATATACCACAAGGTATTTACGTATGAGATCGGAGAAAATGTTGTTGACAAAATGTTGAAAAGTGGAAGGAGCGTTGCAGAGGCCAAAAGGCATGACGGTATACTCATAACTGCCAAACCGGGTTCTCATCGCAGTCAAATACTCATGACCTTCCTTAATGCAAATTAGGTTATAGGCACCTCGAAGGTCAAACTTTGAGAAATAAGTAGCTCCATGGAAGAGGGTGAGGAGATGTGACATAGGTGGTACTGGATAGGCATTCTTCCGGGTTACCTGGTTCAGTTTCCTGTAGTCAACACAAAGGCAAAGTCCGCCATCCCTTTTTGGAACAAATAGGACAGGGGAACCGGTGTTTGAATTGCTTGGTTGAAGAAATCCTTTGGCTACATTTTCCGCAATGTAGTCTTGAAGCGCAATAGATTCTTGCGTCAAGAGAGAGTAGACTGGTCCTGGTGCCAGAGGTGGGCCGGTAAGTTGGATCTTGTTATCCTAAGGACGGCATGGAGGCAGTTTATCTGCTTTTGCAGCTGAAAAGACGTCAGCAAAGTCATAATAAACCAAAGGTCAAGACTCTCAAATGATTTCTAAATCTTCAATCTTGTCATCTTCGAGAACTGGATTTGAGGTGCTCGCATGGTGCGAGAGGATTAGGGAGCTCAAAATACACTGATTGGTTGGTGTCTGTTTCTCTTCAAAGGAACAGGAAAGAGGTAAGCTGGATAGGTAAGCAATAACTCCTAAATCTGAAGAGGGAATTTGAGAATGAAGGTCAGGATATTGCAAATCTCCTGGCGGAAAAGTGTCATCCAACTCAATGACAGTGTCAGGTAGGCTCTTTAATTCCTGATTGACGGAAAGTTTAGCAATTTGGGGGTGCGAGGTTTGAAGGTTAATTACTGCTTCTTGCCAATTAACATCTGGATTCCAGTAAACTAGGAAATCATGGCCTAGAATGTGTAGTGTATTGAGTCTTTTTTTATTGCAGCAGATCAATCAACTAGAATCACACAAACGGTAGTAATAGTAAAAAGGCTGACAGGCATACAAAGAGGTCAGAGCGATGTATAGCAGACAGGATAGGATTGAGTGGGGATGTAGTATTCACCGTAGGTGGACCTCAGTCTGACAAGTCAGCGCTAAGTGATGACTTCAGTATGAGTACGGTGAGAATTACAGATATACGGGCCTGAGACAGTAAGAAAAGAATAAGACTGAGTTGGGACTCGTGGATAGCTTGAGAGCGGAAGAAACAATGGCCATGGGAAGAAACGATGACAAGAGACTGAAATGGAAAGAACAGTTACCTCCACCCAATCTTACTCTGGCTCCTCCTGAAGTCTGCGCTGGTGTTTGGTCAACTGGGATTGGGATCAGATGGTTGGAGCTATCCGCGGTCGGTGGTGGTTCAGGCGTCCTTCGAGGTGGTTCTGGACTCGTCTGACTCTGGTGGGTTGACCTGGGGGAGGCCAGGTGGTTGCGACAGGTGGGAGTGAAGTGCGCGGTGTAGTCGCGACTCGGGCCACCTGCGCGCCTGCGTGCTGCTGCGGTCCTGGTCTTTGACCTGGGTGAAATTTCCTACAACACTCCTCCTAATTTTTTCTGAGGTCAAGGGTAGTTGCACACGAGCGGCTTCTACTTTGGTTGGACCCAACGGCTTTGTGAGTATGTCGGCTTTCATGTCTTGAGTTGGCACTTGCTTGACTGAGATCATGGATTTAGAGACTAGGTCGCGAAGGTACTGATATCTGACCTCTATGTGCTTGGAGTTGGGACTGAGTTGAGCCTCCTTGCTGATGAAGGTCGTGTTAAGTTTTACGCTAACTTCATCTCCTGACTTGTACCCATTGCCACGCTCAATGTCACTTCACGGGTGAAGACACTTCACTCCTAAGATTGAAGTGCACCCGGTTCATTTCCTCATCTCTTCTCATCACAAAACTTCATTGGATCCTCTCAATTCTTGTCTGCTGGTCATTCTCATTTTTTCCATTCGACTCAACCTCATCTGACTCAACCTTCACCTCCAACTTAACATTTTCACTCGACTAGTTTCATTCTATTTCTTATTTCTGTTCTTTCCTTGCTCGACTCAATCCTTCTCACAACTCAACCTGTCCTGTCCGTGTGCCCAGTGAGATATTGTGTTCATCTACGGTTTCATACTTTCCATCTCATTGATATGACCTTTTCCAGTCCTGTCAATCTTCTTCGATTCTGCTTCTTCATTAGTCCTATCAACCCAACTTACCCGTCCATATTCCCAAACACTCAGCGCCTGTTCACCTCTATCAATCTCACCTCACTTGGCTGAATGTTTGTTGCTCTCACGCTGCAATTTGTCTCACCAGATTCAATCTCTCATTGACTTGTCTTTGTCTTCTCAGTCTCCAGTTTTGTGTTCACTCAATTCCTCAATTTAACACGGTTAAAAGCTGAAAGGTCTCGACTCAACCTCAAACTTCAAACTGCTACAACAAAACTTGAAGAACTAACTCAGCCATGTTGGAAGGGTTCAGGCAGGCCATGCTGAAGTCAGCTCTTGACACAATCCCCAGACTGAGCGATGACAACTATGGCGTTTGGAAGGACAAAATGGATGCCATCCTTGACGTTTGTGGATGCTCAAAATCGATTAACAATGATGTTTCAACGCTAGAAAACGACGTCAACAACGAAATCAAGCTCTTGATAATCTCCAGGCTTGAGGCAGCTACGCACAATAACATCGTCACACCTACTAATAAGAACTCTGCTAAACTACTCTGGAAGGCAATTATCAACAAATACGCATTGTCCCAGGCTTCAAAAAGGGCGAGGGTTTTCAGCAATTTCCTATACTTGCGATTTGTGTTGGACGAGATTGAGGACTTTATCACCAAGGCAAAAGTGAGCCTCAAGAAATTGTTGGAAGTTGGAATTATTCTTCCCAAAAACATTCTGGCATACCACCTACTTTTTAAATTCCCCAAATCTATGAAGGACTTCAAACGCCAAATTATGCACACGGACAAGGAACTCACAGTGGAATATGTATTGAATCACCTTACCCAATTGAATAACAAATCTTGAGCACAAACGTCTCAAAACAGTCAACATTCAAGGACGGAAGTGGCTCTTACTAATCACAAAACCAGTGGGTCAAATAACTCCGAAAAACAAGGCGAAAGGAAGAGATTTACTGAGGGTTACCACAATCCCAAGCAAGATAAGCACCATTTGGCCGACAGCTGCTGGCATCTTCATCCAGAGGTTGCGCCTGATTGGTGGAAAGAAGACCAAGCGAAGTGGAAGTCTTGTAGAAAGCAAACCAAAAATAATCCTGTGGCTCACTACCTCGCTCTTCTTTCAATGTGGATCGACCACGGTAACTCTAACTCAAAATTTATCCTTGATAGCGGCGCGTCAATACACATGATTAACAACAGTAGATATTTCAAGGAACTGTCGCCCTGTGAAGACCAGACCATCAAAACCGGAAAGAGAGACGCAGAACTTGAGATTACAGGTAAAGGAACGGCAATACTTGTCTGGGGGAATTTCATGCTTGAACTGTCCAATGTTTTCTACGTTCCAAACCTGACAATTAATCTGATTAGCGCCGGTGCTTTAAATCAAGCTGGATGCTCGCTGAAAGCTGGAAAGCATGGATTGGAGGTGTCCAAAGACGGTGTAAGACTGTTCAACGGCACGATTGTAAACAATCTTTACTCCCTAGAAACGCCTAACTTCGATCAAAATCTGATTCAAGCTCACTTTGCAAATCTGGCTGTTACCCAGGAGGACGAGCTCATGGACATTCATCAAAACTATGGGCACGCGTCACTGTCAAGAATCAAACAATTCACAAGACACATTTCGTCTGAAGTCAAAAGAAAGTTTGAATGCATCTTCTGTGTCAAGAGCAAAATAACTAAATAGTCCTTCAAGGAAACATCCACTAAAGCAAAAAGAGTTTTTGAGCGGATTCATTTGGACCTTATGGGACCACTCAAAACTCAGTCAAAGGCGGGGCATCGGTACATTCTCACTCTTGTCAATAGCGCTTCAGGATACATTGGGGCCTTTCCTCTGGGATCTAAGGAAGAAATCTCTGAAGTTATCATTGATCTAATCGAAAAGGAGAATAAAAAACGCGGGTATTATCCTTCCAAGGTATGTTTGGACGGTGGATCTGAATTTGTGAATCAAAAACTACAAAAGTACTACGATGAACATCAAATTTGGCGAGTGGTATCCAAACCGTATCATCCTGAGCATAATGGGAAGGCAGAGCGAGTGAACCAAACCATCTCAGAGTCGGCAAGAACCATACTAAAGGACAGTCAAATTTCAGCAAATCAGTGGCACGAGATTATCAAATCGAGCGCCTTCATGTTGAATCAAATTCCCAGAGAGACCAACTCCAAATCCCCCTGGTTCCAAGTACATGGGCATTCCCTGCAAAGATCATATCTGAAACCCATGGGATGTCCTTGCGTTTACCTTCTCACAAGGAGAGATAAAGGTTATAAGTTCAAGGAGAAGGGAGAGGAAGGAATCCTAGTAGGCTTCAATCCAGTCTTCCACTCTTATCAAATCCTAACTAAATCTAACTCTATCATTTCTACAAAGCACGTCAAGTTCCTAAAGATGCCTAACCCTCAAAACCCGAATCTTTCAATCACATCAGACAACAAAGAGATCGACCAGCGCATCAATCAACCGGAAAGATTGGGAGACCCGCAGACGGAACGCCCAAATAATCCTGCCTTCACAAAGTTTTGATTGGAACCAAATGAAGACTCAGATTCAGCATTGGAGTGCGACGAATCTCAGCAAGATCCAGAGTCGGAAGATTCAGTGGATTTCCAAGAGAATTCTGTCCCCAAGCCTGTTACGAGCAGATCAACTTCGCAACAAAAGCAGTCTGACCCTGCACCTCCCATTCAACCACTTAGAAACCTTCAAGACTGATCCTCAATCAAACCGCCTCAGCGCTATGGGTTCTTTCATTACTACGAACCCAAAAGTTACGATGATGCTGTCACATGCAAAGAAAGTCTGAAGTGGATCAACGCAATGGACACGGAGCTTTCATCCATCAAGTTATTCGGCGTCTGGGATGAATATGATGGACCTGATCCGGCAAACCCGCTTCAAACTACCTGGATCTACCGGCTAAAAGAAAACTGCCATGGTGACCCAGTAAAGTATAAGGCGCGCCTCTGCGTGCAAGGATGTAGTCAAATCGAGGGACTAGACTATTTTGAGACTTTTGCGCCCATGGGAAAACCTTCAACTCTCCGACTTCTGCTCGTGTACGCCCTGAAATCCTCTCAGAAAGTCCGTCAATTTGACGTAAAAAGTGCGTTCTTGCATTCAGAAATAGACAAGG
This sequence comes from Puccinia polysora, assembly GCA_025617555.3. Lineage (NCBI taxonomy): Eukaryota > Fungi > Basidiomycota > Pucciniomycetes > Pucciniales > Pucciniaceae > Puccinia > Puccinia polysora. Next base: position 54,195,095 of record CM062623.1, read on the forward strand.
AAGTCTTCATTTGAACTCCAAAAGGTTTGAAGCAAAAGTCAAAATATCTCAAATTAAAAAAATCTCTCTACGGATTGAAGCAATCCCCCAAAAATTGGTACGAAACATTAACGTCATGGTTCAAAGAAATTGGTTTCTACGAATCCGCCTGCAATCCCTGTCTATATTTATCAAACAACGGAAAATCCAGGTTGTTCTTCCATGTCAACGATTTGATTCTGGTAGGGAACGGAGAGAACTTCAAAGCAAAATTCCTGGAAAAATTCAAGGGATCCGCAAGTCAAGACCCCAACACTATACTTGGGATGAAGATTGAGGTCGAAACAGATCGGATCCTTCTCAGCCAACCAAATCACATTCAACATGGGCTCGAAGAATTGGGGCTGACGAGCTGTAAAGGCTCATCCACTCCGCTTACTCGAAACCTGCAACTTACCCCGGCCTCAGATGACAAACACAAGCAATTCAAAGCTCTGAATATCAACTACAGATCCGTTATAGGGCTCCTCAACCACATAGCCTGTTTCACAAGACCTGACGTCAGCTTCGCCGTCTCGAGTTTAGCTTGGTTTAACACCAAACCCGGCATCACACACTGGAACGAGTTGAAGAAAATGTGGAAGTATCTCAAATATACACAACACTACCAACTCGAGCTCAAGTATCGACCTCAATCAAATGCTCTGGAAGTATTCTCAGATGCTTCCTGGGCGGATGATCCCAACACTCAAAAGTCTCAAACGGGATATCTCTGTGTAACCTTCGGTAGTCTCGTTTCTTGGAACAGTTGTAAGCAAAAGAATATAACGTGGTCTTCCACGGATGCTGAACTAAACGCGCTGGTTGATTCATATCACAAAGCGACATGGATCAAAGCCCTGATGGATGAAATATTTGCAATGTCGCCCAAATCTATACCTCTTCACATAGATAGCAGTGGTCTGGACGATAAAATTAGAAAGTTTGGATCGAACTCGAAAACACGCCATCTGGACTTAAAGACTAAGGGGATGAGAGACAAATTAGCAAACAAGAAAATCAAAATTAAACTAGTGAGATCTACAGAAATGAAAGCTGACTCACTAACCAAGGCTTCTTCCATTCAAAGCATATTGCTGTTATTTCCTTTTTTTGACTCTTCTCGCATTCCTCACAATATCTCATTGGGCATGGAGGGTTTTTAAGTTTTACGCTAACTTCATCTCCTGACTTGTACCCATTGCCGCGCTCAATGTCACTTCACGGGTGAAGACACTTCACTCCTAAGATTGAAGTGCACCCGGTTCATTTCCTCATCTCTTCTCATCACAAAACTTCATTGGATCCTCTCAATTCTTGTCTGCTGGTCATTCTCATTTTTCCCATTTGACTCAACCTCATCTGACTCAACCTTCACCTCCAACTTAACATTTTCACTCGACTAGTTTCATTCTATTTCTTATTTCTGTTCTTTCCTTGCTCAACTCAATCCTTCTCACAACTCAACCTGTCCTGTCCATGTGCCCGGTGAGATATTGTGTTCATCTACGGTTTCATACTTTCCATCTCATTGATCTGACCTTTTCCAGTCCTGTCAATCTTCTTTGATTCTGCTTCTTCATTAGTCCTATCAACCCAACTTACCCATCCATATTCCCAAACACTCAGCGCCTGTTCACCTCTATCAATCTCACCTCACTTGGCTGAATGTTTTTTGCTCTCACGCTGCGATTTTTCTCACCAGATTCAATCTCTCATTGACTTGTCTTTGTCTTCTCAGTCTCCAGTTTTGTGTTCACTCAATTCCTCAATCTAACAGTTCGCTCCCAAGTTTTCATTGATGATCGTTGGGGTGTGTACTTTGTACTTCAGGTCAGACAGTAGGTGGGTCATCCAGCGTAGCTGTTTGGCGCAGTGATTCATGGCAATGAATTTGGCTTCCGTCGTCAATTGGGCGACCACCGACTGTCTTTTCGATTGCCAGTGTACCGGATTTCCAAACAGGGTGATCACGAAGCCGGAGGTGGATTTCCTCATGACTGTCGCGTTCGCGTAGTCGGCGTCTGCCCATCCACATAGTTGTTCTGTCAGGTCTCCTGACTTTCAATATTGGATGCCAACCAAGGTTGTCCCCCTAAGGTATCGGAGTAGATGTTTGACGATTGACCAGTGATGCTGAGTAGGCTTGGACGTGTGTTGCGACAGCACGTTTACCGTGTGTGTGATGTCCGGTCGGGTGTGAAGCGCCAGATGGTTCCGCATACTCCATGCCTTCTCCATCACCTTGACATTGAACGCCTTGCCTGGTTTGTCAGCTAGTTTGAGTAGATTAACTGGGGCTGGACTTTTGATTGGTCTTGACTGATCCATTGAGAATTCTTCAAGAATCTTTTCGCAGTAGTCCCGTTGATGCAGGATCAAGCCATCGTTGAGTAGATGTTTGACGATTGACCAGTGATGCTGAGTAGGCTTGGACGTGTGTTGCAACAGCACGTTTACCGTGTGTGTGATGTCCGGTCGGGTGTGAAGCGCCAGATGGTTCAGCATACCAACTGCCTTCTCCATCACCTTGACATTGAACGCCTTGCCCGGTTTGTCAGCTAGTTTGAGTAGATTAACTGGGGCTGGACTTTTGATTGGTCTTGACTGATCAATCAAGAATTCTTCAAGAATCTTTTTGCAGTAGTCCCATTGATGCAGGATCAAGCCATTGTCCCCCCTCCAATCAAGCGTATACCCCAGGTGTTGTACGGGCCGGTATTGGTGTTTGATGCCGTAGTAGCCCTTTAGCTGAGTTAGGAAGGAGTCAATCTCGGTTTTTGATTTCCCCACCAGTAGTCCATTGTCAACATGGAGGTGAATCATTAGTGAGCGGGACTCGTTGAGGAAGATTGACTTGTCAGCTTTGGATGGAGAGAGCCCAAGTCTTCCCAGAGTTTTGGTCAGGTGACTCTTCCAGCACCGGGGTGCTTGCTTCGTTCTGTAGAGCGACTTGTTTAGCCTCCACACCCAGTCTTCCTTACCGGGAACTTCAAAGCCCAAGACCTGTGAGACATGCATGACGGCGTCAATGTTCCCATGTAAGAACGCAGTTTCTACGTCGAATTGTGCCACCAGTAGATCATGTTGGACGGCCAGCGCAAGGAGAGTTTTCATTGACTCATTTTGTCCCACGCTTGAGTAGGTGTCAAAGTAGTGCCTTTGCTGTTGTTGATGGTTTACGAAGCACACCCAGCGTGACTTCCGTCTGGTGGTCCGACCGCTTTCGTCCTTCTTCTTTACCAGCCTCCACATGCCACCCAGCATGATGTCATTGCATGGGGGAGGGACCAGCTTTCCGGTGTTCTTCTCGAGAAAGGACTGATTCTCGGCGGACATGGATTTGATCCACTTTGGCTTTTCAGTGGGATCCGCAAACGCTTCCTTTACTGTAACAACCTTGCTGAGGTGAGCTTCGTTGTCATCGTCAGATTGTGGCGGTTGCGGAATGGAGGCGTTGGCCCGTCTGGAGGTAGTGATGATGGCGGAAGGGTTGATGTCGGATGAGATGTGTTTGGGTGCAGTATTGTAGTAGGGTACATACGCATAGCCCGTTTTGCGCACCCATCCCTGTGGGGCCTCATTGATGGAGGGTGGCGGAGTCGGGTGCTGGGATGGAGGACTAGCCGATGAGGTGACCGGTCCTTCACCAGGTCAAGTGCACGCCTGTGTGCAATCCGGAGCAGGAGATGGGAGGTGTGGTAGAGAGACAACAATGGTTTTGGGTCGCGGGTTGGAATTGTGTAGTTTTGACACGGGAACGGGGAGAGAGGAGGGAGATTTCTTCAGAGCGTCAGGTGTTTGATACTTGAACAAGTAGGATGGTAGGGAGAAATCACGACTGACAGTGACAGATCTTTGAGAGGTGTCTAGGAATCTGCGTGCGTTGGAGTGAGGCTCGTATCCTAGGAACATGAGCGGGCGCGAGGGTGCCAGGATCTTTGACTGGGGCTTATGATGCATGTGAACCTTCAGACCGAAGGGAACAAGTGAGCTGAGGTGTCTGACTGGTTTTATACAGCAGTCCTTCGTGGATAGGGCACTGACTGGAGATCTCCAATTTAGGGACTTGCTGGGTAGGATGTTGATTAGCGTTGAGGCCTATTTCGCCGCCTCGTCCCAATAGTTGATGGGCACGTTTGATTGAGCCAACACACATTGTATTTTTGTCAGGAGTGAGCGGTTGAATCACTCGGCCAGACCGTTTGTTTGAGGGGAGTCGGCCGGTCCCTGCTCAATAGTGATGCCGCAAGATGATAACTCCAATACAAACTTGACGGACAAGAATTACCCCCCGGTCTGAGTGAAATACAGCAGGGGTTATTCGTAGTTGGTTATGGAGCTCATTGAAGTATGATATGATCTTTCCTTCCGCCTGGCTTTTGAGTTGGAGCAGGTGTATTCTGTTGAATCAACTGTAGTCGTCAATGAGTACGAGAACATATTGGTAGCCAAGCTTTGAGGGCAGATTGTTCTGAAGTATATCTGAATGTATGGTATGAAAGGGAGATGAGGATTTGGGGAGAGGGTTTGAGTGGGGATTTAGTATTCACCGTAGGTGGACCTCAGTCTGACAAGTCAGCGCTAAGTGATGACTTCAGTATGAGTACGGTGAGAATTACAGATATACGGGCCTGAGACAGTAAGAAAAGAATAAGACTGAGTTGGGACTCGTGGATAGCTTGAGAGCGGAAGAAAAAATGGCCATGGGAAGAAACAATGACGAGAGACTGAAATGGAAAGAACAGTTACCTCCACCCGATCTTACTCTGGCTCCTCCTGAAGTCTGCGCTGGTGTTCGGTCAACTGGGATCGGGATCCAATGGTTGGAGCTATCCGCCGTTGGTGGTGGTTCAGGCGTCCTTTGAGGTGGTTCTGGACTCGTCTGCCTCTGGTGGGTTGACCTGGGGGAGGCCGGGTGGTTGCGACAGGCGGGAGTGAAGTCTGCAGTGTAGTCCCGACTTGGGCCACCTGCGTGCCTGCGTGCCGCTGCGGTCGTGGTCTTTGACCTGGGTGAAATTTCCTACAACAGAATGGTATCATCCATTCCGGATATAGCCAAGACAAATAAATCCCATTCAAAGATGGGGAAATTGGAAAATGAAAAGGTCCATTTTGCCTTTTGGGAAACCCAATAAGACGGTTCAGTTGCACTACTTACTAAATAGATAGGAAATTTATCTATCTCGGAACGCGTAAGATTCTTGGAAGTGGCAAAAGATTCACTGATGAAGGAAACATTAGCGCCGGAATCAAGTAACACTTCATAAGGAGTGTTGTCGTAATGAAATAGAATAAATCTCAAAATCAGAGCACCTAGTGACTCGCAAGTGCAAAGATTTCCTCGCGGTGATTTAGATAATGTGTAGTTTTCCTTGCGAGTATCAGAAAAACTACAAGCTAATTTTTTGACTGCTTAGCTGCTTCACGCGCTAACCGCTTTGCAAATCTGTTGACATCATGTTTACCTCCACAATAAATACACAGCCCGTTCTTTTCCCCTTGCAGCCATTCCTCACTTTGAAGCATCCCGGTTTCCTTGTCAAAGAACTTCGGAGTTTCGGCAACAGCTTTCCCTTTTGAGTTGGAGTTTGAAGTTGGGGTTGGTTTGGATGGTTTTTGTTAAGAATGCCAAGATTCAAAAAGCTGTTTCTAATTTCTATCCTAAGTCTAGGTGCGCGCACACTTCAACAATGAGTGTGCATACTCTACTATGAGAGATAATAAGCCCCTGAGACACTCTCTGATTCGGGGTGACCGGGGCAGATTACAACCGGTACTTAGTTCTCTCCTCATTGGGAGGAGACTCTGCTTTGTGAGGAGTCTTGTGATACTTCTTTCTTTTTTCTTCTCAATGCTTCTTTCTTTCTTTCTTTAGTTATTTCGATTCTTTATCTATTTTTGCTATTCCTGTTCACTTACGCCTCGTCAAGCTCATCTACGCCAAATCAACTCAACCTTTGTACGACCGTCAAACTATCCAGTTCATGATCTCTACTCTATCTCAATCACTCGATAAAGTCATCTCAATCTGAATATCTCTTCCAAGTTGTCTGCCTGGTAAGAGTTTACTTCTTGAAGATTCATAAGCTTGGAAAACTCTGACAAAACAGCTTGGTGGATTATAGCCTTTGTCCTGTCTCCACGTGCTTCATCTACTCTTTCCGTGCTCATCTCTTCTTCTCATTTTAACATAGTCCAACCTGTTGGTGTTTCTTTTACTCTTATCTTCTTTTTCTATTATCTTCGACCTAAGCCTTCTTGTCTCTAACTTCTACTTAAAGTCTGCTGGTTTTTAGTCATAAGAAATTGAATCCTCAACTTAACACGGTTAAAAGCCAAAGGGACAATTCTACCTACTCAAAAATGAACTAACCAGCTGGGGTCAACGACTATTTCTATCAAGTTGCACTCAAAGCTTCTGTCAATGCTATCCCTCCTCTCAATGAAGACAACTACTCCATTTGGAGAGATAAGATGATGATGCTATTTGATCTCAAAGACATCAAAGGCGCTATAACTGGAAGCTCAGCCCAATCATCAATTAAACAAGACCGGGAAATACGAGCGATTATTCTGTCTAAACTCAATAGTACCACTCATGCAAATGTGGTTAATGCGAAGAATATCTCTTCATCCAAACTTCTCTGGGAGGAGATCACTCGACAATTTGCTTCATCAGAATCTGCAAACAGGGCTTGAATCTTTAACCAATTTCTCCATGCTCCCTTTAACGAACAAGCGATAGAGGTATTTATAACCGATATTCAAAAAACTCTCACGCGCATGGCAGACGTTGGTATCAAGTTACCAAAAGATATCTTAGCTTACTTAGTCCTATTCAAGTTTCCACCCATATTAGAAAATCTTAAACAACAAATAATGCACGTAGAGAAATTGATAACTGTTGATGTAGTATTCAATCATCTAACACAATATAACAACAAACAAAAGGCACAATTGAAAGTAGGAAAAAACACTCCAGATGTCACTCTACTGACAACGAAGAGCAAGACTGAAAGAAATGATAAGAAGGTTTGAATTTGGTGTAAGGAAGGCTACCATGACCCAAGCGCTCCTCATGCCGAATCATCGTGTTTTCATCTCCATCCTCATATTGCGCCAGCTTGGTGGGTAGAGCAGCAAAATGAATGGAAGAAAAGAGTCCAGAAAGGACCCACCATTAATTACCACGCTTTGCTCACTCTCTGGATTAACGCGGACAACACTCCTCAGCTTCTCTTGGATTCTGGTGCAAACATCCATATATTTAATGATTTAAAATACTTCTTGTCAATCAATCTCCAGGATGAGCCCGAAGAAATTAAGACAGGAAAGCTTGAAGCCAATCTTCAAATCCGAGGAACAGGCACGGTTAGGCTTGTATGGAACGAATCTGTTATAACTCTTGAAGATTGCATGTATGTACCCAACATCATTGTCAACTTGATCAGCCCAGGGCTTCTAGCAAAAAAGGGATGTAGTCTTCATCAGGAGCAAGATTGATTCTTTATCACTCGAGACTGAAAAACTGTTTTGAAAGGTCTGATTCAAGACAACTTGCTTGTCATAGAGAAACCTCAAATGGCTGGCAAGAATCTTTTGGTTAATCTTAACACCTCCACCGGAATACATTCACTACTTGATCTCCACAAGATGTACGGACATGCTTTGATCTCAACACTCAAGCCCATTCTAAAATATCGCTTCTCCAAGGAAGAATTGGATAGGTTTCAGTGCAACAGTTGTGTTAAAAGCAAAATAACTAAATCACCTTTCTCATCTACATCAACACCCGCTTCAAAACCTCTCAAAAGGATCCATTTGGATCTAGTGGGACCGATCACTCCTCAATCAAAGGAAGGCCACCGCTACGTCTTGACTCTGGTCGATAACTTCACTGGCTATCTGTCTGCTTTTCCACTATCATCCAAGGAGGAAACCCCAAAAGTGATTATTAATCTCCTAGAGACCGAATATAAAAGACTGAATTATTATCCCAGCAAAATTTTCTCCGACAAAGGGACAGAATTTACAAACAGAACGTTGAGGGATTTTGCAAAGTCAAAACACATCAAATTACTCACCTCCAAGCCATACCATTCTCAACATAACGGCCAAGCGGAACGGGCTAATCAAACTATTATTGAGTCAGCCCGTGCCACCTTCTCATCATCTAGAATACCAAATTACTACTGGCATATCATAATTCAAAGCTGCTGCTTCATGTTGAATCATATCCCTAGGGAAGGTAATAACAGATCCCCTTGGGAACTCATGTTCAAAAAGGAACTCCCAGCTAACTACTTGAAACCTTTAGGATCACCCGTAATCTACCTTGGAAATTGTCTGAAAAAAGGAAGAAAGTTTGACAAAAAAGGGCTAGAAGGAATACTAGTTGGGTTCAATCCCATTTTTCATTCTTATCTTATCTTAAATTCATCTGGTGCTGTTTTTGAAACCAAACATGTTCAGTTCCTCAAGAACCATCTTTCAAAATTTCCTCTTCTTGAATCACCTGGTCTTGACATATTCGCTCAAGAAAATCCAGAACCAGAAGAGTCAGACCTCTCCACCACCAATAGAGAATACAGTTCCCAAAACTCACGTAACAATCTCAATTTTTCCTCCGCTGACAAGCAATATAATTTTTGGGAAACACATAACAATCTCACCAAATCGGAATTGGAAACAGAGCAAGAGGAAGCTGAATGTTTAGATTCTCCACCTCCAACTCAACCGGTGCCCCCAGAACCCATTGGTCCACCCATATCTCAAAGACCGCGATGAGAGATCAGAAAGCCTCAGAGATACGGCTTCCACAACTACTATGAGCCACCCTCCTATAAGGCTGCCCGTAATTGTTCCAAGTGGCCGAAATGGAAAAAGGCTTCAGAAGACAAATTAGAATCTATAGAACTAAAAGAAGTGTGGGAAGACTATTACGGAACACCAGATAACATCTTAAACACTACATGGGTATTCAAGGTTAAACAGAACTGCCACGGGGAACCGGCCAAATACAAAGCCCGGCTCTGTGTTCAAGGTTTTGACCAAGTTCTTGGAGTCGACTATAACAAAACCTGGGCACCAACTGGGAAGATTGGCTCTCTTTGTCTGGCACTTCTACATGGGCTGAAAGAAAAAATAAAATTTACCCAATTTGATGTTAAGGGTGCATTTCTACATGCTCCCCTTGATGAAACTGTCATCATAAAAACTCCGGAAGGATCTAATTGCAAATCTCCATATCTGAAATTGAAGAAATCACTATATGGTTTAAAACAATCCCCCAAGAATTGGTATGAAACCTTAACAGCCTGGATCAAATCTCAAGGGTATTGGGAATCAACCAGCAATCCATGTCTTTATACCAACAGCAAGACTCAATAGATTATCTATTTTCACGTCGATGATCTGATACATGTAGATAACTCCAAGACCTTGGAATGTGCTTTTCTGGATCGATTCAAAAATTCTTCCTGTCATCCTCCAAACACTATACTCAGAATGCTCATGGAGGTTGAGGGTGACAGAATCCTCCTTAGTCAACCAAATCATATCACTTGCAGACTTGAAGAGCTTGGTCTGTCATTGTGCAAGGAAGTAAAGTCCCCTCTAACTCAAAATCTCCATCTTGAGCCTGCCTCAGATGATGATCATGCCCAATTCTTCCAGTTGAAAATCAACTATCGGTCTGCTATTGGACTACTTAACCATCTATCTCAATATACGCGACCAGACATTTCCTTCTCAGTTTCGAGTCTGGCCAGATTCAATGTTAAGCCCGGTATGAGTCACTGGAGAGAAGTGCGAAAAGTGTGGAAATATCTCAAGGCGACTCAAGATCTCAAACTCACAATCAAATACAATTCCGATCAAGACGTACTATCATGCTTTAGTGATGCAACTTGGGGCAACAATCCTGTCTTCCGCAAGTCTCAAACTGGGTTCATAATCTTTCATCATGGAAGTCCAGTTGTCTGGAACTCCTTTAGGCAGCAAAACATTACTTATTCCTCTACTGAGTCTGAACTGAATGCGCTACTTGATTGTTATTTAGAAATAAAATGGATCAAGCACCTTGTCGCCGAAATCTCTCATACTCCGGAATCAAAACCTACGCTGTACATTGATAATAAAGGTCTTGACTATAAGATCAAGAAATTTGGCTCCCATTCCAAGTCACGCACATAGATATAAAAACTAAGGGATTACGCGAAGATTTTGCAGATCAAGAGTTCAATCTCAGGCTGATTCCTAGTCACTCCATGGTAGCGGATTCCCTCACGAAAGCCTCCTCTTTAGATTCCTTAAGACTTCTTCAACAAAAAGTTTTTTCTTAGTTCCAGGTATCTTGATCACTCTTACCATTTCAGTCACGGGGAGTGTTAAGAATGCCAAGATTCACAAAGCTGTTTCTAGTTTCTATCCTAAGTCTAAGTGCGCGCACACTTCAACAATGAGTGTGCATACTCTACTATGAGAGATAATAAGCCCCGGAGACACTCTCTGATTCGGGGTGACCGGGGCAGATTACAACCGGTACTTAGTTCTCTCCTCATTGGGAGGAGACTCTGCTTTGTGAGGAGTCTCGTGATACTTCTTTCTTTTTTCTTCTTGATGCTTCTTTCTTTCTTTCTTTAGTTATTTCCATTCTTTATCTATTTTTGCTATTCCTTTTCACTTACGCCTTGTCAAGCTCATCTACGCCAAATCAACTCAACCTTTTTACAACCGTCAAACTATCCAGTTCATGATCTCTACTCTATCTCAATCACTCGATAAAGTTGTCTCAATCTGAATATCTCTTCCAAGTTGTCTGCCTGGTAAGAGTTTACTTCTCAAAGATTCATAAGCTTGGCAAACTCTGACAAAACAGCTTGGTCGATTATAGCCTTTCTCCTGTCTCCACATGCTTCATCTACTCTTTCCGTGCTCATCTCTTCTTCTCATTTTAAGATATTCCAACCTGTTGGTGTTTCTTTTACTCTTATCTTCTTTTTCTATTATCTTCAACCTAAGCCTTCTTGTCTCTAACTTCTACTTAAAGTCTGCTGGTTTTTAGTCATAAGAAATTGAATCCTCAACTTAACAGTTTTGGGTTCCTCGTGTTTTGCTTCAAGGAGTCATCCACCTTTGGAGCCAAGGTGGACGGTTGATGGTTGTTTTGCCGAGAGCAATTCTTGTCATGATAGCCATTATCAAGCTCAATCACTCAATCGATTAGCTGCTGAAGTGAGGTTGTCTTATGACCCCCAACTGCGATCTGTTTCATTAAGCGTGCTGGTAAACCCTTTGGGAAATTGAATAGAAGAGCGGCCTTGTTCCACTGGATGCAAGACTGCAAGAGTCAAAAAAGAGAAATATAAACAGAAGCTCTACTATTCTCCTTCATAACTAAACTATTAAGTTTGTATTTGGCGTTTCAAACTTCATTGGGATTGCCAAACAGGGTGAACAATTGTTGCTCAAAACTGTCCCAGTTGTTGAGAATAAAAGTGGGACTGTCGTTGGAAAAAATTTTGAGGTATGGTTTGAACCACTGCAAGGCTCTACCGCCTAAGAAGGACGAAGCATACATAACTTTATGTCTATCGGAGGGGAAATTGTTGGAGTCGTTTGAAAAGATGATTTTACAAGACTGTAGGTAGGATATAAGCTTATGAGGGTGTTCTCTTGTAAAGTGATTGGGTTGTTTCATGCCCGGAGTGCAAAAACTAGGAGTGCTTGGACTAGATCGCTGGGCACCATGAGTGAGGGCCTGGATCAATGTTGAAAGCAGGGTTGGAGCATTGGGCTTGGGAGCAGTAGTGCAAAACCCTGGTCTACCACAAGTCAAGTTTTCATTGGAAGAATGGTTGGAGTCTGCAAATTCCGCAAGAGGGTCCATCGGAGCATCCCGTGGAGGAGCCCAAGGATCATCAAGAGGTTCCACAGATGGCGATTTAGAAGGAGGAACTGGATCTAAGGGTTGTTGGGCCCAAGGAGCGCTGCTTCTCCCCACCCAATGGATTTCATCATTGTAAGGGGCGAGGGAAGCGTTCCCGGTTGAGCAAGTACGTGACATTGAAAAAGAAGAAGTCTACTATAGGTTGGCAGGCTACAATAGATGAGTTGAGTTAGTTAATTTACTGTCACAAGACCACCCCACGTACTATAGGGCAATTCTTAGATGATTGTGAGCGCAGAGGAATACCAAGTGCAAGGGCAAGTGCGAATAGCAAGACCCAGTTGCAAAGTGAAAACTTGGTTATGCCACTCAACAAACGGCCAGATGAATGGAATGTGTTCCAAAGAAGGAAACTCAACCTGAGTCTGATGTGATAACTAGGTTGCAGCAAAATGCAAGAACGTATGAAATTAACTAACTGAGGAGACAATCATCAGGGAAGGGGATAGCCCTTATAAGGTAATACAAAGTGACTAGATACAACGTGGTGATGAGCTAACTTCAGTTGAAGCGGTGAGGCAATGAATGACAGGAACGGGATAGGAAATGAAGCAGTGGTATAGATCCAAGGTCTTAGCATAAGTGTGAGACAATAGAATCTGAGCGTACAATTGCATGACAAATTGGGATAGGAGCGGATGACGTTGAAGGTAATGCAAACGAGTGGGAATAGTGTATGCAGGGTAGGGACTAGTCCAATTGCAAACTATACAGTAGTGATGGCTTGGTTAGACGTAGATGCAAACTCACGAACAATGCATGACCAAAGATGGAAGTCCAAGGCTGTTGATTGGCCAGGGAAGGAGATTGGATCTCATAATAGATGGCCAACCGGTATGGAGTTAACCGCGAAGTTCGCAAGTATATACTGAGTTGGTCTCCAAGATTGGAAGGTCAGCGCGAGCCAGAGGAAATAGCTGATTGCACCATTGATGTTGTGCTTTTATTTGTGTCACGCTTTTAGACTGAGGTAGATGGTACTGATGAGAGGACATGTCAAAGTGGTGAAAACAATAATCCTTAAGTGCGAAGAGTGACAGAATCTACATGATATACTGGGTACTACTTTAGAATTTTATACAGAATACCATGCCCAAACTGATGGATTAGCTGAATGAATGATACAGACCTTGGGGGAAATTTTAAGAAGGCTTTGTAGCTTTGGTCTAGAGTACAAACACTCAGATGGATATTTCCATGATTGGGTAAGCCTACTCCCAGCCCTGGAGATGGCTTAGAATAGCAGTAAACACTCTACTACCAAAGAAGCCCCTTACATACTAGAAAGGGGGTGGATTCCAAAACTCCCTAGGAATACCTTGAACTATAACTTAGCCACCATTCATCCAACATCTCTCTACTTCAAGAAGATGATATACCAGGAAAATAATCATGCTCAGAAATGTGTAGAAGAAGCAGTGGAATAAAACAAACAGAGATGGGAATAACCACACAGAGAACCTGACTTTAAAATAGCAGATCTAATCTTGATATCTACTGGCACCTTCAGCAATTTAGCAGGTAACAGAAAGCTAAAACCAGCCTTTTTTGGATCATTTTTCATAAAGAAGATGCATGGCAAAAATTTTGTAGAAGTAAACTTGAGTGAAGAATTATCTAGAAAGCACCCAGTATTTCATGTTAGCCTAGTGAAACACTTTCAACCAAGAGAAGGTAGCAAACTCCCTAAAGCAATGATCCCAATAGAACCTGAACCTGTGAAAGAAAAAGGTTAATTCAGCAGGATATTGAGGGACAAGAAAGAGAGAGTGAAATGAAAAGATGTAAGAATATACTGAGTGAGATACAAAGGAGAATCTGCAGAAAAAGATGAATGGTTACCAGAGAATAATATACCTGATGGACCAATAAATCTAAGAAACTACAGATCCAGCAAAAGGAACTTAAACACATATGAAATTAATTTTTTTTTCCCAACATAATCCAGATTTTTTTCAGATATGGACATATCTTGGAGTGGGGGAACTTCAGCTTGCCATTATTGCAGAGCAAGCTGCAAAAGTAACAAAAATAACATAAAAATAATAAATATCAAAATAAATTACAAAGTAGTGGGAAAACCATCAATATTATTGCAGGAATGGATTCTCCACCCAAAATTAGGTAGGTCCACTCAGTGACCCCACACTTGAAATCCAAATCCTTATATTTTTAAATAATTAAGAAAGGAGAGACCAAAATACCACGGAACCACTATGGTACTCCTTTGGCCAATTAAATATTTTGCATGTATTGTCATGTATAGGTCTCACACCTAACTTTCAGTCAGAATTGAGGTGTTGTGTAAATTTTAGGAGTTACAGAAGGAAATGTGTTCTGTCACAATTCCCGCACACATCCAGAGCTACCAATACACCTGCGCGCAGCTGAGCTGCAGCACTGCCACCCTGTCAATGTACCCTGAAAAGCTGTGTACACAGACCCGGGCCTCTGAGAAGTACACAGCCGCGGGACTATGGGTTGAAAAATTGACAGGTGGCCTGAGAAACCAAGGTACTGCGTAAACAGGTTACAACCTACATGGGAACATTCTACAGATCTAATAAATTCTTCTGTGCAAAGTAGATAGTCTGAAAATACATAAAAGTATATAAAAGTACCTAAACAACCTTTATACCTTTTTTTATTAATACAATTCAAAATACCAAAAATGTCAATAATAAAATACCTACTATTTGTAAAAATATATGGAAATAATTTTATATACAATTATGAGAACTTTAAGGCATCAATATTTTAGTGACATACTTGTCAAATCATCTACTGACCAGCTCCCTGCGCATCTACCAAATCCCCTAGCATAGTAGCCCGCATGCCCCCGGGCTAACTTGATTGCATCTGGTTTTCTCTCAACTGATCATCCTAATCTCACTGAGCCAACTGTCTCTTGGTCTTCTCTTTTGCATCTTCTTTCTACTCTTTTGTTCTTTTCTATTTTATTATTCTTTTTTGTCATAGTCTCTCATCCTCAACGTTGCCAAATTGCTGTCAACCACTCAACCAACACCTCAGCCTGTCCTGATTTGATTCATTTGTCTAGGCTCACTCTTTTGAATTTCTGGTATTATTTCATTCAATTACTTTAATTCTCTTGATTGCTCTTCAGTCTAATCTTTGTTTTCAACTTGTGTTTCAACTCATGTGATTTCTGTTCTTCAGAATGTTCCTAGTCTCTTCAATATGATAATTTTTAACACTTCTCAACCATTCAATCAACACGGTTAAAAGCCAAATTGCACAAATACCTAACCTTTTGAAATTATGGAGGGACCTGGCAATATGGACAGCTTCCAAAAAACCATGCTCAAGGCTGCTCTCAAAGCCGTCCCAAATCTGACAGAAAAAAATTACTCAATTTGGAAAGACAAGATCACCATCCTGCTCAAACTCAAAGGAACCCAACAAATCCTCATAGATGACACCAAAACTCTTAGCCCTACAGAAAATATTGAAACTACAGTCATTATTCTTTCCAAAATTGATACCATTCCGCACAACAATGTAGTTAACTCTGACAATATCAACTCAGCTAAAGGCTTAGGGAAAACAATCAAGGAAAGATTTGCCTCTTCTCAAACCCCAAATTGAGCTTGAGTCTTTAATGAATTTTTCAGCATCCTGGATGCCAAGACCCTTGCTATCCTTTAGCTACCAGAGGTGATATAATAAATAATAAATATATTATTTAATAAATGCAGCAAAAACCTGTAAAATATTTGGATTAAGCTTATTGCAAGGTTAAGTGTTTGGTTATGGTTTATTGTTTTAAATCAATATGAAACAATTCATTCAATATTTTTATAGAGGGGCCACAATTATATTGGGGATCTTTAACACCTCTCTTCTGGGATTTCAGTATGAAAATGTGTGGTCCTTGTTACTTTGGGCTCTTCAGTTTAAAGGATATTTCACCCAAAGATAATATGTATATAAAATACACGGTGGAGTGGCAGGGCCTTGTAACCAAGCTGCCACAACAGAGAAAGGATAATAAAGCTCACTGGTATATTATTATATCCTTTCTGTATCTGTTTGAGACGTGCACTGATGGGTTAAACCTGTATACTGGGATTATAAGGTTGTTCAGAAGTTTTAATTGATAAAAAAAGCGGTTGAGGACGGATATTATTGATCAGACTTAGCCATAAATCACTTAATTATCTCTTATAAGTAATTGATTACCTTGGAACGGTGTCTGGATATAAATATAACTGGGTCTCTGGGTATCAATATCCTCAAAAGAGCTCTTTATTTATAGCTTTTGGAGTCCCAATATTGTCCTTCTGAGGGGTGCAGGGGCTCAGAGGGACAGAGACTAAGGCTAGCAGGTTAACCAGGGGTAGCCTGTCATGTTTTCTTGGTGCTATAGCACGGGTAGCATCTAATTCTTCAGGGTATGGGAATTATTCTACTTTATAATAGATATTAGGACGTGTGAATAACACTAATCTGTCCCATTTATGTTTTATTTAATTAATTATCCTTGGTAAATGTTCCCATTAACTTTATAATTATATAAATAGGCAGTTCTAAAGACATCCTGGCGTCAGGTGAGTTCTCATTATGTATTAAATAAATGAGTAAAGTCATGATATTGATTTTACTACTTATTTTCGAGTTCAAGATGATTTACTAAAATAATTACTTAAAAATATAAGTCATGGGAATTCATGTGATATTGTTACATTATTAGTTTTCTTAGTATGCCACAAAGATATTGGTGTCTAGGAATTCTCATAAAAGTATATTAAAGTATTTTAATATATTTTTAGAAGTTGTCATTGTCTTATTTTCGACATTCTTGTTACTTTGAATTATATTTAATAAGAAATACGTATAAGGTTTATTTAAGTATTTTTATGAAATATTATTTACTTTTAGACTATCTACTATCCACGGGAACATTTATTACATATGTAGAATGTTCCCGTGTGGGTTGTAGCATGTTTATGCAGTACCTAAGCCTCTCAGGCCGCCTGTCACTCTTTCAACCCATAGTCCCGCGGCTGCGTACTTTTCAGAGGCCCAGGCCTGCGGACAAAACCTTGATGGAGTGACAGGGCTGTATCTCAGCCGCGCGCGGGTGCATTGGCTGCCGCGGCTGCATGCGGGAATTGTGACAAAAGACATATCCGTCTGTAACTCCTAAAATAAACACAACACCTCAATTCTGACTGAATTTTAGGTGTGATACCTATACGTGAAAATGTGTGTGAAATATTTAATTGACCAAAAGCTCAATAGTGGAGCTGTATTATTTTGGTCTTTCTTTCCTTAATTATTTAAAAATATAAGGAGTTGGATTTCAAGGGTGGGGTCAGTGAGTGACCCTACCTAATTTTGGGTGAAAAATCCATTTTTGTAATAATTTTCATGGCTTTCATAATCCTTCTCAGGTTAATTGTATTATTATTATTTTCATATTATTTTTGTTAATTTTGCAGCTTGCTTTGAAATATTAGCAAGCTGACAGACTTTCTATATCATCCTTTCAAACCCAAGGCAATCACCTCCTTCATCACCAAAATCAAAATTTCTCTCAAGAAAATGATTGATGTTGGTATCAAACTCCCTTTGGATATTTTGGCTTACCTGGTTGTTGTTCAATTCCCTCATTCACTTCATTTGCTTTGTCAGCAAATTATGCACTCAGATAAAGAAATCACAGTTGATCTAGTTCTAAATCATTTGACACAGCTGGATAATGAATCCAAATCAAAACTCACCAAGACTCCTGTCAAAGAAACTTCACTCATAACTAATAGCTCCAAAACCCCAACTCTAAAATTCAACAATGTTGACAAGGGTATCACAATTCCAACGTAACTTACCATCCCAAGTAACGGTGCTGGCCCAAGCACCAGCACCTAGCTCTGGACTGGTGGAAAGAAGCTCAGGCACAATGGGGAGCTCAGAAGAAACTCAAAAGCAACAAAGTTGCTCATATCATGCTCTCTAAACCACTTGGAACAACAAGTTGAATGCCAACCACCACATTGTCCTTGACTCTGGGTCATTGTGCCACATGTTCAAATCCACTCAATATTTCACCTCTTTAAAAAAATGCAATGGTTAACACACCAGTACTGGGAAAGATGGAGCTAAGCTCCCTATCAAAGGAAAAGGCAAATTGGTTCTTGCCTGGATAAACTCCCTCATTCGACTCTCTGAATTTCTCTTTGTTCCCAATCTTGTTATCAATCTCATTAGTCCTGGAATTTGGGTTTCTGAAAAACAATTCTTGGTTTCTGCCTATGGCAACTCTTTCAAGGTCCTCCACAATGGAACACTTGCTTTTGAAGTTTTCATTTGAGAAAATCTCTTTGCTCTCAACCTCCCTCACTTAATTGGAAACAAATTTAAAATCAGCTATTTCACACGTGAATCTATTGATTATGATAAGCTCCTTTATCTCCATCAATCACTCAGTCAAGCTAGTCCTCACCAATTGAAAAATTTCTATCCTGAAATTCCTCACTCCTTGATAGACAACTTTCAATGCTTGGACTGCGTCTTCTCAAAAATTGCAAAAACCACTTTGAACACTAAAGCTAACCATGCTTCCAAACCTCTTGAAAAGCTCCACATTGATCTGATTTGTCCAATTAATCTGGAATCCTGCAAAAGGATGAGTTATATCATGACCATCATCAATATTCTTTCTGGGTATCTTTACGCTATTCCTCTCAGTTCCAAATTGGACGCCTGTCCTCAAATCTTATCCATTCTTAGATTCAAGAAAAAAAAAACAAAGATGCTTTCCGGCTATTATCTGTACTGATGGTGGAGGAGAATTCACCTCCCAAGAACTCAACTCCTTCTTTCAAGAGAACTCCATTCAACACATTGTATCAGAACCTTACCATCAGAAACACATTGGAAGGGTGGAACGTGCCAATAAACTTATTTCAGGATCCATCAGATCTATCCTTTGATCTTCAAAACTACCCCTCAATCTCTGGGCTAAAGTGTCCCAGGCCTCTTCCCTCATTCTCAATCAGACTCCAAAACATGAAAATTAGAATTCCCCCTACAAAGTCTTCACAAACAAGACACTACCCTTGGATTATTTCCATCTTTTAGGTTCCAGGGTGGTCTACTTAAACTTGAAGATGTCTTGCAGGGATAAGTTCAATGAGCGCGGATTAGAAGGGACTCTTGTAGGGTTTAATCCCAATCTGTTGTCTTATTGCAACCTCAAGCCAGATAACTCAATTATTTCTTCTAAACACATCAAAATAATCAAGTCTCTTCTCTGCACTCCTATCACCAAAGTCCCTCCAGAAATCATATCTTCTCTCAACATCAATCTCCCTTTTCTACACTTTGAATCTACTCAGAGTAACTCTCCAGTAATGACCACTAACTCTCAACCTTCCAATCACATTTTACCCTCAGCTGAAGCAGTAGAGTCTGCAGACAACCAGTAATCTCAATCATCTCAGGAGGTCGCTGAAAAACTGATCCCTTCTCAAATTCCGCACAATTGATCAACCCTCAATCCACCCAATTGTTATGGATATCATCACTACTTTGTTCCAAAATCATTTGAACAGGCCAAGAAATGCGGAGACCCCAAAAAATGAGACCTATCAATGGATGCAGAAATGGGAGGCATCAAAAAGATGGAATTCTGGGAAGACTACAACAGTCCCAAGACTGCAAATCCTCTCAACACAACGTGGGTTTACCTCCTCAAGGACAATTGTCATGGAGATCAGCTGATTTACAAAATTCAACTATGTTTACAACTCAAAAAGTCCCTGTACGGGCTTAAACAAGCTCCTCTCAACTGGTTCAACACTCTAACTACCTGGCTCTCTAGCCAGGGGTTCCATCAGTTGTCTTCCGACCCTTGTCTCTATTTAAATCCTTGGTGCAAATCAATGATATTCTTCCATGTCAATTACCTCATTCTGGTTGGTCTTGGCAATAATTTAAAAGAAAAACTTCTGCAATGTTTTCCAAACTCAACTGCTCATGATGCCAACACCATTCTTGGGATGAAATACTCCAAAACCGACAAAAAAAATTTTATTTCCCAAAACAACCACATTGAACACCGGCTTGAAGAACTCAAACTTACCAATTGTCACCCATCCTCCATACTGTTGACATCAAACCTCAATCTACAACCTGCCGCTGTTGAAGAACACAAAGAATTTAAGGCTCTCAACATTAACTACAGATCAGCTTTGTTCTTGATGAAATATATTGCATGCTTGACTCAAACAGACATTAGTTATGCTGTCTCAAGTTTAGCTCAATTCTGCAAACGGCCCGGGATAAATCACTGGCGCAAAGTAAATCATTGTTGGAAAAATACCTGAAAGCCACCAAGGGTCTCTCTTTAGTTCTGGAGGTAAAAAATCAAGAAACTCAATTCCAATGTTTCAGTGACGCCACTTGGAATGATGGCCTCAAAACCAGGCATTCTCAATCCGGTCATCTGACCCTATTGTTTGGATCCCCTGTTGCGTGGAGCAGCTACGGCAAAAAAAACGTAACCCACTCAACCACTGAGGCCAAACTCAATCCACTAGTTGACTCTTTCCTTGAGGACATCTGGATGAGAAGACTGGTATCAGAAATGTGGGCAAAATCCATTCAACCGAGTATACATCACATTGACAACAAAGTTTTGGAAGACAAGTTGGAGAAATTTGGCTGTAACTCCAAAACCTGTCCTATCAATATAAAAACAAAGGCCATTAGGGAGGAACTGCAAGCCAAAAATATTGAGATAAAACTCATGCCATTAAACAAAATGATATCCGACGGGCTAACAAAAGCACTACCCCAAATTCAACTCTCCAAACTCCTCCATGTCATCAATCCTCACTTCACATATCTTCAAATCCTACCAGCCACGAGGGGTGTCAAATCATCTACTCAGTAGCTCCCTGCGCAGCTGCCAAATCCCGTTGCATGGTAGCCCGCGCGCCCCTGGGCTAACTTGATTGCACCTGGTTTTCTCTCAACTGATCATCTTAATCTCACTGAGCCAACTGTCTCTTGGTCTTCTCTTTTGCATCTTCTTCCTACTCTTTTCTTCTTTTCTATTTTCTTATTCTTTTTCTTTATAGTCTCACATTCTCAACTTTGCCAAATCGCTGTCAACCACTCAAACCAACACCTCAGCCTGTCTGATTTGATTCACTCCTCTAGGCTCACTCTTTTGACTTTCTGGTATGATTTCATTCAATTAATTTCATTCTCTTGATTGCTCTTCAGTCTCATCTTTGTTTTCACCTTGTGCTTCAACTGATGTGATTGCTGTTGTTCAGAATGTTCCTAGTCCCTTCAATATGATAATTTTTAAAACTTCTCACCCATTCAATCAACAATACTATGGAAACTAATGATGTAAGAATATTACATGAATTCTCATAAATTATATTTTTAATTGATTATTTTTTGTAAATCAACTGAATTTTGAAAATAAGGAGTAAAATCAATATCACCATTTTACTCAAATCAGGAAATAAATAATGACAAACCACCTGACATCTGATTGCTGTAAGAATGTCTATTAAAAGAATTATTAACATTCTGGGAACATTTAGTAAGGATAATTAAATAATAATAGATAATATAGACGGATTTGTGTTATTCACACGTCCCAAACATTAATAAAAAGGTAGAATAACTCCCATACCCTGTGGAATTAGATATTACCCTTTCAATAGCACATAGAAAATGTGAAAGGATAACACTTGTTACCCTGCTAGCCTTATTTTCCGTCCCTTTGAGCCCCTGTTTCCCTCAGAAGGACAATATTTGGACTCAAATAGCTACAAATAAGGAGCTCTTTTGAGGATATTGATACCCAGAGACCCAGTTATATTTACATCCAGACACCATTCCAAGGTAATCAAATAATTATAAGAGATAATTAAGTGATTTATTGCTTTAGTCTGATTAATAATATCCGTCCCCAAACCTTTTTATCAATTTAAACTGCTGAAAAATCTTTTAACCCCAGTAAACAGGTTTAACCCATCAGTAAAAATCCTATACAGGTACCCAAAGGATTTAATAATATACCAGTGAGTCTTCTTATCCTTTCTCTGTTGTGGCAGATTTGGACAACCAAGGAAGGCCTTCCTAGACCGTTAGGAAATGAGAGATCTGGGATAATGGGAAATGAGTGGGTACCTATTGAGGCACAACAGGTAATTTTTTTTTTCTTTTTTTTAACAATTTATTGTTGGATAAGGAAATCTAAAAAAAAATCAAAAAATTTTATTTTCCATGAGGTGTCCCAGGTTGGTCACCACATCTCTCCCCAACTTGCAGACTGTCCCTAGTCTGCACCTTGAACTTGAAGAATAAAAGAGAAGGAAAAACACAAGGAAATTGAACAGGAGATTGGCCATTTATTGATCTTGAGAGGGATTGAAGAGTTGGAAAATATCTTGATCAATCCAAAAAATCACTAGAAGCAGTGGGCATAAAACACAGAAGGCGTCCCAGGTGCTCACGTATGTGGCATACAGTGGAGTTTACAACAAAAAATGAAGCAAATAACCCTGATGGTGCACAATTTGGAGGACTTACTTCTAAGATAAGTTTCCTCCACAAGAATGAAACTTCTTGACTTGATCAGCAGAGAAACTTCTAGCCAGTTGAGTACCATCCAACTCCTCAAAAAAATAAGATCCACCTCTAACTTGGCAAACCACCCAATAAAGACCATTCCAACAATTTGAGAAAGGCTTGCCCCACTGGGTCTCCAAAGATCAATTATAAGCTAAAACTAGATCACTAGGGTTCAAGGAGTCCCAATTTCATTGGAGTGCTTGTTCTCCCAATACAAAACTAATTTTGCTCTGGACTCCATCATCTTCTGATAAGCCTCATCACAAACATCTTCAATTTGCTTCAGTTGCTTGGATCTAGAAACTAATAGATCAGTAGTTGAGGACACCTTTTCCCAAGGCGTACCCAAGAAAGATACCATTTCCAGATCTAAAAAAATAACTTCTCTCTCTCTTATTCACAGAAAGCAATAGATTTTACCCTTTGAGATAAGACATTTTTTATCAAATTTAACTAATCAGAAAGAAGCCATGCATCTGGGCCAAAGTTAACCACCTTCAGGCGTTCTTCAGTTACCCAACCATTGGGCACAAAGGGACCAGTAAGAGATTGAGGAAGACCACAGTAAAAATTGCAAGATAAGGGAGTAATCATAAGAGGAGGATTGAGATTGAGAGGAATAGGCTGGTTGATTGTTTGGAACTTCTTGGCAACTGGCTTATACTTGGTAGCAAAAGATAGAAGTTCTTGTTTTGTCCAAGAGTTGACCAGTGAGACTTGATTAACAAAACTGAGTCCAATTTCCAAAATTTTCCACATCCAATGTTCTGCAATATCCTTGAAGGGTGTGTTTTCCATAAAGGAAGAACCAGGAGATAATAGGTTTCTCACATTTGTTGCACAAGGTAGGGTTTCAAAGATGATGGTACAAGATTTCCCTGGCCATGAACAATTGGGAGGACTAACTTGTACCCCAAATTTCCTCCACTGAAGCCCATATTCCTCCATACCAAAACCACCAAGAATAGAATTGTGATCAGGATCTAGTTCAGACTCATTATGGAGATTCAAACCATCGCTGAGAGAAGATTAATTATATCTAAGAGTACAAGTAAAAGAAGACACAAAAGATCCAGAGAAAGAAGGAAAAGAAATATTTTTGGATTTTTCTATTTTGACATGGTTTTGATTTCAGATATTTTCCAGTTTAGCTGAAAATGATGAAAAGAATGAAAAATAAGCCTGAGGGATGAGAGTTGACCCTTGAGTTTGAAGGATTGAGAGACCAAAAATAACCAGACAGATTCTGGTACAGAGAGCTTGAGTAAAAGGAAGAGAAAAGGAGGAGGGAATGGAAATAGCAGCAGTGAAAGATGAATGCAATAAAATTAGGTCCGGTAGCAATTGAGATAGGTTGGTAGAGCAGCGGGATTGAGTGTAGCGGTAATTCTGATGAGTGAAAGATCTGGATTAGTCTGAAGATGATCTGATTGTTGGTTGAGTTGACCATGGTACTTACCTGACTCAGAGGCATGGGGTTAGAGGTGCAATCTTGTGGTTTCCCAAAGAAAACCTTCCCCAGGATCTGAGCCAGGAGGACTGCTTCATAGTTGAACAAGCTTGGGTTTGAAGTACTTGCAGCTGGTCTGGAGTGAGGAGTTGCGGACAGGAATATTGGAGGCAGCCAAGAACAAAAGAGTGAAATGAAGTAAACAAGAAAAGAATAAAATAAGACAAAAGAAAAGAATTTAAGGAAAAAGAAACAGTATGAAAATAATTTGAGCATATAGTTCATAGCTGGAAGATACTGATCCTGGAGCTTCTTCATCCTCCCTTGTTCAAATCATGATCTAATATTGAGACTTATGAGCGCATTTTGCAGCGCAATACGCGCTACTGGTTTATTAAGGAAGTCGGCTAAGTTCTTCTTTGAAGCCACTTTCTGAAGCTTGATCTCATTTTTAGCAATCTCACTTCTAAAGAAGTGAAAAGGTAGCTCCATGTGCTTTGTGTGGAAGCTGGAGTGGTTAGCTTGGTTTAGAGCCAATTTGATGGTGCCTTTGTTGTCTTCAAAGACGGTGGCTGGTTTAGTGACTTCTTTGGGAAAGATGTCTTGAAGGAAGGATTTGATCCACCAAATATCTTTCAGAGCGTCTGCCAGAGCCTTTTATTCAGCTTTGGTTGTTGAAATAGATAATTTTGGCTGCTTTTTGCACTTCCAAACCACTACACATCCCAACCATTGGATCACCAGGCCTGAGATAGAGCGCCACAAGCTTGGGCATGTGTCCCATTCACTATCTACATAGGCTAACATGTCCATTGGATGGTTGGCCTTTGAGCAGAAGATTAACCCCGTTGAGCTGGTTTGTTGCAGATAATTGAGAACATGGAGCGCCGCTTGATAATGGTGAAGATTTGGTTTGACCAGAGACTGGGCCATGTAGTTTACAGCAAAGGTGATATTGGGATGTGTGCATATGCTAATGTGGTTCAGCTTGCCAATAATCTTCCTGTAGTTGGCACTGTAGAAGAGATATTCTTTATGATCCTCATTGCTGGAAGAGTAGAGCATTCTGTTTGGTTTGAACGCAGTTGAAAAGGTTTGATGAGTGGGAAGTGGGTACTGAGCGCATATGTGCTCAATGTAGGATTTCTGATAGATTTTGAACCCATTATCTTGGTGAACCATGTTCATTCCAAGCATTAATGATGCCAATCCCATATCCTTGATCTTGAAGCAGGTGGAAATCAGCTTTACGAAGTGGTTGGGATTGGTGCTGAAGATAGAAATATCATTGACGTGTACAAACAATAACGTCCCATTGAGCCAGAATACGCAGTGATCAGCTTTGCATCTGTTGAAGCAAATTTCTCCCAGCCATTTTCAGAGGGTTTTGTACCAGGCAAGAGGAGCTTGTTGTCATACTGACAACAAACTCAGTCTAACCTCAGTCTAACCCTCAGGACTGATCTACTTTCTCAGGAAATTCAAACTCAGGGCTCAGGAGACTTACATCAATATGTCTCCAGTAACTATATACCTCAGGATCTTCATGCAGTACATACCTACATATAGTCTAACCTCATACTATACACAGATAGACTCCATAGGCCTGCACATACTCAATCTCCCAGGCTCTACTCTACCTCTCTGTCTAACCCATACCTCTGTGGGTTACCTCTCTGTCTAACCCATAGCTCTTTGGGTTATCTCTCTGTCTAACCCATACCTCCTCTGTGCGGTTTATCATTTGGGAATCTTTATGTACGTCCTCTTGCAGATTGTATTACATACTCTCTCTACTTAGTACATAGTTTCATGACCACCATGTACACTGTACATCCTTCAACTTTACTCTCCCAACTTAGAAAGCTCAGACCTGGAACCTTACCCCAATTTAGAAGCAGCCTAACCTAATGTAGTAGAATACCTGATCATCCCTCTCTGTTACTCAGACTGTTCCCATGACATCATGTGTATAGTCTGAGCCCCAATCACTTGTACCTCTGTTGTAGTTCCAACCTCTTTTCTATTTAATAAGCCTCCTCTTCCCTCTTCCTGATAGTTCCCCAAGAAATCAGTTTAATACTTCTTACTGGGAGATCTTTCCCATCAAGTCTCATTCAGCACCCTTCAACCAATCCTCCTCTGCTCCTTGTAGCCTCCTTCAGTAAAACGTTGCCCCCAGGCCTACTGTGGATAGAGACCCCTCTGTGCCAAGCCCTGCTTGCCTGTCAGCAGCCCTTGTGACATTAAACTGATTTCTTCCCCAATAACCCCTTCTTCACCAACCACACTCCCTATCCCTTTTAGACAGCATAAAATCTTGCTATTGAGATGTGGCAATTTTTGTTTGCTTTATTTCTGTCCCAACCTTGAACTTGGCTATTTGATTTGTGGCCATTTTCATTGCTTCCCTTACCTTACTGTCAAACCTACTCCAAAGTTCCAGCTCTCCATCCTCTAAGTATCACTTTGACGCTTTGACGCTTTGACGCTTTGAAGCTTCAAAGCTTCAACACTTTGACGCTTTGACGCTTTGACACTTTGACGCTTTGACGCTTTGACGCTTCAACACTTAGACAAGGTATAGTAACCAGTATTTGACTGTCCCACAAAGGTAATCAAAGGAAGAAAAATTCCTTTTAATCATTTTATTCTTGCTCCAAGGTGAAGAACAACTTTTGGGTAACTAATTATTCTTAGAAGTAAGAATGCCCCCACGATGTGCTCTTTTTTCTCACATTTCTAGCCCAGCAGTCACCCGCAGCTCCAGGGGGAGAGGTACCACTGAACCTACTGACCATTCTACCCCTAGATCTCGTGGAACAGGTAGGACTTTTTGTAACATGGCTGCACCAGTGGTTACCACTTCCACTCCTATGGATACAGTTTTATTGGAACCTATTCCTCAAGTATCCCTTTCTACTATTCCTTCTTCTGAAAATGCTATCCTCCACAGAGTCACAGGTCAGTTTCCAAGCCCAGGTTACCATGGTTTGGACTTTCCTGATGCAAGCATGGTCCCAATCCAAGGAGAAGGTGAGGAAGATGAAGAGGATGAAGACTCAGGATTTGATTCTAGAATCTTGAGTGGCCTGGGTTCACCATCCCCAGAGGGTAATCCTAGTCAAAATTCTAATGCAACAGAAGTTCCTTCACCTTCCCCACACACCAACCCTCCTTCCACCACTCAGGTTCCTTCAACCAACCCTGCCCTGCTGGCCATTCTTCAGCAAATGACCACTGCCATGACTCATCTTTCTAAACCTGCTGACCATGGACCCTCTGCTCACTTTAAATCTCCAACTATCAATGCCCCAGATAAATTTGATGGAACTAACCCAACCAAGATTAGACCCTTCCTTCAAGCTTGTGAAATCATTTTTGCAAATGATGAGAGAGTTTTTTCTAATGAAAGAAAGAAAGTATTTCTTACAGTCTCTTACCTTTCAGGAAATGCCAGTCGATGGAGCCAACCCTATCTTGCTCACATTTTTAATCATGAGCCAGACTTCATACTTAACTCCTGGCTTCTATTCACTCAACAGCTTCATACCCTTTTTGGGGATTGTCTGGAAATCCAGTGTGCTGAGAAGGAGTTAACCCTTCTTAAGATGAAAGACAATGGTTATGCTACTAACTATATCACTGAATTCAGGACACTTAAGACCAAGGTCTCTGGGTGGGGTGATAAAGCCTTTTTATTTCATTTTAGACAGGGTATCCCAGCCAGATTACTGGACCAACTAGCTGGTTATGATTGACCTCAAGAAACCTTGCAAGACCTAATGGATATTGTTCTTAAGTATGACACTTTTTACCATGAAATGATCTTGGAGAAGTCCTTCACTCTCCCTCAGACCTCAAGACCTGGACCCAGTCTTCCCAATCCTCAGAAATCTCAACAGACCAGCCAACCAGGTAGGTTTAAGGGGAAGGCTAAGAGAACCCCTACTAATTCTACTCCAACCTATGTCCCCAATCCCAATGTGGGAGAGGATTGACACCTCAAGGCTGAAGAAAAATCTAGGAGAGAAAGAGAGGGTTTGTGTAACTACTGTGGAGGAACTCACAAAATTAGCCTCTGCAGGAAAAGTCCAGATTTTAAGCCTGGCCAGAAGCCCAATCCTATGAAACCCAAACAGGGAAAAGACTAGGTGATGGGATTGTGGTACTCCTTGACCATCACCCTCCCAACATTTGAGTACAAACTTTGGAAAGGAAATACTCTAACCCTCCTTCTAAAGACTTATGTTTTGTTTTCTTGTCCAATAACCAGGCTTAAAGTGTACTTGTTGACTCTGGAGCAACTCAATCTGTTATTTCAAAATCTATGGTTTCAAAGTTTTCTCTGCTACTCAAACCTCTGACCACTCCTATCTTCTTATTTACCTTCAGTCCTTCTGACTCACCTTCCCAGGAAATCACCCATAAGGTTTCCTTCAATTTCTCTTTGCCCTCTTTTCCCAACTTAGAATGAGATTTCTTGGTTGTTTATACTCCCCCCAAAGAAGACATTATTCTAGGTATTGACTTCTTCCATTTCTGGAACCCAGAGGTAAATTGGCAACTGGGATTGATAACCCCAAGACACCAACCAACTTTGAATCATTCCTCTTCCGTTGAACTCTCCTTGGCCACTACTTCCTTTCCGCCAGTGAACCTGCAGGTCACTGCTCCTTTCCCCTTTTCAGAATCTATGCACTCACAACACTTTCCTTAGAGTTCAACAACTACTTCTTTGAACAGGATATTCTTTGGACATTCTCTGAAATTCTTGGAGGATATGGAGAATGATCTATCCGTTCAAGTTTTGCGTATGATTATTTCCACTTCTGACTCTGACCCAAAGCAGGCTACTGCAGAAGGTTTGGATGAAGATGAGGAAACTGATGAAATTGAAACTGTGATGGAGAGAGTTCCTGATGCTTATCATACCTTTTTGGATTTTTTTTCGAAGGTCAAAGCTGATAAAATCCCTCCTCATTGCGCTTACAACCATCATATCAAACTGGAAGGCCCTATGACTCCAGTTGGGCCTATCTACTCCCTTACTCACCATGAGAAGGAGGCAATACAAGCCTATATAGCGGAAAATATAGAGAAAGGTTTCATTATCCCCAGCACTTCCAGCACTGGAGCACCTGTCCCCTTTGTAAGAAAGAAGGATGGTGGTTTGCAATTGTGTGTTGACTATTGCAAACTCAATGCTGTGACTTGAAAGAACTGGTATCCCATTCCTCCCATGACTCACTTATTATCAGTCTTTTCTGGTTCTACCATTTTTTCCAAAGTTGAACTCAGGGGTGCTTATAATCTCCTTCGAATTAAGGAAGGGGATGAACATCTTACAGCATTCAGAACTCAGTTTGGGAGTTTTGAATATTTGGTAATGCCTTTTGGACTCACCAATGCTCCTGCCTCTTTTCAATTTCTTGTTAATGACATATTTGCAGACCTTCTGACCATCTGTGTGGTGGTATACCTCGATTACATTCTTATTTTTTTCCAAAAAGTTAACAGAACATACAGCTCATGTGTGTGAAGTCTTGAACAGACTTTGGAAGAACAACTTATATGCAAAGGCTTCTGAGTTTCAATTTTATGCCTCCTCAGTGGACTATCTAGGATATGTCATTTCCAGAAGTGGCATTGAAATGGAAAACTTCAAGGTCCAGAAGATCTTGGACTGGCCACCACCAACAAACAAAAAGGCCTTGCAGCAGTTTTTGGGTTTTTCTAATTTTTATTGCAGGTTTATCATTAACTATTCCAGAAAGGTGCACCTCCTCACTGCTCTAACTGGGGCAGACCCCATCTTTACTTTATCCCCATGGGCTTTGCAGCAGTTTGAGGATCTCAAGGTAGCCTTTACTAAAGCTCCTGTACTCAGACATTTTGATTTTTCCTTAAAAGCCTTTTTGGAGACTGATGCCAGTGACTATGCCCTAGGTGCTGTCCTCACCCAAGTCTCTCTTGATGAATCCAAGCACCCAATTGCTTTCAACAGCAGAAAATTGGGTAGTGCTGAACTGAACTATGAAATCCATGATAAGGAACTCCTGGCCATTGTATGGGCCATCAAGATCTGGAGAGCTTACTTCCTCAGTATTTCTTCTCCCTTTGAAGTTCTCACTGATCACTTTTGCTTAAATATTTCATGACCTTCAAAGTCTTGACTCGTTGCCAAGCTCGTTGGGCTGAGTTTCTGTCTCAATTTGACTTCACTATAGTCTATAGACCTGGAAAGCAATCAATAGTGCCTGATGTCTTGTCACGTTGAGACAAAGTTTATCCCAAGGGGGGGATGCCCTATGCAGAAAAGAATCCAGCAAATGTCAAACAACTCTTGAAACAGACTTACTTTGAACCTTCTAGAATTTTCATTATCTCTGCAAAACAGGTTTACAAACAATTGGAAACCTTAATTCAGTCCCAGATCTCCAAAAAATGAACCCAGCAGATTATTCAGAAGCTACATAAAAAGGAACAAGTAAAGAGTTATCTTATAGACCCAGACACTGGACTCCTTATTTTGAAAAATAGAATAGCAGTCCCCAAGGAGTATGAACAACTCCAACTTGAAATACTTTGACAAAGACATGACTCTCCCCTCTCTGGCCACCCTGGACAAGACAAAACAGCTGATCTAGTCAAAAGAGATTTCCATTGGGAAAATATGACTTCCTTTATCAAAGATTATTTTTCTTCTTGTTACCTTTGCAGCAGAAACAAAGCCAGTCACCACAAAAATTTTGGACTCCTCCAACCTTTACCAATTCCAGATTCTCCCTGGACTTCACTCTCTATGGACTTCATCTCACAACTGCCCCAATCCAATGGGTTTGACTCAATCCTTGTGGTAGTTGATTGTTTTTCAAAAATGTCACTGTTTATTAAAACTAGAACTGATATCTCCTCTGTGGAGTTGGCTAACCTACTAATTTCACATGTTTTTACTAAACATGGCCTCCCAACTGACATTTTCAGTGACAGAGGATCTTTATTTGTTTCTTTCTTTTGGAAAATAGTATGTGAAAAATTACAGATAAAAAGAAATCTTTCCACAGCTTATCACCCTGAAACAGACGGACAGAAGGAACGAGTAAATGAGATCCTAGAACAATTTCTTAGGATGTATGTCAGTTATTACCAAGACGACTGGGATACCTGGATCCCCCTTGCTGAATTTGCTTACAATAATTCCACTCACACTTCTACTAAGCAATCTCCTTTTTTCACCATCTATGGACGACACCCCAACTTTGACAGTCTCCATGTAGTAGATGATCAACCTGCCAGCCACTACATAACCCAGATTCACCAAAATCAGAAGTTATTGGGTATTGAACTGGAAAAGGCAATTAAAACCTACAAAAGATATGCTGACCTAAAAAGAAGTGACTTTCCTGCCTCATTTGCTGTTGGAAACAAATTTTGGCTCTCTTCTAAAAATATCAAAACTAATCGTCCAACTCATAAGCTCTCAGAGCAATGGTTATGTCCCTTTTTGATTACAGAACAGATTGGAAAAATTTCATTCAAGCTTCAACTCCCTCAGCAATGGTCCACCATTCACCCTGTATTCCAATTCTCCTTACTCAATCCATATCAGGACAACTCACTATCCTCTAGGCACCAACCAACAACTGAGCCAGTCAAAATTGATGGTGAAGAAGAATGGGAAGTGTCTCAGATATTGGATTCCAAACTTAAGAGAGGAAAATTATTTTACTTAGTTGAATGGAAAGGCTTCCAGAATTACAAGGAACGCACTACTTGGGAACCTCACTCTAATCTTACCAACTGCCCTACTTTACTTCAAGACTTCCATACACTCTACCCTTCAAAACCAAACTCATCCTTAAAATAAATAAATAAAAACCTTATTCTCCTTTTCAAAAATATATATATATATATATCAATAACATGATAAGAAATAAAGATTCTTTCTCCTTTTCCCTTTTTTCAACCTTAGCAAAAAAAATCAATTACTCCCCTCCAAGAAAATATAAATAAAAAATAATAATAATAAAACAAATTTCATATATAAACAACTTTTTAGATAGCTTCACACATCAATTCTTCCAACTCTTTTACTCTAGACATCCAAGAATTTTAAAATTTTAACTTGGCAACTTGATAGGAATTTGGCCCCCTTATAGTAGTCCCTACTTCAGAATTATGTCCAGCTAAAGCCAAAATATCAGCTAGTCTTTTCTTTATCTCTAAAAATTTTTTCTTTCTAGCTTCTAAAAACCCATACTTCTCTTTCCTTATCTCACTACCCTAACCCTTCTTTAAACCTTCCTGAAAATTTGAATTTAAAGTCCTAGAATTCCTACTATAAATCTCCAAAGAATGATTAACTTGATCTTCATTTAAAACAGAATCTTCCCTGAATCTTCTTCCTTCCATCATCTCCAATAACCTTTCTCCATTTTCCAATTCCTCCAACCAGACCTCAGTTTCACCTCTTTTTTCAATTCCTTTCCTTCTATTCCTCCTGTCTTCCACCACCTTCATCTTCACCTCCAAATCCTTCATCTTGTTCCTCAAATCTTCTAACTCCAAAGAGTCATCTGATCTGCCCCCTTCTTCAACAATGATCTCTCTAACTTTTCCTTTACCTGTCTCTTTAGTGGTTTCTCTATCTTCATCCATATCACTCAATTCCATCTCCAAACTCCCTTTGGCGTCTTCATTTTTGTCTCCACTTCAACAATCTGCTTTGACGCTTCGACGTTTGATGCTTCAACGGTGTGCTTTGACCCTTTGACGGTGGGCTTTGACGCTTTGACGGTTTACTTTGACGCCTCAACATTCAACGCTTTGACGGTTTGCTTTGATGCTTCGAAGTTTGACTCTTTGACGGTTTGCTTCAACGCTTCAACGTTTGACACTTTGACTGTTTGCTTTGACGCTTTGACAAACCCCTTTGATGCTTTGACGAATCCCTTTGACGCTTTGACAAACCCCTTTGACGCTTTGACAATTTCCCTTGACGGGGTTGACGGACTCCAGAATTCCCTTGTTTCTTACTCTTTTTGGAGGGACTTTGACCACCTCCTCTTCGGAATCTACGTGAGGGGTTCCCCATTGTATAGATGCCTCACGGCACTCTTCCTGCGGACGCCTTGACGTACCATCTATGGCCAAATTACCAATTTGACGCAGTGCCTCCCTCTTTTCTTGCGTTTTCTTCAACCTCTCCTGCATCAAACGGACTGTTCCAAAACTTGTATCAGCACTCCAGAACCTCCAATACTAAATCCAGAAGTACTTACCTGAAGATTCATTGAGTCTGGATGAATAACTCAGGTTCATGGCATCATCATCTGGAGCCTCCTTCACTTCAAAAGGTTGACTCTTCTCCAGGACCCATAAGGTTGGCCCCAAGGCCTTTCTGCCTTGCTTATCCATATCACATATTCTTCCATACTGCGTACAACTTTCACATTTGGAAGAATTGTGCTTGATACTGGTAGTGAAGATTTTTCCAAGCTTGATGCATGTATCACAGCTTGGGTAGTATTGCTGGACTGGATAATAATTGTTGGTCTTCTCCATTGGATAGGTTGGTGTAGGTGATCTGGTGTAAGGAGATAAAGGTGGTAATGGGGTGGATAGTGGTGATGGTCGTGGGTAAGGGGAAGGAAAACTCAAGTTAGACATGGCTGAAGGACAACCCAGATGGCCTCTTTAACCTCTCTTTTTATGGTCTCTTCACCAGGGGGTACTGTCATACTGACACCAAACTCAGTGTAACCTCAGTCTAACCCTCAGGCCTGATCTACTTTCTCACAAACTTCAACCTCAGGGCTCAGGAGACTTACATCAATATGTCTCCAGTAACTATATACCTCAGGATCTTCATGCAGTACATACCTACATATAGTCTGACCTCATACTATACACAGATAGACTCCATAGGCTTGCACATACTCAATCTCCCAGGCTCTACTCTACCTATCTGTCTAACCCATACCTCTGTGGGTTACCTCTCTGTCTAACCCATAACTATTTGGGTTATCTCTCTGTCTAACCCATACCTCCTCTGTGCGGTTTGTTGTTTGAGAATCTTTATGTACGTCCTCTTGCAGATTGTATTACATACTCTCTCTACTTAGTACATAGTGTCATGACCACCATGTACACTGTACATCCCTAAACTGTACTCTCCCAACTTAGACAGCTCAGACCTGGAACCTTACCCCAATGTAGAAGCAGCCTAACCTAATGTAGTAGCATACCTGATCAGCCCTCTCTGTTACTTAGACTGTTCCCATGACATCATCTGTATAGTCTGAGCCCCAATCACTTGTACCTCTGTTGTAGTTCCAACCTCTTTTCTATTTAATAAGCCTCCTCTTCCCTCTTCCTGATAGTTCCCCAAGAAATCAGTTTACTACTTCTTACTAGGAGATCTTTCCCAGCAAGTCTCATTCAGCACCCTTCAACCAATCCTCCTCTGCTCCTTGTAGCCTCCTTCAGTAAAACCTTGCACACAAGCCTACTGTGGGTAGAGACCCCTCTGTGCCAAGCCCTGCTTGCATGTCAGCAGCCCTTGTGACACTTGTTTTAAAACATACAGTGCCGTCTTTAGACAAAGGACCTTACCATTGCAGACAGTAATGTTTTCAGGAGAGTGTATGTATAAGTCTTCTTGGAGCCAAGCATTCAGAAATGCTGCTTTCACATCAATTTGGAGGAATTGCAGTTTTCTTGAGGCAGCCAGTGCTACCAGCAGACGTAGCAAGTTTTTGTTTCTGGTGGGAGAAAAGGTGTAGGAGAAGTCTGAGCCATATTTTTGGTTGAAACCCTGAACACATATCCAAGCCTTGAACTCGATGATTCTGTTTTGACTTCCAAGTTTTGTCCTGAAGACCCACATGCACTTGAGGGGGAATTTTCCAGAAAGCAAAGCCGCTTCTTCCCAGACATCATAGCTGATAGAGTTGAGTTCTTCAATTTACATGGCTTCAATCCACTCTTCTTGATACTTAGATCTGAGTGCCTCTTGAAGGTTCTGAGGTTTCACATAGGAATGATCCTCAATAAGATACACAGCAGGCAGAACTACTTTGGAGTGAGGTCTGCAAGTTATATCAATGATTTTGGAGGGTGTAATGGAGTCAAGTGAGGGAGATTGAGAGGTAGGAGCATGGTCAGTGGAAGCAGGATTGGGAATAGTGATGGAGGAAGATGGAGGAAGAGGGGCAGGATTAGGAATGATCATGGGAGGAGAGATAGAGGGAATTAAGTCAGAAGGATTGAGGAAGTCAATTTTTTTGGTGGGAGATTTAACAAAAGAAACGAGAGACTTGTCAAATGTGACGTTAGGAGAGAGGAAAGTTTAGAGAGAGTCAATATCCAATAGACAAAATGACAAGAAGTCATTGGGGTACCCAAGCATGATATCCTTTTTGCAGGTGGGTTGGAATTTGAAGGTTCTGTTGACCTTGGGGATCAGATCATAGGCAGCGCATCCAAAGACATTGAGGCAGTCAAAGTTTAACTTTTGATTATGCCATATCTGGTAAGGAATTTTTTTGCCACAAGACTTTGAGGGTAGAACATTCAAGAGATGAGTTGCGGAGTTGACAGCTTTTTCCCATTACTTTGGCAGAAGGTTGCTCTGGTTCAGGAGGAATCTGGCCTTCTCCAGGATTAGTCAATTGGATCTTTTGGCTAGGCCGTTTTGTTGAGGGGTGTAAGATGGAGCCAAATTTTGGGTGATGCCCTTCTCTGCGCAGTAAGTTTTGAGCTCAGTGGAGATGAATTAACCACTTTTGTCTGAGATGAATCTCTTGACAACCTTTAATGGTTGAATTTCAGCGCAAGTGACATAGTCTTTGATTGCCAGGTAAGTATCACTCTTTAGCTTGAGTAGGGCACTGGATCAATGGCCAGAGAACTGGTCAGTGAGAAAAAGAAAAAAGTTGAAACCAGATTTCAAGGTGACTTGAATCAGACCCACTAAGTCAAGGTGAACAGCTTCCAAGG
The DNA here is from genome assembly GCA_025617555.3 of Puccinia polysora. NCBI lineage: Eukaryota > Fungi > Basidiomycota > Pucciniomycetes > Pucciniales > Pucciniaceae > Puccinia > Puccinia polysora. The sequence continues at coordinate 54,231,142 of CM062623.1, forward strand.
TATTGGTGACTGGCTTAAAGTTGTGAGAAAATGGGATGGTAGTGCCTTTGCACGTTTGGCATACCTTGCAAGCAATTGGAGTCAAGGAGCAGGGGAAATTGAGCGTTTTTAGGACAGATGGACCTGAATGCCCCAGTCAAACATGCCACGTGGTGTCTGGCTCTTGAGTATCAGCTTGGGTTGATGTTTTTCTGAGAATCTGGTCCCACAGAGCTACGTGAGATGATTGGAGGTGGAACCAATGAAAGAGAAATTAGTGAACAACACCTCAATCCCTGAAAATCCGACTTTGGTGATGACTGTCTTCTTTTCTTTCGATTGCCTTAGAGATATGAGACATTGATTAATTTTTGGAATCAGAAGAACGTTTCATAATATGATGACAGCTCCAAGATGATTTATCAGTTTAGCTGAGCCAACATGAGTGGCAGTGAGAGAGTTGTTGGGGGATCCTGTTCAAACCTCTATCCTAGTGGAAGTGGCACTGAACAGATAGTTTGGGTTGTTGAAAATATGATGGCTGGCACCAGAGTCCAGAACAGGTAGCTGAGAGTGATTGGGTCTAGGAGTGAGATATATTTGTGAGTTGAAGTGCAGTTCAGCGGGGGTCTTGGCTGTTTTGACAGAGGTATGAAGGTTGGCATTCACCTGTTTGTTCCAGTTGGGTTTGAGATGGGGGTTGAGGAACCAAAACTTGTCCTCTGAGTGATCAGAGAGGGGATTGCAATGATTCTTAGCGCAGGGATGCTTGGTCTTCTTCTTCTGTGTGGACTTGAGAAGGGATGTGGATGGATTCAGGTCCGGTGTGATTTCATTGGTCAAAGTGCGGGATGATTCCAGATGAGTGATTTCTCAAAGTTTGTTGAGAACTCCGGTGAGATTTTGAAGGATATCATTGTTAAGGATAATAGTGTTGAACATGTGATAGAAAGCACTGGGAAGTTTGGCTAAGATGGTATAGCTCAAGATTTTGGAAGGAACTTCTAGGCGGATGACCAACCATTCATTCATCAGCTTCTGGAACTCCTTGATGTACAAGTTGAGATTGCCTTTGTATTGAGATCAAATGAACTTGAGCCAGATCCTGTCACAATTATTGGAGTACTGAGATGCATATCTTGAGAGGATGGAATTCCAAATTTTGTGTGGGTCCCTATTGTTATCTGAGTTCACCGCTGCATCAAAGGAAGAATTGCCTAGATGTTGTATCATGACATTGGCCACTTCAAACAGCTTCTTTTGTTGAGAGGCTGAGATGGGAATTTGAAGGATCATCAACCAAAAATTTGAGAAGACCCTTTGTTCTGAGATGTCTTTTTATTTGGAGGAACCAGGAAGGAAAATTTGAATTTTTTAGGAGCGGAATTTTCAGTTCAAATTGAGAGTTGTACTTGGTCTCTGACATGGTTGGCTTTCTGGTTCTAAAGGAGAGCTTGGGACTGTAAATCTGAAGGATTGAGAGACTAAAAAGAACCAGACAGACCTTGGTACAGAGAGCTTGAGGAAAAGGAAGAGAAAAGGAGGAGGGAACCAAAATAGCAGCAGTGACAGATGAATGCAATCAACGTAGGTCCAGTAGAAATTGAGATAGGTTGGTAGAGCAGCTGGATTGAGCGTAGAAGTGATTCTGATGAGTGAAACATCTGGATTATTTCAAAGATGATCTGGTTGTTTGTTGAGTTGACTATGGTACTTAAATGACTCGGAGGCCTGGGGTCAGAGGTGCAATGTTGTGGTTGCACAAAAAAATTTTTCCCCAGGATCTGAGCCAGGAGGACTGCTTCATAGTCAAACAGGTTTGGATTTGAAGCACTTTCAGCGGGTCTGGAGTGAGGATTTGCGGATGAGTTGAGGATTTGGGGACAGTAATAGTGGAGGCAGACAAGAAAAAAGGAGTAAAATGAAGTAAACAAGACAAGAATAAAATAAGACAAAAGAAAAGAAGGTAAGGAAAAAGAAACAGTATGGAATTGATTTGAGCATATAGCCCATAGCTGAAAGATAGTGATCATGGAGCTTCTTCAGATTTAAAATTCTGAGGCTGAAAAGAACTATAACTATTAGTAGGATCAACTATTCCCATAAACAATGAGAGGAATTGGAATTATCCTTCTCCTTGCCCTTCAAAGATGATTTAGAAGGATGACCAGGAAAATCTCTTTCCCAATTACCAGAATCCAAAAAAAAGAGAGGAACTTCAATCTTTCTACCATCAGCATCAGGGAGAAAAATTCACTCCCTGACTTAATCAGAAAAAATCAGAGTAGCACCAAAATACATCAAGGAAGGTTGTCCCAAGATCATAGGACCTTCCAATGAGTGATCCAAAAATGACATGTTCCAAAATATTTTGACCAATACTGTCTGGAAAATCTTCAGCAGTACCTGTTGAAATTGGAATTAAATGATTGTAATAGAGAGAGTGTTGTTCTTCATTTCATTCCACTTTTAATCTATTTTATTTTATTTTATTATATTTTTTATTTATTTTCTTTCATCTACTGTTTTTTTTATTATTCTCCTCAAAAGCACCTAAAGTGACACGCGTGGGGCTAGAATGATTTATACTAAAGTGACACGCGCGGGGCTAGAATGATTTATGCATATTTATCTGGCTGGTCTTCTGATTTCAGTTAAAGGGACAACCAGCAAAGATCCTGGAAGTCTCTTCCTTATCAATCTTCTCTGACCGGTCGTTCACTTTGTTAATCTCTTCTACCTTGTAAAACCGTCTTTCAAGATCAAGAAGCAAGTTAATTTGTCTGGTCATCAAAGAGGACTTCAAGTAATTTGGTGCAATAATCACTTCATCTATCTGATGCATAACTTTCTCTAATCATCTGGTGCTTTCATCCTACTCAAACTAGTCTGGTCATCAAAGAGGGCTTCAAGTAATTCGCGTGTGCTAGGTCTTATCATTTTTCTTTGTTGGAGAATCTTTTAACCGGTGTCATTTCCAGTCCTTGGATAGGACCTGTCTTCTTCTATTTTGTTTTAATTCATTTGCAGTCACTTGTCTAACACAATGATACAGTTCCTGGTTTGTTGGCTTTAAATAGTTTCCTGTAAATGAATTGGATATTATTTTCTCACAATTAACAGTCAAAAGTGTTGGAACTCTTCAACTTCACCAAAATCAACAACCAGAAACCAAGATAACGGATTCTCAACTGCAACAATTCTCAACACGGCCATCGAGGGGATTCCTTTGCTCACCTCCAATAATTTTTCAGTTTGGTGTAACCAAGTTGTAAACATGATGGATTTACAGGAGGATCTCTATGTCAAACTTCCAAAGAAGAAGATAGATGCCAATGGAAATCCAATTGAACTCAGCCAGGTGGAGAACATACAAATCAGAACAATACTCACCTCTAAACTCAATATTACTATACAGGCCAATATAATCACCGCAGAAAATGAGAAAGATGTTCATCAAATTTGGGCAGATATCAACAAGTATTTTGCCTCTAACCACGCTTCTAATTGCGCCAGAGTGTTCAAGGAATTCCTTTGAATTCCTTTTTCTCAATCATACATTTCTGGCTTCATCACGGTCACAAAAACCTCCATCTCACGACTGCAAGAAGTGGGAATCAAGTTACCAATTGATGTCATCGCTTACATGATCTTAGAGAAGCTTCCGCCATCCATGGACACCATAGTTCAGCAAATCAGGCATTAAGACAAGAAGAATACCCCCAAACAAGTACTTGATCATCTAAAAATGTTCAACAATAATAGATTCCTGAACAGAGACGTAGACACTAATAAAACCAAGGAGAACCCAACATCAGTCTCTTTTCTCAGCTCCAATGTGAAGGCATGCAATGACAAGTGGCACAATCCAAAAGCGGCTCACCCAGAAGGCGGATGCTGGAAGTTGTACCCTCATATCAGACCGTCCTTTCCCAGAAAGAAGAAGTCTGGAGTCTCTGAGTCCAACAAAAACACCTCAGTTAGCTCTTTTCACACGAGGTTTCTGTTTCTTCAAAACTCATTTGTAGTGGATTCAGGCTCTTCAAGGCACATTGTTTCTGACTCTAAGTACTTTTCTCACCTAGACCAATTGTTAACTGGTTATATTTTGACTAGCTTGGGAAAGAACTTCCTGAAGTACGACGGGGTTGGTGTTGAATATTTTCGAGCTCCTGATTACTCTTTCCAATCTCTTCTCTTTTCTTTTATATATTTTCTTTAAATCTAACTTCTTTCTATTTTGTTTTCTCTTTTTCTATCCTTTTCTTTTCTCACCTTTTCTTTTACTTTCTCCGCACCTATATTCTGTCACTTAACTTTCACTTACGCGCGCGCGCTACTGACTGTCATTACTGTCACTGCTTGCGCGCACTCTCTACTCTCGGTCGAACTAGGTCTTAAAGTGAAACTCAAGATCTCAAACCGGATCAACCTACGACTGCTCACCAATTCACAATTACACATGATTCAACTCTCAAATATCACTTCTCGACTCACAAACCAGATCAATCATCTCAAACGTCTTTTTTTATTCATCAATTCTTTTTCATCTCTTTCTTCTTTCTAATTTATTTCTTTCCATTTCCCATTTACAACAATCCTCAAGCCTCATCATCTCGAATCTCACCAACGGCTTTCTTTCCTCTTCTCGATTATGTCTGTCACGGCTGGCTTTCTCCTAGCTCTTTATTTCTCAACCTAACCTTCAACTTTCTTCTTTGACTCAACCAACCTTCTACATTCAATTCCAGTAACCTCTCTATCACTCAACTGCTGATAAGATCTATTCTCACTGTCTTAAGTCTACCTGCTTGATGTTGGTTCTTTTATTGTTTTCTTTTCTTTAAGATCTCATTCATCTTAGCTTTTATTCTTTGTACTGATGACTTGCTCCGTGCAGCCCTTTTTAAGATTATAATTTATTTCAATTCTTTTCCAGAAATTTATCACGGTTAAAAGCCGAAAATAAGCCCGACTAAACTCACTGAAGTCATGGAGGGATCAAGCAGTGGCAATGGATTCTGACAAATAATTCTGAAAGCAGCGCTCAAGGCAGTTCCCATTCTTACCGACGAAAACTACTCCATTTGGAAGGACAAAATGACCATTCTCCTGGAACTGAAAGGTGTAAAGGAAGCTCTCAAGGACGAATCAAAAACTCTTAAAGCCACCGACGATATGGAAATTAGGGTCATCTTACTCTCCCGAATCAACTCAATTACTCACAACAATGTTGTTAATCCTACCAATATTACATTCGCGAAGCTCCTCTGATTGACTATCAAGGAAAGGTTCGCATCCTCTCAAACTGCCAACCAAGCAAGGGTTTTCAATGAATTCTTGTACCATCAATTCAAATCAGACTCAATTAATCTCTTTATCACCAAAACCAAAATCTCTATGAAGAAAATGATCAACGTAGGGATTGACCTTCCAGAAGACATTCCGGCTTACCTCATTCTTTTCAAATTCCCTTCCGCTCTTCAATCTCTTCGTCAACAAATCATGCACTCTGACAAAAGTGTATGGGTCAATCTTGTTCTAAATCACCTCACCCAACTCAATAACGAAACTAGATCTAAAGCAAAGGATTCCAAGACTCTCAACACTGCCTTGATTGCCTCGCGAACCATCAAAAAGCCCGTACCCAGAGAACTCCGCTGCAGAAGAGGGTATCATAAACCTCAGTCTCCCGATCATACTGAAGACAAGTGTTGGCACAAACACAAACACCTTGCACCAGATTGGTGGAAAGAAGCCCAAGCCAATTGGAGAGCGCAATTCAATGCCAACTCCAAGGGTAAGGAAGTAGCTCACTATCATGCCCTCCTCACCACTTGGGTCAATGACATAAACTCAACCAATCAAATAATCCTTGACTCTGGAGCATCATGTCATATGTTCAATTCGGCCAAATGCTTTTGCAAACTCGATGAATGCTTAGGTGACAAATCCATTAGTACGGGAAAGGAAGGAGCGAAACTGCCTATAAAAGGAAAAGGCACTGTTCAGCTCATCTGGAAGAACTCAACGGTTACGCTCTCTACTGCCTTCTTTGTACCTGATCTTGTAGTCAATCTCATTAGTCCTGGAGCACTCTCTCTATCCAAGAGTTGTTCCCTTTCCACTAACGGTAACCAATTTCAACTCTTTTCTAACTCCTGTCCGGTTTTCTCTGGATATATTTGAGGCAATCTCTTTGTTCTGAACAATCCCTCCAAAATTGGACTCAATCAAAAATTATGCTATATCTCTCAAAAAGATTCAAATCCTGTCACGCTCAAAAATCTCCACCTCTCTTTTGGACACGCCAGTCCTCATAGACTTAAAAATCTTTTTCCGAATTTCTCTCCTGATCTTATATCCAATTTTTAATGCAAAGATTGTCTCTTTGCAAAAATCACTAAATCCTCATTCAAAAACACCTCCACCACTGCCTCCCGATCTTTCAAAAAACTCCACGTCGACCTTGTTGGACCAATTACTCCAACTTCTAGAAATGGCATGAATTATCTCATGACTATCGTTGACAATCACTCTGGATATATCTCTGCAATCCCTCTTCAACATAATTCCGACGCTGGTCCTCAACTCAAAACCATCTTAAATTTTGAAAAGCTTAAACAAACCTCCTTTCCTGCTACTGTCTGCTCCGAAGGAGGAGGAGAGTTCATCTCCTCTGATCTGAAAGATTTTTTTAAATCAAATTCCATCCAAAATTTAATTACCAAACCCTATCATCACGAACATAACGGCAAAATCGAACGAGCCAACAGAACTCTTACGGAATCCATTCGAGCCATTCTCCGCAGCTCCAAGCTGCCTCTTAACCTCTGGGCTGAAGTCTCTAAAACCGCTAGTCTTGTTCTTAATCAAATTCCCAAAACACCTGACTCGCCTTCTCCCTATCAACTGTTTGTCAACAAAACTCTTCTGCTCAATTACTTTCACCCCATTGGTTCCAAGGTGGTCTATCTCGACACCAAGGTTGCTCGGGGGGAAAAGTTCAAAGATTGCGGTCTCTCCGGTATCCTTGTGGGCTACAACTCTCATTTTCTATCCTATTGCATTCTTTGTCCTGACAACTCCATTATTTCTTCCAAGCATGTAAAGATACTCAAAAAATTTTCTCCCCCCCAGATTTCATTCTCCTCCAATCTTGAATCCAATCCTTCTCCACCTCCCAAATTGGACATCAATCTTCCCCTCTTTGTCTCTTCTTCCAATTCTTCCTCTCCTCTTTCAGATTCTTCCCCTTCTTTACCCTCTTCCAATGACCTTGTCGTAGCCAATAGGAAAAATCTTTCTCCCTCACTTTCTTCCAAGTCTTCAGACAAGTCACTTTCAGACTCTTCATCCGAATCCTCCAATGATGTTGCTACTCAACTTAATCCCAGCTATTCCCTACAAAACAGATCATCCATTAACCCCCCTCAACGATACGGCTATCACCATTATTTCGTGCCGAAAACTTATGAACAAGCCAAGAAGTGCTCCAACGCGATCTATTGGGATGCTTCTATGGATGTGGAACTTAGCGGCATTTAAGAGCTCAAAGTTTGGGACGATTATAACGGACCCGAACCAGCGAATCCACTCAATACGACTTGGGTCTATCTTCTCAAGGACAACTGTCACGGGGACCCTCTTGTTTATAAGAGCCGAATTTGCGTTCAGGGGTTCGATCAAATCTACAGCATTGACTATCTTTACAACTTTTCTCCCACTGGAAAAGCAGCTTCCCTTGGCATCGCTCTCCTGTTTGGCCTATATCATTCTCTTCCTATCACGCAACTTGACGTAAAGAGCGCATTTCTTCACGCCCCACTGTCCGAAACTGTTATCATAAAACAACCTAAAGGATCAAAACAAACCTTGAAGTATCTTATTCTCAACAAATCTTTATACGGGCTTAAACAGGCTCCTGCCCACTGGTTCAATACACTCACCGCGTGGATTTGCAAACAAGGATTCCATGAGTCTGTGTCCGACCCATGTCTTTACATTCATTCATCAACCAATTCTGTTCTATTCTTTCATGTTGAAGATCTAATTCTTGTCGTTTCCGGCGATAATTTCGTGTCCAACTTTCTCAAAAAATTCCCCAATTCTAGCCATCACGAACCCAATACAGTCCTTGGCATGAAATTTGAAAGAACCAATGATTTGATCCTGTTATCTCAACCTAAGGACATAGAACATGGACTCAAGGAATTGAAGATGACGGATTGCAAACCTTCTTCTGTCCCTCTCACCGCCAATATCAATCTTTCACCGGCCTCCGATGAAGAACATCAGAAGTTTCTTGCTCTCAACATTAATTACAGATCGGCTCTTTTCCTTTTAAACTACATAGCTTGTCTAAACCGTCCGGACTTAAGTTTTGCAGTGTCAAGTCTAGCAAGATTCTGCAAGAAACCTGGCATCCAACACTGGCGAGAAGTCAAGCGGTGCTGGAAGTACCTGAACTCTACTAAAAATCTTAAACTCTCACTCTCTGTACGTAATTCCGACACGCAAATTCAATGCTTCAGTGACGCAACCTGGGGCGACGACTTGGAAACTAGAAAATGACAATCAGGTCATCTATCCTTACTGTTTGGTTCACTCATTTCTTGGCGAAGCTATTGACAAAGAAATGTCACCCACTCAACCACCGAAGCTGAACTTAATCCGCTTGTAGACTCATTTTTGGAAGCCATTTGGATGAAAAATTTAGTATCCAAACTCTGGAAGAAGAATTTAGAACCTAGCAAACACTACGTGGATAATAAAGGCCTCATCGACAAACTCAAAAAGTTTGGATGTAACTCTAAAACTCAGCATATTGACATCAAAACTAAGGCAATTCAAGAAGAATTAAAGCAAGAAAGTCTGGTCATTGATCTTATTCCTTCAGAGAAAATGAATGCTGATGGACTTACGAAAGCATTGTCTCCCGCTCTACTTGCCAATCTCATCACTCTCATAAATCCAAAATTTTCTGTCGTCTCCAGCCATACCAGACATGGGGGGTGTTGAATATTTTCGAGCTCCTGATTACTCTTTCCAATCTCTTCTCTTCTCTTTTTCATATTTTCTTTAAATCTAACTTCTTTCTATTTTGTTTTCTCTTTTTCTATCCTTTTCTTTTCTAACCTTTTCTTTTACTTTCTCCGCACCTATATTCTGTCACTTAACTTTCACTTACGCGCGCGCGCTACTGACTGTCATTACTGTCACTGCTTGCGTGCACTCTCTACTCTCGGTCGAACTCGGTCTTAAAGTGAAACTCAAGATCTCAAACCGGATCAACGTACGACTTCTCACCAATTCACGATTACACATGATTCAACTCTTGAATTTCACTTCTCGACTCACAAACCAGATCAATCATCTCAAACGTCTTTTTTTATTCATCAATTCTTTTTCATCTCTTTCTTCTTTCTAATTTATTTCTTTCCATTTCCCATTTACAACAATCCTCAAGCCTCATCATCTCGAATCTCACCAACGGCTTTCTTTCCTCTTCTCGATTATGTCTGTCACGGCTGGCTTTCTCCTAGCTCTTTATTTCTCAACCTAACCTTCAACTTTCTTCTTCGACTCAACCAACCTTCTACATTCAATTCCAGTAACCTCTCTATAAATCAACTGCTGATAAGATCTATTCTCACTGTCTTAAGTCTACCTGCTTGATGTTGGTTCTTTTATTGTTTTCTTTTCTTTAAGATCTCATTCATCTTAGCTTTTATTCTTTGTACTGATGACTTGCTCCGTGCAGCCCTTTTTAAGATTATAATTTATTTCAATTCTTTTCCAGAAATTTATCAGTTGGAACTATTAAATTGCTGGATACAGGAGGTTGAGAAATTGTTATATTGGAAGTGCTATACTTGCCGGATTCTACAGAAAATCTTCTGTCTATGTGCTCTATTTTACTAGATGGCTTTGATGTCAACTTCAGAACAAACAAATTTACTATTCAGAAAAAGAACTGGAAGAGAGCTGGAAATTACAAGTGTAATATTCCTTTTGTTCAGTTTGACAATGCTAAAGCCAATGAAGCCTCTTTTCTCTTGTATGAAAAAATTGTTCACAAGTCTCTGGGACATGCAAGCTACAGTAGGATACCTCAAAAGATGGGCATTCCTATACAGAGAAGCTCAACGTGTGAGGCCTGCGCAATCAGTAAGATATCAAAGACCCCCTTCAATAACAAGCATGTTTGTGCTGATAGACCCTTCCAAGAACTACATTGCGACCTGGTTGGGCCCATTTATCCTCTGAGTGCAAATGGGGATGCTTACTTTCTAACAATAGTTGATAGCTGCACCAGATTCTTCACTGTGGTACCAATCAAAAGCATGAGTGATGTGGCAAACATCCTTCCTTTCCTTATCAATGTTGAGTCAAAAAGGTTTAATTAAAGTCCCATAATTCTGCACTCTGATTGAGGCACAGAATTCTGGAACTCAACCCTTTCTAAGTACTGTGCTGAGAACAACATTTGTCAGACCTTTTTGAATGGCCATTCACCACAACAAAAAGGACTTGCTGAACGGTTTAATTGACTTATCCTGGAATATCTTTGGACTGTCCTCTATGACTCACAGCTTAACAAGAAACTTTGGAATGTGATCATCAAATCATGTGCTCTGGCACTCAACCAAATACCGTTGCATAAGTCAAAAAAATCTCCGTATGAACTCTTCAAACAAAAGAAACTCAACTTCAATTACCTTCATCCCATAGGAAATCCATTCACCTACATTTACAAGGAAAGAGCACCATTCTCAAAATTGGAACCTTGAGGTCATTGTGGATGGCTTATTGGGTACAATGATGAATTACTGTTGTATAAAGTTCTTACGTCTGATCGCAAGATAATTGACACAAAGCACATTACACTGCTTGAATTTGATGCCACTGTTAAGAGGCAATCTGGTGACACTGACATTGACTTTGGGAATTGGTGTGATGACGCGGTTACTACAAGCCATACAATTCAGGACAATGAAGGGGAGCTCAATCAGTTTGTCTTGCAACCTGAGAACAAGATTATTGTCTCCTCTATGGAAACAAACGTGGATTCAATTCAAACGTCCAATGAAATTCAACCCGAAGCTGAGACAACACTCACACCAATCCCAGTCAATTACAATCTGCGTGTGCGTAGGTCATCCGTCAAGCCTCAAAAATAATCTTATGGGTCCTTTGTGCATAAGGATAGCGGATTGGTGCCAGAAAGGAAGGCGGAGTTGGACAAAATAGAATCCCAAGTAGTCTGGGAGGACTCTGACGTTTTACCTACCCATTTTCTTAGAGCTATGTGGGTAGATGGGGTCAAGCCTGCTACAAGTCTTTCAACTGAAAAACGCAAGTCTTGAATTTGTATAATGGGCAACCATCAAACCCCAGGGATAGACTTTGGCAAGATTCACGCGCCAACCGGTAAATTCACAACAATTCTTCTTCTCCTCCTGTGCGGTATGGATTGTGGGCTTGAACTAAGGCAATTTGATGTCAAAGCCGCTTTTCTCTTTGCTCCGCTGGAAGAGGAACTATAAATTCTCACACCAAAGGAGAGCTTGCGCACATCAAAATACCTCAAGCTGAAGAAATCATTGTATGGCTTGCGGCAAGCTCCTTCAAACTGGTATAAAACTCTGACAACATGGCTGGAAAGTATTGGGCTGGTTCAATCCAGAGCTGATCCGTGTCTCTACACTCACGCAGCCCGCTGTCTTATTGTTTTCTTTCACGTAGATGACTTAATTGTAGCAAGGGAAGTAGACTGGTTTGAAGGGGCATTTTTAGTCAAGTTTCCGCGTTCTTCTGCGCATCCGCCCAATAAAATTCTGGGGATGGAATACACTTGAGAAGGCAACTCCATCTCTTTAAACAAATCAGGCCTTATTGAAAATACCCTTGAGGAGCTTTAACTGTCCACCGTCAAGCCAGTTCTTACCCCCCTGATGCCAGGGATTCAATTGGTTCTGGCCACTCCAAACAAGCAATTGGAATTTCAGAAGCTAGGTGTGAATTTCAGGAAACTCACCGGTCTGCTTAACTATCTAGCCTGCGGGACTTGACCAGATGGCTCAGCTGCAGCCTCCATCTTGTCTCAATTTAATGGGAATCCACGTATTTTTCATTGGAAGGAGGTGGTTTACGTGTGGAAATTTCTGGCGGGTACTCTGAAAGCTTCCCTGATGCTTTTTCCGCAGGTGAACAGGCCCTTAAGATTCTACAGTGACTCAACCTGGGCCGATGATCCACATTCACGGCAATCTCAAATGGGCTGTGTGATTTTCTGGAGATCCACACCTATCGCCTGGAAGAGCAGAAAACAGTGCAACATTGCGCTTTTGTCAATGGAGGCTGAGCTGAATGCGCTGACCAATGCAGCACAGGAATAACTTTGGATTGAATCGGTAATACACGACTTGTGGCAGGACTCAAGGCAACATCCTGCAGAATTCCTAGTGGATAACAAAGGTCTGGTTGATTAAGTACATCACTTTGGTTCAAACTCAAAGACCAAATACATCAACATGAAACTCAAGTGGCTCCGCAATCAAATTTCCAATGACAAGTTTCAAATCACTCTCATTACCACATATTCCATGGTCGCCGATGCACTGACAAAGGCGTCCAACAAACACAGTTTGGAACTTCTGTTATCAAAATGTTTTGCTTCAGGATTTCACTGAATTATGGGGGGGTGTTGGAATTGGAATTGAATGATTGTAATAGAGAGAGTGTTGTTCTTCATTTGATTCCAATTTTAATCTATTTTATTTTATTTTATAATGTTTTTTATTTATTTTCTTTCATCTACTGTTTTTTTATTATTCTCCTCAAAAGCACCTAAAGTGACACGCGCGGGGCTAGAATGATTTATGCTAAAGTGACACGCGCGGGGCTAGAATGATTTATGCATATTCATCTGGCTGGTCTTCTGATGTCAGTTAAAGGGACGACTGGCAAAGATCCTGGAAGTTTCTTCCTTCTCCTTCTTCTCTGACCGGTCGTTCACTTTGTTAATCTCTTCTACCTTGTAAAACTGTCTTTCAAGATCAAGAAACAAGTTAATTTTTCTGGTCATCAAAGAGGACTTCAAGTAATTTGGTGCAAAAATCACTTCATCTATCTGACACATAAATTTTTCTAATCATCTGGTGCTTTCATCCTACTCAAAGTAGTCTGGTCATCAACGAGGGCTTCAAGTAATTTGCGTGTGCTAGGTCTTATCATTTTTCTTTGTTGGAGCATCTTTTAACCCATGTCATTTCAAGTCCTTGGATAGGACCTGTCTTCTTCTATTTTGTTTTACTTTATTTGCAGTCACTTGTCTAACACAATGATACAGTTCCTGGTTTGTTGGCTTTAAATAGTGTCCCTTAAATAAATTGGATATTATTTTCTCAGTACCAACCAATTCACAAGATTGATTACCTATCCCATAGACTGCATAATTGAAGCTTAATCTAGGACTGAGTTTAAGTTTACAGGCCATGGCATCCAAAATTAAGTTGAGCTGAGATCCAGAGTCCACAAGAGGAGAAAAAGGTTTAGATGAGTCACCAAATTAACAGGGGAGGAAACCAAGAGGACAGGAGTAAATATTGGAATCTAAAGAAGGACTAGTTCCGCCAGATTCCTCCATCAAAGTGCCAGAGGAGACCTTTAATTTTTCAGGACCAATCTTCACACTTTGACAAGAGACCCATTTCTTCATTCCTTCAGCAACAGATGGAGAGATCAATAGGAGTTCAGCCACAGATAGATCAGGAATTTTGAGATCATAAATGTTCTTTAATACTCCCTCCACAGCATTAAGGTGGTAATTTGAGATTACCCTTTCAAATCCAAATTTGGGCTGGGTAGAGGGAGGAAGTTCAGGTGAAGCAGGAACTAAGATGGGATGAGAAGGTTGAGGTGACTTGGATAAAGGAGGAGGATCTGATTGATCTGGAAAACTTTCCATGAGTTTCTCCTTTCCCACCTCAATTTCTTCCACATCAGGGGAAGGAGGCTCAGGTGAGGATCAATGTTTGACTGGTTTTTGCAGAATTGAAGTTGGCAAGGAAGAGGCTTTGTGAGGTTTTTGTTCATCCTGCCGTTTCCTTGCTGGATCAGATTGATATGTAGTTCCAGCAAGACTGGAGGAAGAGATAGCTGGAGGTTACCAAGGTTGAAGAGTACTACAGCAGGATTGGAAATCAAAGGAAGAAAGGGATGCTTTCATTGGGTGTGGAGGCTGATAAGAGGCCACTAAATGAAAAATTGGGCGAGATGAATCAAAAGGGAGTAGATCACCATTAGGAAGAAAGAAACTGTTACCCTTCTGCTCCACCACTTTTTTCTTTATATCCTTCTGGAGTTCCAAGCATCTTCCAGTTCCATGGCCTTCCCTATGACAGTAGTAACCGACCAGAATAGATTTGGTAACAGAAGTAGAGGCCTTAGGAGTAGCAAGAGAAGAATTCTTTTAATTTTTTTTTCTCAAAATCTCAAAGTATCTTGGTTATTTTGTCTAGAGTAGTAGGTTCTCAAGTAAAATTAGGATCTGCTTTAGGTCTTTTATCTGCAATAATCTTATTCATAATATCATTTGATTCTTTTAAAGAAGGAGCATGGACTGGTTAAGTGGTTCTAGGTTTTTTGAAATTTAAAGCAGTTTGACCTTTCATAACATCATTCACAGTACTCCTAAGGATAAGGAAAAAAGAGAGCTTGAATCAATTATCCCTGGTGGTGATCATAGCTCCAGATTTGACAAATTTGTCTTTAATCCTTTCCTGCAGACCCAACAAAAAAGGTTGGAAGAATTGTGCTCAAACTTTGTCAGCTGAATTGATTAGATTGTTTTGGATAAGATTGTTTTGAATAAGATAGTTTTGGATAGGATCCCAAGACTTCCTAAAAGACTGGTAGTCAGAGGCTGAATAGACAACACCATGTGAGATCCATTGAGAGAGAAGAGCATGCAAGTACTGCAAAGTAAACCAAGCTATGTCTATTTTACCCCAATATGCCAAAATTGCTTCCCGCAGAAGCGTCCGGTAATGGGATTCAAATCCTTCAAACAACTCAATTACTTCCATAACTTTGTCATAGGAGATAAAGAATTGTAAGTGATACACCATATTGTATGCCTTTGCTCCATCCACTTCAGCAGCCATTTTGTTAGAATCCAAGAACTGTTTAAAATTTACCCCAACAAACCCTAAGTTTTTGTTCTGAGGTTTGATCTTGACCATCTCTGGTCAAGAATAGGTGGTTGGGGTACCAGTAGATGCCATTTTGAATAAAAGAATTCCTAGAGAATCCAAATAGCAGATTTCCAAAGTGGCTCACAAGTGTGGCAGGAGTAGGCTTTCAAAAAAAAAAACAAGTACTTTGCCCATATGGTGCACAAATTGTGAGGAGTTACTTCTAGGATAAGTTCCCTCCACAGATCAGATCTGAGAAGAGAGAGAGAGAACAGAGAAAAAAAGGAAAAAGATAGGAGTTACAAACATGATTCCAAGCATTGATTTTGGGACTGTAAATCCCAAGGTTTCTTGTTCAATCCTGGCCTGGGGGACCAAATTTAAGACTCCAAATGTTGCTAAGCCACAGGCAGTTCTGTGGAGGGGAAAGGTTCTGTTTAGGCCGCCCTCCTAAGAGTTACAAAAAAATTTAGATGTAACTGGAATCAAGATCCAGGAAATTGTAAACAAGGAATCAATGTAAGGCATGAGTTTGGGAATAGTTGGTAGCAATGGAAACAACACTATCTGAGGCAAGATAGTGCAGTGAAAGACTTGAACAAAATAAGTTAAATTTTTGTTCAGAGTTCAATGAAACAAGGCAGTTGTAAGGAACAACACCCACAGGCTAATAACTCTTCTTGTCAGCAGAAGATTAGGAAAGATCAACTCAATCCCAACTAACCTCCAGGCTCTCAATGTACCTGCCCAACTCTCTGCAATGAAGCAATTGAAGGGTACCAGATAACTGTGGGTGGCTGAACAAAACAAAAGCAATTTTTTTATGAAGTTATAGAATCAAAGCAATAACAGATTTGAAAAAGAATAACCCATCACTTCTCAAGGAACTCAAGATTAGCGTGGATAAATTCAACTTTAAAGAATAAAGGGAGGTCTAACAATCCAGGTTTGAAGCTCAAAAAAACCTCTCAGTCAAACGTGAATGGATCCTGAAATCTGATCAGGGAAGGATCAGACCAGTATGGTCAGAAAAAGGGAAAAAGAGTGGTATAACACACTCAAGAATTCCAGCAGACAGAATTCTCTTCAACCAGCAATGCTATGGTTGGTGATAAGGATCAGGGTCACAGATGGATGGATCAAATATTGAGTATAGAGGCTCCCAAGATCAAGGGAAATCAAAAGATATACCCAGCACAAAAAGTTTCAGATGAAGGGAAAGAAGCCCTCCAGAATAATTAGATTACTGATTCATATATGAGATGGATGATCCAAAAATGCAGGGGAGAGTCCCTCCTTTTATAGAAAAGAGGCCTGTAGACTATTTACAAGAGATAATTACAAATGAATGTGGATTTGTTTTTTTTTGCAGATAAAGCTTGGAAAAAGGAACTGCCTGACATGGGAATAAAAGCAAAAAAAGTGATTAGGAAGATGGAAAACTTCCTGCATCAAGGACAATGGCAGCAGTTGATTGTAGGTTGCAAAAAGTTCAACTGGCCGCAAACGCGGTTAGCCAAGGGAGGATTGGTGCTCAAGCGCAAGATGGAGATGGTTGCGCGCGACCATTGAAAGTGGGTGCAAAGTCACCAACAGCTCTGAACAACGCTCGCATTGATTGTTGAATGTTGGTGAAAAGGTTCCAATGGCCATGAGAAACAATGTTGGCTTGCAGGAATCAGGGAGTGATCAGGGTGAGCAAATTGGTCTGGATTGTTTGGGCCAATTGGTTGCAGCTAGGATAGAGCAAGGAGGATGACGGCCGTTGAAACAGGAAAAGGCATCATTGGTGTTGACATGGATGCTTGGTTGGTGCAAGGTCGCCAAAGGCCACAAGCAACTCTTGTGGTCATTGTTCAATGGAGGCAAGGATGGGGCAAAGAGTTGGAGGTATTGACCAATCAAGAGTCAATGGCCAATGAGATTGAGGGATGCATGGAGGATGTTTATTTTTAGGGTCCCATGGGGGGTGAGGGATTGATTGGGTAGTAGACTGAATAACCAGTGATGATGAGGATGAGATGGATCAATTGATCAAGAGAGCAAGAGAGGGTGATTGGATGGTGGTGATGAGTTGAGGAGGGGATGGCATTCCACGCACGCTTGGCCAAAAAATCAGGGTAAAGCACGTGAAAGGGGGAGATTTGAACAGAGGAGGAAGGCATTAGATGACCAAGGAAGGCCTGCCTGGACTACTAGGACAGGGAAGAGCTGGGATAATTGGAAATGAGTGGGTACCCATAGAGGCACAAGAGATAATTTTATATATATATTTTTTTAAGGATGAATTGATGGATAAGGAAATGTAAAAAAAAAATCAAAAATTTCCTTTTCCATTTGTTGTCCTGGGTTGGTCACCACATCATTGGAACCTATATCAATTAAGAAAAAAAAGAGATTAATTAAACAAGACCCAAAAAAAAAAATCAAAAAATTGATTTATGTGACACCTACCTTACACCACGTGCATCTACCAATAAACAAAATGAGATTTATTAAATCCAAGTGGCAATATTGATCATTGCAGCAATGGGATTTACATCAATTGGAAGGATTAAAAAAAAGATTAATTGAAAGAAGAAAAACAAATATTTGATTGATCAATGTGAAACCTACCCTATAAACCACCTGCATCCACCAATAAAAAAAGATGAGATTGATTAAAAAAAAGGGAGCACTGGATAGGAGAAGAAGCTACTGACTCCACCAAAAAAGATTGGCCATTGTCAAACTCCAATTTGATCTCAGAAATCAAACCAGAACATTCAATGATAGTCTGGTCGATTGCGCAAACTCATTGAAACACACCTTCTACCTGTCCCCAATCATTCAGAAGGAAGAAAATAAAAAGTGGAATAAAATGAGATAAATTTGAGGGGAATAAACATGAATCAAATTAAATCTGACAATCAATCACCGCCTTTTTTCCAACCAACAATATTACCAGGATCAAGATCTGAAAGGGGAGGAGATCAACATAAGATAGTATTAAATAACCAATTATGTACTAGCATGGATATCAACATGAAGTATAACAAATAATTCATAGGAAACCTATGAAAATTCCAGCATTGGACTTATTGGATCATAATTGACATTTTCTAAGAAGGTTAGATAATTAACTTGGAAATAGCTTGGAAAACAGTATGAGGTTTCATGCAAATTGTATTAGATGAATTAAAATACAGAGACAGAAGATGAAACTTGGGGCTTACCAAGTGACAAAACACCTTTTTGCTTTATCCATTGCAAAAAAACCTTGGGTGACCACCGCAAACTGGAGATCAACATGGTTGGATTTGCGCGCACAATGATTGAATTTGATCTATCAGAGAAGATTGGGCCAAGCTAGAAGGTGAATGCAATTTGAAATTATCACAAAATTTGAATGGGTACATAAGATGTACATAGGAGCAAAATTGAAGGAGTCAAGAAGAAAATAGAAAGCCACAAAGGAAACTATTGACATACCAATTAAACACCTTTTCCTGTATTTTCTGTGATTGAACATTCAAAGAGCAACCATCACAACAGTTGAGATCACAGCAGGAGAAATTGATTTATGGGTGGTAGATATCTACGGTTTTATGTACAGGCCTATCCTGCAACATTGACTACCGCACGCAGTAGTGCCCATCCTCATACAACCAGGTTGCGCAGCTCACGTGCCCCTTTTTTGGAAAACCTTGCGCGCCTCTCCACTTGCCAAAAGCCTGCTCCTGTCAGCGCGCAACAAGAAACCATGCACACCTGCAAAAAAATGAAATTTCTTTCAAGACTGAGCTAAGGAGGGGGTGTATAAAAAAAATTATATATAAAATAAAAAAGAGAGGGTGTATATTGTAAAAAACAACAGAGTTGAAAAAAATGAAATTAAATGAAATAATAAATAAAAAATTTATAAAAAAGGGTTTATAAAATAAATAAAACAGGCTTTTAAGCAAGATCCTAAACTGCTGAGTCCTTAATATATATATATATATATATATATATATATACAAATGACAAAACTCCCAAGCATGAATTTAAACTGCTGATAAATTAAAAAAGACATACAAAAAAATATTGAAACAAAAAAACAAAATTGAATGAAAATAAAATAAGATAAGATAAAAATAAAAGAGAGGATTCATAAAATAGATTAAAAAGGCTCCTGAGCAAGAGCCTAAACAGCTTAATCTATCATTAAAAAGATGAATCAGTAAAACAAAGAATCCTCAGCATGATTCTAAACTGCAAAAAAAATAATAAAATCAAATAAAAAAATAAAATGAAAAAATAAAAAAAGTAAAAAAAAACAAAAAAAAACAAAAAATACATAAATAAACAAATAAATAAAAGAAATAAATCAAAAATAAAAGAATGAATGAATGAAAATAAAATTTACTCACAAAGATTATTAATGTAAGAATAATTAAAACCAAATAGAAAATGGGATGCAAGGGAAAAAGAAGGTCCTGAAGACATCAATACTGGCTTAACATAAAATTGGACCCAATCAAAGTTCTCAAGATGTTTCAAGGTATCAAGAAAAAAGGTATCAATTATTCTTCAGATAGAAATGTCTGATTGATGGAATTATAGTAGCTGGTTTCAAAGTAAAAATTAATGTATTAGGTTTTGATAGATGCAAACAGGGTGTCAAGGCCTGAAGTTCAAGGCAGGATTTAGAGGAAGATAGGAAATATTTAGAGGAAAATATTCTGTCTTTGGCCATGAATTACCACAATATAGAGACAAGGGAAAATAAGATTTGAATTCAATGAATCAGAAAAACAGAGGAAAATGCTAAAAGATTTCTTGATCCAGAAGAAGCCTACTATAGTTCAAAAATAAAGAAGAATGGAAAGGAATTCATTATACTTTGACTTGTTACATGGATAAAATAAAGGAATAATTAGGAGGAGAAGATTAGGATATAAAAAATGAAAATCTTAACAGGACCCATGGGATCACATGGATTCTCTGGAAATTTTTTTTTATTCTACATGTGATTATTAGTATTTTTTTATTTATCTCTCTCCAGGTCAATTCCAAGAAGAAGAACAAGGAGAAGGAGAAGAAAGATAGGATGTGGAGTCTGATTTCTATAGACACGAATTCTGTGGACAGCATTAAGATTCAGGGCAGATGTGGTAAACCAAACCTGTCCTTTAGCCATCAGACTCACTATTATATTCTAAAAACAGTTCAAACCCTCAAATTAAACTCAAAAATGGATTCTGAACCAAAAATAACCTATAGTCACTCAGCCAAGGTACCATCCTACCTCTCATGGATTAGCAGATACAGCCAAAGAACCTTCAACTATGGCAAAACTCATAACCAACTAGTTTTCACAGTTCTTTGGAAGGCATAAAAAAATACCTTGGAAACCATCAAGTGCATACCATTCACAGATGACCCTCAAAAACATGACCATGCACCAAACCCGTCACCTCATCAGAATACAGAAATACAAATTCAGGAGGCGGTGCAACCAGTCCAGATACACTCACCTCATCAGCATACAAAAATACAGATGCAAAAGGCATTGAATCCAGCCAGATCCTTTCAACTCATCCAGAATACAGAAATAAAGATGCAAGAGGCAGTGCAACCAGTCAGATCCTGTCACCTCATCCAGAATACACAAATTTTCATCACTGCACTCTACAAGATTGGCACTCCGCTTCATTCTACCACTGCAACTGTCCAATCCCTGGGGGAACCCGGCTTCAAATTGACTCCTTCAATCCTCCAATTACCACACTTGGACTTCTCCTAATCTGGCTGGACTCCCTTTGCTTCAAATTTTCCCTGATCATCATCCCCTTCCTCCTGTTTTTGCTCATCATCATCTTCCTCCCATTTCCCCTCAATCCTCCAATTCTGCTCACCTTGCTTCACTCTCTCTCCTCTTTGACTCCTCCAAGTATTACTCCAATTCCAAGTCTCATCCCACTGATCCTCCACTCATCTTCAAATCTCACCAAACTTGTCCCTATCACGCAATTCCCAGTCTCACCATTCCCAATTATCCTCAAATCTCACCATACTTGTCCCCTCTCTCAAACCACCCTTCATATCACCATTCACTGTCAACATCCACCTATCCCTATCTCCATATTCATTGTCTTTGATCAAGCTCAAACTCTCAAACTCACATTCAACATCATTGATCCAGCTCAAAGACTCAGAATATATCAAGACATACATATCTATATTTTGTAGAAAATTGATCTTTCTTCCTACGTCAGGTACTCACGGGGCAGCCCGCTTTTTCTGCTTCTTTTACTCAAATATAACTTTACTGTCACTGCTAAACCACCTGCAAACTAATTTCTAGCGCTTCTGGTCTGTACTGGGAGAGGGAGAAGATGCGTATGACCATCTTTTTCCACTGGATATTGAATTCAAGTTGACTTCAACTTTCTTTAAGTTTTTGCCTTGAAATCACGAAATATTTCTATTCTTCTTGCTCTTTTTCTTTTTTTTCTTATTTCTTTCTTTTTATTTGTCTTCTTAATTTTGTTTTTTCTACTCCTTATTTTCAATCTCATCTATTATTCTACTTGTGCTATCCAAAATTCTCCCAATCATCAACTCCTCAATTGACTCTTCTATGTCTGGTAAGACAGTCACTTCATCTCCTCTTCAAAGGTCTTGAAATCTGATTCTCTTCTCTTCATCCTGCCTCAACTTTCTTCCATGCCATGTTTTCTAGTCTCTCAGCCATCCTCATTTTCTAAGTCCTAAAATACTCTACAGTAAAAGTTTGTGCTTGATGTTTTTCTCTTTTATTCTTTTCTTGATCTTTCTTTCTTTTTCCTGTTGTTCATTGATCAATTCTTTTGTTTCAGCCCTCTTTAAATTCATCAATTAAATTCAATTCAACCAATAGGTTTAAAAGCCAAACTCTCAACAGCTAACCGCAATGGAGGGATCAAGCTCAAATTTTTTTGATGGATGCACTCAAATTATGCTCAAGGCCGCTCTTGAAGCAATTCCAATTCTCAACAAAGAAAATTGATCAATCTGGAAGGAAAAATTATCAATTCTATTTGAGCTAAAGAATGTTAAATTCGCGCTGGAAGACGAATTGAAAGAACTAAGCAAGACAGAGGACATGGAAGTAAGGGTCATTATACTATCAAAAATTGATTTGGTGACACACGCAAATGTGGTAAATGCTCTCAACATAAACTCGGCAAAATTACTATGGAAGAGAATCAAGGAACATTTTGCCTCCTTGCAATTAGCAAATCAAGCAAGAATCTTCAACAAATTCCTGTACCAAGAATTCAGAGCCAAAAACATAGCTTCTTTCATAACTCAATCAAAAATTTCCATTAAGAAAATGGCAGATGTAGGAATTGACTTACCAGATGATATTGTGGCTTACGTAATCTTATTCAAATTTCCTTCCCAACTAAATCCTCTTTGACAACAAATAATGCATTCCAATAGAGACATATCTGTAGAATTGGTTTTCAATCACCTAAACTAACTAATAAAAAAAACCAAAGCAAAACAAAGCAACTCCAAACCTCTCAGGACTGCTCTAATTGTGTTGGATTGACAAAAGCAAATGGTTCCAAAAGATCAAAGATGCAAAAGAGCATTTCATAATCCTAAATCACAAGATCATCCGGAAGACAGATGTTGGCATAAACACAAGCATCTAGCTCCCAAGTGGTGGAAGGAAGCCCAAGCAAAATTGAGAGCTCAATTCAAATCTAAAAACGAGGAAGTGGCACATTATCATGCACTGACCACTACGTGGTGTGAAGATATTAGTACCAAAAATAAAATCATTCTTGACTCTGGAGCTTCATGTCATATTTTCAATTCCAAAAAATACTTCATCAAGCTCTCGAACCGCAAAGGAAAATCTATAAGTACTGGGAAAGAAGGAGCAAAACTACCTATTCCAGGGAAAGGAACCCTCAAACTGAATTGGAAGTTTTCTGAAGTAACACTTACAAACTGCTTCTTTTTCCCTAATCTGGTAGTCAATTTAATCAGTCCCGGCGAATTAATAACCAACAAAAAATGTGTTCTACAGTCTAGAGGGCAATCCTTTCAACTCCTCAAAAGTAGCAAAGTGGCTTTCTCTGGATTTATCAAAAATAATCTTTTTGTCCTAAACCTTCCTAAATCAATTGGTTGCAGATCAAAAATGTCTTATCTTACCAGAAAAGTTTTCTCTAACAAAAAACTCAAACATCTCCATCTATTGCTCTGGCATGCCAATCCCCATTGACTCAAGTTCTTATTTCCTGAAATTCCCAAAAAAGAAATTGAATTTTTTATCTGCAAAGATTGCGCCTTTGCAAAAGTCACCAAATCACCTTTCAAAAATACAGCATCAATTTCTTCCAAACCTATAGAAAAGATACACATTGACTTGATGGGTCCAATAAACCCTACTTCTCGCAATGATATGAAATACATCCTAACTATAATTGACGACTTCTTGGGTTACTTTTCAGCCATTCCTTTGAAAAACAAATCAGATGCTTGCCATCAACTCATTTCTATTCTGAATTTTGAAAATAAATCTAGAGGCTACTTTCCTTCTACTGTTTGTTCAGATGGCGGAGGAGAATGTTTTTTGAATCTGTTTTCCAACTTCTTACAGGGCAATTAAATTCAACATCTTGTCACAGAGCCTTATCATGACCAACATAACAGAAGGATAGAAAAAGCCAATAGAACTATTGCTGAATCAATCCAAACCACACTCAGATCTTACAAGCTGCATCTCCAACTGTGGGCAGAGATTTCAAAATCAGTCTGTCTAACCATTAATCAAATTCCCAAGGCAAAGGATTCGGAATCTCCATACAAGCTCTTTACTGGGAAGAATCTCCCAATCAAATTCTTTCAACCTATAGGATCAAATGTAGTCTATCTAGATATGAATATTCCTCAAGGTGAAAACTTCAGAGATAGGGGAAAGACAGGAACACTTGTGGGTTACAATCCTTTCCTTTTGTTGTACAGAATACTCACCCCAAATAATTTAATTGTTTGTTAAAAGCATGTCAAGATCTTATCATCTCCAAATCACTCTTCTTCATCAACTGACAAACTCACAATAGAAAAAGAGATTAATCTGGTTTCCAACCTGGATGACATTCCAATAATTCGAATTCCCAATTTAGAGACACTTGTAAGCTCTCAACCTCAATCACCTCCAGAAAGCAATGCCAAAATCTCTTGTTCTAGCAAGTCCGGGGTGGAAAAGCCAATTCATGAAGAGCTAGTTCATCAATTACCTAATGAGTTGGTCCAAATTCTCAGGGATTGTTCCAAATTAAAAAAAACTCAATGGTATGGCTTTCATCACTACTTTTTTCCCAAATCCTTCAAACAAGCAAAGAAATTCTCCAATACCTCATTCTGTGAATCATCTATGGATGTTGAGCTTGACGGAATTGAATCCACGAACATGTGGGAAGACTATCATGGTCCAAAACCTATTAACCCCCTAAACACTACCTAGGTATACCGTCTAAAGGATAATTGCCAAGGTGACCCTCTAATATAAAAAAGTTGTCTTTGAGTTCAAGGATTAAATCAAATTTGCGGCCTAGATTATCAAGACACATGCTCACCTACCGCAAAGGCTGCCTCTCTGCCAATAGCCCTTATCTTTGGTCTTTCATTCTCTCTTCCAATAACTAAATTTGACATTAAATCTGCTTTCCTCCATTCCAATCTTCAAGAAACCGTAATCATAAAAACTCCCAAGAGTTCCAAAAGGACCGCCAAATACTTATTGCTCAAGAAATCTCTTTATGGTTTGAAACAATCTCCGGAAAACTGGTTCAACACATGAACTTCTTGGATTTGTAGCCAAGGATTCAAAGAATCCACTGCTGATCCATGTCTCTATTTGTACTCTGAGTCTAACTCTGTTTTATTCTTTCACGTGGACAACTTAATTTCAGTTGGTGATGGCAACAACTTTAAAGAAAAATTTTTGAAACGTTGCAAGACTCCAAACAGTGCTAGGCTGTGGAAGTTCTGTGGAGGGGAAAGGTGCTGTTTAGGCTGCCCTCCTGAGTGTTAAAAAAATATTTAGATGTAACCAAGATCAAGTTCCAGAACCTGGTAAATGAGGAATCAAGGAGTAGAGGATAAAGATGATAATAGTTCGGTAGCAATGGAACAGCACTATCTGAGACAAGATTATGCAGGGAAAAACTTGAACAAAAGAAGTTACAGCCTGCTTAGAGTTCAAAGAACAAAAGCTGTTGTATGTAAAAAATGCCCCCAAGCTGATACCTCTGGTTGTCAGCAGAAGATTTGGGATGATCAACTCAAACCCAACCAACCTCCAGGTTCTCAATGAACCTGCCCAACTCTCCGCAATCAAGCGCTTGAAGGGTACCAGATAACTGAGGGTGGCTGTACAAGACAAAGCACAATGTTTAAGAAGCTCTAAAAGCAAACAGTAGCTGATTTGAAGCAAGGATAACCTCAACACTTCTCAAGGGACTCAAGAGTAGGCTGGAAGAATGCAACTCCAAAGAAAATAAAGGGAGGTATAACAATCCAGGTCTTAAGCTTAATAAGACCTCTTCAATCAATTGTGATTGGCTCCAGAAAGATGATCAGGGATCAGGACCAGTATGGTCAGAGAAAGGGATCAAGGAGTGGTATAACACACTCAAAAATTCCAACAGACAGAATTTTCTTCAACCAGCAAGGCTATTGGTTGGTGATAAGGATCAGGCCACAGAGGTGAAAAGACTCAGGGTCAAAAATGGATCAGGGGGAAATCAGAGATATACCCAGGATAAGGATCAGGATCTAATTTCACAATAAAGGGGGGGACATAAGCACACACTCCAATGGATGATAAACAAAAGGTTGGGTAGAGCCCCTCCATTTATGGGCCATGGGTCCCTGTAAACTATTAACAAGAGATACTACAAATAGAGCGGTTTTTTTTTTTTTTTTTGAGGATGAACAAAATAATAAAAGGAAATGAATGAGCGGGGATGAAAAAAAAAAACACCAGCCTGTGCCAATGGTGGGCACAGGCAGGCAAGGTTGAGGTGACAGGCCGCCCAGACAGGCTGACGCCCCTTAGCGACCGCTGGCCCGCAGATGACCGCGCGGTCAGAATCCTTGAGGGGCGTTGGACACATCACCAACCCGCGCAGGCGACAGAAGACTTGCGCGGGAAACCAGTGAGCAATGAGAGCACGGATTGGATGAGGGGTAGTGAGTAGGCTAGGTTGAGCGGGTAAGATGAGGATCTTGTGGGCAGCATCCTTGGCGCTAGTCAACAATGATCCTGGCTGCAGACAATGATCCTTTGTTTGGAGCTCATCATCATCATCATCCTCGGGTCCCACAACACTTAGGAACCCTAATCGCCTCAATAGATCTTCCGCCAGACTGGCTTGATTCAGGGGATCCTCAACGGTTTGCTCCCAGCCTACCGGGGGTGAGCCAGGCGGGGAGATTAAAAAGTTTTTCTGCAAGTCCGGCGGTCTCAACCTATCCTTAGGATTGACTTCCGGTTGATTAGAATTGAGAAGATTGACGTTATCAATTGAGAGTGGGTTTGGTAGGACAGGTGATGATGATGCTGATGAGGAGGAGGAGGAGGAGGATGATGATGATATGGGTACTTGGGGACCAAAGTATACTCAGATCATCACTGATTGAGGATGATCCAAGAACGATCTAGTCTCTGGATCAATGGCAGGTGTGAGATTGGAATGATCTAAGGCGGAGAACAGGAGTTGGTGTAACTCAAAGTTTTCAAACATGAATCAATCCATGTCCTTCTTAGCGATTGAGGTTGAGTGAGGTTGAGAGTAAACAATTAAGATCCTCTTGAGGTTAGTAAGAGGAGTCCAGGTGAGGATGGGACCATAACTCTTGAGATGGATTCAAAGGGTGAGTTGGAGGATTGGATGAAAGAATATCTTGGAGGGACAACTGATGATGATTGAATTGGAAGTCAAGCCAGAGCTGTTCAGCTTTGATGATGACGGCGGAGGTTTGGATGGCTCGGGGATGGTCATCATCAAGAGTTGAGACTGGGTGGCCAGGGTTTCCAGGATGGGGCACCACATCTCTCCCCAACTTACAGACTGTCCCTAGTCTGCACCCAAGTTTGATGCCATAAAAAGAGAAAGGAAAGAAAGATGATTGAAACCAAGGAATGGCCATTTTGATCTTGAGAGTGATTGAAAAAGAATATGTCAATCCATCCAAAGGAAAATCCTAGAAGTGGCTGAGATAGAATGAAGAAGGCATCCCAGGTGCTCACATGCGTGGCATGAAGTAGAGTTTCACAACAAAACGCAGCAGATGACCCTGGTGGTGCACAATTGGGAGGACTTACTTTTGGAACAAGTTGCCTCCACGAGAATGAAATTTCTTGACCTGATCAGAAGAGAACCTTCTGGCCATCTGACTACCATCCAGTTCCTCCAAAAAATATGATCCACCTCTAACTTGACAGACCACTTGGTAAGGACCATTCCAGCGGTTAGAAAAAATATTTCCCCACTGAGTTTCCAAGGAACAATTATAAGCTAAGACTAAATCCCCAGGCTTCAAGGGATTGCTGATTTGCTTCAAATGCTTTTCTTCCCAATACTGAACTGATTTTTCCCCAGACT
The DNA here is from genome assembly GCA_025617555.3 of Puccinia polysora. Lineage (NCBI taxonomy): Eukaryota > Fungi > Basidiomycota > Pucciniomycetes > Pucciniales > Pucciniaceae > Puccinia > Puccinia polysora. The sequence continues at coordinate 54,258,956 of CM062623.1, forward strand.
TCATCATCTTCTGATAAGCTTCACTAGGGACATCTTCACTCCTTTTCAGATGCTTGGATCTGGAAACTAATAGATCAGTGGTGGAAGAGACCTTTTCCCAAGAAATACCTAAGAAATATTCCATTTCCAGATCCAGAGGAAGGAAAGCCCTTTGACCAAAAATGATTTCATAAGTTGAGTAGCCAGTGGTTTGTTTAGTTGAAATTTGATCAGAGAAGAGGACCAGGGGGAGTAATTTGCAACAATTCTTGCTACTTTCACCAGCATGTTTGACAAGAGCAGCCTTCAAAGGAGCATGGCCTCTTTCCACCATGGCTTTGCCTTCAGGATAATGAGGAGTGGTCACCCTATGTTGACCAGGAAGTGATTGGATCATATCAGCCAGTTTACCACCAAACTTGGAGCTGCGATCAGTCAAATAAGATTGTGCCAAGCCATAACGCATTGTCCAAGTCTCATAAAGGAAAGCTGCGACTGATTCAGAGCTGAGGTTCTTAAGGAACTTTGCTTCAACCCATCCAGAAAAATCATCTCTAGCCACAATGAGGTACTTAGCTCCACCAGCCTTAAAGTGAACCACATCCATAGCAATCCTCCCAAAGACAGTGGACTCTCCAGTGGGGTAACAAATTTCGGCGGGGCGCCTAAGATCAAGTTTCTGGCACTCTTCAAAACTCTTGCACCATTGAGAGACTGATTTCTTCAGAGATGGCCACCAAAATTGTTTGGATATTTGTCAATAAGTTTTGGTTTCCCCACAATGACCAAGGCCTTCATGGAGACTTTCCAGGATCAAATATTGTTTAGAAGGGATAGTGACCACAATAAGGGCACAAGGATTCCCTCTTTTCATAAGCCTAGTGCCTTGAAAAAAGAAGTTTGAGGACTTCCTCTTGAGAGATTGAAAATCTTTAGCAGAGATATCAGGAGGCCTTTGGAGGGTGGAAAGGTACTGCTCTACTTTAAGCCAGAAACCTTGTTGGAAGCCAGAATAATCTTGGGAGGAAAAGGTAAAGGAAGGGAAAATTAAATGCTCCTCCTTGTCAAAATCCACTCCAACATCTGATTCTTCATCTCCAAGAGGGCGTTGAGATAAACCTTCAGGCATGGTGAAACATTTTCCAGGCCTGTGAACAATATCAAGATAGTTTGTTGCCTTCCTTGCAAGTGTCAGAAAAACTACAAGCTAATTTTTTAACTTTTTAGCCGCTTCATGCACTAGTTGCTTTGCACAACTGTCAACATCATGTTTACTTCCACAATACATACATAAACCATTCTTTTTGTTAGAATTGAATGTTTGAATCTCAATCTTTAGGTTTTACTTTATCTCTTTCAGATGTTATCTGAAATGATCTCAACTCATTGTCATTGGCTCACCAGTTGTTGTTGTTGTTTACACACTGTCGGTGCGCCCAATTTTTTTCATTCTGCCTGTGCTTTCTTGTTCCTTCTACTTCTCACATGTCACCAATGTTATTCAGTATCACGGGGTAACACCTCAACCACTAAAATCAATCCAAACCAACAAGAAAATGTCAAGGACAACCAGATCATCCACAAATCACTCCAACTCAACTTACAATTCCTCTCCAATTCCTCCAACAACTCTCAAGCTAAGCTTGTCCACAACACGCAGGCATCCAGTCTGATAACCTTAAAAACGTATCCTTCAACTCATCAATCAGATGAAATTCATCAATGTCTTACCCAGATGGTTCAAAGCGCCTAGCAGAAACTGTGGACATTTTCTATTTTAGCTTGTCTCCACCTACTCTGGCTGATCTCTTCCATCTCAATTCAATTACTGATGCTTTGACCTCAGCCAGATTAGCCCTCCGTTTGTTGTCCTCATTTCATTCCTTCATCTTGTTGTCACTAAGTGTCATACTCATTTCCCTTCATTCAAAATCAAATTTAGTCTGGTCTTGGTGACCAATCCTATTTTCATCACGATTAAAATCCTATCTTCTCTCAATGAATTGACAGGGATTATCAACAAAGCCAGGAACAGGGGGGGAAACCATCAACTACGAGTCCCTAGGCATCAAATTGCTCATTGAAGCCACTCCTCTGCTCACAGCCAACAATTACAGCATGTGGAGGAAGAAATTTGAGAAGCTATTCAAGCTACCGGGCATCTTCACAATCATGGACAATCCTGACAAGTCAATACGTCTGGATGAGGAGATCAATGAGGAGTTTTTGGCCCACATCATTTCCAAATCGAACTTCAACACCTATGATAATGTAATCAACAATGCAAACAAAGATCATGCCAAGCTCATCTGGATCTCTACTCAAAACCATTTTGCCTCATCCCATTCTGCAAATAGGGCCAGAGTCTTCAATGGGTTCCTTCACCGGACCATGGAATCAGACATAGAGGCTTTCTTTACATCAGTGAGGATTTATCTTCAGAAAATGACCAAAGTTGGCATCAAACTTCCTACCAACATAGTCACCTACCAAGTTCTCTTCAAGTTCCCCTCTTCAATGCAAAATATGAAATCTCAGATAATGCATGCAACAATGGAAATGAAGATTGGACTTGTGCTCAACCACCTTATTCACCATAAGAATGAAGTTATTGCCCAAGATAAGCAAGCCAAACCTGTCAATGTATCTCTGTACCGCAGTCCTAGGTGTGAGAATTGGAAACACAATCCAGCTGTTACCAGCCACTCAGCCAGCTCCTGTTGGTTTGAGTTTCCTCATCTCAAACAATCAAATCATCACAGTCGCGGGAAGAAATCCAAACAGAAACAGCATTCAGATGAGGCCCATTTTTACTCCTTCTTCTGCGGCATGAGTGTCAATACAGCATTCCTTCCCAATTGGTACATTCTTGACTCCGGTTTCTTGGTGCAAATGATCACCAACAGAGACAACTTCAACAGGATCCAACTCAGTGAAGGACATCACAAGATTTTGACCTGCAAGAAGGAAGCTGCCATCACCATACAAGGGACTGGAGAGGCTGCAATAGCCGCCAGGGACTCTTTTCTTGTCTTATCTGAAGCCGTCTGGGTTCCTGAATCAACAGTAAACCTCATTTCCCTAGGAGCTCTCATGATCAAAGGTGCAATGCTCAATGTGAACTCCAAATGCAAACCAAGAACCTTCAAACTGCACAAAGGGGGGTGAATTCCATTTTCAGGTGCTATAAAAGATAACCTCTTCATCATAGACATGCTTTCCAAAGCCAGAGCATGTTACTACTCTTCAGCCAAAATTATAAACGTTCATCAGTCATTGGGACACACCAGTTTAGGGAGGATGGAAAAATTCTTAAAATATATCATTCCATTGGCTAATGAAGAAGCATCTGAGTGCTTGAGCTGTGACAAGGCCAAGATCACTCAAAAGCTGTTCTGTTCCGAGCAGACCACCGCCTTGAGATGTTTTGACAAAATAAACTTGGATCTGATTGGACCAATCAATCCCACTGATAAGGGTGGATTAAAATATGTCTTAAATCTAATTGACTCCCACTCTGGATACATTTCAACCTTTCCTCTCAAAGCAAAAATTGACACATCCAATACAATCATCTTCATTGTCAAAAGTCAACATTGAAAGACAAATCGCTACCCCAATGAGGTCTGCTCTGACGGAGGTGGGGAGTTTGTGAATTCCAAACTCCAAATTAACTATTGAAAACATCAGATCAACCAAATCATCATCAAACCGCATCACTCACAACACAATGGCAGAGTTGAGCGAGCAAACAGAACTGTGATTGAATCTGCTAGAGCCACCATCTCTGAATTGGGGCTGCCAAAGTCTTTTTGGCATGAGGTGATCAAAGGAGGTTGTCTTATGCTGAATAAAATTCAAAAAAAAGATGATGAAGACTTTCCCTGGTTGAAAATTCACGGGAAAGATCTACCTTAAGACTAAATCAAACCCATAGGCTTGTCTCTCACCTAAAAGCTCAACCACACCAATATAAAATCCAAATTAGAAAAAAAGGAGCATTGGTTATCCTTGTTGGTTTCAACTTGCAGATTGTTTCCTACAACATAATCAATTCAAATGGAAAGATCATTGACACAAAACATGTCACCTTCAACAATAAAAAGCCTGTAAAAATCTATGATGAACACAATTGGACAGAACCTTCAAAACCCATCTCAGTCACTCCATCAAATACATTGTAAGACTCCAAACGGTGCTAGGCTGCGGCAGTTCTGTGGAGGGGAAAGGTGCTGTTTAGGCTGCCCTCCTGAGTGTTACAAAAACATTTAAATGTAACCAAGATCAAAGTCCAGAACCTGGGAAATGAGGGATCAAATGTAAGAGGATAAAGATGATAGTAGTCAGTAGCTGGGGAAACAACACTATCTGAGGCAAGATGATGCTGGGGAAACTTGAATAGAAGAAGTCAAGGATTGTTCAGAGTTCAACAAGACAAGGAAATTTTAAGTGACAACGCCCACAAGCTAATAGCTCTGGTCATCAGCAGAAGCTTAGGAAAGATAAACTCAATCCCAAACAACCTCCAGGTTCTCAATGAACCTGCCCAACGCTCGGCAATCAAGCGCTTGAAGGGTATCAGATAACTGGGGGTGGGTGCACAGGACAAAGCTAATTGTTTTGATGACGCTCTAGAAGCAAAAAAATAACTGATTTGAACAAGAATAACCAACACTTCTCAAGGGACTCAAGAATAGCATGGCGGAATTCAACTTCAAAAAAAATGAAGGTAGGTTTAAAAATCCAGGTTTTAAGCTTAATAAAACCTCTTCAGTCAAACGCAAATGGTTTGAGAAAGATAATCAAAGGATGATCAGGACCAGTATGGTTGGATAAAGGGATGAGGAGTGGTGTAAAACACTCAAGAATTCAATCAGTCAAATTCTTCTTCAACCAGCAAAGTTATTGGTCGGTGATAAAGATCAAGGATCAGGGGTTTGAGTATGGAGGCTCAAGGATCAAGGGGCAATCATGGATATACCCAGAATTCAGTCTCAGATAAAGGGGAATGAGACCCCACAGATAATTTATTTCAAGATAGTAGTGATGATGTTCTCTCTCCTAGGATACCATACCATAACCCCTTCCAAAAGGCAGGGGAGAGCCCCTCCTTATATGGGCAGGAGGCCCTGTTAGAATATGTACAATTGATTTTACAAATAGAGCAGAATTTTTTTTTATTATTATTATTTCAGGTGATCAGAAAAAATTGATCACGCGGGCTGGTGGAAATCCGGCCTCCCTGACTTGGGTGCGATCTTTCTCATCCCTTCACCTCTCTTGTGTCTGTCCGCGGACGGGCGCGCGCTACAACACCGGGAACACCCACCCCTTCACCCAAAGGCGGAAGGGGTGGGGAAAAAATGAACCAGACCGCCCACGGATGTCCGCGGGTGGTAGAAAAAGCTTTTCCACCCCTTCCCAAAGATGGAAGGGGGTGCAAATGATTGACAGAAGTGGGAGATTCCCAGGAGGAAGGTGAGATGACTGCTGGGAGTACTCCTACAAAGATGAGAGTTGGAGGATGATGCTCTTGGCTGGTTGGATGAGTTGGGTGAGCAGTCAAGGAATGGATGATGGTTTTTTGTGGCAATTGAGATTGAGATGATTGAATGAGCTAGGCCAAGAGTTGAAGGCCAAGTTAGCAAGGAACAGAGAATGAATTGACGAGTTTGGAGAGATTGTCAGAGGGTTGGGAGGGGTAATTGGACAAAAGTGAGGATTGGTATTGGGAAAGATAGAGGATGAAGGGGTAGATTGAGCGAGTCAAAGCAAGGACTGGCTTGAAGGGTGCTGTTGGGATTGATGATTGAGGGGGAGTGACTGATGAGCGGAGGAGGATGGATTGAGGAGGGTAGGAGGGTGTGGTGGGGATATCTTGGGCCAATCTAGTCTTGGCCCGCGTGTTTGGCCAAAAAGGAAGGGGGGAACAAAGAGAGAAGGGATCAAACGCAATGCCTAAGTGATGACACCAAGAGAGGCCTGTCCTAGACCACTGGGACAGAGGATTTTTTGGCAGGATGAGGAAATTGGAGGAGTGATACTGATGAAAAAAAATTCTGATTTTTTTTTAGATAAATGACACTTAAATAAAAGAATTGTAGAAAAATTTTTTTTTGAATTTTCCGCATCTGGTCCAGGGTGTCCAGATTTGGTCACCACAACTTCTCCCTCTCAAGATATTTGCAGAAGAATCACAAAGTGAGACTTCAGATATTGAAAGCAAAAATAGCTCAGTCAGTGAGTTTTGGTCAAGCATGATCTGCCACCAACATTACAAAATCAAGACAAAATCTCAAAGCCAGATCAGTACAGATTTTTCTTGAATCAGACACCTAAAATTCTCAAAGAAGCCATGGAGTTACCCCACTGGCAAGAGTCCGCAGCAAAAGAATTTGCTACAATTGAAGATAAAGACGTTTGGGATGAAGTAGACAATGATGAGGTCACTAACCCCCTCAAAATGGTTCCCATTTTCAAGATCAAACTTAATTCACATGGCAAACCTGAAACATACAAGACCCAAATATGTGTTCAAGGATTCAGTCAAAGGTACAGTCTCAATTACCTTGAAACATATGCACCCACTGGCAAATTGGCTTATTTGCGTGCAGTCCTAACCTATGCTGCTGAAAGAGGCCTATGGCTCCTGAAACTCAATGTCAAGGGTGCATTTTTGCACTCTGAACTGGAAAAGAAATTCTACAACAAGGCTCCATATGGTTGAAACCACAAGTCCAAATATCTTTGACTGAAGAAGTCCCTGTATGGACTCAAACAAGCTCCTCAAAATTGGTACTGCATGTTGAGTGACTGGATCAAATCTCAAGGATTAACCAAATCAGATTGTGACCCATTCTTGTACATTGGGAATGATGGAAACTCTGCTGTTTTTTTTCATGTTGACAACTTGTTGGTAGCAGGTGACGTTGATCATTTCAAAGAAGCTTTTCTAGCCAAATTCAAGAATTCATCAGCTCACAAACCCAACACTTTACTTGGGATGAAGGTTGTTTGCAAGGATGGACACATTCAACTTTACTTAACTCTCCACATTGAGAAGTTTCTTAGCTAGATTGATATGATTAAGTGGATAGCTGTATCCCCTCCTCTTACTCCCGGCCTCCATCTACCACCAGCAGACAAAAATGACCACCAAAAGTTCTTGGACTTAAACATCAGCTATTTCTCTCCAATTGGCCGGTTAAATTTCATAGATGGCCTTGCTTGCCCAGAAATCAGCTTTTCTGTTTCTAGCCTAGCAAAACACTGCAAAAAGCCAGGTTTAAGTCATTGGAACAAGGTCTGTCATGTGTGGAAGTACCTATCTCACACCAAGGATCTGAGCCTGACTCTGGGACATCAATCAATCTCAGACCAACTCATCTGCTTTAGCAATGCCACCTGGGGTGATGACCCTGTTTCAAGGGTCTCTCAAAGCGGGTTTATTTGCTTCTTCAAGGCAAGCCCATTATACTGGACAAGCAGAAGACAGCAAAATATCAAACACTCATCTACAAAGTCCAAATGCGTGGCCCTATCCAGCTGCCACCTAGAATCTTGCTTGTTGCAACAACTCATCAAAAAGATCTATTGAACCAAATTCAAATGCTCTCTCCATCTTATTGACAATAAAGGAATAGATGACAAAATAAAAAAATTCTGATCCATCTCAAAAGCTAAACACATTGATCTCAAAACCAAAAGAATTTGTAAAGACTATGAGAATGGCATGATTGAACTCAAGCTGATTGCTTCACTCTTGATGAAAGCAGACTCTTTGACAAAAGCCGCAAATAAAACATCCAATAATCAACTTGACAATGCTTTTAGCTCTCTGTTTCATTGATTAATGAGTTGAGCGGGGCTGTTAGAATTTAATGTTTGACTCTCAATCTTATGGTTTTCTGTTATCTCTTTCAGATGTTCTCTGACCTGATTTCAACTCATTGTCATTGGCTCACCGGTTTTTGTTGTTGTTTGCACACTGTTGGTGCGCCCTATTTGTGTTTTTCGTTCTGCCTGTGCTGTCTTGTTCCTTCTACTTCTCACATGTCACCAATGTTCCTCATTATCACAGGGGAACACCTCAACCACTAAAATCAATCCAAACCAACAAGAAAATGTTAAGGACAACCAGATCATCCACAAATCACTCCAACTCAACTTACAATTCCTCTCCAATTCCTCCAACAACTCTTGAGCTAACCTTGTCCAAAAAACGCATGCAGCCATTCTGATCACCGTAAGAAAATATCCTTCAACTCATCAATCAAATGAAAGTCATCAATTTCTTACCCAGATCTCTCAAAGTGCCTAGCAGAAACTGTGGACAATTTCTATTTTAGCTTGTCTCCACCTACTCTGGCTGGTTTCTCCCACCTCAATTCAATCATTGACCCTTTGACCTCAGCCAGATTAGCCCTCTTTTTGTTGTCCTCATTTCATTCCTTTATCTATTTGTCACTAAGTCTCATACTCATTGCCCTTCATTTGGAATAAAATTCAGTCTGGTCTTGGTGACCAATCCTATTTACATCAATTTTCACATAAATAATACATTCTTTTCCCTCCTCAACCATTACTCATTCCGGAACATCCCAGTTTCTTTTTCCAGGAGCTTTGGAGTTTTGGCAACAAATTACCCTTTTGGGTTGGAGTGCAAGGTTGGATTGTTAAAATACATTTTCACTTACATGTGTGCTATGTATAAGTGTTATCCAAACGGGATGCACATATGTGCCTCTGTGGCCCATTGGACACTCATACCAACAATATGGGCCTGTGTGGATGTCACCAATTTGGGTAAACTGGCCTCAAAACGCGTCAAACAGGCCTATTAGTAAACAGGCCCTAACGGACTGGTGAGGTATATGGGCAAATACAGCCAGATGGTCTTGTGTGGGCATAATTGGGCCCAAGGTTTCTTTTGGACATACTTGGACGGACGTGCTGGCCTGCCAAAGAATGGCTCACTTAGTTCACGGGGTTGGGGCGGCCCATTGCGGCTGCCGGCCGTTTTGCAGCCCAGTTGGGGCTGCTGCCAGTGTTGTGTTAAGCGCCTTGAATAACAATTACCAGATAGTGGTCCTTCGTGGTTATTGTCAATGAGTCGTAGGTCAAGATTAGGATTGATGTTGGGGATGGATTGAGTGAATGTATGATGAAAATACAATGAGAGAAGAGTAGAGCTATGATTGAAAGATGGGTCAACCTGAGTGGCCTCAACTTCACTATTATCACAAGCCAGAGTGTTGGAGAGTGTGCGCTCAGATTCTGGCCCATGCAGCGTTAGAGTACCTCCACCGCTGTCATGATGTTGTGGAATTCAATCTGGTGCAACTCAGTATACTCAACACCCCTCCTTGATTCAATGCGCAGTAAATTCAGGTACTAACATGATGGACCAGTCTGAGAAATGACAATTTTTTGGAAGCTTTGGTAAGACCGTCTGCAACCATTTGATTTGAATTGATTAGTTGAATTCTGATTAAGTCTTTTGAAACATCTTCCCTGAGTCCGTTTGTCTTCAGGTCTATGAATTTGGTTTTTGAGTTACTTCAAAAATTTTTTATCTTGTCGTCTAAGGCTTTGTTGTCAATTAAGTGAAGGCTGGGTAGGATTGGTGTTCTCCAAAGTTCATGGATAAGATGATTTTTCCATCTTCATTCCAATTGACCATTGCTGAGTGTGTTGCATTCTGCTTCTGTAGAGGAGTAGGTAATGTTCCTTTGCCGTTGACTGGTCCAAAACAATGGAGAGCCTCAAAAGAAGCAGATTAACCCACTTTGAGAGGTTCAAGTCATGGGATCGTCAGCCCATGTTGAGTTGCTGTAACAAACTAGATTATCAAAGTTGTTCCTTTGTGAGATTAGCAGGCATTGGTCTTTGGTGTTGGCTAGGTACTTCCAGATTTTGAGAACTTCTTTCCAGTGGGAGATGCCATGTTTTTCAGAGAATCTGGCAAGAGAGGATACAGCAAAACTTATATCTGGCCAGGAAAGCCCGGAAATGAAGTTTAGTTGTCCTATTGTTGACCAATAGCTGACTCCCAGTTGGTTAAATTCTTCAACTTCTTCCTTGGTGGCGGGAATGAGTTGAATTCCAGGTGTACAGGGAGTGTTTGTTGGTTTCCAGTCCACCATATTCAATTCTGTTAGTCCTTTGTCTATATGAAGATGCAGAGAGAGCTTAATACCTTCCTTGGACCGTTCAACCTTCATCCCCAATAGGGTGTTTGGTGGGTGTGCGGAGGAGTTTTTGAATTTTCCCATAAATGCGTCTTTGAACTTCACTACATTCCCCACAACCAGTAGGTCGTCGACATGGATGAATACAACTGAGACCCAATCTGTTCCAACGTATAAGCAGGGGTCGGCCTTGGATGGATAGAATCCTTGTTCTTGTATCCTTTTGCTGAGCATTTTGTACCAGTTTTTTGGGGCTTGCTTGAGTCCATACAAGGATTTTCAAAGTTTGAGAATCCGAGATCTTCTAGAGGAGCCAGTTGGGCGTTGGATGAAGAATTCCTCATCAAGAGGAGCGTGTAGGAAGGCCCCATTGACACTGGAGCAAATCAAGATTAAAATCCACTGCAAGTAGAAGAACTGCCCTGAGGGACGCAACTTTGCCAGTTGGTGCGTAACTCTCCAGATAATCAATTCCATACCTTTGGTTGAATCCTTGTATACAAACCCTTGATTTGTAGATTGGAGCCTCACCGTGCGTGTTTTCTATGACTCTGAAGGCATAAGTTACATTGAGCAGGTTCTTGGGCTCCGGACCATCATAATCTTCCCATACTTTGAACTCTTCACATGTGTTGAGCTCCTTGTGTAGTGATCTGGACCATACGGGTGACTTCAGCGCCTCTTCAGATGTTCTGGGAGTTTTGACCGTGTAATAACCATAGCGCTCTGGCGGCTTCAGTTCCGATCAATTTCAGAGCTGTCAAGCCTTGGGAATGAGATCTTCTGCTATGACACTTTCTTCTTCCTTGTCATCTTCCTCGGATCCAGACGAGTCATTGGACTCTGATTTGATTGAGGGCTCAATCACCTTGTCGACATCCGCTGGTGTTTTTCCACTTGCCGCTTGGGTGATGACAACGGGTGCTGTGTTTTCTTGGGCGTCCTCTTGAGTTGAAGGAAAATCTTCAGAGGTCTAGAGTTGGGATTTGCTAAATCTGACATTCTCGGTTTCAATGATGCTACCTGAAGTTTTAAGGATACGGTAGGACAGTAGTTTGGGCTCATAGCCTATGAGTCGTCCTGGCAGTCCTTTTTTCATCAATCTTCTTAGGATGATGGTCTGAAAGATTGAGAAAGGTCACTTTGCATCCTATGGTTTTCAGATAATTGGCTGGCAGCTGGGTTCCATGCATGAGCTCCCATGGAGTGATCCCGTCAGAGTTAGGAATTTGGTTTAAGGCCAAGGATCAGCTCCTGATGGCCTCGTGCCAGCAGTGCTTTGGAAGATTGGAGGAAGAGAACCTTGCCTGTACATATTCAGGAAATGTCCTATTTGCCCTTTCAGCTCGTCCTTTGTGCTGAGGGTGGTAAGGTTTGGACACTATCCGTCGAATTCCTTTGTCTTTGAAGAATTTTTTTAAGTTGGCATTGATGAATTCACCGCCTCCATTGCAACATAATTATGAAGGATTATAGCCTTGCTTGTTCTACTTGTTTATGATTACAAACTTGATGATTTCACAGGCATTGTTCTTCTGCTTCAGTGGAAAGGAATTTATGTATCCGCTGAAGTTGTTGACTAGGGTAAGAGAGTAGCAATAGCCACCTTTGGACAATGGGTTGATGGGACCAATCAGGCTGGCATGAACTCTTTCAAAAACTTTTTCAGCCCTGTTTGACAAGTCCTTAAAGCTGGCGCAGGTGATTTTACTTTTTTTGCAGCTGTTGCACGAGAAGGCGCTTTTAATGTTCTGGGGAATTGCGGATTTGAGATATCTTTCCATTCTTGCAATTCCAGCATGACCAAGTTTCATGTGCAGTTGGTTGATTTCTTCAAGGAGAGGATTGGTTGAGGTGAAATAACTTTGCTTGCACTCCATGTCAAGATACAGAAGATTATTTATGATTCTTCCTTGAAGCACAGTTGTTTGATTTGCAGTGAGTTTGAAAGTGGGTGGAATTACTTGGTCATTGACAATCAGATTGGCACCCTTAGCTAGAAATACTCCCATCAAGAGTAGGTTTATGCAAGCGTCAGGTGTCCATGCAGCATCTTTGAGTTCAAGAGTGCCTGAAGTTGACTTGAGTATTGCCATCCCTCTGCCCATGATTGTCAACAAAGCTCCTGGTTTTCCTGTTTTGATGAAATTTGATCCATCTTCTGATTTCATTGTCTTGAACCAGCTCTTGTTGGTTAGCTGGTGAATGGAGCACCCAGAATCCAGAATGAAAAGGGTTTGATTCAAAAGAAGAGTATGTGCGTAGAAGGAAAAGAAGTTGGATACCTCCTTCTTTTTCTTCTTTTCAGGTTTTTGAGATTTGAATCCCTTGGGCTTGAGATTGGGGTGTTTGACCCAACACTTCTCTCCCGGATGGTTCTGTACCTCAGGATTTTGAATTCCATTTTTGCATCAGGGGTAGTTAGAGTACAGGCTCAGGTCTACCTTTGATGATTTCGCTTCTTCCTTGACTTTGGCGTTAATTTCATTTTTGTGTTGCACCAAGTGGTCAAGCACTTGTTTTATGGTAATTTCTTTGTCGCCATGCATAATTTGGAAGGTCATGTTGTAAAAAATTTGGAGGGAACTTAAATAGGATCAGGTATGCAAGGATGTTGGACAGCAATTCAATCCCAACCTTGGAGAGTTTGTTGAGGTGCAATTGTACGTTGGTTACAAACCTATTGATGTTTTCTTCACTGAAGGGAAGATATAGGAATGAATTGAAGAACCTTGCTTGATTTGCTGATTGGGAGGATGCAAAGTAATTTTTTGTTGCAATCCAGATCTCTTTGGCATTTCTGACGTTACCAGGCTTGATGATGTTTGTGTGCGTTTCTGGTTCTAACTTTGCAAGCAGAAAAGGAGCCATGTCTTTGTTGATTTGAGGATCCAGCTGGAAATTGTTGCTGTCATTCTCCACAATCAGGATAAACCCTTGTATGTTGAATAAGCTTTCCATCTTGACTTTCCAGATGGATTAGTTGTCTTCTTTCAAGAGTGGAGTTGACTCTACAAGGGTTTTGAGGGTTAATTTCCTCATTGTGCTGTCTCCCCCTGGTCCTGGTGATGATTAATAGTCGGTCATCTCAAGAGAGTTGTTTTGGCTTTTAACCGTGAAAGAATTGAGATGGCTAAAAACCAGAACCACTTATATTTCAAATAAGAAGAGATAAGAAATGTTTAGCTCAATAAACAATAGGTGGAACAAGTATGAGAATATTAACCAACAGGAATGAGAATTTCTATCAATGAAATCTCAGCAAAACATTGGATCCAACATCTTAAAGAAGAAAGGCCTGGAAGGAGCAATTGATGAATGATAATCTTAATCTAGGTTTCTTCCAATACAGGAGCATGGACAAGATCATACTTGTTCATGTTGATCTTCAGGACTGTAACAAAGTGACCTTGACACCTTTGGTTGACTTGAATGGGGTGATCTGTTGAGTCTGGGTGTCAGTTAAGGTTCCCCCCATTAAGCACCTTGAAGCACAATTACCAGATAGTGGTCCTTTGTGGTTATTGTCAATGAGTTGTAGGTCAAGATGGAGATTGATTCTGGGGATAGATTGAGTGAATGTATGATGAAAAGACAATGAGAGAAGAGTAGAGCTATGATTGACAGATGGGTTTACCTGAGTGGCCTTGACTTCACTCTTATCACAAGCCTGAGTGTTGGAGAGCGTGCGCTCAGATTCTGGTCCATGCAGCGTTATAGTATCTCCACCGCTGGAATGATGTTGCGGACTTCAATCTGGTGCAACTCAGTATACTCAACAAGGGGCTGGTTTCATGAGGCAACCAGTATTACTTTTGAGTCATGAGTTTAAAATTCAGACCAGCAGCTAAGGAGAAAATGAGAATGAAAACATAAGAACCATGAACATGACCAGGAGTTTGAACAACAGTATCTGAGATTCATAAGAAAACAATATCACCAACACAGAGAGATATGAATAGCCGGTGCTTGACTATGGCTAGAGATGGAAGTGGTGGAAGACACAGAGAAGCTAAGAAGGAAAAGTTCAAACTTTTTAAGTTCCTTGTGAATCACCTGGACTTGAAATTATCTTACCAGTTACAACAGACGGTTGAATTCTTATGACAGACGGTTGATCTAGTTGAGAGTCTTGATTGAGAAAAGTTTGAGATATGTTGAGGATTAGTTGAGTGTTGGTTTATTTTCAAGTCATTTTGGAGGTTTTAAAGAATAACAGGAGAGAATGAGAATGAAAGAATGAAAAGAGATGATAAATGGGAAATAGAAAAATGAAGGAGACCCAAGACAAAAAGAAAGAATTCAACGGCCGGCTATTTAATACAAAGGCCGGCTGTTTAGGTTGTGTATGGTGTCAAAGACTGGAGACCCACGTCTCAGGTTGTTCACATGAGCTGTCACCTGTCGAGACTGGGTTGTTCACAAGTGCTGTCACCTGTTTTTGACTTGTCACACTATAGTTTACAACCAGCCATCATGTGAGGTAACAGGCTGATTGTAATAGACAACCAGCCAGGGTTGCGAACAGTTAAGGGGCTGGTTCAGCCCCATTGAGGTGGAAACACCAGAAATAACTGGAATAGGCTAGTTTTAAGGCTACAGGGACTAATGCCATGCGGGATGATGTAGCTCAAACCAAGTAACAAGGCCTGTGGAGCCTGTAGAGCTCTTTTGGGGCGAAAAATTTGCCTTTTGGCTTGTTGTATCATGGGCTCACAAGAGGCCAATCTTTTGTACTTAACGAGCTCTTCTCCCTTCTGTTTTCATCATCCGTTCATCATCCAATTAAATTCATCACGGATATCATCCAACATACTGCCCCATTGTGAGAGCCCATCAGCAATTATTGAAACAAGGTGTCCAGAATTTCTTTTGCTTTA
The DNA here is from genome assembly GCA_025617555.3 of Puccinia polysora. Classification (NCBI taxonomy): domain Eukaryota; kingdom Fungi; phylum Basidiomycota; class Pucciniomycetes; order Pucciniales; family Pucciniaceae; genus Puccinia; species Puccinia polysora. The sequence goes on from CM062623.1 coordinate 54,274,005, forward strand.
AATACTGCTCATTTGCCTAAGCTAATTGCTGGCCATAATTATAAAAAATTATCAGTACCAACATCATCATCACTTCCAAGCCATCTAGACCCTTTTACCTTACTCTGGAGAACCTCAAAGACCTCAAGTTTTCCAAGAAGATTTCCTACATCCCTGATGTTAGATCCACCAAGATAGTTCTGAACAGTCAAAATTATAATGCTTGGGCTGTCCTTATGGATATTGAGCTGGATAAAATCTGTTTTGGAGAGATAATTGATGCAGATGACACTTTTATCAGTTCAGAAGTGGAGAAAAAGTCTTGTCATCTCATCCTTAGGCATCTTGATTAGAATCATGTGACATGGGTTGCCAATACTCTTAGGGAAGATGAGAGAAGGAGGGGCAGCATCCTTTGGAGGTTGCTTAAGTCCAAGTATGCTGGTGATTCTGTTCACCAGAAGGGTATAGATTTCAATAAACTGTTCAAGTTACAATATTTGAATTGTAAACAGTTTGTTGCAGAGGCTAGGTCTAGCATAGCCAAGTTTAAGTCATCAGAACTTAACATGGATCCTGAGTGTTTTTCACTCTTAATCCTTCAGAAGCTACCAAAGTAGTTTGATTCTTTGGTCAGAATTATTTATCAATTTTATCCTCTTCTTGGGGAGGAGGATTTGCTGAAAAGGATTGAAAAGGATGATCTTCAGTTCAAGATGAAGGGGTGTTCTGGAACAGCCCTTTTTGGAAAGACTGGAAAATATTGCAAGAAGGCAAAAAAGGATTTTTCCCAGGTCTTATTCTATAATTGTGAGAATAAGGGGCATTATTCTAAGTATTGCAAGGAGGCCAAGAAGAGGAAGAAGTCCAAAGAGGATGACAAGGAGGTCAATCTCACTACTGAAAACATTGCAATGGTAGCGTTTCATGGTCCAATGGAAATGTTTGTTGGGGAAGAAGGTCCCAACAAGAAGGCCAAAATTAATGAGGATCAAGAAATGGGCTTTCTTGATGCCAAAGTGAGTAATCTAAAAATCAACAATGAGAACTTATCAGTGGGTGATAAAGCTTCTTTCCTATTAGGAGGATCGGAGAAGGATGTTCTTGTTTTGATTTATTCTGGCTATACAGATCACATGTTCTTTGAATCAAATTTATTTTCAAATCTTAGTGATTATGATGGAGTTGTAAATATTGGTCAGAAAGGCAGAAAAATTCAGATTAAAGGAATTTGAAAATTTATTGTTTCAAATCACTTGGATTTCAAAATTTCTTTTGAGAAATGTTCTATGTACAAGGGTTGCCTTATAACCTTGTGGCCCTTGGAGTGTTGTGGAAAAAGGTTTTCCAGATTTGTTATCTTAAAGAAGATAGGTTTGTTATTGATATAAAGGGGAAAACTGTTCTTAGTGGACAGGTTCGGAACAAGCTTTTGTGTGCAAGCTTGTTCCAAATCTCAGCTTTGAGCACTGTTGCTCACAATCACCATGAAAAAAATGGTGGCGCCTGCCGGCAGGTGTAGCACCTGGGTTTGTGATTGAAACCTGTTTTTACTTTGTTGATGTTTTGGAGTCAAAAATCAAATTGATTTTGGATGAACTCAGAAGATTCATGCAGAATATTTATGCAATGCATAGATTGAATTGAAATTCATTACATAAAAGGAACTATTGAGAATTATTCATTTAAATGTAAGACCATAATTTGATTGAAAAACTTTTCAGCGGTTATGATTGGGATTGTAAATCATGGGCCATGATTTCCAAAATGAGAAGAATCAAATTTTTAGATAATGATCATTTCAAATAAATGATGCAAAAACTGATTTCCAATTTGCGGTTAGGATTGATGCTTCAGTTTTGTGAGATTAAATCTTTTTTCTATTTGTGAATTCTGTACCTTATACACATGTTTTAGATAGATATGTGACACAATACAAATTTTTCTGATTTCATCTTTTACCAATATTTAGTACAATAAAAAATTAGTCCATGTGACTTTTTATATTTAATCCTGTTTTGTAAGGAATCACCAGTCATAAAAATGAATAATGACAGTCCTTCAGAAATTTGTATTTTTGATATCAACTTACCAAAGATTTCATTGCCACAAAAAAATAAACATCCTTGGAAGTTTGTTCTTTTTTTCTTCATCAGCCATGCTTGCCACAAAAGCTAATAGGTTATCTTGATTTATCACATATATTGATCCACCTTCTTGATAAACCATTTGAGCATTGAGATAATTGAGGCCAAGGTAGGGATTTCTTGAAGTATCAATTTGTTCCAAAGTAGAAAAGGTTTCAACAATGAGGAAATGTTGTGCACATTTTTTTTCATGAAATATGGAAAATACCTTCCCCATCTCACAAGGGCCTTGATTTGATGTTGATGAAAAGGAAATCTGAGAATTACATTTATTGTAGCAATGGGGTGTTATGTGATGAACATGGAAGAGCATTGATTTGCAAGGCAACCACTCCAGCTGGTCCCATTGCAAGAAATTGTATGTTGAGTTATTTTCAATGAATTGTTTTAATTTTTCTTCTTCCAAAACATTCATGTCTTTTTTAGCCCTTGAAACATCACCTGTCTTGGAAGGATAGAACAAACTTTTCAGATCTGGGATTTGGTCACAATTGATCCCCAAAACATTCCAGCTGGATCTGATTTGGTCAACCAAGCCTTGAAGTTTGGCCATTTCAAGGAATCCATTCAAGAGGAAATTATCAAGGAAACCGTAAAATTAAAAAAAAATCAATTCAAAGTGTGCCACCAAAATCTTCCTTCCAGAAATCTTTATAACTTACATGTATTTTTATTTTTTTCAACTAATTTCAAGATGTGATTCAGCCTTTTTCCTGACCAAAATGAAAATATAGAGGGAGGACCATAGAGCTTGATCATCTTAGTAATATGCTGAGAAAAATGGATTGTTGGCTTGGGTTTGATTTCAGATCCCCAATGCAGCAATAATTCCCCCGGGTAAGCCAGAATTAATTCATCCAATTGGCAAAACTGGTAATCTGTAAGTTGATGAGACATTACCAAGTTGATGATACCAATAAGTTTGGAAGTAGTGGAGGTAAGCTTTTGCTCCTGAAAGCTGCTGGCTGAGTTCCAATTCCATTCTGAAATCAAAACAAGCACTACATGGATGTTGTACAAACCCAACCATTCAGCAGCCTTAGGAGTACCAGCAGCAGGCAAACCAATGTTTCTGGGAAACCTAGTAATCCAACATGGAAATTTGATTGAATTGGTACCCTCTTGAAGACTTCTGAGCTCTTAAGTTGTATGTCACAATTCATTTGATGCAATACTTGTCTCTTCTATCAATGAGCCTTCTTGATGAGGATTGCTTTGATCTTCAGAAGAGTGGTAGGAGCTTTCCTGAAGGGTGCTTTGCTTGCTCTTCCCAAATTCATTTTGGCTTCCTGATTTGCTTCCAATAGATCTAATGGGATTTTTTCCTGGTGAGGTATCTTTTTTCTTTCATTTGTCCTTTGATTGAGGCCCAGATTTGCATGAGCTGCTTGTGGATTTATTCTCAAGAATCCTTGGAGAATGTCTTAAAGTTGGTTGAAGATGTTCAGATGCAGAATTTTCCCAACCTCTTTAGGAGCTGGGAGGATGTAGCCCTGGGATTTTCTGGACTACAACAATGGGTACAGAAGTTCTATGCTGAATATTTGATGAGCCTTCTTGCTGCTGATTTTCCCAATTTTGAAAATTTTCAATTGTATTGGGAGAAATATCTTCAAGGTTTTTTGAGGAGCTATCTAGGAATGTTTGAACTCTCCCCCTGGTGACTCTTTTGGTGTTTTTGGGTGATAAATAGGGCTTTTGTTTGGATCCAGATTTGAGGCTGCTGACCTGACTAATTGTTACAATTCTTGGGTAAGTGTTTTTCCTCCTTTCCAAATTTTGAAGACTTTGGCTAGCCTTGATTATTCCAAGGTAGGTGATGCTGTAATTCCTTGGAATTCCCAAGATGAAGGTATGCATTGGATCAATTGTTCTCATGTTTGTTGGTGCCCAGTATGGAAGATTTTGGAAAATTGTGTAGCAGGCACCATGTAGCTTGAGAATGTTGGTTTTCTCATTTGATGATTGAGCATTATTCCAATTCTCTGCCCATTTGATATGATCTTGATTATTTTTTAATGGCCAAGTCTCCTTTTTGGTGTTCCAGATATCATTTAACTTGAGGTTACAGTGGGAATAGAAGATTGTTGCTGAGTGGGATGAAAATCCACCCATTTTATGTAAGGCAGGTGTATCACCAATCAGTGGTAATATGACAGCACATATTACTATTCCGTCTAGATATTTGTTAGTTTTTGTGAAGAATACTTCTTTCCAATGATCCAGTAGCTCAGAGAAAAGAGGCTTGAGTAGATTATTCAGTTTGAATGAGGTGCACCCCTTGGGTGTTGGTGTGAAGCCATACACAAAAATATAGTGTGGCTTGTAACGTACACTAGGTGGAAGATTAAAACATATTAAGAATATTATTTTGATTCTTACCCCCATTACTCTCCTAAACTACCCCGTCACCCCGTGGGGATCCCTGCATCTGACTTTTCTTCCTATCACAAGGGGACAGATGAGGCTGACCCTTTTACTCAAACTTTGACTACCTACTTTCATCAACCTCCTTCAGCGCTCAGCAACCTCTCAAACTCAATGACTCAATCACCGTTCTTCGAGAATTAATGTAGGTTCCTCAACTTTTCTCAACTCTACATCAAAAGCTTACACTCAGTCAAAAACATTCCTCCAGGTCAATTCTCACTCAGGTTGGATCAGTCACAGGTCATCAAGAGAGTTCTTCAACAGCACTTAGTAAATAGATGTTCAACTGTTCAGTCTTCTATCCATTGTTCTCATTTTCTTCCTTTGTCTCTACTATCAGAATTTTTCCATTCAGTTCTTCCAAGTCACTCCATTGGCCACAATCCAGCCAGCAGAACTTTCATCCTTTCAGCTTGCTACTATTTCAGAGAAAGCTGCAAAAGTAACAAAAATAACATAAAAATAATGATAATACAATTAAAATAAGAAGGAGTAAGAAAACCATACATATTATTACAGAAATAGATTCTACAACCAAAATTAGATAGGTTCACTCACTGACCCCACCCTTGAAATCCAACTCCTTATATTTTTAAATAATTACAGAAAGAAAAACCCAAATACTACAGATCCATTATTGAGCTTTTTAACCAATTGAATCTTTTACACACATTGTCACGTATAGGTTTCACACCTCAAATTCAGTCAGAATTGAGGTGTTGTGTATATTTTAGGAGCTACGGGAGGAAATGTGTTTTGTCACAATTCCCCCACGCAGCCGCGGCAACCAATGCACCCGTGCGCCGCTGAGATGCAGCCCTGTCACTCCGTCGAGGTTGTGTACGCAGCCCCGGGCCTCTGACAAGTACGCAGCCGCGGGACTACGGGTTGACAGAGTGACAGGCGGCCTGAGAGGTTCAGGTACCGTGTAAACATGCTACAACCTACACAGGAACATTCTACATATGTAATAAATGTTCCTGTGGATAGCAGACAGGCTAAAAATACATAATATTATATAAAAATACATAGATAATCCTTATACGTATTTTTTATTTGATATAATTCAAAGTACCAAGAATGTCGAAAATAAGACAATGAAAACTTCTAAAAATATATTAAAATACTTTAATATACTTTTATGAGAATTTCAGACATCAAACTCTTTGTAACATACTAAGAAAACTAATGATGTAAAAATATTACATGGATTCACATGACTTATATTTTTAAGTAATTATCTTAGTAAATCAACTGGAACTCAAAACAAGGAGTAAAATAAATATTATGACTTTTACTCCAGTTATATAATACATAATGAGAGCTTACCTGAAATCAAGATGTCCGTAGAAATGTATATTTATATAATTATTAAATTACTGGGAACATTTACTAAGGATAATTAATTAAATAATACATAAATAGGACAGATTAGTGTTATTCACACATCTCAATGTCTATTATAAAGTGGAATAATTCCCATACCCTGAGGAATTAGATGCTAACCGTGCTATAGCACCAAGAAAACATGAAAGGCTACCCCAGGTTACCCTACTAGCCTTATTTTCCGGCCCTTTGAGTACCTACAACCCTCAGATGGACAATATTGGGACTCCAAAAGTTCTAAATAAAGAGCTCTTTTGAGGATATTGATGTGCAGAGACCCAGTTATATTCATATCCAGACACCGTGCCAAGGTAATCAAGTACTTTCAAGAGATAAGTAAGTGATTTATGGCAATTTCTGATCAATAATATCCGTCCTCAACCTCTTTTTATCAATTAAAACTGCTGAACAACCTTATAAACCCAGTATACGGGTTTAACCCATCAGTACACGTCTCAAACAGATACCCAAAAGATTTAATAATATACCAGTAAGTTTTATTATCCTTTCTCTGTCGTGGTAGCTTGGCTACAATGCCCTTCCATTCGACTGTGTATTTTATATACATATTATCTTTGGGTAAAATATTCTTTAAACTTAAGAGTCCAAAGTAACCAGGACTACATGTTTTTATACTGATATCCCTGAAGAGAGGTGTTAAAGATCCCCAATATAATTGTTGCCCCTCTATAAAAATATTTAATAATCAATTTATTCATATTGATTTAAAACAATAAACAATAACCAAACCACTTAACCTTGCAATATGCTTAATCCAAATATTTTATGGATTTTTGCTGCATTTATTAAATAATATATTTATTATTTATTCTATCACCTCTGGTAGCTAAAGTAAAGCAAGGGTCTTGGAATCCAGGAGGCTGACAATTGGGTGTCTGGCCGGGTATTATCCATTTTATTATATTTAATACCTTGGACCAGACATTTCAAAAAAAAATAAAATCAAAGATAAATTTATCTGACTTTATAACCGTGATTTATCATTAAATTCTTTTGAAGTGGATTTAAAGACCAATGCTGAATTAATAATCTATTATTTAAATCTTTTAAAGATAAGAAAATAAGAATATATTAAAAATTATAAACCTACTGGTTGGAAAGCTTTAACTCAAGCTGAGCAACTTAATATCTCTTCTGCACGTAAACACTTAGATAAACTCCTTGAACAAGAAGATCTTGAAAGGTGTATCAACTTTCAGGCTCTATTAAGGAAACATCTAGCTTGGAAGAAATACTGTATAAATTACTTTTTGAAATATAAAAGTAAGTATACAACTTGTATTACCATATTACTTTTTTAAAAAAAATAATATTGATATATTTTATTAACCAATAAAATACACTTTTTATCAGTGAACCCTCATGTACCAGAAACCACTGCCACTGAAGTTGATTTATTGGATCAGGAAATCCAAGATATCTCTGGACGCCCTGAAAATATTGATTGGGCAGGTGAAGACCTCATTGGAACACACCAAGAACCTGTAAGATTACCTACTAAGGATCAATTTAACCCCAATAAGGTCTTGGTACCTTTGAACATCAATTTAAGTGAGTTTTGAAATAAAACTTTTTTTTATGGATTTTTTTCTGTAAAATACTTGCATATTATTCTAAAAATGAATAGACATAACACAAGAGCCTCAGGAAGAATTCCCTCCTATGGATCTTTGCCAACAGCTCTCAGTAACCATGAGACCACCAATAAGGACAACCATGAAGGGACTAGAAACCTTGAATAAAATGTTGATGGACAAGGAGCAGCACCAATCACTTCCACCCTCTCCCAACCTAGAGCTGGAGAAGGTAGTAGAATCAAGCCACCCTCCTTTAGAAAAAGATTCCCTACAGCCACCCCAGCAGAATCTGACCAAGGAAGCCAGGATCAAAGACTTAGTCAAAGAGAACGTGAAATATGGGGAAGAATTCAAAGACACCCAAGCCAAGGAGGACATGGTATCTATGAAAAAGATAATCTACCAGGCAAATGCCACCCAGATAGCTCTTCAGAAAATGATTTCAAGGAAAGAGGTAGAATCCTACGTAGAAAAGTGGAATCCTTGGGATCAATTAGCCCAACTGAAAGGCAAAGGATCAGGAAAGAAGAGATCCTCTTCCCATCCCAAGCCAAAGGGAAAGAAAGACTGGGACCAGATAATATCCCTAGCTCAAAAGTGGAAAAAGTTTTACAAAAATTAGCTTCTAATTCTGAACCCAAACAAACCTCTGATGTAATTACTTCCTTTTCTAATGATATGCATAATTTCAAAATTGTTTGTGAAAATTTGGATAGTGTTTATACCCAAATTGATAAATTAACCTCAGTGGTAGCCAAATTGATTAATAACCAAGCAAACAGGTTAGGAATGGAAGAAATTAAAAAAGACGTAGAACTGTTATTGGAGACAATTAATCAAGGTAGGATCAAGCAGACTCAAACAATTGAGAATATGTTATCAGGAATCCAACAAGATTTTATTATGTCTTTCCACCCCTTGTCACGCTTTGCACTTAAGGATTATTGTCTTCACCACTTCAACATGTCCTCTCCTCAGTACCATCTACCTCAGTCTAAAAGCGTGACACAAATAAAAGCACAACATCAATGGTGTGATCGGCTATTTCCTCTGGCTTGCGCTGAACTTCCAATCTCAGCAACCAATTCAGTATATACTTGCAAACTTTGCAGTTAACTCCATACCCGTCGGCCTTCCATTATGAGATCCAATCTCCTTCCCTGGCCAATCAACAGCCTTGGACTTCCATCTTTGGTCATGCATTGTTCGTTAGCTTGCATCTACGTCTAACCAAGCCATCACTACTGTATAGTTTGCAATTGGACTAGTCCCTACCCTGCATACACTATTACCTCTCATTTGCATTACCTTCAACTTCACTTGCTCTTGTCCCAATTCATCATGCAATTGTACGCTCAGATTCTATTGTCTTGCACTTACGCTAAGACCTTGGATCTATACCACTGCTTCATTTCCTATCCCATTCCTGTCAATCATTGCCTCACCGCTTCAACTGTAGTCAGCTCATCACCAGGTTGTATCTAGTCACTTTTGATTACCTTATAAAGGCTATCCCCTTGCCTGATGATTGTCTCCTCAGTTAGTTAATTTCATACGTTCTCGCATTTTGCTGCAACCTAGTTATCACATCGGACTCAGGTTGAGTTTCCTTCTTCGGAACACATTCCATTCATCTTGCCGTTTGTTGAGTGGCATAAACAAGTTTGCACTTTGCAACTGGGTCTTGCTATTTGCACTTGTTATTCCTTTGCGCTCACAATCATCTAAGAATTGCCCTATAGTACGTGGGGTGGTCGTTTGACACCCCTTCAAAGAAGAATTAGCAACCACCACTAACAGCTCTATTCTATCCCTTAGTGAAAAATTGGGTGTGCTTAATAAAATAGTGGAACTGCAACTTAATCTGATCAAAAATGATCTTAGAGACTTGAAAGTCCGTCTGACCAACCCCTTGGGGAGTACTACAGAGGAACCAAAACCTCCCAGCCAAACCACTACTCCTTATGCACCACCCTTATTAGGAATGCATAGCAGTGATACCTTTAGGCCTAGTCCTACTCCTGAGATGGAGAAAGCATTCAAACTGTTATTCCTTATTTCTGAATGGCCTAAGTTCTCCGGTGAAGGAGAATACAATCATATAAATTTTATTAAATTTATTGACTACACCATTAACTCTTATGACCTACCAGAAGCTATAGCTGTAGTCAGGCTATTCAGGCTATTAGAAGGAGTAGCATTTGACTGGTTTATCAGTAAGAGAGAATAAGTAAGATCCTTACCATGTAATTCTTGGAAACTTCTGATTGAAGAACAATTTGGTTCTAGAATGTGGAAAAGGAAAATGATGAAAAATTTCGAAAATTCCTCATTTGACCCCTCCAAGGATAAACCCCCCAAATGGTGCTTGGAACAGAAGAAAAGGTTGGGTTGCTTCTATCCAGATGCTGATAAAGTGGAAGTCAATGAAAGAATCCTCAACCTGTGTTCTGGCAATCTTAACCATAGTGTAAGATGTAGGACGAGTATGGATGCGGACTTTCCCACTCTAATCAATGTGCTAGAAGAATTAATAGACATGAATGTGTTGGACAAGAAAGCCCCTTCCAGACCCAAAGGGAACTATAACATCAACAAAACCAGAGAAAAACCCCCTCTTGTAAATTACTCTGATAATTAGAAACCTAATGAGAATAGGGATAAAGAGAGGATGCTGTTGAGATATACCTCAATTCCTCAATGAGCCCTCCTGGCTACCAAGTTTGTATTCTTCAATATTCTTCAAACCCCTCTGGACTACCCCCTGCTTTGAGTTCCTGCCCGGGGGTCCAATAACTTTCCCCTGCTCAGCCCCTGAACTTCCTGGGGCCCTGTGGAACTTCCAATCATGACTCTGACTTCTACTTGTTCTCGGAAGAGGAAGGACTTCTTGACTGTCCCGGGGATCTCATGCTCCTTCCTTCTCTCGATCTTCTATCCTTCTGTCTTCCCCTTTCTTTCATTCTTAATTCTTTCTTTCTCCTTTCATCCTTAATCCCTTCTTTCTCCCATCAACAATCTCTCCTTTGCTCCATCTCCGATCTCAACTGTTATCTCCGCTCAGCTGGCCTCTTCTTCAAAGCTCCTCTGATCATCTCTTCGTGGTAAGATGCCTCAACTCTCATCATAAGACTCAAAACAACCTAACAATACTTGTTCAACCTCCTATTAGCCTCTCCAAACAACCTCTGTCTCTTCTCTCTCTCGTCTCGTCTTCTCGCCTAACCGCCTGTCTATCTTTAGATACTCTTGACTTTCTGTCCAAGTTTTTGGTGCTCTGTTTCTCATTTCTTTCTTCCTTCTCTCCTTGTTGCTTCCTTGTCTGACCCTTAAATCTAGCTTGTTGGTTCTAGTTCTCAGCCTCTTCTAAGCAATATCAATACGGTTAAAAGCCAAAGGGAAGCTCCCCGCCAAATCCAACGCAATGAATGAACCAACAGGAGCTGCCAACTATTTTCATCAAGTCGCTTTGAAGGCCGCCGTTGATGCCATTCCTCTATTAAATGAAGAAAACTCCTCCATGTTGCGCAACAAGGTTCTCATGCTTTTTGATCTCAAAGATATTAAAGACGCCATTACAAGAAACTCCGGACAACTATCCATGAAACAAGACCGGGAAATCAGGGCAATTATACTATCCAATTTAGACAGCACAACCCACGCCAATGTGGTTAATTCCTCAAACATAAATTCCTCAAAACTCCTCTGGGATGAAATAACTCGTTGATTTGCATCCTCCGAAACCGCAAACAGAGCCAGGGTGTTCAACCAATTTTTCCACTCCATCTTCAATGAACACTCTATAGAAGGTTTTGTCATGGAAACAAGGCAAGCTCTTACCCGAATCGCAGAAGTTGGAATAGAACTCCCCAATGATATCCTTGCATATTTAGTACTTTTTAAATTCCCCTGTAGTCTTGAGAATCTCAAACAACAGATCATGCACGTAGAGAAGAATCTAACCATTAAGGTCGTATTCAATCATCTTGTCCAATTCAATAACAAGCGCAAGGCCCAACAAAAAGCAATCAAATCCTCCGCCAACATTGCCCTGGTGTCCACCAAAAATAAAACTGAGAAAGACAACAGACAAGTGAAGATGCGCTGCTGTGAGGGATATCATGACCCAAATGCCCCTCATGCCGAATCATCTTGTTTTCATCTTCATCCACAAATTTCCCCCAGCTGGTGGATCAAACAACAAAATGAATGGAAGAACAAGATCAAAAAACAACCTACAATTAACTACCACGCTCTCCTAACTCTATGAATTAACACAGACAATAACCCAAATCTTCTCCTGGATTCTGGCGCCAACATCCACGACATCAAATATTTCTCCAAAATCAAGATGCAGGAAGAGAAAGAGGAAATCAAGACAGGCAAACTTGAAGCTTACCTCAAAATTCATGGGATGGGCACCGTACGGCTCGACTGGAATGACTCTGTAATCACCCTTGAAGATTGTGCGTACTTCCCAGAAATTGTGGTCAACCTAATCAGTCCCGGCCAACTTGCTAAAAGAGGATGTAGTCTTACCCAACTCCAAAACCAATTCTCAATCACCAAAAATGGTCTCATCATCCTGAAGGGACTCATCTGAGACAACCTGTTTGTAATTGAGAAGCCCAGATCAATCGGTCAAGAGAATAAGGTCTTCCACCTCAACCACAATTCAAATCCCGCAACAGAAGAAAAACCATCTCTAACCGACCTCCATTGAATGTATGGACACGCCTCCGTGTCAACCCTCAAGCCAATTCTTAAGAATTCTTTTACTAAAGAAGAACTCAATATTTCTCAGTGCGATGGATGCGTCAACAGCAAGATCACCCAATCTCCCTTCTCGGCCACATCAACTCCATCCAACAAACCTCTCAAACTCATTCATCTTGATCTAATTGGTCCAATCACACCAAAATCAAAGTCTGGACACCAATACATACTCACCCTGGTGGACAACTTCACCGGGTACCTCGGGGCCTTTCCTCTGACATCCAAGGATGAAACACCGGAGACGATCATCAACATCCTCAAAGTCAAATTCAAGAGATTGAACTACTACCCTTCTGAAATCTATTTGGATAAAGGGACTGAATTCATCAACTCGACTCTCAAACGTTTTGCTCAATCCAAAAACATCAAACTTCTCACATCAGAACCATATCACCCTCAACACAATGGTCGCGCCAAGAGGTCAAATCAAACTATAATAGAATCAGCTTGGGCCACATTCTCATCTTTGTGATTGCCAAAGAATTACTGGCACGTGGTCATGAGAAGTTGTTGTTTCAAGCTTAATCAGATACCCAAGGAAGTTAATTACCTGTTCCCCTGGGAACTAAAGTTTAAGAAGAAACTCCCCACTAACTATTTGAGACCTGTAGGTTGTCCTGCAGTCTATCTTACCAATTGCATTCAGAAAGGGAGGAAATTTGACAAGAAGGGAACTGAAGGGGTTCTAGTTGGGTTCAATCCCGCTTTCCACTCCTATCTTATTCTTAACTCATTTGGTTCTCTCATCGAAAAAAAGCACGTCAGATTACTCAAGAGCCATTCAAACATATTTCCCTTTCTTGAACCTGAAGGACTGGATATCTTCTCTCAAACTTCTCACGAATCTAATCAATCTGACTTCTCTGGCGTGGACAAACAGTTTGTGTTGAGGGATGCTGGAATGGAGGACTTGGAAATGGACTCTGATCAAAACCCAGCTGATTCTCTTGAATCCGGAACTCATGAATCCTGTCCCTCATCACCTCAAGTATCTACACTTCTGGAGCCCGTCACTCAGGAAGTGAATCAACGTCCGCAACGTGAAACTTGGAAACCACAACAATACGGCTTTCACCACTATTATGAACCACCCTTGTATAAGGTGGCGCGCGATTCCAAAGAGTGGCCCAAGTGGCAGAAAGCATCCAAAGAAGAACTAGACTCAATCAAAAATCAAGAAGTCTGGGAGGAATACTATGGTACTCCCAACAACGTTCTAAATACAACCTGGGTTTTCAAAGTCAATCAGAATTGCCATGGTGAGCCAGTCAAATACAAAGCAAGACTGTGCGTACAAGGATTTGATCAGTTGCACGGTATTGACTATAACAAGAAGTGGGCCCCAACGGGCAAGCTTGGGTCTTTGCGCATTGCACTATTGTACGTTCTGAAAGAAAGGATGAAGTTTACCCAGTTTGACGTGAAAGGCGCTTTCTTAAATGCTCCTCTGGACAAAACGGTCATAATCAAAACTCCTGAAGGCTCCCACCGAAATTCCCCTTATCTAAAGTTGAAAAAATTGCTGTATGGTCTCAAACAGTCTACCAAAAACTGGTATGAAACTCCCATGGTGTGGATCAAATTGCAAGGGTTTCACGAGTCATTGAGTGATCCCTGTCTCTATATCAACTCCAACTCCAAAGAAGTTCTCTACTTCCATGTGGATGATTTGATCCATGTGGGGAAGAGAGACAACTTTCAATCTAACTTCTTAATGCGCTTCAAGAATTTTTCTGGTCATCCGCCCAACACAATCCTTGGTATGCTCATGGAGGTAGAAGACAACGCAATTTTTTTGGGCCAACCTAACCACATCAAACGCGGACTGGAAGAACTGGGCTTAGCTGAATGTAAAGCAACTTACTCTCCTCTTACCCAAAATTTGAATCTTGAACCTGCCTCAGACAAAGACCATGCAGAATTTATACGACTGAACGTCAACTACCTGTCTGTCATTGGGCTACTGAATCACCTGGCCCAATACACCCAGCCTGACATAGCATTTGCGGTCTCCAGCTTGGCTCAATTCAACACAAAACTGGGCATGACCCACTGGCGGGAGGCTTGCAAGGTGTGGAAATATCTCAAGACAACAAAGAATCTCAAACTTGTCCTAAGGGCCAACGCGAATGCGGAAGCAATCTCTGCATACAGCAATGCAACTTGGGGAGACAACCCCATACTCTGGAAATCTCAAAGCAGATTTATTATCCTCCACTATGGAAGCGCGGTGGTCTGGAACTTGTTCAGGCAGAAGAACATCACGTACTCATCCACCAAATCTGAGCTCAATGCTCTGTTGGACTGCTTTCTCAAATTGAAGTGGATATCTCACCTGATCAACAAGATCCACCGTTCTCCCAAGCTCAAACCCACCATATACATCAATAATAAAGGGTTGGACGACAAGATTAAGAAATTTGGGTCGCATTCCAAATCCCGTCATATTGACATCAAAACAAAGGGGCTTAGATAAGAGTTCAACAACTCTGAATTCAAACTCTCCTCAATCTCAACAAACAGTATGTTAGCTGACCCGCTGACAAAAGCATCGTCAATCGACTCCTTAAACCTTCTGCTCAAAGCCATCTCCAATTTGCAAGATAACAGACACGTCGACTCTTGCCATCTTACCAGTCAGGGGGGGTGCTGAGATCTACCTCAATTCCTCAATGAGCCCTCCTGGCTACCACGTTCCTATTCTTCAATATTCTTCAAACCCCTCCGGACTACCCCCTGCTTTGAGTTCCCGCCCGGGGGTCCAATTACTCTCCCCTGCTCAGCCCCCAAACTTCCTGGGGCCCCGTGGACCTTCCAATCATGACTCTGACTTCTACTCGTTCTTGGAAGAGGAAGGACTTCTTGACTGGTCCCGGAGATCTCATGGTCCTTCCTTCTCTCTATCTTCTATTCTTCTGACTGCCCCTTTCTTTCATTGTTAATTCTTTCTTTATCCTTTCATCCTTAATCCCTTCTTTCTCCCATCAAAAATATCTCCTTTGCTCCATCTTCGATCTCGACCGTTGTCTCTGCTCAGCTGGCCTCTTCTTTAAAGCTCCTCTGATCATCTCTTCGTGGTAAGATGCCTCAACTCTCATCATAAGACTCAAACCAACCTAACAATACTTGTTCAACCTCCTATTAGCCTCTCCAAACAACCTCTGTCTCTTCTCTCTCTTGTCTTGTCTTCTTGCCTAACCGCCTGTCTATCTTTAGATACTCTTGAATTTCTGTCCAAGTTGTTGGTGCTCTGTTTCTCATTTCTTTCCTCCTTCTCTCCTTGTTGCTTCCTTGTATGACCCCTAAATCTAGCTTTTTGGTTCTAGTTCTCAGCCTCTTCTACGCAATAACAATAGATTCCGGCAACTTGTTGGAATTGTAACAAGACTGGGCACATGAGACAAGACTGCCCATTACCAAAAAGGAAGATAGCAGTCTTGGAAGGAGAACAGGAGGTTGAAGAAAATCAGAACTATGAAGATATAGCTGATACTGAAGGATATCTTTCTGAATGTGGATTGATCTTGACCAACCCTGTTAATGTTATAGAAGGAGATATTGGCACTTCTGCAGAAATCAATAACATCCATGGGGATTCTAGCTTGCCCCAACAATGGGATCCTACCATGATTCCTAGGCATATTATGGATTTCAAACCATTAAAAGTTAAACCTATGAGTGGGAAAAGGTATACGGTTGGTCAAACTTGTTATGCAACAGGATTGTATACAAACAGCCCTATAAGGTTATTACTGGATAGTGGAGCCTTTTGCTCATGTGTCTATGCGGAATTCTTAAAAAAATGGGACCCCAATTGGAAAGAACACCTTTTTCCCTTCCCAAAAGCCAGTTTCAGCTCTTGCAACTCTACCATGAATCCTATTGGAGTAAGGAATGCTCCTATAATACTACCTCACACTAAAGGATCTTTGAGAATACAAGTAGAATTTTTAGTATTGCTCAATGGACTATGTGACTACCTGATACTGGGTAATGATGCCTTATGTCTATATGGTATAGACGTGTTCCAGAGTAGAGGAAGATACTTCACAGTAGGAGGCAATTGGGATAAGAATTTTAAGATATGCACTAGTCAGTCTAACTTCCCTTCCTGTACTTATCAAAAGCATCTAGAAGACTTTGACCAAGAATATTTCTCTCAAGCAGCTCTGAATATGAAACTTTTCGAAGTACAGAAGAAAGATATATTGAAATTCTGCTTTGAGAACCAGAATGCTTTTTGTACTAAAGATCATCCCATTGGTGATATTCAAGGACATGATATGGTTTTGACATTGACCATTAAGCCTCCTTATCCTCCTAACTTAAGAAGGCCAGCCTATCCTTCCAGTCCTAAGTCTAGAAAAGCTCTTGAGGGACATATCCAAGAACTGATAAACTTGCAAGTATTAAGGAAAGTAGGGCATAATGAACAGGTAGAATTGACCACACCTGTAATCATAGCTTGGCATAATGACAATTCAAGAATGGTAGGAGACTTCAGAATGCTCAACAATTACACTCAAGCAGATTATTATCCTATACCCCGGATTGATCATGCTCTGCATAACTTGTCCAAGGCTAAGTACATCACTACTATGGATATGCTTAAAGGCTTCCACCAGATACCAATAAGCCCTGAAAGCAGGAACTTTATGAGAATAATCTGTCATTTTGGAATATATGAATATCTTAGGATGCCCTTTGGTATAAAGAATGCTCCATCACACTTCCAGAGAACAATGGATACAGTTCTAGGTATTTACATCAGAAAAGGATGGATGATGGTATATATAGATGATGTTATCATATACTCTGATGACTGGGATACTCATGTTAACCAAGTAAGATTATTACTCCAGACAATCTCCAGAGCTGGATTAAAGGTGTCCATGAAGAAATGCAACTTTGGCAACGGAGAATTGAAAGCCTTAGGACATATAGTCTCTGGTCTAACTCTAGCTGCTGATCAAAATAAGATAGCTGCTGTCATGAATAGAACTATGCATCAAAACAAGACAGAATTACTTTCTTTCATTAGTTTTTGCAGTTATTACAGACAATACATACCACAGTTTGATATGCTGACTAAAAGTCTGTATGAAGTATGCAACAACAACACCCTATTTGAAATGACTCATGAGAGACTAAAAAACTATCAGGAATTAAAAATAGCTATGACCTCTACTCCTCTACTTATCCAACCAGATTACTCCAAGCCCTTCAAACTGTACATTGACTCTTGCATGGAAGTTCTAGGAGCTGCTTTACATCAGGAAAGGATAGAAGAAGACAGACCAGTAGAAAAACCCGTGCTCTTCACATCTAGACAGATCAAAGATACAGAGAAGAGATATTGGGCCAGTCAGTTGGAATGTTTGGCACTAGTATGGGCTTTAGAGAAGCTACACTATTACTTAGAAGGCACCACTTTTCAACTAATTATGGACTGCAATGCTGTAAGAACTCTTATTAACATGAAAAATCCCAGCCCTAGAAATGGCTTATAACAGCAGTAAGCATTCTACTACCAAAGAAGCTCCTTACATACTAGAAAGAGGATGGATTCCAAAACTCCCTAGGAATAAATTGAACTATAACTTAGCCACTATTCATCCAACATCTCTTGACTTTAAGAAGATGATAGATCTGGCAAATAATCATGCTCAGAAATGAACATTAAAGCAGTAGAATACAACAAACAAAGATGGGAAAAATCACATAAAGAACCTGACTTTAAAATAGGAGATCAGATCTTGATATCTACAATCAATTTCAACAACCTAGCAGGCAACAGAAAACTGAAACCAGCACTTGTTGGACCATTTTTTATCAAGAAGATGCATGGCAAAAATGCTGTGGAAGTAATCTTTAGTGAAGAATTGTCAAGGAAACATCCAGTATTTCCTGTGAGCCAAGTCAAACATTTTCAACCAAGAGAAGGCAGCAACCAACCACCAGCAATAATCCCAATAGAACCTGACCCTGTGGAAGAAAAACGGAAATTCAGCAGGATATTGAGAGATAAGAAAGAGAGAGTACAAAGAAAAGATGTTAGACTATACTTAGTAAGATACAAAGGAGAATCTGCAGACAAAGATAAATGGTTACCAGAAAATAATATACCTGATGGACCAACAATACATCTCAGAAACTATAGAGCCAGAAAAAGGAACTGAAACACACATGAAGTTAATTTTTCTCCCAACTTCTTCCAGATTTTTTTTAGATATGACCATATCTTGGAGTGGGGGAATTTCAGCTTGCTACTATTGCAGAGCAAGCTGCAAAAGTAAAAAAAATAAATAAAAATAATAATAATAAAATTAACCTAAGAAGGAGTGGGAAAACATAAAAATTATTACAGAAATGGAAACTACAACCAAAATTGGATAGGGCCACTCACTGATCCCACCCTTGAAATCCAACTCCTTATATTTTTAAATAATTAAGGAAAGAAAAACCAAAATAATACGGATCCATTATTGAGCTTTTTGGCCAATTGAATATTTTACACACATTGTCACGTATAGGTTTTACACCTCAAATTCAGTCAGAATTGAGGTGTTGTGTATATTTTAGGAGTTACGGGCGGAAATGTGTTTTGTCACAATTCCCCCATGCAGCCGCGGAAACCAATGCACCCGCGCGCGGCGGAGATACAGCCCTGTCACTCCATTGAGTTCATGTACGCAGCCCCAGGCCTCTGACAAGTACGCAGCTGCGGGACTAAAGGTTGACAGAGTGACAGGCGGCCTGAGAGGTTCCGGTACTGCTTAAACATGCTGCAACCTACACAGTAACATTCTACATATGTAATAAATGTTCCCGTGGATAGTAGACAGGCTAAACAAACATAATATTATATAAAAATACATAAATAATCCTTATACGTATTTTTTATTTGATATAATTCAAAGTACCAAGAATGTCGAAAATAAGACAATGACAACTTCTAAAAATATATTAAAATACTTTAATATACTTTTATGAAAATTTCAGACATCAAAATCTTCCTGACATACTAAAAAATCTAATGATGTAAAAATATTACATGAATTCACATGACTTATATTTTTAAGTAATTATCTTAGGAAATCAACTGGAACTCAAATGATAAGGAGTAAAATCAATATTATGACTTTTACTCCAGTTATATAATACATAATGAGAACTTACCTGAAATCAAGATGTCCGTAGAAATGTATATTTATATAATTATTAAATTACTGGGAACATTTACTAAGGATAATTAATTAAATAATACATAAATAGGACAGATTAGTGTTATTAACCCCTCCTAAGTCTTTTATAAAGTGGAATAATTCCTATACCCTGAGGAATTGGATGCTACCTGTGCTATACCACCAAGAACACATAAAGGGCTACCCCTGGTTACCCCGCTAGCCTTAGTGTCTTTCCCTTTAAGCACCTAAAACCCTCAGAAGGACAATATTGGGACTCCAAAAGCTATAAATAAAGAGCTCTTTTGATGATATTGATGGGCAGAGACCCAGGTATATTAATATCCAGACACCTTTCCAAGGTAATCAAGTACTTATAAGAGATAAGTAAGTGATTTATGGCAATGTCTGATCAATGATATCCGTCCTCAACCTCTTTTTATCAATTAAAACTGCTGAACAACCTTATAACCCCAGTATACAGGTTTAACCCATCAGTACATGTCTCAAACAGATACCCAAAGGATTTAATAATATACCAGTAAGTTTTATTATCCTTTCTCTGTTGTGGTAGCTTGGCTAAAAGTCCCTGCCACTCCACTGTGTATTTTATATACATATTATCTTTGGGTAAAATATTCTTTAAACTAAAAACTCCAAAGTAACCAGGACTATGTGTTTTCATACTGAAATCCCTGAAGAGAGTTGTTAAAGATCCCCAATATAATTGTGGCCCCTCTATTAAAATATTTAATAATCAATTTATTCATATTGATTTAAAACAATAAACAATAACCAAACCACTTAACCTTGCAATAAGCTTAATCCAAGTATTTTACGGATTTTTGCTGCATTTCTTAAATAATTTATTTATTATTTAATCTATCACCTCTGGTAGCTAAAGTATAGCAAGGGTCTTGGCATCCAGGAGGCTGACACATCCACATTGGTGTTTTCTTCTTTCCCATACTATGTTTAGGTTGATCTTGTCTATTGTCTGTGTCTGCTCATTTTTCTTTCTATCGCTGAAATATCAGCCTGGTCTAGGTTTATCAGAAATCTTCTACTTTTACACGGTTAAAAGCCAAAAGATTCTCACAGCTCCACCTCCATGGCTCACTTTTCTGAATCACCTGGACCAGGCAGAGAAGGAAACTTCAAGGCTCTTGCTCTCAAGTCTCTCATGGAATCAACTCTTCTTCTCACCAAATCAAACTATTCAGTCTAGAAGAAGAAGATGGAGCAATTGTTCAAGATGCGCGGCATTCTTCATATAATGAACTCTGGAAACCCTCTCAAGATGATTCCCAATGACAATGAAACTGCCGGCTACCTCATGTCTAAGCTCAATCCAGCTACTCACACCAATATCATCACTCAAGAAAACAAGGACTCTTCCAAACTGATTTGGCTTGCAGCCAAGGATCACTTTGCCTCCAGTCAAGCTGCCAACAGGGCTTGGATGTTCTTCAATTTCCTGCACCTAAACTTTGACCAAAATGACATAGACGGTTTTGTAAAGTCAGTAAAACAACACCTAGGCAAACTCGACAAAGTAGGTATAGATCTCCCGTCAGACATCCTGAGCTATCTTATCTTTTTCAAACTTCCAGACTCTCTCAAATCAATAAGGTCTCAGATCATGCACTCAGGCGCCAATCTTACTGTCACTCTATTCCTTAGCCACTTGGTACAGCACCAAAATGAACTACAGTCCAAAAAAAAGATTTGTCAGACCCCTCTCCTGCACTCTATCATCAAAACTATCAAGACCCCAAAGGGCCAAAGTGTGAAAATGGAAAGCACAATCCCTTAGTTAAATCTCACCCCAGTTCTCATGCTGGGTATAGTTTCCAGACCTGCGACCCAAAAACCCTCCAAATAAAGCCAGACAAGGAGCTAAAAAGAAGGAAGAAGCTCACTTCTACTCTTTCTTTTGCGCTTTCAACCACGGAGGTCAACTTGCCAAAAATCAATTTATCTTGGAAAGTGGCTGCTCAATCCACATGATCAAAGACAAGACTCTTTTCAGCAATCTATCTATTGATTCAGGTGAAGAAAATATCAAAACTGGTAAGAAGGGAGACGGATTGGCTATCCTAGGACTGGGCACCGCCAAACTTTGCACAAAACACAAGGTCATCCACCTCAAAAACTGCACATGGGTTCCTGAAGCTACAGTAAACCTCATCTCAATGGGTGCCCTGCTGAAAAAAAGGCTGTAGTCTAGTGCTTAACTCAAAGATCAAGTCCCCCAACTTTGGAGTAAAACTCAAAAACAAATTCATCTTCAAAGGGACCATCTGCAAAAACTTACTTGTTCTGGACCACATGCCCGCTCTTTCTGATGAAAGCTGCTATCTGAATCAATTCAAACTCTCCAACCTTTATAACAAAATCGGCCATGCCAGCCTTGGAAGGATGGAGAAACACCTAGGGCAGAGGTTCAATCAAGATATCAAGGAAAACTTTGAATGCGTAGCTTGCAAGAAATCCAAAATCACCAATTCCAACTTTGAGGACAAAAAATCGCCCGCCAACAGGGTCTTTGACAGACTCCACATGGACTTAATGGGGCCCCTAAACCCCATAAGCAAGGGCGGCATGAAATACTCTCTGACTGTTGTTGAAAATAAATATGGATACCTATCCAGCTTTCCCCTGCCCTCCAAGGATGCAGCATCAGCAACAATCAATTTCTTGATTGATAACAAAGCAAAGAGGCAAGGGCACTACCCAATAGAGGTTATCACCAATGGTGGTGGAAAGTTTGTTAATGAATCCCTGACCACATACTTCAAGACCAATTCAATCAATCATCTAATCAGGGACCCTTAACATCCCCAACACAACGGGAAGGCCAAACGCCCCAACCAAACCTTCATTGAATCCCTTAGATCTGTCTTTAGCAAGTCAACCATCCCCAAAAGCTACTGGCATGTTGTCATTCAAAGGTGCTGCTTTTCACTGAACCAAATCCCAGCAATTAAAGGAGACAAAACCCCCTTGGAACTGATGCACAAGGCCAGCATCCCTGCAAACTATCTCAAACCCCTTGGATCAAAGGCTATTTATCTTCTCAGCAACTCCAAAATACCCTCAAAATTGTCAGACCAAGGCGCTGAAGGAATACTAATTGGCTACAATCCTTGGCTATTATCCTATAAACTAATCTCAATGTCTGGAAAAATTATTTAAACAAAACATGCAGAGTTCTTGAAAACCAACAACCTACCCCCGGAATTGAACAGCAATCTTGACACTCCAATCCTCAATGCTGCTGCTTTGGCTCTGTCTCAATCACCTCAACCCCCAGTACATCAAGGCTCAACTTCTCCCAAAGGTACAAAACCCTCCATCATTGACTCTCCTGCTCCCTCAGACACTGAAACAGACAACTCTGATCAGAAAATCCAAAAATCTCTCCGTCCTCAACTGAGATAACAACACTTGCTCAAACCTCCTGAAAGATATGGCTACTTTCAGTCCAACAAATTTCCCTCCAACATTCATGAGGCTCTCAAATGCCCCAAATGGATACCTTCCATTGACAAAGAGCTGAACACGGCTGAGGACCTAGAAGTCTGGGAGGAAGCAAATGAATCCAAGGTAACCAACCCCCTAGAAACTACATGGACTTTCCAATGCAAGAAAGACCTGCACACTGGCGCTGTCACTCTCAAGTCCAGGGTCTGCGTCCAGGGTTTCAATCAAAGGTATGGCATTGACTACCTGGAGACATTTGCTCCCACTGGAAAAATTGCCTCTCTTTGAGCCCTCCTAGCCTACTCAGTAGATAAGCAACTACCTATCCTGCAATTTGACATTAAAGGGGCCTTCCTCCAAGCTACTCTTAACAAGAATGTCTATATCAAAATGCCTGTTGGATCCAAGAGGTCTTGCAAATTCCTTAAGTTAAAGAAATCACTATATGGCTTAAAACAAGCTCCTTTCAACTGGTATAAGACACTGGTTGGTTGGATCAAAAGCAAAGGGTTCAAGGAAAGCAACTTGGACCCCTGCTTGTATCTCCATGACAACTCTGTAACCAGCCTCTTCTTCCACGTCAACAATCTCGTAGTCGTAGGTAATTTTGAGCGATTTAAAGCAGCCTTCCTTGAGAAATTCAGAGATTCTACTGCACATGACGTGGACACACTTCTAGGAATGAAAGTTGACCAAGGCAAAGACTTCATCAGTTTGTCACTTCCCAATAATCCTAAAAAAGGCTTGGAAGAACTGAAGCTGACCAACGCAAAACCCCTCAATAACCCTTGTACACCTGGTCTGCATCTAACCCCAGCTACCAAAGAAGAAATCAAAAAATTCAAGGAGCTCAACATTAATTATCAATCCCCTATTGGAAAACTCAATTTAATTTCCAACCTTTCCAGACCCGACATTTTCTTTGCCGTGTCCAGCTTGGCAAGATTATCCAAAAATCCAGGCATCAGAAACTGGAAAAAAGTTGTTCATGTCTGGCAATACCTACTGAACACCATAGACTTCAAACTTGTCATTAGAAGCAAGTTGGCCGCCAACCATTTGGTCATTTATAGCAATGCAACCTGGGGAGAAAACCCTGATTCCTGCTTATCTCAATCTGGGCTCCTATTCCTTTTCAAGGGCAGTCCCATCTATTGGACCAGTCGGCGCCAATGCAGCATTCCCCATTCATCCACAGAATTGGAGTTTAACTCACTCTCAACTGGTCATCTCAAAGGAAAATGGCTTCACCATCTGCTAAACAAATTATGGCGAAATCCTTTGGATCCACCGGTACACCTCATAGACAACAAGATTCTTGAAGACAAGCTCAAAAAATTCGGAACCAAGTCTCATGCAAAACACATCAACATCAAACTTAAGAGCCTTTGAAATATCCTAAACAATTGTATCATCAAGGTGAGACTGATTGTCTCGCAAGACATGCTGGCCAATTCACTCGCAAAAGCCGCCAGTAACACTGCTGTCAAACGGTTGGCAGAGTATGTCAACTCATAAAGCCTCTTGATGTAGAGTTGAGCCAGCGTGGTGATTCTTACCCCCATGACTCTCCTAAACTACCCAGTCACCCCGTGGGGCTCCCTGCATCCAACTTTTCTTCCTATCACAAGGGGACAGATGAGGCTGACCCTTTTACTCAAACTTTGACTATCTACTTTCATCAACCTCCTTCAGCGCTCAGCAACCTCTCCAACTCAACGACTCAATCACCATGCTTCAAGAATTACTGTAGGTTCCTCGACTGTTGTCAACTCTACATCAAAAGCTTACACTCAGTCAAAAACACCCCTCCAGGTCAATTCTCACTCAGGTCGGATCAGTCACAGGTCATAAAGAGAGTTCTTCAACATCACTTAGTAAATAGATGTTCAAATTTTCAGTCTTCTATCCATCATTCTCAATTTTTTCCTTTGTCTCTACTTTCAGAAGCTGTCCATTCAGTTCTGCCGAGTCACTCCAATGGCCACAATCCAGGCAGCAGAACTTTCATCCATGTTGGTGTTTTCTTCTTTCCCATACTATGTTTAGGTTGATCTTGTCTATCGTCTGCGTCTGCTCATTTTTGTTGCTATCTCTGAAATATCAGCCTGGTCTAGGTTTATCAGAAATCTTCTACTTTTACATATTAAACTAACAGATATGCTTTTCCCACTGGTCTTGACTCCATGGGGATTCATCTAATCAATGTAAATTCCAAAGACAAGGTTACCTGGTTCTGCTGTGTAAATCTGATTGGTTTGATCCTTGAATTCTTTCCACATAGTTCCATCCCAAATATAACAAAGTTTAGTAGGATTACTGGCTTGATTCTCTTGAGGTGCACTGAGTAATTCTTCAAACCAAGGTATCAGCAATTTCCTGGCAATCCACTTCTTGAGAAATTGGTACCCAAACTGCTTCAGAGGATAAAATTTAGATTTGTTCTTGTCTTGTTTCCAAAGTTTTGATCCACATGTAACAGGCTTCCCATCTATTGAATTAACTATATTATGGGACTTTGGATAATGCCTGTGTTGTTCAATTTCTTCATCAGTTTGGACTTCTGAAGAAGAAATTACTTCATTCAAAGGATAAAGTTGGTAACAATTATCACAACAGACATTTTCCGGTAGATCATTTTTAAATGAAAATCTTTTTTTTCAATGTTGAAAGAATTTTGGGTATTTCTGCTGAATAGTTGGGCTGGCCAATGAGAATTGAGTTCATGTGGATTGCTCATGTTCCATCTTGATGTATTTCTGACAAGCATGTTCACCAATGTTTTCCTCAATACTTTGATGAAGGATTTGGAGTGATGTGATCAGGGCGCTTGGAGTGTGATAGAGAAATTGAAGAGGTTTCATCTCAGATGTATTGTCAATTTCCATATTTTCTGGTGGGGAGTATTGTTGTATTTCACCATAGCAAGGATCTATGTCATGGTTTGGCTGTGCATTGGAATCTTCATTTGATGCCTTGAATGTGAAAAATGATAGGATAAATAAGAAATTGTTTGCCAATTGAATTATACATCAAGGAATGTACCCTTGTGAAAGATTTTCACTTAAAGACCTGATGTTTGCTTCTATTGGTTCCCTGGTGGGGTTTCTTCTGGTAGAGGATTGGAAAATGTTTGGTTTCTTTGGGGTTTATGTTTTGCAACAATAAAAATTCATCAGTGACCTTGATAATATTGATAAAATGCAGGAAAAATTCAGTCACATTCATTTGTAGAATCATTTGATTGCATGATATGGGTTTGATGTGCTTTTTTGGACCTTTCAACACCATTGTCTATTTTCCTTCCATTTTCAAAAGTCCTTTGAGAACATTGAGGACATTTGCATATCCCAATGTTTCCAACTCTGGTAGTGTTCTCCATAGTTTTAATTGATGTGAATGTTGCGGTGATTGGATTTGCAGAGGTTGTCTGAGATTAATTATATCAGAGGGAAATAGAAATGATTCTGAATGGAACTTTTGATTTGATCTTATAACTTGTGGTGAGCTTAAGTATTCCAACAAAGTAAAATGCTTCTATTTTGAATATTCATATTCAATTCAATGGGCAAGGCATTGAACAGTTGATTGTGTATTTTGAAAAAGGTTTCAAACCAATACATCATATCAACTGCTCATGGTTAGCCCACCTAAAATACTTAGCCTATCCCATGGTGTTTGCATTCAAATTTAGGGTCAATTGCCTTGATGGAACACCACATATTCTAACTTCATAGTAATTATCTTATTACAAAACCATGATTTCAAATCACCTTCTTGTGTTAAAGAATGTTAATTATGCACCATTTGAAGTAAAATCCCAATCCCTAGAGTTAATATGCTTTTCTTAAACTACACAATTCACATCTGGGAATGTGTATTTTATATATATTTCTTTCATAAAAAGATATGTGGGAATGTTTAAAAAGTGGGTGATCTCAACTTGACTGCTGCACAGTGGAAAGAAATGTATTCAGGATATTATGATTGAAAAAACATATCATTTAGCTTTCCAAAAGGTGGTGCATCAAACAAAATTTACTCAGAATTTTTCAATGAGATTGTGTATGCTGTGCACATGTGGATTTTGGTTTTCTTCACTCTTTCTTCAATATCTGTTTGGATATAAGGACTTCTTAGAGATTTATTTATGTGAAAATTTCAAGAGATTAAGAGTGTGACCTAAATTCTTAACTTCTGAAAGTCAGTGTGACCCCACATCATTTGATTTTGTACATTCAGTATATCTAGCTTTAAATATAATTACAACTTTCTGGTTGACAAAACAAGAATGGGATGAAAATAAAAATACATTCAGTACTCAAGAAAAATTTCACCAAAGCCAATGTTGCTTCAAAACATTCTCCTCCGTATTTTTTAAAATACTGATATAGAAATTTCACTATTTGGATTATATTTACAATGTTTGTGTCGTTTCCATTAAGCTAGAGGGCTTGGAAACTTGGGTTCTGAGATATGAAACTGCCTCTGTGAGACCAAAGTCTGGAAGTAAACCCAAGGCTCTTTTTTCAACTGGAGTTATATCCTTCAGAGCTTCCTCACTTAACCAGTTTTGAGGTATTGAAGTAGGAAGTGTTGGGGGATCATCACCCCTTGGTGAATCATTTGGTTTAGCAAGTTGACTAATTTTCAATTGTCCATCCCTCTTGATGCAGGGGTTTTTGGCCAGTTGAATGTATGCTTCATCCAGGTAGTGATATATTTGGGATACATGTTGAGCCCTCCAAACATGTTCATGATTGAATAATTCCTGATCTTCACCCTCAACATCAGATATGAATCCACTGTCCAAGAAAAGAGAAGAAGTTTCTGGGAACAATTCCATCATTTCCAGCTCAAGTGACGTGGTGTTTTGAATATCCTTCTTGTTATTCTTTATTTCAAAACATGATAAGCAGTCAGTTTTTGATCATGAAGAGAAAATGTAAAAAGATTGATTTGACACACTTTCTTCTTGTTGAGACTTTGAGATGCAGAAACATTAGATTTTCTGCTTCTGGAGCCTCCTTCTGCCTTGTGCTCCTTCTTCCAAATAGCCTTCTTTGAGACAAGCCAACGCTTGATCATGGCAACCCTGTTGGCTGGGTTTTTTTAATTCTCATTTATTGAATAGTAAGAAGTCCCCCCGCCTTTGTGGCACATCTCCCAGGCTCTGATGATTATTTCAGTCAGAGAGGAATTCCAGCAGGATGTTGCATTCTGTTCCCAGTGATAGGTGCATCTAGGAATACCGGAAATTTGGATCAAGGCCCTGGCGTGGGCTATCCACGTCTCATCATGAGACTTTATTTGGCCCAAAGAAGTGGTTTCGAGGGATCAAGATGTTGATGTAATATTTTGTTGTAATTGACGCAAGGGATCCTTATTTACAAGTTTCAGCTCCTTTTCTTGCAGTTTTGAATTGGAGCTTTACTTGTTTGGAGGGCCAATGTTTGATGCTATGGCACCATTGGTGGATTCCTTCTTTGTTTCCATGTAATTTTTGAGGGATGCTAGTTCACAACCAGTTGGAGGATTAGGAAGTTTGTTGTTGTTGGAATCCATTCCAAGAATTAATTTTGTCCAATCAAGCAAGGACTTGGAAATACCACTTGAAGAAGCAGGGATGCCAAGATTGCATGCACGGTGAGAGAGAGAATATTGTTCTTGGGCCAATTGTTTTTGCTTCTTTTGGTGTTGGTGGGATTGAGAGAGTTGTCGTGCAATCATGAAGTAGAATGGGGCAGCAGAGATGTCAAAATCTTCATCTTCCTCAACAGCAGGCATATTGACTTGGTCATCTGGAAGTGGGACTCTTTATGGCTCAGGGGTGGGTGATTTTGGGTAAGCTGGGGTTTCTGCATTTTAGTAACATAAAATAGACACCATGATTTAGCAATGAGGTTGTATTATTGTCATGAAGATCTTATACTGGGGGGATTAGTTCTTACCGGGTTCCATGTCTAATTTTCCAACTTAGTAACCAGATGAAAATGTTTCTGATTTTGTGATTTTGTATTGATTTTTCACAAACTGATAAATAGGAAGTAAGATTTCCTTTTATTGACCTTCTGAAAATTTTCAGAAATGAAGATTTTATATACTATGATTCCTCTTTGTTCTCAAATTTTCTTCAAAGTGGAAAAGGGTATGGACATAGTATACTTGGAGATTTGAATAGAATCTTCTTCAAGAAGGGAAGATCTCAATGAGAAATCAATTCATAATTCACATATAAAAGAGACTCTGTGGCTACCATCTGCCCCAAAGATTGTGCTCATTTGTTTATGTGGCACTTATGCATGATTCATAAAAATGTATAGGGATCCTGCAGTCAAATTTTATTTATTTATTCTGGGGATATCTTCAGATAATAGATATGACAAGCTTCCCATTGCTTTCCTTGTTTTTAATTATCACAAGAAATTTCAGACAGCAGGAATTCTTGACCATTATGTGTTTCGAAAAAATCCCTCATTCTCATATTTATGGAATTGACCAATAAGCTTTGAATGATAAAATGAGCTCAAGAATTCCAGCCACCATGAGGAAGAGCTGGAGATGAAATATATCAAGATCCAAATTTTAATAATATGGAATTCAGAATACTCCTTGCCAATCTTATTGATTTGGTTGAAGTGCTAATTAAATAATATATCAAGTATATTTGAATAATAATGGCATGGGTCCAATAGCTTGTTGCATTGCTGTGTTTTTATTATAAGATTTTTTAAATCTCCAATTACTCAAAAATGCAATGCTGGGTACCACACAGATGCAGTTTTACTTCAAAAATTGATATTCAGTGAGGACTGATTGTTGAGAGTTCAATTTTGGAAACTGAATAATAGAGAAATAAGATGAATCAGGTGTCAGATTTTGCATTGTGATAATTCTTGGAAATGAGGGTTATAATTTTTCCCCTTTCCTGAATTGATTGTGACTAAATCTCCTCAGATAATATTATATAAAAAATAAATGGCAAGAAGAAAAATGCATGGTTTTCATTAATTTCATTCTTTTGAAAATTGTGTGATATGAAATCTTGCTAATTCTTGTAAAGAAGGCACAGTGCTTTCTAATTACTGTCTGGTCCTATACCAGCAATTTGAATCAAAGACATAAGTAACATTTCAAAATCATGATTCCAAATAAATATATGAGAACTCAACATGCCTGGATCACTTAGCTCAAATGAATAAAGAAACATGTAACGGGGTGAATGATATCATGGAGAGATTAAATTATGCTGTATTCACCACGTTGATTTGTTGGAATAGGCAGGTGTGTATCACCAAAGTGTCTGCTTCACCACACAAAATAAATATGAGTCATGTGCAGGGAGCTGGACAACTTATCATAACTTGTCCAGCACTCCAGGACCACAGGTATGCAGGAATGAGATGTCAATGGAAAATGATGTGGAAAAGCTTGGGAGCTGGACTACTTGTGCTAAGTTGTCCACTTCCCTGCAACTACATGGTATCATGATTTTGAATATGCAAAATCATCAATGATTGCTGGGACAGTGGAAAACTTAGCATAAGCTTTCCACCTCCCCAGCCTCTTCACAAAGAATTCCCATTTCATGTGATTACTGTATCCACACAAGTCCAGGGAGGTGGATGACTTCTCATAAGTCTTCTACTGTCTCAGAAATCATTGATCTTTGGCAAATTCAAAATCATGCCACCATGTATTTGGAGGGAATTGGATGACTTAGCACAAGTCTTCCACCTCCCCAATGTGGGACCTGGACAAGGGGCATAAGACCTTGATGAATTGGGATGACAATGGGCCTTTGGCTTTTTCCGTGAGTAAGACCTTGAGGGATGATCCAATAGGGGGTTTCAGAGTCATGAGATTTGGCTCAACTGTCTTCCAACATAATGCAATTTCTAAAATTTGTGAGTGTGAAGGGGTTACATTTTAGGACAATTGGACCAGGGAAAATAGCAACAAGTCATGAAGCAGGCTCTTGAGGAATAGATTTTCAGCCATCCAGAAAATACCTCTAGGGATCAAAGCTCTGGAGGGTGACCATGAATGGTTTTGACTAAATAGACAAACTTATTCTTGAGAAAATCCATATGATTGTGGAGTGAAATTCAGGGTTTCTATGCCAAATGGATGAGTCCAAACAGCACTCCCCCAGACACAATAATTGAATTTTAACCACAGGCCTTTTCAAAATTCTGTTACACCAACGTGAAGTTGTTGGGGGATGATTTGATCTTTGATTGAAGGTTGTGTTCTACTACCTTTTACAGTAAGCTGATATCATAGAATCTTTTTTGGTTTGTTTTTTGTTCCTTTGTGCGCTTTGATATGCTTCCTGTTAAGGATCTCTTTTTTTTTATCATTATTTTATTTCTTACTCAACCATGTCAATCTCTGTTGTAAAAATATAGAATTTTTTCTAAAAGATTTAATTTCAATCTGAACAACTGCAATGAAGAGATGATCTCAATCTAAAAGATTATCAATACAGAAGATAGAGAAATTTTTTTTATTTATTTTGCCGAATTTGAATGAATTTTGGCAAAAAAGTGGAAGAGAAAATAAAAGATGATTTATATATCTAAGATATATGTATTTTTTGTTATATATATAAAGATATATATATAATTATTGAAAAAAAATGAAAAGAGAAAGAAAGGAAAAGAAATTAAAAAAAAATTGGAATGTATGGGAGACAAGGAAGGGTAAATTTGGATTGGAGAAATAAGAAGGGATTTGATTGGATTGGATGGGGATGGAATTAAATTGGAATGGGATTGGATGGGTTTTAAGATTGGCAAAGTTGCAGGGGTAATTTTCATGGAATTATTGAACCAGTTCTGGAGAGCTGAAAAGGTGATTGAATTTATCCCCAGAGGTGCAATCTTTTTGAGGCTGAAAGCCAGTCCATTAAATGAGTTATTGATTTTTTTCTTTGTGTAAACTTCAATCCAAGATACAGCCAACTTTCCAATCGAAGTGATCTTGAACATTTACAGGTTCTGAAGGGGGATGAGTCTTTCTTGGTTATAGGACTAAAGCTGAATCTAGGAATGACAAATGAAATACTGGATGGATAACTTTCCATTTTGCGCATAATAAAATTTTAAACATGTTAAGGGATATGAATGATTCAACTTTGAAGGGGCCAAATTTCTTCTCAAAGAGCTTTTGAGTTGTTCAAGTAATGCAAATTTTTCAAGCATCAAGCCATACCTGATCTCCTACTGCAAAGTCAGTCTGCTTGCTCCTTTTAGGATTTTTTTGCTGTTTTGAGGTTGTTTCAAATTTTTGATTGGAGAGGTTGAATGAGAGTGAGAGAAAGCTGCTTGAGAAGGTGCTACATGAATAGATTAAAAAATTTGGTTCCTTTCATAAAGGGTATGAAAGCATGACTTTTTGGTCAAAGAATGAGTGGAATTTTTGTATGCAAACTTGGCCAGTGGAAGCTATCTTGACCAGTTTTCCTGTTGATACAAGACTTACATTCAAAAATATTTCTCAAGGATCTTGTTGAATTTTTTGTTATATTCCATCCATTTCTGGATGGTAAGGCATTGATAAGTTACAAGTAATCTTCAAATGCTGTAACAGCAAGGCCCAAACGCTAGACAAAAACAGGGATCCACAAATGGTAACTATATTATCACAGAGGCCATGATTTGGGAAGACATTGACTATGAGTAGATTAGCTAGGTCTTCTGAAGAGGCTGTAACAGTACTAAAAAGAAATAAATCCACCTTTGAGAAACAATCTTATACAACTAATATAACATCATTATCACTAGAAATAGTTCATTTTAAAATAAATTCCATTGAAAGAAATTTCCAAGGAATAGGTGGGATTG
This sequence comes from Puccinia polysora, assembly GCA_025617555.3. NCBI lineage: Eukaryota > Fungi > Basidiomycota > Pucciniomycetes > Pucciniales > Pucciniaceae > Puccinia > Puccinia polysora. The sequence goes on from CM062623.1 coordinate 54,306,839, forward strand.
GAAGAGGCTGAAGCAGCCCATAATTATGGTGATTTGAGTACTTGTTAGAATTGCAATCATAGCAGATGCTAAAATAGTTTTTTACTCCCTTGGTTTTAACAGGCCAATATAATTCTTGTTCAATCAATTGGGAGTTTTTATCCTTACCATAATTATCAGCAAGCACAGAGTTTTGCTTATTCTCAAAAATATATAACTTAAATGCCAGGGATTTTGGGTACTATTATAAGTTCTTTATAAACTAAATAATCATTTTAATCAATACTATAACTGCTTGTTGTTCAAATTGCATTCTTTTCAGAGTTCACGCAAAGAATTGACCAAGGATTAAGAGTTAAGAAGGAAACAAAAGGATTAATTTCAATCAGTGAATCACATGAGAAGGAAAGGAAAGGAAATGAGATAATTGGATGAAAAAGTTCTTACCTGTGGATTCAGAGCAAAGATGGAAACAGAAGGCTGAGGAAGAGATCCTTCTGACTAGCTTTCACTCTGTCCTTAGGTAGCCAGTGACTTAACAGTGTCACAAAAATTTGACATCTAGTTGTTAGTGATATTGAGTCAATAGGCCTGGGGGGCTAGTGAGATGTGGGGGGAAGGACAGAAAGGAAATTAGATCTAGGGAACAATTGAAAGAAGATGGAGAAAGGAAATTGAACATAGGAGAAAGATGGATAAGAGAAAAAAGGAAAGAGGAAACAAAAGAAAACAAAATAGAAAAGAGTGTAAGAGAGTTTTTCACTCCAACACCCCCCCTTGATTAGCACATCCCACAAGGCCAAAAAGAGATATATTTTAATAAAGAAGAAGACAGGAAAGGGTTTTTGGGAGCATTTTGGCAAGCATGTTGGTTGTAGGAACATACTTCACAATGAAAAAAAGTTGGCTAACACATTCCCAAATGAATTGATTTTGTGCCTCTATCTTGTTGAGATCTACCCTCAATTCCTAGATGTGTCCTCCTGGCTATCACGCTCCTACACTCCATTCCCGTCCGGGGATCCAAATTCTCTCCCTTGCCCAAGCCCCCAAACCGCTTCTAGGTCCCGGTGACCTCCCTATCACAATTCTTCTTTCCTTCTCTTGACCTTCTCATCTCTTCTTTTCTCCATCTCCAATCTCAACTGTTGTCTCCGCTCTACTGTCTTGAATCTTGATTGTTTTCTCCACTCTACTGTCTCAAATATCGACCGTCATCTCCGCTCAACTGGCCTTGTTTTCAAAGCTCCTCTGATCATCTCTTCCTGGTAAGATGACTCGACTCTCATCTCAAGACTCAAATTGACCTTACAATATATGTTTGACTCCCGATTAGCATCTCCAAACAACCCTCTGTCTCATCTCTCTAATCTTTTCTTCTTGTCTAATTGCCTGTCTATTCCCAAATACTCTAAACTCTTTTTCTAAGCTGTTGGTGTTCTTTTTCCTCATTTATTTCTTCCTTCTCTCCTAGTTACTCCTTGTCTGACCCTCAAATCTAGCTTGTTGGTTCTAGTTCTCAACCTCTTCTGCGTAATATTATTACGGTTAAAAGCCAAAGGAAGCTCCCCAACGAACCCAACGCAATGAAAAAACCAACAGGAGCCACCAACTATTTCCATCAAGTTGCATTGAAGACCTCCGTTGACGCCATTCCCCCATTAAACAAAGAAAATTACTCCATGTGGCGCAACAAAGTTCTCATGCTATTTGATCTCAAAGATATTAAAGACGCCATTACGAGAAACTCCAGAAAACTATCCGGGAAACAGGACCGGGAAATCAGGGCAATTATACTGTCCAAGTTGGACAGCACAATGTGGTGACCAATCCGGGACACCACAAAAAAAAAAAAAAAAAAAAAAAAAAAAAAAAAAATATATATATATATATATATTTTTCGGTTGTACCATGGGTACCTTCATTTCTCCCCATCTCTCAACTTCTCCCTGTCCTAGCGGTCTAGGACAGGCCTCTTGCCTGTCTCTCCGCTTCGATCCCCTCTTCCTATGTTCAACTCCCACTTGTTGCGCTCGTGGCCCTGACTTTTGGCAACGCGAGCAATTGTTGAACCACTTTCAACGATCCCTTCCATGTCCTCCCACTTCAAGAGCACTCATCCCCATCCAACCTTTCCCTCCATCCACCAGTCCTACCTCATCACCAACATAATCATCACCAGCCTATCCAATTGGATTCCAATCAAAACCCCTTTGAAGTTCCAATCCTGTCAATCGGAACTTCACCCTGGTCGCCACCCTACCTTTGACAATCCCACACGGCTTTCATTCCGACGGTTCCATGTCATCCTCCCATTCTCATCATTCTGTCTCATTGGTGCATCACCATCTCCACCACCACCATCATCATCATCATCATCATCATCATCACATCACATCCCCCCTATTGGGTTGTAAACCGATCTCCTTAGATATTGTGGGTAGTATTACCGCCCGTATACAACTCAATCCAACCACAAATCGACAGGATCTCTCGATCAGGATTCTAACCTTATGCGTTGACCCTGATCATCGTAGACTAGGAGTAGGAAAACTTTTTACTACAAGCCTTAATCAGGCAACTCAAGTCAAAGTTCTCTTGGATTCCTTCCTCCATCGCCCATCATCCGATCCGACCGACAACTGCAAGCGACCGCTCGCGGCCGTTGGAACCTTCACCCCGTGGTCGCCGCCGATTGGGCGACGACAGCTGTTGTTGACACCCGCGACCGCTGTCGCGGGTGTCCATCTGGTTGCCCGCGGTCATTCTCAACGCGGGAGACATTTCTTTTTTTTCCTCTCATGTAATTTTTTTTTTTTTATTATTTTTTTTTTATTATGTTTTCATTTTCCCGCACCTATTTGTAGTATCACTTGTACATAGTATACAGGGCCTCATGTCTATAAAAGGAGGGGCTCTCCCCTGCCTTCTGGCCCAGCATCAGAGGATACCAGCATCCTATCAGACCATCATCAGTAAGCAATTTATCCGTGGGCATCCTTCCCTACTTATCTGAGCAATTTATCCGGGTATATCTATGATTGCCCCTTGATCCTTTGAGCCTCCATACTCAAACTCTGTCCCTTGTGACCTTTTTCCTTATCACCAACCAATAGCCTTGCTGGTTGAAGAAGAATTCCTGTCTGTCTGAATTCTTGAGTGTGTTATACCACTCTGATCCCTTTTTCCGACCATACTGGTCTTGATCTCTCCTTGATCATCTTTCTGGAGCCAATCACGTTTGATTGAAGAGGTTTTATTAAGCTTAAAACCTGGAGTGTTATACCTCCCTTCTTCTTTAAGGTTGAATTTCGCCACGCTATTCTTGAGTCCCTTGAGAAGTGTTGGGATATTCTTGCTCAAATTCGTTATTGATTTGCGTCTAGAGCTTCATAAACAAATTGCTTTTGTTTTGTTCAGCCTCCCACAGTTATCTGGTACCCTTCAAGCGCTTGAGTGTGGAGAGTTGGGCAGGTTCATTGAGAACCTGGAGGTTGGTTGGGATTGAGTTGATCTTTCCTAATCAGCTGCTGACGACCAGAGTTATTAGCTTGTGGGCTTTGTTACTTACAACTGCCTTGTTCTATTGAACTCTGAACAAACCTTGACTTATTTTTTCAAGTCTTTACCTGAACCATCTTGCCTCAGATAGTGTTTTTTCCATCGCTACCGACAACTCTTATCCTCTTCCCTTGCTTTGATTTCTCACCCATAAGGTTCTGGACCTTGATTCCGGTTACATTTAAATATTATTGTAACTCCTAGGAGGGCAGCCTAAACAGCACCTTTCCCCTCCACAGAACTGCCACGGCCTAGCACCGTTTGGAGTCTTACAACGACTCACGCCAATGTTGTCAACTCCTCAAACATAAACTTCTCAAAACTCCTCTGGGCTGAAATAACTCGCCAATTTGCATCCTCCAAAACCGCGAACAGAGCCAGGGTGTTCAACCAATTTCTCCACTCTATCTTCAACAAACACTCTATAGAAGGCTTTGTCACGGACACGAGGCAAGCACTCACTCAAATGGCAGACGTCAAAATTGAACTCCCCAGTGACATCCTTGCATACTTGGTAATTTTTAAATTTCCTTCTAGTCTTGAGAATCTCAAGAAACAGATCATGCACGTGGAGAAGAATCTAACCATCAAGGCTGTATTCAACCACCTCATCCAATTCAATAACGAGAGCAAGGCCCAACAAAAATCAACCAAACCCTCTACCAACGTTTCCCTGGTGGCCACCAAAAATAAAACTGAGAAAGATGACAGACAAGTGAAAATTTGTTGCCAAAAGGGCTGCCATGACCCAAATTGCCCTCACGCCAGATCATCCTGCTTTCACCTCCATCCCAAAGTTGCCCCTAGCTGGTGGATTGAGCAGCCAAATGAATGGAAGAACAAGATTAAGAAACAACCTACAATCAACTATCACGCTTTCCTAACCCTATGGATCAACGTGGATAATAACCCAAATCTTCTCCTTGACTCAGGCGCAAACATTCACATCTTTAACAACACCAAACACTTCTCCAAAATTGAGATGCAAGAAGAGAAAGACAAAATTAATACAGGCAAACTTGAAGCTAACCTCAAAATTCATGGGATGGGCACCATACGACTCAAATGGAACGACTCAGTAGTCACCCTTGAAGATTGTGCGTACTGCCCAGACATTATGATCAACCTAATCAGTCCTGGACAGCTCGCTAAAAAGGGATGTAGCCTTACCCAACATCAAAACCAATTCTTGGTCACCAAAAATGGTCTCAACGTCCTGAAAGGACACATCCAAGACAACCTGTTTGTGATTGAGAAGCCCCAATCAATCGGTCAAGAGAATAAGGTTTTCCATCTCAATCACGGTTCAAATCTCAAGACAGAAGAAAAACCGTCTCTAATTGATCTTCACCGAATGTATGGACACGCCTCCATGTCAACTCTCAAGCCAATCCTCAAGAATTCTTTTTCTAAAGAAGAACTCAACAGCTTCCAGTGCGATGGATGTGTCAAGAGCAAGATCACTCAATCTCCCTTCTCTGCCACATAAACACAATCCAATAAACCTCTCAAACGCATCCATCTTGATCTGATCGGCCCAATCACCCCACAATTGAAGTCCGGACACCAATACATACTTACCCTGGTGGAAAACTTCCCTGGATACCTAGCGGCTTTTCCTTTGACGTCCAAGGATGAAACTCCAGAGACAATCATCAACATCATCAAAGTCAAATTCAAAAGGTTGAACTACTACCCCTCTGAAATCTACTTGGTGTGGTGCCCCATCCTGGACACCCTGGCCGCCTTAATACCTCAATCCATAAACTGTTGCGCAAACGTACCATCCGGCCAAACAACTTATCCTCAGGCTCATCCGAACCGTCCTTTACCCGCGCGCGCGCGCCGAGCCGCGCGCGCTGCGCTTCCTTCATCCGCGCGCGCCGCGCTTCCTTTACCTGCGCGCTTCGCGCGTCCTTTATCCGCGTTGCTCATCATCCTTTCCATTGCGTGTTGCTTGTCATCATAGCACCTCCTCATCTTTGTTGTTGCGCGTCCTCATCTTTGTCGTTGCGCGTCCCAATCTCCTCATTGCTACCGTTGCGCGGCGTTCATCCATGATTTACCAGATCCATCCCAACCACACCTCCAAGCATTTGGCAAATCCTCGGATCTGTCAAATCTCCCATCTCACTTGATCTCTCAGTCATGAATCTCAAGCCTGTCACGATTTACTCAACTGTCTCAAGCTGATCTCCTATCCGCCCATCCGCGCTCTCATGGACTTCATCCGTCACCTTTCCTGGGGCTCTCCCACCCGCTTCTGCCTTTGGAAGGGGTGAAGGGTGCCAACTACCGCCCGTGGACATCCGCAGCGGTTTGGTTCATTTCTCTTTCCCACTCCGTCCGCCTTTGGAAGAGGGGTGGGTGACCTGGTATTTTTGCACGCGCCCATCCACAGACGGACGCGAGTGACCACATGGTTGTCTTCCCTTTTCCGCTCTATTTGTAGAATCCGTTGTACATAGTCTAACAGGGCCTCCTGCCCAAATAAGGAGGGTCTCTCCCCTGCCTTTTTGATCAGCATATTGGAGTATGGAATGATCCAGCACAAAATCAGCACACCTTTGATCCTTGAGCCTCCATACTCAACCCTTGATCCCTGATCCTTATCACCAACCAATAGCCTTGCTGGTTGAAGAAAAATTCTGCCTGTTGGAATTTTTGAGTGTCATACCACTCCTTGATCCCTTTCTCTGACCATACTGGTCCTGATCCCTGATCACCTTTGTGGAGCCAATCACAATTGATTGAAGAGGTCTTATTAAGCTTAAGAGCTGGAGTGTTATACCTCCCCTTTAGCTTCTTTGGAGTTGCATTCTGCCAGCCTACTCTTGAGTCCCTTGAGAAGTGTTGAGGTTATCCTTGCTTCAAATCAGTTACTGTTTACTTTAGAGCTTCTTAAACATTGTGCTTTGTCCTGTACAGCCACCCACAGTTATCTGGTACCCTTCAAGCGCTTGATTGCGGAGAGTTGGGCAGGTTCATTGAGAACCTGGAGGTTGCTTTGGTTTTAGTTGATCATCCCCAATCTTCTACTGACAACCAGAGTTATTAGCGTGTGGGCGTTGTTTACATACAACAGCTTTTGTTCTTTGAACTCTAAGAAGACTTTAACTTCTTTTGTTCAAGTTTTTCCCTGCATAATCTTTTCTCAGATAGTGCTGTTCCATTGCTACCGAACTATTATCATCCTTATCCTCTACTCCTTGATTCCTCATTTACCAGGTTCTGGACCTTGATCTTGGTTACATTTAAATATTTTTGTACACTCAGGAGGGAAGCCTAAACAGCACCTTTCCCCTCCGCAGAACTGCCACGGCCTAGCACCGTTTGGAGTCTTACATTGGACAAAGGGACAGAATTCGTCAACTCGACTCTCAAACGTTTTGCTCAATCCAAACACATCAAACTTCCCACATCAGAACCATATCACCCTCAACACAACGGTTGCACCATGAGGGCAAATTGAACAATAATAGAATCAGCTCGGGCCACGTTCTCGTCTTTGCAACTGCCAAAGAATTACTGGCATGTGGTCACAAGAAGTTGTTGTTTCATGCTTAATCAGATACCCAAGGAAGGTAATGACCAGTCCCCCTGGGAACTAATGTTTAAGAAGAAACTCCCCACTAATTACTTGAGACCTGTAGGTTGCCCTGCGGTCTATCTCACCAATTGCATTCAGAAAGGGAGGAAATTTGACAAAAAGGGAACCAAAGGGGTTTAAGTTGGGTTCAATCCCGCTTTTCACTCTTATCTCATTCTTAACTCATTCTGTTCTCTCATCAAAACAAAGCACGTCAGATTCCTCAAGAATCATTCAAACAGATTTCCACTTCTTGAACCTGAAGGACTGGACATTTTCTCCCAAGCCTCTCACGACTCAAATCAATCAGACTTCTCTGGCATAGACAAACAATTTGTGTCAAGGGATGTTGTAGCGGAATACTTGGAAACGGACTCAGATCAAAACTCATCCAAATCCCACAAATCCTATCCCTCACCACCTCAAGTATCTCTACCTCCGGAACCCGTCGCTCAGGAAGTGTACCAACGTCCGCAACGTGAGACTTTGAAACCACAACAATATGGCTTCCATCATTATTATGAACCACCCTCATACAAGGCGGCGCAAAATTCCAAAGAGTGGCCAAAGTGGCAGAAGGCATCCAAAGAAGAATTGAACTCAATCAAAGATCAAGAAGTCTGGGAGGAATATTATGACACTCCCGACAACGTCCTAAATACAACCTGGGTCTTCAAAATCAAGCAGAATTGTCATGGTGAGCCAGTCAAATACAAAGCAAGATTGTGTGTACAAGGTTTTGATCAAGTACATGGGATTGACTATAACAAGACGTGGGCCCCAACGGGCAAGCTAGGGTCTTTGCGCATTGCCTTATTGTACAGCCTAAAGAAAAAATGGAATTTACTCAATTCGACGTCAAGGGCGCCTTCTTACATGCTCCACTGGATGAAACAGTCATCATCAAGACTCCAGAAGGCTCTCACCAAAATTCCCCTTATCTAAAGTTAAAAAAATTGCTTTATGGCCTCAAACAGTCGCCCAAAAACTGGTACAAAACTCTCACAACGTGGATCAAATCACAAGGGTTTCACAAGTCATCGAGTGACCCCTGTCTATACATCAATTCCAACTCCAAAGAAGTTCTCTAATTCCATGTGGACGATCTGATCCACGTGGGGAAGAGCGACAACTTTCAATACAACTTTCTGACTTGTTTCAAGAACTCCTCTTGTCATCTGCCCAATACAATCTTAAGAATGCTCATGGAGGTAGAAGACGACTCAATCTTTTTGAGCCAACCTAACCACATTGAAAGTGGACTGGAGGAACTGGGCTTAGCTGAATGTAAGGCGACTTACTCTCCTCTTACCCAAAATTTGAATCTCAAACCCGCCACAGATGAAGACCACGCAGAATTTATACAACTGAATGTCAACTACCGGTCCGTCATTGGACTACTAAATCACTTGGCCCAATATAAGCAACCTGACATAGCATTTGCAGTGTCCAGCTTGGCTCAATTCAAAACTAAACCGGGCATGACTCACTGGCGCGAAGCCCGCAAGGTGTGGAAATATCTCAAAACCACCAAGGATCTCAGACTTGTCTTAAGTTTTGATGCAAATTCTTAACCCATCTTGGCCTACAGCAATGCGACCTGGGGAGACAACCCCACATTTCAAAAATCTCAAAGCGGATTTATTATCTTTCACTACGGAAGCATGGTGGTCTGGAACTTTTTCAGACAGAAGAACATCCCGTACTCATCCACCAAATCTGAGCTCAATGCTCTGCTAGACTGTTTTCTCAAATTGAAGTGGATATCTCACCGGATCAGTGAGATCCACCATTCTCCCAAGCTCAAACCTACCATATACATCAATAATAAAGGGTTGGAGGACAAGATTAAGAGGTTTGGGTCACATTCCAAATCCCGTCACATCAACATCAAAACAAAGGGCCTTAGCGAACAGTTCAACAACTCTGAATTCAATCTCTCTTTAATCTCAAAAAACAGCATTTAGCTGATCTGCTGACAAAGGCATTGTTTATTGACTCCTTAAACCTTCTACTCAAAGCCATCTCTGATTTCCAAGATAACAGACACGTCAAGCCTAGCCCTCTTACCAGTCAGGGGGGGTGTTGAGATCTACCCTCAATTCCTAGATGTGTCCTCCTGGCTATCACGCTCCTACACTCCATTCCCGTCCGGGGATCCAAATTCTCTCCCCGGCCCAAGCCCCCAAACGGCTTCTAGGTCCCGGTGACCTCCCTATCACAATTCTTCTTTCCTTCTCTCAACCTTCTCATCTCTTCTTTTCTCCATCTCCAATCTCGACCGTCGTCTCCGCTCTACTGTCTTGAATCTCGATCGTCGTCTCCGCTCTACTGTCTCGAATCTTGACTGTTGTCTCCGCTCAACTGGCCTCGTCTTCAAAGCTCCTCTGATCATCTCTTCCTGGTAAGATGACTCGAATCTCATCTCAAGACTCAAATTGACCTAACAATATATGTTTGACTCCCAATTAGCATCTCCAAACAACCCTCTGTCTCATCTCTCTAATCTTGTCTTCTTGTCTAATTGCCTGTCTATTCCCAAATACTCTCGACTCTTTGTCTAAGCTGTTGGTGTTCTTTTTCCTCATCTCTTTCTTCCTTCTCTCCTAGTTACTCCTTTTCTGACCCCCAAATCTAGCTTTTTGGTTCTAGTTCTCAACCTCTTCTGCGTATTATTATTATATCTGCTTGGTTCAAGAATGGTTTTGAGGATTCCTGGCCAAGTACTCAGCACCTCTTTTTTCAATGAAGATTTTAATAAGAGAAAAGTCACAAAGATTGAGCTCTGTAAGAAGATTTTTTGCCCAAAACCCTTCCTTAAAGGGGTTGTACAAAGCCTTGTACTCAGATTTGGTTCTTGAGAGAGACACAGGTGGCTGCAGTTTGCAATTCCAGGATATGGCATCAGACCCAAAGCAGAAAGTGTATCCAGAGTTTAGTGACAGTTTGAGATGTCTTTATCCCAGTCAGAGTCAGTCAAGTCACCAAGGTTGATATTGGGGCCACCAAGGGCAAGGCGCATGTAGCAAGATCCACAGAGATACCCAAGAACCTTTGCCGCAGCGTCCCAGTTATTGAGAGACAGGTCCTTCAGAAATTGAGACAGTTTTTTAACCGCAAAAGCAATTTTTGTTCTTGCGCACTGAGAGATCCAGATAAGAGATCTGATAAGCTGATTTTACTGGGGAGTTGATTTAGGGGATTTGGGTGCGGGATTCTGGAGAGATTTAAAAGAGATGGTGGTTGGAGATTGAGAATTTTGGACTCTATCAGGGGGGAGAAAATTGTTGCAGATGGATTCTATGTAGTGAGCCTGCCCAATGGAGATGGTCTTGGATGAGGAGATTGCACTGTACGGAGATGGATATCATTTTCCAAACCTAACTTGAACTTCTGGCACCTGCAATCAACAAAAAAGAAAACAAAATTTTTAGTACCAACCACAGCAAGATTGTAGATGTTAGTGGCAATGGCACTAACCAAGTCACTGTTTTTGAGTTTGTATTAGAGGGAGGGGTTGTACAAGGAGTGGAGGAGTCTGAGAGACATCATGCCAGCTTGGAGCTCAAGGTTCCATTTCCTGGGGGATTTTCTGAGACCCTAAATAGTACAGCTAACCTTGCAGAACCAATCCAGATGGGCAGGATCCTCAAAACTGGGGGGTTGAAACATGTATATGGGTTTGTCCAGGTGGATGTTGAGGAAGGCAGTCTTGAAGTCAATTTTCTGGCCCACCCAATTTTTGTGTCTAAGGAGAGAGAGAAGAATTCAAAGGCTCTCCATGCGTAGATTGGGGGCATAGACCTCCAAAAAATTGAGGACAAACCTGAGAGAAGCTCATGGAATCAAGCCAAGCCTTGAGCTTGATGGCAGAACCATCCTTTTTCTGTTTGAACTTGAAGACCCACTTTGACTGGATAACCTTCCTTCCTTTTGGGGGGGAACAACTGTCCAGGTTCTCATACCCTGGAGAGAGGACATATCATCCTGTGCCAAGAGGATCCAGCAGTGGCAGAGACTTGAGAATTTGCTTCCAGGTCTTGGGTGCAACAAGATTTTCCTCAACAGACGCTGTGGTGGCATTTTATAGGCACAGATTGATAATTGGTTGCAACCTGCGTGCTCATCAATGAGTACAGACGGTCTCATCATTTGGGAAAGGCAACCAGCAACAAGCACAAGGTGTCTCAGCATAGGTCCAGTACTGCGGGCTCAGAAGCAGCTACTGCATCCACAGACGGCTCAGGATTTGGGATCAGGGATTGAGGCACAGGTATGGAGGGCGCGTTGAGTGGTTATGGTAAGTGTGGGGGGCTCCAAGTATGCCTTTGAGAGCGCCATGAGAATGAAAAACCACACAGATTGCAACGGCAGTAAAGACACAGAAATTTGGTGGCTACAGGCGGGCACAGGGGTTTCTGAGTAGGGAGCAGCACGCGCCATGAGAAGGAAAAACCAGAAAAATGTAGCACTGCAAGAGTTTGGGAAGGGAGGATAGGTTTGGGTTGGGGTTTCTGTTTCTCAGGGTTCTTTCTGGTTGTTTTTTTGTTTTATTGATGATTTTACTAAGTTCAGGGTGTGGGGAAGGGCACAATAACCCCCCCCCCCCACCACCATTCTGGGGAAGGGGGGCATAACATCAGGCAAGGAAGGAATTTCCCTCTCTCTCTCTCTAGAAGGGCGCATCCCACTCCTTACAGAAGCTAGGACTAATAAATTCCGAAATTAAGGAAACCTTTGGGAGATCCTATCTCTTTTTTCCACAATGCGGAGCAAGAGAAGTTCCCATACTTGTTGGGGGGAGATCAAATCCTGGAGGAAAGGGGGGGAGGAGGAGATGGGGATGGTAGAAGAGGAGCAGGGGATGCAATTGTGGTGGGCGGCTAAGCAGTGGGTGAGGCTGGGGGAGTGGATGATAGGGAGAGGTTGGGAGAACCAGAGGTGCCTGGAGGGGGGCATCCAGTCCAAGGAGGAAAAGTTGCCACTGGTTGAGCAAGGCCAAGGGGGGAACGTGGGTGGAGAGGGCTCAATGGGAGCTGGGAGAGGTAATGCCAGCTGGCCTGGTGACTGGGGCACAGGGTTTTTTGGGGGGAAGAAGGGAGGGGGTAGGGGTAAAGAAAAGATGGAGTGGATGAGGGAGGGAAGGATGGGGTGCGCACCAGCCCAGAAGTGCGCTGAGTTAGGATTTTGTGTTGAATTTTGAGTTAGATGCCCTGGTGAGATGGTTGAAGAAGATGGTATGAAGTCTTTGTAATGTCAAGAGGAACGGATATAGGGAGTCAAGAGAGGGGAACTCCGGTTCAAAGTAAGACAGAACAGATGATGATGAATTGGCTGGACTAGAATGGTTTTAAATAGTCTAGATACAAGCCATTTGTTGAACACCAACTTGTGGTTCTGTCAAAAAGAAGGATAATTAATAATGAATGAAAAATAAACAAAGAACTGTCACATAATCAGTGAAAGACAGTATTCAACAAGGCAGAGACACAGCAGGCCATAAGCCAGGACATAAAAGCTATCAAAAGAAGAGTAACATGCACAATACAACTGAGGCGTTAATTCAAGCTAATTTGGTGATTTAAAAAAAAACTAAAACTAAGAAAAATCAGGATAATAAAGGAGGTTCTTAGAGATAAGAAGTCCATTAAAAGAACTAGTGACTCAGGGTTCTATGACTAAAAGAGTTTGATCAGTAATGGAAAATCAGACTACTTGAACTGGCATTCTTTCAGACTTAATCATGTCTTAATCTTGAAAAAGTCAACCAATAGGAGGGACAACTGATTAGAGATATGAGAGATCATTTTTAACTATAAAATACTGCTTTATGAGGCCCACAACACCGGAGGATATCTTAGATTTAAAGTAAGTTTTATTTAACAATTCATTTGTGTTTTTAATCAAAAGGAAAGGAAGGAGGACACTATTTGCCAGAATTCCAACATTTTGGGCAGTTCAGAGACCAGCATTGGCCAGGTTGAGATTTTGGCATTAGGAATTTTTCCATATGGAAAGGAGATGTTTTTGAAGAGGCAGTCACAGGAATTGATTTTCTTCCAATGGTTCAGGTCAAGAATATGGTAGCTCTTCCCTTGGGAGAGGTATTACAGGAGGAGGTCAGGTCAAGCTTTGAAATCAAGTTTTGAGTGGTTGGGTTCTGGAATTGTGTACAATACAAGACACCCAAAAGGGAAAAGATAAGATAGCGTAGTGTCTTTTGACAAAGGATAGAGGTTTGAGAGACAAAAATTTGAGTGTTATTGCAACAGTAGGAGTTGAAGGCAAAGGTGGAGTGACAGAGTGCATTGGCCCAGAATGATTATGGGAGGAAAGATGAGCGTAGGGATGCACAGATCATGTTTCTGATGGTTCTGTTTGAAGTCTTTGGAACACCTTGAGTTTGGGAGAGCGTGGAAGTCCGGTTTCAAGGATGATCCCTCTTGTTTCAAGATAGGTTTTCATTTGAGCACTGAAGTATTCACCGCTGTTTTCTGAGAATAGGAAGGAAATCTGATGTTGGTATTTTTTCAAAAAAAGTAAATAAATATCTTGGTGCAGTGAAAGATATTGGATTATTTTCTGATTTTTTAGGCAAAAAGGGCCTTTGAGCAGTTGTCTATAAAGGTGAAAAAATACTTTTATCCTTTGCGGGAATTTTTTTCTAGGCTGCATATTTCTGAGTGAATGATTTTTCTGGGTTGTGACAACCTTTAGCTTAGGCAAGTGTGGAACAGTATTTGAGCCATCTTGAAATTGATGGCAACTGGAAACTGTTGTACCTCAAGCTTGTTATACAGTTGTGGTCTGATCTTCTGTGATTTCAATAGTTTCTTCAGACATATCAAATTCAGATGAGAGAGCCTGTTGTGGAAGCCAAAAAGACTTTTTTCAGATGACTGGGAAATGGTTGATAGCAAAGATACTTGGTCACTTACTTCTTGTTTGGGTAGATAGAAGAGGCTTCCATTGCAATTGCCGGATTGTATGGGAGTGGATTCCAATTTGGTTGTATTCTTGTTGTATATTTTGCATTCTTCCTTGGTAAAGACCACAATAAATCTGTTTTTGCATACATATGAAATAGAAAGAAGTGCTTTGTTTAGTTTTGGGACAACAAGTATTCAAGTCTTGCAGAAAAATAGACCTATGGAGCCTTCAGCTGTGGATTTTATGGTTGAGCCGTTGGCTAATTGATTGGTTGTTGATTTGGGTTTTTTATTGTACACTTAGTACTTGTACGGTGTCATAAAGACATAGCATCCAGAATCAAGTTTATAGTTGCTCTTTAGGTTCAGGTTTGAATGGGTGAGGTTGCATGTGGTTGAGCCAGCGTGGAAAATGATCTGAGATTCCAATAAATTGTTGGATTATTCATCTTCTGAGTCCTCCTCAATTGCTTTGCTAATTTTTACATTAGCTGAATTTGGCTTTGGGGGCTTTCCTTTTGGTCAGTGCTTATTTTAGCTTGAGATTTCTGGTGCCTCAAGGGCCTCAGGGTATTGGGAAAAGGAGTGTCCTTAAATTTTGCAGTTGGTGCATAAATAGATCCTAGTAAGGTTTTTCAAAGTTTGTGATGACAAGTTTTTGCATACATCAACTGCCTGTTTGGTTGATTAATTTACATTGCTATCTTTGTCTCTTGTTTTTATTTTCAGGTTTTCCTGTTTGAGTGAAGTGATGAGTTTTTTCAAGGGAACAGATTCATTTTTCATCATACTAGAGACACATCCTAGCCAATTGTTTGGAAGTGAGAGCAGAATGAAGTTTGACTGTAGATTTTCAGCTTTGAGTGGGTGAACTTGATTGATGAGAGACAAGAGTTTCTCTCCATACAAAAAAACTTTGGTATTATATCTTTATTGGTCAGTTTGGTAAGAAGTAGTTTTCTGAGCCAGTACATTCTGCTGCCTGACAAGTTTTCTTGATGGGCTTCTTTGAGTGTTTTCCACATCCCAAGTGTGCTTTCTTCATTTTTTCTGATATATTAGAAGTCTGATGGAGATATTGATCTGGAAAGGACTTGGGATACTGCAATATTTTCTTTCAGCAACACTTCTTTATTGGTTTTAGATAAATTTTTGTTACCGTTGTGGTAGTCCAAACCCCGCCTATGGCCATAAAACTCACTTTTATAGTATGAAAAAGCTCAATCTAACATAATAATTGGATTCTACATCAAAAATAACCCATAGTCACTCAGCCAAAGTACCCCTCTATCTCTCATGAATTAGAAGATAAATTCCAAGAGATCTTTAACTGTGGAAACTCATGCCCAAGCAGGTGTCACAGCGCTGTGGAAGACATAATTCATATCTTTGAAACCCTCAAGTACAGAAATATATCCAGGAGGCAGTGCAACCAGTCCAGATCCAGTCACCTTATCAGAATACAGGAGCAATATATCCAGGAGGCAGTTCAACAAGTCCAGATCCAGTCACCTCATCAGAATACAGGAGCAATAAATCCAGGAGGCAGTGCAATCAGCCCAGATCCATGCACCTCATCATCATACAGAAATAAAGATCCAGGAGGCAGTGCATTAAGTGAGATCCTTTCAACTCAGCCAGAATACAGTAATACAGATACAGGATGCAGTGCAGAAAGCCAGATTTGGCCACCTGAACCAAAAAAACATAAAATAAATATACTTAAAAGAGGCTGTGCAGAAGTATTCAGGAACAATATATGAAGAAGGAAGTCAGACAAGTCTCAAGAAGAACCAAAATAACATACAAATGTACATACAAGAGTTTGTGCAGAATAAAATACAGGAACAATAAATACAGGAGTCTGTGCAGAAGCAAATACAAGAGCAATAAATACAGAAGGCTGTGTAGCAGTCTACAGGAGAAATATATGCAGGAGGAAGTGGGACCAGACTTAACCAGAAAAAAACAATCCACCAGTAGTGCACAGCAATACATTTAGGTAGAATCAAGTAGCACTGAAAAAATTACCAGTACAGCACAGAAATATATCTTATCTGCACTACACAGCAATTTATGCAGGTCTGTGCATGCATGAATCCACTGTAAAACCTTTTTACAACCATCAGAAATGCCTCATTTAACTGTACAAGCCTTTTACAATCAGCAGAAATGCCTCATGTAAATGTATGTCACTGTTCCTCACCAGAACATGGAGAACCCTCAGGTGCAGCCTTGAGCACCCCTTGAGGTAGGATTTTTCTATTTAAGGAGGGCCTCTCTGCCCTATCCAAGTTGTATCATGAGATGACCCCAGTTATCCCCATCACCTATAAGGCTCTCTTGGACCAGATAAAATATTAGTAGAGAATCAGTTATTAAAGGAAACAAGAAATTAGAAACCAAGTTATTACCTATCTTTAGCCAATTAAACTACGCAACAGGTGCTTGAATGAGTGTCCTTATGTGACCTCAATATTCAGCACCAAATCAAAGAAGAAACACCCATCCATTAATAAATAAACCTTACAAAGAAAGAAAGCAAAACAACAAGAAACTACCAAACTTTCCTCTATGCAGGCCCCTTTGCGTAAACCCAGCCTTGGGTCCTCTCCGGAACCATCCCTTTTATAAGCCCTTGAACCCTTCAATATTTGGATATTGGTTAATATCAAATATATCTGATCAATAAATAACCAATGATACAATAAATCTGGTCCATTCTTCAACAAACCCCACCAATAACAATCAATAATTAATCTAGGTCTGATCTGAGGCCTATATTAAGTCTCAAAGGAACCAGCTATTAATCTAAATAAATTATTGTGCAGACTTAATAAAGTACTAGAAGTGCAGGCAATTCAAACCATTCTTAGTATATACTTATACTCCAAAGGAGATGAAGTAATACTGAATTCCCCTTCAAGGACTTCCAGAAAGCTATTTGCTAAATTATCTATATAATTGCACAGGAGTCTCTACACCATTGATTAGTTATCCAACTCCAGATGCTCTGAAGTGGATTTTCAGTATCATAGCCCAGTCAAGGTAGTTTGAATCTGATCCTGGAGCATTCAAGGTAATTATAATTGGGGCTTTAAGAACTGGCTGCAAGAATGACTGTGGTTCATTCATTGCGGTTCAAATGAATGGTTTTCCGCACAATTTTAGTGACAGATCTTTCTGAGGAAGGTTTTGTTATTGCTCTGGGATGATAAACTGTTGGATTTCACGCAAATGAAGGAATCAGGATTCAGAGTGAAGACATAAAAAGAAGGATTAATTTTTATCAGTGAATCACATGAGAAGGAAAGGAAAAGGAATGAGATAATTGGATGACAAAGTTCATACCTGAGGATTCAAATTGAAGATGGAAAGAAAAGGGTGAGGAAGAGATCCTTCTGTCTGGCTCGCGCTCTGTCCTCAGGTAGCCAGTGACTGAACATTGTCATAAAAATTTGAAATCTAGTTGTTAGTGATATTGAGTGAATAGGCCCAGGAGACTATTAAGATGTGGCAAGTAGGACAGAAAGGAAATGAGGTATAGGGAACAAGCAGAAGAAAATGGAAATAGAAGAGTGAAACAGAAGTATGAGGAAGAGATCCTTCTTTCTGGCTTGCACTCTGTCCTCAGGTTACCAGTGACTGAAAAGTGTCACAACAAAATGAAATCTAGTTGTTGGTGATATCAAGTGAATAGGCCGGGGAGACTAGTGAGATGTGAGAAGCAGGATGGAAAGAGAATGAGGCCTAGGGAACAAGCAGAAGAATATGGAGCTAGCAGAGTGAACATAGGATAAATATGGATAAGAGGAAAGAGGAAAGAGGAAACAAAATAAACAAAAAAAAGAGAGAAAAGAGTACAAGAGAGTTGATCACTCCAACAATTCTTTCAAAGTTTTTTACACTTGGGGTTGTTGGTTTGGGCCTGTCAAAGTTTGAACCCTTTTTTTTGAAGGTTGGTAATAATTTAACTGAGCTGAACAGAAGATTTGTTTGAGAAGAGTTTCTTCATGTTTTCATGGCTTTAATTGGCTAAGGTTCTACTCCCCTTGGTTAAATGTTCTCCTAAAGTGATAGATAATCAGGGAATACTGCTTGTTTCCCAGGGCATATTTGATTTTCAAGTTGAACTGGAAGATGTATTTGGCCCATGTTCCCTCTCTGAGTGTGAGGAATCTTGTGCGCATGAATTACTTAAAGAAATTTTGATCAGTTAACGCCTTGAAATTTTCCATAAGGCTTAAAAGTTATGAACTCCATTTCTTCAAGCAATAGAGTATTGCTAGAATTTCCTTGTAATGAATCTCATATTTGTCAAAATTTAATGTGGGTAAGAAAACCAAGACCAGATTGCATTAAAAGAAGGAAAAGACTCAGAAAAGAAATGAAGATACAAGATTTATCAAAACAGAGAAAGGGAAAGAAAAAAGACCAATGGAAGTCTTTTAAGAGACAGTTGGAATACAACCAGCTACAAGGACAGCATGAGATGACCAAAGAAGCGCCTTGAACAATCTGGAAGAGAGATTTCGTACAGATCATAACCAATTGATTCAGAATTGTTCTTACTTGGATTGAGCTGGCTGCAGGCGGTCACTTGATGAGATAGACGGATGAGTATTCAAGTATGCCAAGTAGGTGGATGGTGATTCCCAGGAGTTCATTCAAGGTTTTTTTTGGGATTGCATCTGACTCCTAACTGGTTGCACTCAGGTTTCCCACTCTAGGTTTGAAGTCTTGGCACCTAATGAGATATAGCAGTGACGGTAAAAAGAAGAAACCAATAATAAAGAAACATAACCAGAAAATAAGAATAAGAAACATAAATAGTAATCACAATAGTAATACCACTTCAACTCAACCCTCCCCCTTGACTCAGAGGTTAATGGTATGGAGCAAAGAAAAAATTTACCAGTCTGCAGTTTGAGATTTTGTTGGATGCCTTGGTCAATGCATTGGCAGCCATGGAAGGAATGAGCATAACGTCAATGGTCTTTTTCTCATAATTGTCCCAGAGAGTTTTCATTCTGATATCAATTTTTTTTTGCTTTTGAATTGGTTACAAATTTATTAATCTTGTTTTCAAGGCCTTTGTTTTCAATAAGATGGAGCGGGCACAAAGAATCTTCCCAATAGATTTTGGACAGAAGTTGATGGAGCCACCTCCCTTCTAGGTGACAGCTGGATAATGCCATGCATTTGGATTCAGTAGAGGAGTGGGTGATGTTGCGCTGTCAATGACTTGTCCAATAAAGGGGGCTGCCTTTGAACAAGCAGAATAAACCGCTCTGAGAGATCCTGTTGTCAGGATTGTCCCCCCAGGTGGCATTGCTGTAGCAGATAAGCCTATTAGAGATGGATTGAGGGACAAGTGTTAAGGAGATGTGTTTGGTAGCTGAAAAATATTTCCATACATGTATTACCTCCATCCAGTGGGAGTATCCGGGTTTTTTGGAAAACCTGGCCAGACAACATACAGCGTAACTGATATCTGGTCTTGCCAATCCTGCAATTGAAGTTCAGTCTGCCAATTGGCAATCAATAGTTTGAAGAGTTTAATATGAGAAGCAAGTTTTTTTGGAGAAGGAAGGAGTATGGTAGGCTACTGAAGAGCCAAATGAGATGTATTGATAAGGCAACAAAGAGCCAAGGACAGAGGGAAAGTACTTGTATAGTCAAGTGGAACTGATCTGAAGAAGAGGAAGGGAAACTCTGTTTTAGTTTTCTGGTAATCAGATGAGTTGCATTCATGGTCCAAGGGAAGGACAAGTATTTATGGAAAAATAGAGAACCCCAAAGGGGGCCAAAGGGAGAAGGGTTAAGACAACTAGAGAGCCCCCAGAGGGGGCCTGAGTCAGGAACAGTAGGATAATGAAAGCATTAAGATAGAAATAAAGCTGACTAAATTTGTCAGTTAAAAAATATGAACAGAAAACAACAACACACCACCTTAACCGACAAATTTAGGAACCAATTTAAAACCAGCAAACATTCCAGAGATTCATGAGAGAGGAGAATATGAGAATGATGGAGATGTGAGAGTTGAGTAATAAATGACAAGATACCACCTTGTCAGGATATGAGATGGGTAAATAGTAGCCTATTTTAAGAGGAGCAACAAGGAACTCAGGCATAGTTTCCTAGAATGATATGGGATATTATAATGATGATAATGATGGTGATGATGGTAATGATGGTAATGATAATGATGATGGTAATGATGATGGTGATAGTGATGGTGATAGTAATGGTGATGGTGATGGTGATGGTGATAGAGATGAAGTTGGAATGGAGTGGTGAAAGTTATTTTATGATGGTGGGTGATGACAGTATTGAATTTTAATGAATGTGGTGATGGTAATGAGAGAGGGTGGAAGATAGGAAGATATGAAGATAGTATTGAACAAAAAAGAGGGAAGAATTCCAACACACCAGCCTGTTCAATACTAGATGAAAAGGAATATAGATATGTTGTTGAAGTTGAATTGAATGTTGTTGATGGTGATGAGAGTTGTATTTTGTTGATATGATTGATGGATGGAATGATGATTGAATTGTATTGATGATGGGTGTATTGATGTTGGAGATGGAGCGAGTAAAGAAGTAGCAGGTGAAGCCAATGAGATGGATGGGAGCAAGCAAGTGGTGGTTGAGGTAGCGGGTGGAGCAAATGAGATTATTGGGAGGAGTGGATGAGATGAAGCAAGGGGAGAAGTAGTGGGCGGAGCGATGGGAGAATGGTTAGGGTGACAGGAGGGGCCATATGAATGGACCACCCCTCATAGAATTATGGTAGTAGATTGATTAATTGAAGAGCGGAGGTTAATTGAGGAATGAATTTGGATGGTGAATGAAGCAGCTGGAGAAATCACGGATGAAGCGCAAGCAAGGTTGGAATTGAGGCGGCAAGAGAGGAGCGGAGGAGCAAGGAGAAGTGCGCAAACAATTTTGCGTGCAATTTTGGAGGAAGCAAGCAAGGTTAAAGAGCAATCAAGGTGTCGCAAGCAAACATTTGAGATGAAGCAATGGACCAATGTGGGGATGAGAAGCGACGGAGCAAGATTGAGAGGTGGAAGATCCAGATTGCAAGGGAGGATGCGTGATAATGAGCGAGCAAAGGTGTAGGTGAGCAGCAACCAAGGTCGCCATCAAGGTCGCCATTGAGGTAGCAAGACAAGTGGTGGACAAGCAAGGAGAGGAGCCCGACCAATGTTGCAATCAAGGTGGAGGAGAGAGGAGAGAGCGCGCGAGTGTTGAAAGGTGAGAGGAGGAATGCAAAGGAAGCGATCAAGCTGGATCACTTCGACCGGGAGTGGGGATTTAGGTTAGATGGGAGGGAGCCAAAGGGGAGCTTTTTCTGGGGTTGAGTAGGTCGGCACCAGTGGTGTGCCTCAGGCGCCCAGATCCTGGTCTCAATGGTGGTGCCCCCTGTTTGGTAGGCTTGCTTAGGCGTAGATATGCATTGATCCATAAAAGAGTGTCCACCAGAGGATGAACCCAAAGGTGTTATTGATGAGACCAGATAACCAGAACCAATAACCAAACTTGAGGTTAGAGAGTACATTATTGAGTGAGGATTGAGGATGAGAGGATGAGTTAGAGTTAGGGGTGACAAGCAGTCTGAGCCAGCTGACAATCAGGATCAACAAGTTGGTGATCGTGAGACTGGCAAGGTAGAATCCAATCCCTGAGAGGTTTGTGAGCCCTAAGATCCCAGCAAACAATCCAGATGACACAAGCAAGTGGATTGAACGGATTTGATGGATTGTTGATTCCAAGCAACGTTCTTGATGAATTCAGGACGACTGATCTGGGCTTGTTGATTGATTGTAGGAGAGTTTTGATTGATGTTGATTGACATATTTTGTTTTGAGTTTCAGCTGAAGTTTTGGGCAAGTGATAGTTAATAAAATCAATTGAGATGGTCGAGTTGATGAAAAATACAATAGAAGAAGGAGTGATAGTGTTGATGAATGATGAAGATTGGGGGAATGGTAAACCAGATCTTGGGCATCCTTTTGAACAAGTGATGATGGCTGGGTGGACTTGCTGGATGAAAGGAGTGAAAGATTGGTTGAGTTGGGAAGGACATCATTGCTGGCACTCAGACTCAAGAAGAGGAAGAAGGGGACCATCCAGGTGCAGAGTGTGAAAAAGGGGCAATTTTGATGAATGTCAGCTGATCCAACGGATGAGAGGGTGGCAATCCACTGGAACATAGTGGAAGATGATGATGGTTGTGAGCTTGGTCTTGATTGAGGTGAGTGAGCCAAGCATCTGGAAGAAAGGAAAGGAGAGAAAAAGGGGATGAAGAAGAAGGAACAAGGGATGATGGGAGGAGGATTGGATTGATGAAGGAGAGGCAAGGATGATTTGAGATGAGCCTTCTGGCCAAGGGTCTGGATTGAGTATGGGACATCTGAGTATTGAGAGTGACTTCAAAGATTTGGTTGAGCGTATTGGCAGAGGTAAAGTGTAGGAAGGTACCGGTGGACAATTGAAAATGAGGTCTTTGAAGTGGTCAGATGATTAGTGGAATCAAAAAAACCAATTGAAGGGTTCAATTGAGATTTGGAATTGAGGGGAGGATTGAATTTAGGGGAAGAGGAGTATAATAAATTATAATGAGGAGTTGAAGTGGGGAGCGGAAGCAATAGATTGTGATGGAAGGGAGCAAAGCAGAGGGTAGTGATGAAAATGCAGAGGACAGAGGGATCAGTGGAGGATGAAGCATGAGCGAGAGAAGGAAGAGCATGTAGTAGGAGGAAAGTTTGAAGCAAGCAAGGTTACGGTCAAGGTTAAAGTTGGTACCAGTTCAAACAATGAAGTTTACCGGATGGCTAAGTTGGAGGGGCTTTTGGCTCCTAACTGTGAAGAGTTTCATATGAGAAGCAAGGTTTTTTGGAGAAGGAAGGAGTATGGTAGGCTACTGAAGAGCCAAATGAGATGTCTTTATCAGGCTACAAAGAGCCAAGAACAGAGGGAAAGTACTTGTATAGTCAAGTGGAACTGATCTGAAGAAGAGGAAGGGACACTCCGGTTTAGTTGTCTGGTAATCAGATGATTTGCATTCATGGTTCAAGGGAAGGACCAGTATTTATGGACAACTAGAGAACCCCAAAGGGGGCCTAAGGGAGCAGGTTTAAGACAACTAGAGAGCCCCCAGAGGGGGCCTGAGTCAGGAACAGTAGGATAATGAAAGCAGTAAGACAGAAATAAAGCTGACTAAATTTGTCAGTTACAAAATATGAACATAAAACCACAACATAGTTAACATTCAGATTTAAAAAATTTTGATGATCCTCTTCTGTTGCCGGAGTGAGATGGAGACCTGGTGTTCTGGCAGTAGTAATGGGTTTACAATTGATCAAGTTCATGGAAGTCAGCCCTTTTTTGATGTTTAGGGGTAGACTAAGATGCATTAAATCTTTCTCTCTTGCAAATTTCATCCCGAGTAGGGTATTAGGAGGATGAGCTGCAGAGTTCTGGAAGCAATTGAGAAATTTCAGTTGGAAATCTACAGTGTTTCCAGCAACTATGAGATCATCCATGTGAAAGAAGAGAGCCAAGGAACTGTGTTTACACAAGAAGAGGCATGGATTGCAGGACAATTTTTCAAAACCCTAACTTTCAATCCATGAATTTAGCATTCTGTACCAGTTGCAAGGTGCTTGTTTTAGCCCATACAACAATTTCTTTAGTTTTAGGTATTTTCTGCTTTGACCAGATCTGGCAGGATTTATGATAAAAACATCTTTGTCAAGGTCAGCATGTAGGAAGGCTGCCTTGACATCAAGCTGAAGGAGGTCAATTTTCTTGTCTACTGCAAAGGTGAGAAGGGCTTGGAGGGAGGCAACACTTCCGGTGGGAGAATAGGTTTTGAAGTAGTCTATGCTGTATCTTTTGTTGAAACCTTGGACGCATAGTTGCGTTTTATAGGTAGGAGCTTCAGCATGCATTTTGCAATTCACCTTGGAAACCGCCACAGTCTTAAGTGGATTGGTCACCAATTTTTTGTTGACTTCCTCCCAAACATTTTGATTTTCAATGGATTTGAACTCCCTCAGAGTGGATTCTTTCCACACAGGAATGGTTAAATCTTCATTGATAGAGTTAGGCAGATTCTCAGAATGGTAACCATATCTATCTGGTTTGGCTAACAACTCTCTGTTCCTTACATTTGGTCTCAGACTGGTGGACACTTCTTCATCCTCATTGCTACTGTTACTGCTGGTATGGGAAATTTCTTCTTGTTTTATCAACTTGGCAGTACATTCATTGTTAGATTCATGAGATTGGTCATTGGGCAAATTGTGTGGGATGAGAGTTGTCTGGACAACTAGATTAGTTGATGAATCAAGATCTGTCTGATCCTTTTGCATTGTTGAATTTTCAGAGATTTATTTGGAAAAGATAATGTGTTTGGTGTTGACAATCTTTCCAGAGGCCAAAAGGACCTTGTATGAGAGTAAGTCAGGATTGAAGCCTAGAAGTTTTCCAGACTCCCCTTTTTCAAATAGTGTAGATTGAATTTGAGAGTTTTTAAGTTGATACGTGATATTGGTTCCAACAGGTCTTAAATAACCCTCTGGAAGGTTTTTGCCATGCACAAGTTTCCAGGGGGATTCCTTCCCTTGACCTTTGGAGATGATTGCGCGGGTTGATTCCATAACAGTCCTGTTAGCTCTTTCTATTTGTCTGTCATGTTTAGAGTTATATTGTTCCAAAACAATGTGATTGATATAGCTCTCTTGTAAGTAAGCAGTAAATTTTTTACTAACAAAATCACCTCCACCATCCAAACACACTTCCATGGGATAACATCAATTTTTTTCTGTGTTCATTCTCTAGCACAAAGATCAACATGTTATAGACCTTGTCTTTGGTTTTAAGCAGAAAAAAGGCAAGATATCCAGAAAAAGAATTGATGAGATTGAGAAAGAATCTGAATCCACCTTTGGCCGTAGTATTAAGAGGTCCCATTAGATCCACATGTATTAAATCCAAAACTCTTGGGGCCACTTGATGGACTTGGGAGAAAATTGATTTTGTAATATTGAATTTGTTGCAGTTGAGACATTCAAAGTCTTCCTTGTCTTTGGGTGTGATGTTTTTGTTCAGAAATTTTTCCATCCATCCAAGCAAAGCATGGCCAAGAGTTCTCTGGATTTTGGGTAGATCCTTGCTAGAGTAAAGAGCGGCGTCAAGTTCTGTTTTTGTGTTTATGACAAAGAGATTGTTTGATATCCTTCCAGAGAATAATTCCTTGTCACTGGAGAACACAGAAAAGATACCGGGCAACACCGTTGAGTTGATGTTCAGAGTTTCTCCTTTTTCTACCAGTGCTCCAAGAGATATGAGGTTGAAAGTTGATTCAGGGACCCACACAGAATTGCTGAGATGGATTTTGCAGTTCTCAAAAGGAATGGAGGCGGTACCAATTCCCTTGATTTTGATCTCAGCGTTTTTCTTTCCAGTTTAGATCTTGCCCTCTCTTTCAGAGCAGTCAAGGGATTGGAATTGATTCTTGTTGGTTATCACATGGATGGAGCACCCGGAATCAAACATGTACCGGCTGAGGATTAATCTCTCTTGACAAGTCAGGTTCAGTCCACAGAAAAATGAGTAATAATGTGCTTCTTCTATGGTCTTCTTTTTATTCTTGTTTCCTTGGTAGTGAATATTAGGCTGTCAAAGTTCAGGGAATTTGATCCAGCAATTTTTCACAGGATGGGATGTTAAAGCAGGGTTGTGCTTTCCATTTTCGCATTTTGGTCCATTGTACAGGGCTATGTTGACAGGTTCATTGGGAGTTTCTTGAGCACTGATCTTGTTTTTGTGTTGGATGAGATGATCTACTACAGTTTCAATCCTCATTTCCGTAGTTGAGTTCATAATTTGCATCTTCATGCCTTGCATTGAGGTGGGAAATTTGAAAAGAACCAAGTAAGCTATTATATCTGATGGAAGCTCAATACCGACTTCTGTTAGTTTTTTAAGAAAATTTTTGACATTTGTCACAAACGCCTCAATGTTGGAGGACATAGAAAGATGGAGGAAACTGTTGAAAACGCACGCTGTGTTTGCTGATTGGGATGAAGCAAAATGCAATTGAGTTGCCTTCCATATTAGTTTGGTGTCATATTTATTGCAATCATCAATTATGTTGTTGTAAGTTTTTGAATCAAGTTTGGCAATCAAGTAGGCTACCATCTCTTGATTTGTCTCTTTTTCCAGTGAGGATAGCTCATCCAACAAGTTCATGACTTGAAGAATTCCCCTAAGTTTAAATACTTTCTCCATCTTCTTACACCACATGCTATAGTTTTCTTCATTCAGTAAAGGTGTTGGTTCAATGAGCACTTTGAGGGCTTGGGATTTGAAGTTCATGGGGTCTCCCCCTGGTCCTGGCATTTATGATGATCCTGGCTTGGGAATATTGCTTGTGGCCAGTTGGTGGAACCTTTTTGGCTTTTAACCATGTCAAAATTTAGTGTTGGTAAGAAAACCAAGGCCAGACTGCATTACAAGAAGGAAAAGAATTGTAAAAGAAATGAAGCAACAAGATTCATCAAAACAGAGAAAGGGAAAGAAACACAACCAACAAAAGTCTTTTAGGAGACATTTGGAATACAACCAGCTACAAGGAAAGCATGAGATTACCAAAGAAGCGCCTTGAACAATCTGGAAGAGAGATTTAGTACGGATCATAACCAATGGATTCAGAATTGTTCTTACTTGGATTGAGCTGGCTGCAGGCGGTCACTTGATGAGATGGACGGATGAGTATTTGACTATGACAAGTTGGTGGATGGTGATTTGCAGGATTTCAGTCAAGGTTTTTTTTTGGGAGTCCATCTGACTCCCAACTGGTTGCGCTCAGGTTTCCTACTCTAGGTTTGGAGTCTTAGCACCCAATGAGATATAGCAGTGACTGTAAAAAAAAGAAAACAAACATAAAGAAACATAACCACAAAGTAAGAATAAGAAACATAAATAGAAATCACAATTTTAATGGCACTTCAACTCAACAACATTCAATCTTGGCTGCAAGAATTTTGTGAGACCTCATGGCTTAAGGATGAAAAGGATTGGAGGAAGAACAAAACTGTGAGTTGAATCCTGCAATATCATATTCACTTGCATTTTTTTTGACAATGGTTCCAGCAAGCTCATTGAATTGAGCAATTATTTGGGAATTGTTAAAATATTTTTGCATGGTTTCAAACTGCAAAGAAGCTTGTTCAGTAAAAAAAATGAGTGTCCTCTTAAAGTAGATCATTAATATTAACAGTCCTTTTGGTGTAACACTCAATGAACCATCCATAAAAATTACTGAGCCCTGAGAAAAATTGTAAAGATTTGACCAAAGTAGGTGCAAGCCAGTCCACTATGCATTGGATTTTGAATGGTTCCATTGATAGTAATTTTTTCAAAACTACCAAACCTAGAAATTGGATTGAATGAGTGTGAAATTTGAACTTTGAGGTTTTTGAAAACTGTTTATTCTTTCAAAGTTTCTGCAGAACCTATTGCACATGTGTGATTTGATATTTTAGAGTCCTTGACTAGACTTATATTTTCAATATACACCACAAACTATTTCTCTACATGATCTGAAAAAATATTTTTAACAAAATGTTGAAAAGTAGAAGGAGTGTTCCAGGGTCCAAAAGGCATAAAAGTATACACATAACTGCCAAAATGATTTCTCATTGCGGTGAAATATTTGGCACCTTTTGCAATGCAAATGAATTTATACACACCCCAAAGTTCTAAATTTGAGAAATCAGTAGCTCCATGGAAGAGAGTAAGAAGGTGTGACATAGGTGGTGCTGGATAGGCATTCTTTCAGGTTACCTGATTCAGTCTCCTGTATTCAAGAAAAATGAAAACACCAGCATATGTTTTGGGAACAAACAGTACTGGAAAGGCTGTTTTCAAATTTCATGGTCAAAGAAATCCTTTCAATAACTTTTCTGCCATTTATTCTTGAAGCTTGGTTGATTCCTGATTTGAAAGATTGTGCACTGTTCCAGGTTCCAGAGGTGGGCCATTAATTTCAAATATATTATAATATGAATGGGAAGGAGGTACTTTATCTAAATTTACAGCTTAGAAGATATCAAGGAAGTCATGATAAAACAAAGTTAAATTCTCTCAAATATTTTCTAAATATTCAATCTTGTCATGATCTTTGAACATGTAGTTCAAAGTATTAGCATGGTGCAAGAGTATTAGGGAGCTTAAAATACACCTTTTGGTAGGAAACTGCTTCTCTTCAAAGAAGAAAAGAAGATGTAAGTTGGATCAGTAAGTGATAAATTCTAAATCTGAAGCGGGACCTTTGGAATGGAAGTAAGGATATTGCAAATCTCCTGGCAGAAAATTGTCAGCCAACTCAATTAAAGTGTCATTTAGGTCTTTAAATTCCTGGTTGATGGAATTTATGATTTCTTGGGAATGCAAGGGTTGAAGTTTAATTACTTCTTCTCATCCAAAAATCTAATGAGAAAATTCAATTTATTGAATTTTTGGGTTTCTTGAAGGAGTTTATTGAGGTAAGAAATGAAATCCAAAAACTCTCAAAACAATATGAAAAAGCTCTTTAATAGTTTTTTTAAAATTTCTAGGTAGTTTAATCACAAAAATAAAATCAAGAAGGCAAGCAACAGGATCCAAGATTCTGTTGAGAAAATGGAATTTTTTAGGTTTTTGCAGGAATTTTCTAATGTAAAATGATACATCCAATAAATCTAAAAAAAAAAATTGGAATTCTCTTGGACTGTTTTATGAATTTCTTCTAGCTTGAATCACCAAATTAAATGAAATCAAGGTGAAAATAAAAGGATGCAAATGTCCAATGAGAAATTTTATTTCTTTGATTATTTGGGTTTTTTGAAGGAATTCTTGAAGGTAAAAGGATAATTCCAAAAAATCCAAAAAGAATATTGGAAATCTGTTTGAATTTCTGTTGAAATTTCTGAAATCTTAAATGACCAAAAAATAATTAAAATAGCTAAATTAAGGAGCCCAAACCCTGTGGAAAAAATGGTTTTGGCCAAATGTTTTGATTTTTATATTCCATTTTTGAAGGGGTTCTAATTCTTCCAAAGTTACCAAGCATTTTTTTGGGGTGTTTTTTCAAACCCCAGCTATGGGAATTCAGCGTTAGAATTCCAAAAAAATCATTCTTGAAATTTCCATGAAACAAAGTCTTTGTCCATGTAGCAGCAGAGGCATGCAATGGTGGGTAGACGTAATATTCTGTGAAATAAAGATTTGGGTTGTGAGAAATAATAAATAATAAATAATAACTTTTCTGTTTCTTTTTATTTTTCATTTTTCATTTTTTATTTTTTGTTTATTTTTTAGTATTCATTAATTGTTAATTATTTTTCATTTTGTATTTTTACTAATTTTATTTAGGGCATTATTTTTTCCCGCACCCAATACTTATTTTGTGCTATTTTAGCATCCCCAAAATGTCCCCTATCTGTGTGCTTTTCCTTAAATTTGTGCAGTTTTTTGAAGTTGAAAAAGGAAAGAAAAAAATACAATAAAAAACAAAAGGGGGAATTTCCAACCTCTTTAATGATTTTTTAAGAATTTTTTGTGCATTACAGGACCTTCAAAATTAGGTTCAAACAATTGATGAAAGAAATATATATTATGTGACAAATTTTTTCAGTTTTTCAATAATTTCTTTCTATTTATTTTGGAAAATCTAAAGAGACAAAAAGCTTTCAAATATAACAGGTAATTTCTATATTATTATTGAATATCTTCAATACTACATTTTCCTGCCAAAAAATGTAATTAACATACAAAGAATGGTATTCTTTTCAACTTTTGTTTTCCTTATCTTTCCAAAGAATCTCCCAATTTTTGAAATAGCATTATTTTAGTGGGAATGAGAAATGCCACACATGGATAATCTGGTTATTTTTAGGATAAATTATCTATCACCAAATGGTTGATGCAACTAAAAAAATAACAGAAAATTTCTGTTTTGTGGTGCATTTTCAAACCATTTCTGATCCTATTTTAAATCTTTTTATTATTAAAACTTCTCCTGTATCCTTGATTATTTTAAGATATTTTAAGCACATTCTTACTAGCCCTTAATTTTGAAGTGTGGCAAGCTCCACAATTAGATCCCCTTTGGGAAGCTTTTGTAACCAAGGAATCACCAAAACAGTAGGATTTGATTCATAATAGGTTGATGATAAATTCACAAAAAATTTGAGTTGTGTAAACAACTCAAATGGGCTGTGTTTCGTGCTACACAACTACAATTGAGTCGTGTGGCCTCTACACAAATTGACTGTAGTCGTGTAGCCCCCACACAACGGTTCTGTGGTGTGTGGCACCCTACACCACTATATTCAAGTTGTGTGGGTCTGCACACATCCCAAATGTAGTTTTGTAGCGTGCCACATAACTAAAAGTGTGGTGGGCCAAAAAAAAAAAATAAAAAAGTAAAATGAATTGAATAAAAATTCAAAAAAAAATACAGAAATCAACCAAAAAATCAGAATATCTTGATTTTTTGGTTAAAATAAATAAATTGATTGATTAATAAATACATAAATGAATAAATGAATAAACAAATAAATGAATAAACAAATAAGTGAATGAATGAATGAATTAATCAATCAATCAATAAATCAATGGATAAATGGATAAATAAATAAATAATTAATTATTAATTAATGAATTAAATAATTAAATAATAAATAATAAATAATAAATAATAAATAATAAATAATAAATAATAAATAATAAATAATAAATAATAAATAATAAATAATAAATAATAAATAATAAATAATAAATAATAAATAATAAATAATAAATAATAAATAATAAATAATAAATAATAAATAATAAATAATAAATAATAAATAATAAATAATACATAATACATAATAAATAATAAATAATAAATAATAAATAATAAATAATAAATAATAAATAATAAATAATAAATAATAAATAATAAATAATAAATAATAAATAATAAATAATAAATAATAAATAATAAATAATAAATAATAAATAATAAATAATAAATAATAAATAATAAATAATAAATAATAAATAATAAATAATAAATAATAAATAATAAATAATAAATAATAAATAATAAATAATAAATAATAAATAATAAATAATAAATAATAAATAATAAATAATAAATAATAAATAATAAATAATAAATAATAAATAATAAATAATAAATAATAAATAATAAATAATAAATAATAAATAATAAATAATAAATAATAAATAATAAATAATAAATAATAAATAATAAATAATAAATAATAAATAATAAATAATAAATAATAAATAATAAATAATAAATAATAAATAATAAATAATAAATAATAAATAATAAATAATAAATAATAAATAATAAATAATAAATAATAAATAATAAATAATAAATAATAAATAATAAATAATAAATAATAAATAATAAATAATAAATAATAAATAATAAATAATAAATAATAAATAATAAATAATAAATAATAAATAATAAATAATAAATAATAAATAATAAATAATAAATAATAAATAATAAATAATAAATAATAAATAATAAATAATAAATAATAAATAATAAATAATAAATAATAAATAATAAATAATAAATAATAAATAATAAATAATAAATAATAAATAATAAATAATAAATAATAAATAATAAATAATAAATAATAAATAATAAATAATAAATAATAAATAATAAATAATAAATAATAAATAATAAATAATAAATAATAAATAATAAATAATAAATAATAAATAATAAATAATAAATAATAAATAATAAATAATAAATAATAAATAATAAATAATAAATAATAAATAATAAATAATAAATAATAAATAATAAATAATAAATAATAAATAATAAATAATAAATAATAAATAATAAATAATAAATAATAAATAATAAATAATAAATAATAAATAATAAATAATAAATAATAAATAATAAATAATAAATAATAAATAATAAATAATAAATAATAAATAATAAATAATAAATAATAAATAATAAATAATAAATAATAAATAATAAATAATAAATAATAAATAATAAATAATAAATAATAAATAATAAATAATAAATAATAAATAATAAATAATAAATAATAAATAATAAATAATAAATAATAAATAATAAATAATAAATAATAAATAATAAATAATAAATAATAAATAATAAATAATAAATAATAAATAATAAATAATAAATAATAAATAATAAATAATAAATAATAAATAATAAATAATAAATAATAAATAATAAATAATAAATAATAAATAATAAATAATAAATAATAAATAATAAATAATAAATAATAAATAATAAATAATAAATAATAAATAATAAATAATAAATAATAAATAATAAATAATAAATAATAAATAATAAATAATAAATAATAAATAATAAATAATAAATAATAAATAATAAATAATAAATAATAAATAATAAATAATAAATAATAAATAATAAATAATAAATAATAAATAATAAATAATAAATAATAAATAATAAATAATAAATAATAAATAATAAATAATAAATAATAAATAATAAATAATAAATAATAAATAATAAATAATAAATAATAAATAATAAATAATAAATAATAAATAATAAATAATAAATAATAAATAATAAATAATAAATAATAAATAATAAATAATAAATAATAAATAATAAATAATAAATAATAAATAATAAATAATAAATAATAAATAATAAATAATAAATAATAAATAATAAATAATAAATAATAAATAATAAATAATAAATAATAAATAATAAATAATAAATAATAAATAATAAATAATAAATAATAAATAATAAATAATAAATAATAAATAATAAATAATAAATAATAAATAATAAATAATAAATAATAAATAATAAATAATAAATAATAAATAATAAATAATAAATAATAAATAATAAATAATAAATAATAAATAATAAATAATAAATAATAAATAATAAATAATAAATAATAAATAATAAATAATAAATAATAAATAATAAATAATAAATAATAAATAATAAATAATAAATAATAAATAATAAATAATAAATAATAAATAATAAATAATAAATAATAAATAATAAATAATAAATAATAAATAATAAATAATAAATAATAAATAATAAATAATAAATAATAAATAATAAATAATAAATAATAAATAATAAATAATAAATAATAAATAATAAATAATAAATAATAAATAATAAATAATAAATAATAAATAATAAATAATAAATAATAAATAATAAATAATAAATAATAAATAATAAATAATAAATAATAAATAATAAATAATAAATAATAAATAATAAATAATAAATAATAAATAATAAATAATAAATAATAAATAATAAATAATAAATAATAAATAATAAATAATAAATAATAAATAATAAATAATAAATAATAAATAATAAATAATAAATAATAAATAATAAATAATAAATAATAAATAATAAATAATAAATAATAAATAATAAATAATTAATAATAAATAATAAATAATAAATAATAAATAATAAATAATAAATAATAAATAATAAATAATAAATAATGAATAATAAATAATAAATAATAAATAATAAATAATAAATAATAAATAATAAATAATAAATAATAAATAATAAATAATAAATAATAAATAATAATTAATAATTAATAAATAATAAATAATAAATAATAAATAATAAATAGTAAATAATAAATAATAAATAAATAATAAATAAATAATAAATAAATAATAAATAAATAATAAATAAATAAATAATAAATAAATAATAAATAAATAATAAATAATAAATAATAAATAAATAATACATCATAAATAGATAGATAGATAGATAGATAACAAATAAAAAAATTCATTGTGTTTTTAACTACCCATTTGATGTGTGTATGGGCCCCCATGCATTTATTGGATTTTTTGGGGCCTCACACAACTCCCACACAACTTAGAGTTGTAAATTTATCATCACCCTTCATAATAACTTAGAAATTGGTTTAAAAGTCTCTTTTCCTCCAACAAAGTCTCCACATCCATGAAATAAATTATCAAAACTTTATTTTGATAGAATGATTTGTTTTTCTGAATTTTTCATTCTTTACTTTTCCATTGATTATTGACTTAATCTTTTAGAGAAAAAATGCCACTTTTGTGTGTTTAGTTATGAGTTTTTTGGGAAAAATAAAACCTACCAAAAATCCTTAGATGATTTACTTGCACCATTTTCAATTTGCACTCACAAACTGAAAGCTCAACAATTGCATAATTCTTCAGAAAGATAAGGAAAAAAAATTGAAAATAATATCTCCTCTTTATGGGTAATCAGATTTGAAAAATCCTAATTTATTGAAACACTCATGAAATCAATGAAATACCTGGGTAGCCTATCCATCACATACATCTAAAATAACCACATGTTTAAGTGTAGGGTGCATGAGAAAAATAACACCCTAACAACAGAATTGGTTTTATAATAGTTATTTTACCCTGTTTGGTTGGTTTCTTGTTTTTTCCAAAATTCCACCTCAAAACCAAAATTGGCATCATTCTTTTGGTTCTTAACTAGAAACTTTCAGAGATATCTTTAAACTTTACATTGAGCCCCATCCTTTGTTGTTGTCTCTTCTAATTTTTAATTTTTCCTTCCCATATCATTTCAGCATCCTTCATCAACATTTCCCATCAAGATTATGATTTCTTTCTCTGCTGGGGCCTCAAATTTGCTTTCTTTGGTTTCAGCCTTGGTTACTGTATTCCCAACTTCTTCATCATTCCCTTGCGCATTTTCATCAATAATAGGGTGTATCAGAGTTAAGAAAACCTGCCATTTTTAAATGGCAGGTTTCAAACCAAATCCAACATTTCAAATGCGCCATTCAAAATCAAAAAACCCACTTATTTCAGATTGGACGTGTCAGATTTACCTGTAAATAAATGGGTTTTTTTAAATAAAATATATAAAGCTTTCAACAGCTTAACCACGCGTCATTCCACATCATCACCCTGGTTTCATCCTTCAACCTCATTGGAAAACTTCATCACTCTCATTGCTTCATTTCTATCCTCATCACTTCATCACTCTCACCTTGCTTCATCACTCTCACCACTTTATTGCTTTCATCACATTCATCCTCTCATTGCTTCATTTCTTCATTGCTTCATTGCTTCATTTCTTCATTGCTTCATTGCTTCATTGCTTCATTGCTTTATAGCTTCATTTCTTCATTGCTTCATTGCTTCATTGCTTCATCACTTCATCACTTCATCACTTCATTGCTTCATTGCTTCATTGCTTCATTGCTCATTGCTTCATTGCTTCATTGCTTCATTGCTTCATTGCTTCATTGCTAGATTGCTTCATCCACCCTTTCATCACATCCTAAATCTCATTTCTTCATTGCTTCATTGCTTCATCCCTGCTTTAATCACATTTCTTCATCACTTTCTTGCTTCATCCCTTCATTCCTCTTACTCTTTTTAAATGGCCCCTCAGCAAAACTCCCCCAACAAGTCCACTAAAAAAAAGAAAACATCCCCCAGGAAATCAACATCCAAAAATCCCCCCCCGTCAGCTTCCAAAGGCTCAAGTCAGCTCAAGAGAGCTGATCACATCATCCTGGAAAACTGGCTCCAAATTCCCTCCAACTATGACACTTGCTTTGAATCCATCCAAAAATGAAACGCAAGTTTTCCAACCTCCATCCTCTAATTTTAATGGTTATCTCCTGATGGCCAATTAACCAAAGTAAAAACCTAGGTAGGCTGGCTCTTTCATCCAAACAAATGAGGAAGCAATGCATGAACTATCAATCCAAAAATTGCCCATTTAGCCAATGCTGACAAGCCCCATTCTTTCCCAGTCTCTGTATGTTTTCAAAATCATCTCCTTTCATCCACCTACTACATTTGGGGTGAGGATCAAGAATGGATTCAATTCATCGCGTAAAATTTTGAGGGTTTCAAGCCCTATTTTTTCCACATCTCTGTGTGTTTATCAAATCATCTCCTCCCATATTGTTCCATCCCTCCGTATACTTTGATTTGGGTGAGTATCAAGAAGGGATTCAATTCATTGTAGAACATTTTGATGGTTTCAAGCCCTATTCTTTTGAAGTCTCAATGTTTTTCAAATCATCTTGTCCCATCTTGTTCCCTCCCATGCAACTTCTTTTCTTGGAGTGAGGATCAAGAAGGGATCTGATTCATTGTATAACATTTTGAGGGTTTCAACCCCTATTCTTTTGAAGTCTCAATGTTTGTCAAATCATCTCCTCCAATCTTGTTCCCTCCCATGCAACTTCTTTTTTTGGGGTAAGGATCAAGAAGGGCATCAATTTTTGTATAACATTTTCAGGGCAGTGGCAGAGTTATAACCCAACTCTGCTTGGAAACTATTTGCACACTATGGGAGTTGAACCCATGACCTTAACCTTGGTGATTAATGCTTTAAAAGTTAAGCTAAGTGTGCCATTACCAGATGAGCCAATGTGCCTGTCCAAACCACTACACACCACACTACTCATCACAACACCACTCATCACAACACCACACACTCACCACACCACAAACCACTCATCATCCATCACCACTCCTCAATAAAAACAACTCAACAATCCATAACTTCAAAATAAATCCTTCTCAATGAGAATATTCCATTGAAAATTCAATGGCCCATCAATTGGTCAAAGGGGGGGCGGTCAATTGGCCCCCTGATGAATCAAAGGGGGTTCGGTCCATCGGCCCATTGATTGGTCAAAGGGG
Organism: Puccinia polysora; assembly: GCA_025617555.3. NCBI lineage: Eukaryota > Fungi > Basidiomycota > Pucciniomycetes > Pucciniales > Pucciniaceae > Puccinia > Puccinia polysora. The sequence continues at coordinate 54,343,751 of CM062623.1, forward strand.
GGGGGCGGTTGATTGGCCCATCAATTGTTCAAATGGGGGGACAGTCAATTGCCCACCTGATGAATCAAAGGGGGGGGGCTGGTCAATCTGTCAAAGGGGGCAGCGCCGGTTGATTGGCCCATTGATCAGTCTATCGGCCCCCTGATCAATCAAAGCGGGGGGCGGTAAATTGGCCCATCAATTGGTCAAAGGGGGGGTCAATTGGCCCCCTGATCAATCAAAGGGGGGGTAAAGTCAATTGGCCCCCTGTTTGATCAAAGGGGGGGCGGTCAATTGTCCCCCTGATTGATCAAAGGGGGGGCAGTCAATTGGCCTGTTGGTTGTTCAAAGGGGGGGCCAGTGGATCGGCCCATCAATCAGTCAAAGGGGGGGCTGGTCAATTGTCCCCCTGATTGATCAAAGGGGGGGCAGTCAATTGGCCTGTTGGTTGTTCAAAGGGGGGGCCAGTGGATCGGCCCATCAATCAGTCAAAGGGGGGGCTGGTCAATTGGCCCCCTGATTGATCAAAGGGGGGGTCCGGTTGATTGGCCCATCAATTGGTCAAAGGGGGGGGATGGTTGATTGGCCCCCTGATTGATCAAAGGGGGGGCAGTCAATCGGCCCCCTGATTGATCAAAGGGGGGGGCGGTCAATTGGCCCCCTGATCAATCAAAGGGGGGGCTGGTCAATCAGCCCCTTGGTTGGTCAAAGGGGGGGGGCCTGTTGATTTGCCCATCAATTGGTCAAAGGGGGGGGCGGTCAATTGGCCCCCTGATCAATCAAAGGGGGGGCTGGTCATTTGGCCTGTTGGTTGGTCAAAGGGGGGGGCCTGTCAATTGGCCCTCTGATCAATCAAAGGGGGAGCCGGTCAATTGGCCTGTTGGTTGGTCAAAGTGGGGGGCGGTCAATTGGCCCCCTGATCAATCAAAGGGGGGGTGGTCAATTGGCCCATTGGTTGGTCAAAGGGGGGGGTGTTTGATTGGCCCATTGATTGGTCAAAGGGGGAGGGGGCCGGTTGATTTTCCCATTGATTGGTCAAAGGGGGAGGGGGCCGGTTATCGGCCTGCAGATTAATAAAAAGGGGGGGCGGTCAATTGGCCAGTTGGTTGGTCAAAGGGGGGGGCGTTTGATTGGCCTGTTGGTTGGTCCAAGGGGGGGGGGCGGTCAATTGGCCCATCAATTGGTCAAAGGGCGGGGTGGTCAATTGGCCCCCTGATTGATCAAAGGGGGGGCCAGTTCATTGGCCCATCAATTGGTCAAAGGGGGGGGCGGTTGATTGGCCCATTGATTGGTAAAAGGGAAGGGCTGGTCAATTGGCCCCCTGATCAATCAAAGGGGGGGGCGGTCAATTGACCCGTCAGTCAGTCAAAGGGGGGGGCCTGTTGATTGACCTGTTGGTTGGTCAAAGGGGGGGGGCGGTTGATTGGCCTGTTGGTTGGTCAAAGGGGGGGGGGGCTGTTCAATCGGCCTGGGGGTTGGTCAAAGGGGGGGGGCTGGTCAATCAGCCTGTTGGTTGGTCAAAGGGAGGGCCCAAGGGAGGAAGCAAGGGCAGAGTGGTTCGCAAAATTGCAACAAGGGGTGGGTGGGTGGATTTAGAGGGAGGGGGGAGGGCATACTGAGGTGGGCTGGAAAAAAAGATGGGAGAGGAAAGGGGGGGTGTTAGCAAGGAAATCAAAAAGGGAGTTGAGAAAAGGAGACTGACCTGGAGATGGAGACAGTGATGTTTGGTTGGTTGGTGTGGTGAGCCTGTTGTTGGTGGTTAGTGGTTGAGTCCAATGAGTGGTGAGGAGGAGGAGGGTGAGTGGTGGAGTCCATTGACTGGGAGAGGAGGAGGAGGAGTGTGGTGTAGGGGGTTACTGGGGTCCACTTGTGGGTGACTGAAAAGATCAATTTTCTGGCTTGGTAGAAGATCTCCATGGCTTGAGGTTGAGGAGGATGTGGAGGTGTGGATGGGTGTTTTGCATGTGATGGGATGTGTGTGATTTGATGTAGATGTGATGTGTGTGATGCAATGGAGATGGAATGGTTATGGATTTGCTGAGGTGGAGGTGTGGATGGGTGTTTTGCATGTGATGGATGGTGGATGGATGTTAATGGCGGGTTTGATGTTTTAAACCCACCATTTTCATGAAACCCGCCATTTTGAAATACACCAGTTAGGGGGTATGTGTATTTCAGCAACCCGCCATTAAAAATGGTGGGTTTTGTCAAAAAAATGGCGGGTTTCCAATGGCAGTTTTTCTAACTCTAATACACCTTAGCATAATCTATTTTAGTTTTTATGGTTTGTTTGGGACCAATGTAGATTGTATTTGGAGAGGTATAAGCCATAAATACCTTTTTAATCTTGACAAAAATAATTTTACTTTCATTATAAAATTAACCCACCAACAAACTTGATTCCCAGATCTGGTGGCATTTGATATTTTACCCTTTTGGTCGCACATGATATTTTCAAGTTGTTGGTAAATCCCCTGGAATTCAAATTTAATTTGAGATATGGCATGGTATGCTGAAAAGTGAACTGTGAAATTCAACAATTTTTGGACTTAGCCCTAATCCCCTGGGCTAACTTACTCATGGTACAGAAATTGATCCATTTTATGAAGTTATTTCATTGGCGGGTTTTATTTGAAATTATTATTACTTAAGATACTTAATTTAATTAAATTAGGTATAAATTTGTGAAAGATGGTAATAAGTTTTTATTCATTAAAAATTATTTGATTGATTAGAATCTTTCCTGGAAGCTTGTAGGATCTGGTGGTTTTATACCAAGGCAGATATCATGCTTTTAACTCATTGTTGATGTTTGAAGACAACGTTGAAATAACTTCCTCCACTCATTATCTAATTTCAAACCAATATTGTGACACTCAAAAGCATTCTAAAAACTCAGGGCCTTCCGCTGCCTAATCTTTTGAAGTAATCAAAGGAACATTCATTTTAAAGCACTCAGTGATCACTTGCAAACAATTGTCAAATTTTTCAGTTCAACATTGACTAGTGTCATCAACTCTGCACTTGATCTTCAAATCTCTTGCACCTTCACCCATCCTTAACCATAGAATTTGAACCTATTTTTCATTAAATGTTTAAGGCTGATGTTAAATTTGTAACCTCACAACCACCTCCATGCCCCTGAAAGGGTTTGATGGCGCAACCCCCAATCCAAAGTGGGTCACAAACATCTGCTTGCAACCTGTTGCAGTTGTGAATGGCTGTTTGAAACCCAGCTCAGTCTTGAACAGCTGTTTGTGACCCAGCTCAGTTGCAAAAAGCTTCTCACAACTCAAATTGGAGTTGTGAGCGGCCATTCAAAACCGAAAATGGGTTATGAACAGCCATTCAGAAGAAGACATTGCAAAAAAATAAAAATAAATATGAATAAAAAAAGACAAAAAAAATAAAAATAGGATGTTGAGTTTTTCATGCCCCCAAACCTGGAAATCACTTGGTTTTGAAGTTGCCACAATGTCCCCAGACCTCCCTGATGCACGCAGTAAACCTTGAAAAAATATGGTTTTTGGGGGTTTTCAAAAAATAAAAAAAAATACTAGGGGATAGGAAGGCATCTCAAACCCCTGTATAATAACTTTGAAAAATTTTTGCCATTTTTAAGTCCTGAAAAATTGCCCTCATAAAACCAAAAAAAATGCACCATGCCTCAAATCTTTTCAAATTTTTAATGTTTTTTCTTTGATAATTTTTAGAAATCTGAAAAGGCAAAATTTCCCAAATATGGCAGGCCATTCAATTAAAATTTTTTCATAATTTTAGTACTTTGCTTTCCCACCAGAAAATGGAATTTACATAAAAAATGAGACATTATTTTCAATTCTTTTTTTTGTTATTTTTCCATGGATTTTTCAAATTTTCAGTTTACAGTATTCTAGTAGGCATTTTGAAGGGCCCAAAAACATTATTTGTGGATTTTTAGGATCAATTATTCACCCAAAAAAATTGATGCATCTACAACCATGATGGGAAGTGTCTGCTTTGGGGTGCGTTTTGAAGCAATTTCTGATACTATGTTGATTTTTTTTATGGAAAAACTAAGTTTACAGTTTTAAAATTCACTTCAAATTAAACACAATTTTTTTTTTTATATTTTTTTGGATCTTTCTTTGGCCGTCAAATTTCTAAGCTCAAAATACCATGTTTAAACCCCTTTTTGTGGTAGGTCCGCATTTTTTGGCACTTCTATATGAATAATCTGATATTCAATGTGGTTCTGAATGATTTCCTGCCTCCTCCTTACCTCTTGGGGAAGTCCAATCCTCTCCTCAACCACAAAATCACCTTTCAAAACCCAGAATCCATTCCACACCACACCATTCATCACCACCATCACCAATCATCACAAACCAACACCAATCAACCAATGACACATCACTACTCAACACAACTCAAAAAATAAAATTCAACACTCCACCCCCCACAAAATCAATCCCCCTGAATCCAAAAATGCAATCAAAAATCAATAAAAAATGAAGTCTTCATAACAAAAACCATCTCAAAATCAAAATCCCAAACAAAAAATGTCTGAACAACACATGAACCCACTTTTACTATCTGCCTCTGCTGCTTCTTCTTCTGCTCCACTATCTGCCTCTTCTGACTCTCCTTCTACTGCTTCAAATGATTTATATCACCTTCATGATTCCACCCCTTTGGCTCCTTCACCTGAATTATCAATCATTCAAAGGGGGAGCTTGTGGATGCTGTTCAAGAGTGGGCTAAATCCAATGGATGTGTCATTTCCATCAAATTCTCCAATACTAAGGAGCAAACATATAATTACCAATGTGAAAAATCTGGGGGATATAAACCCAATTTGGATATCAGAAGACTTTGATCAACTAGAAAAACAAACTTTCCCCTCATATTCTCTGGAAGCCTTTACAAGAGGTGTGGTCTTTGTAAAATAAAAATCCAATGCCCTGATAAAAATCATCTGCAATCAACTGATTCATCCACCCATCCAGTTCATAGCAGGATTCAGGGTGATCAAGAGGATATTGTCAATTCTTTAACCAAGTCTGGGTTTCCTCCCCTTAAAATTCTTAATTCCTTAATGCAGTCCTCCAATTCTCCTGTTAACACAACCCTTATTAAAATCTATGACAAAAGATCAGAAATTAAAAAAGAAAAACTGGAAGGAAAATCACCCATAGAAGCTTTAATAATTGAATTAAGAAACTCTTCTTTTACACATGAAATCAATAGTAAAAATGGTAATATTATTTCTTTATTCATTTCTCACCCAGATTCTATCAAATCAATCAAACTCTTTACATCAGTATTAATGATGGACTGTACCTATAAAACCAAAAAAAAATCAATGCCTCTTCTTCACTTTTTTCAGGTCAACAATTGTGCTAGAAAATTCTCTGTTGGTTTCTGTTTCCTCTCCCAAGAAATAAAGGAAGAATATAAATGGGTCCTCCATCAAATTCATAAATTATTAGAACATGGAGAACCAAAAGTCATTTTGACTTACAAAGAGCAAGCCCTGAGTCATTCCATTGAAAATGTATTTCCCAACTCTCATCATTTACTCTGTGTCTGGCATATCTTCAAAAAAATTCAAAAAAAATTGTATAAAACAATTTAAATCTGAAGAAGAATGGATGATACTAAGAAAACACAGGAATGTTTTTTTTTGGGCCCTTCACAATGCACACTAAAATACTGCAAACTGAAAATTTGAAAAATCTCATGGAAAAATAACAAAAAAAAGAATTGAAAACAATGTCTCATTTTTTATGTAAATCCCATTTTCTGGCTGTAAATTGAAGTACTAAAATTGTCAAAAAATTATAATTGAATGGCCTGCCATATTTTGAAAATTTTTTTTCTCTTCAGATTTCTCAAAATGATCAAAGAAAAGATTAAAAACCAGAAAAGATTTGAGACATGGGGTGTTTTTTTTTCAGTTTTTTGAGGGAAATTTTGAAGACCTTCAAAATAGCCGAAATTTTTCCAGGTTATTCTACAAGGGTTTTAGATGCTTTTCTGTTTCCTATTATTTTTCTCTTTTTTTTGAAAACCCCCAAAAACCGTGTTTTTTTATTGGTTTAACACGTGCATTGGGGACATTGAGGGACATTGTGGGAATGTCAAAACAACGTGGTTTCCATGTTTGGTGGCGTGAAAAACTCAATTCCCTAAAAATAAAGTAAAAATAAATAAATAAATAAATAAAAATAAATAAAATGAAAAATAAATAAAAAATAAATAAAAATAAATAAAAAATAAATAAAAAATACATAAAAAATAAATAAAAAATAAAAAATAAATAATAAATAAATAATAAATAAATAAAAAATAAATAAAAAATAAATAAAAAAATAAATAAAAAATAGATAAAAATAATTAAGTAAAAATAAATATAAATAAATATAAATAAATAAAAATAAATAAACATAAATAAACATAAATAAACATAAATAAACATAAATAAACATAAATAAACATAAATAAACATAAATAAACATAAATAAACATAAATAAACATAAATAAACATAAATAAACATAAATAAACATAAATAAACATAAATAAACATAAATAAACATAAATAAACATAAATAAACATAAATAAACATAAATAAACATAAATAAACATAAATAAACATAAATAAACATAAATAAACATAAATAAACATAAATAAACATAAATAAACATAAATAAACATAAATAAACATAAATAAACATAAATAAACATAAATAAACATAAATAAACATAAATAAACATAAATAAACATAAATAAACATAAATAAACATAAATAAACATAAATAAACATAAATAAACATAAATAAACATAAATAAACATAAATAAACATAAATAAACATAAATAAACATAAATAAACATAAATAAACATAAATAAACATAAATAAACATAAATAAACATAAATAAACATAAATAAACATAAATAAACATAAATAAACATAAATAAACATAAATAAACATAAATAAACATAAATAAACATAAATAAACATAAATAAACATAAATAAACATAAATAAACATAAACAAACATAAACAAGAATAAATGGTCTATGGAGCAGCCCTAAAGTAAAAGAGCCAAAAAATAAAGTTCAGCTTGAAAGGCCCTCAAGTAAAAACACCAAAAAAAAAGAAAATTAACTTGAAAAGCCCTAAAGTAAAAACACCAAAAAAACAAGTTCAACTTGTGTTAAGCTGATCTCATCACAAGAAGTAAAAATACTCCTTATGATGGTATCAGCCCAACACAAGTTGAACTGACTCACCAATAGGATTTCATTCAAGACACTCATCATAATGATGTTAACTCAAAAGAATCAACATAATGATGTTCAAAATTTGTTAAACCTTTATATTAATAGAATTACAAGATCAGCATCAGAACAAAAATTGAAATTATCAAATTGAAATGATGTCTATATATTAGAATACCATTCAAGTTGATCTTTGAGCTGATCAAACCAAAAAGAGGCTTTTTCAGAAATCATTGAACATGGTTTGGAAACTATGATAAGGATTGGAATCACATCTCCCTTAAGTAGAAGCTAGAACCAATGATTATTATTAATAAATGAAATGAATATCGTGCCTGAGGCTTCTTTAACCCCCATTTTCATGGGAGTATATATACAGCATGAATCCAATGAAATGAAACATATTGGTCTTCCATAATTATTTGCTATTATTTGACCCATATCTAACTTTGAAATCCATTTTTACAATGGGATCTTTTCATTGATGTCATTAACATCAAGTCTTTTTTCAATCTTTTAAAATTCTTTACTGCCACCGCCAATCCTAGCATAGCACTTCTTATTATTCCTCAATGTTTCAAAAATTTCTTTTCTTACTTGAAACCATCCATTCTCATCATACCCAAGTGATTTAGCAATGACTCTAAATCCACAATTTCCATCACCAACTGGATCCCAAACCTCCACCAAGAACTTATGTAAGTTATCAGGTATTTTATTGAGGTAATTCACTTCCTACAATCAAATTTTAGTTATCCACAATTCTAATCTCATTCAAGGGATCAAAACTCACCAAACATGAGCTTCTGTTTGACTCCTCCATTTCTTCTGCTTCATCCTTCAAAGAGGAATCTGATTCCAACAGGACCCACCCCAATGAACTTTCAGTCTCTTCCACTGAACTATGAGATTAAGACAAAGAGCCATCCTTGCAATACAGAAATAATTTTCCCATCAGTTCATTAAACCATTAAAATGAACATTTCTCACTCAAAATAAAAGACTTACTTTCTTTGGTCTTTTTGGTCCCCTTTTAACCCTTTTCTCCCTCTGAATTGCTCTTTCAACATGTTCAAATTTTCAAAGCTCACAATGTGTTGCTTTCAATTTTGGTTGACTGTGGCTTGACATTAAAACCTTTGTCTCAATCCTTGGCTTGGAAATCAAAGTGGCTGCATTCTCAAGCATTTACCTCAGAATCTCCAACATAACTTCTTTAGGTTGTTCCCTATACAAGGAATTCCACTTTTTAAACATTTCAGATTCTTCATCAAGCCCTGGATCTGTTTCAAAATTTCAAAAACCAGAATAATTTTCAATTTTCCAATCAAATGATTATCTGAAAATCCAATAATTGTTCCCCTTTGAAAAACCCCACTTACTTCATTTAAAGGGTCATAGTCTAACTGAAACTGAGAATGAACATCCTCAGGCACAATGGATCCTCTTCATGCAAGTATTTCACCTAAAATGTGGGAACAAGGCAAGCCCATCTTTTTTGAATATGACATGGAGCACACCTTTTCATCATGGTTGCGCTTTAACTACTCAAATTTTTCCCCAATGATTTTAATTTCCTCAATTGACAATTTTTAACCCAAAGTTAATAGTTCTATTTGAAGACCTGTTCCCAACTTTATTTAAGAGTTTTTAAGGGCTGCATGGACTGATTGGATTTGAATTTCAATATTTCCTTCAAGTTGTTTCCACACATACAAAATGTTCCCCAAAGATACCACAAGTAATTGTTTGAAAGTAGAATGGGCCCCTTCTACCCAAGAAGTTGGTTTATTTCCAAAGTCTGGGTTGACGGAAGTCCAAGCTGTTACAAATTTCTCTTTGATAGGGAAAAGATTCTTTTCCATATAGTTGATTACATCCTTGCAGTCTTTCAAGAAAAACTTTATACAAGTTTCAAAGTAAGCACTCCCAGAAGAGATCAATAGAAGAAGAAACCAGTTGGCATACTCTGAGTTCCGCATCATTTACTTCTGCCTCCCCCTTGCTTTTAGAGGCCCCATACTTGGCCCAAAGATTCATTAAACTTTTCCATATTTGATCATCATTACTGAAGCGCACTTTAAAGTTTGCTGGAATTTTTTTAGACAAGTTCCAGGAGCACAACTGTGTGGTTGACTCAGGTAAACCGTGTTTAATAGCACAAATAAGAGATTTTTCACGGTATGTTGCAAATTCTTTTGGAAGACTCTTGGGAAAATAAGCCAACTCATTTACTGCATTTAAGGCTAAAATTCAGAACTCATACGTTTCTTTTGTTATAAATACAAAAGCCTTTGTAAAAGTATTTTTAATGGCATTCATTCCTACAACATGCAATAGAGGGATGATGTACCTATTTGTTTTATAGGTACAATCCAACTGTCATTGTCACTTGGCTCACCCACGTCTGTGAGGCTGCAAACACTCCAATTCCAATTCTAGATTTTTCTTATTCTTCTTCATTCCCATCCAATGCTCATTCCCATGAATCATGATCCATCAATCAACCTCCTGAACTTCCTCCATCTTGCCACGCTTTTCTCCTTCCTCCTTCCATCTTGCTATGCTCCGCTCTGCTCCATCCTTTCCTATCCTCATCTTCCCTCATTCTTCCCCATACGCTTTTCTCTCTCCATCTTCTTATTATTTCCAACCCTTATCGTCCAACTTCTTCAATAACCTCAACCTCAAGCTGTCTTTTCCATCTTCAATAACCTCAACCTTAAGCTGTCTTCTCCATCACGACATTATCATTTGACCATCCTCATCATTCTGCTACACTAATCACCTCAACTCATCCTCCTGTCAATCAACTATTCATCATCATCTATTCGCTTCATCAACATTCAAGATCAACCTCTCAAGTCTCTCCAATAACGATCAAGTCCACAGATCATTCAGCACCCTTTTGATCAGATGTGAGAAACATCCAAATGATCAATCTTTTATTTTCATTTTTGTACACTTATTTTGAATTATTCTTATCAGTTTCTATACTTCATTTAGCTTTCTTTTTTATATCTTACAACTCCTTTTTTTACGTCTGTCAGAGAAATTCTTGGTTCCATTGGCCTTAGTTTGAAATAAATTCCAGTTTTTATTATTTCAAAATTCAATTATCACGGTTAAAAGCCAAAGTATCTTACGTTGACTTCAAGCTAGCCAAAAAAAACAATCCATGAATCTCAGACCAATGGAATCCACTCAAACTCTTCTCAAGACACTTACCAATTGGATTCCCAGTCTAGCCAACACCAACTTTTCATTGTGGCAATCAAAAATCCACACAATTCTCTCCTTGAAGAGCATTGCTCATTGTCTCAACTCAACTGAACCCAAAAAATGTCCTCCCAAAATCAATCTTGAAATCGTCGGGTATATTCTAGCAAAACTGGATAATTGAACGTACATAAACTGTGTAAAGGAGCACCTTCTTACCAATGGTATTGAGCTATGGAGATCATCAACAAATACTACGCCTCATCGCAAACGGCAAATCAATCACGATTTTTCTTCAATTTTCTTAACCTACAGTTTGATCCGAAGAAAGTCAAGAAGTTTATTAACAACGCAAGAGCGTGTTTACTTCAAATTGCTGAAATCAGGATACAAATGGACAACGATATAGTGGCATATCTTCTTCTCTACAAGTTTCCTTCTCAGCTCGATCACCTCAAGACCACCATTACTCACTCTCTTGGGGATACCAAAATCAACAGTGATCTTGTGTTACAACATTTGAATCAAGTCAAGAACAAGGTTGTAGCAAATTCCTACGCATCAGCCATGCTCAACAAAACCAAAGTGATTAAATGTAAACCTACATGGCACAATCGGCAAGCTAATCATGATCATAGAAAATGCTGGTGGTTCTACCCTCATCTTTGACCCAATGCAGGACACAGCGATGGATCTGGATTGGGATTATCACCAACCTCATCATCCCTGCAGAATTCTAAGGCCTCAATGCATCTTGCCTACACCTTTGCAATGGTCAACTCTCACTCACTTGATTGAAACCTTATTCTTCTTTATTCTGGTGCCTTGAACAGTATGTTCAACCGCTTTGATTTCTTTCTTCAGATTCTATCAGACCACACCAAAATTCACACTGGAAATCCCAACGCTCCAATCTCCTCTCTTGGAATTGGCATGGCTAAACTCACAACCAGTCTTGCAACCCTGAACCTGCAAAACTCACTCTACGTTCCTGATCTTGCGGTCAACTTGGTATCACTTTGCCAATTGATTCAGAAAGGCTGTACGCTTTCCTTATGCTCTCCTCATTGATTTGTTGTCACATACAATGGCAAGAATATCCTCCTTGGTTCCATCAAAGATAATTTCCTTTTTATCAAAGAGTCTCTCTCCCTGTTTCCTTCCATTTATTTCTCTTTTTTCTCTCTCTCTACCATCCACAAACGGTTCTGTCATCCCCATCTCAAAAGAACCAAACTTCTATCAAAGGAGTTTCCCAATCTCAAGTGGGATCAAATTGATTGTGTCTCTTGCGCAAAGAGAAAAATTCATTGACTACCCTTCACCAATCACTTGCCCCCCAGTGAGAGCATTCGTGAACAGATCCACGCAGACGTTTGTGGGCCAATTAATCCTTCCTCACTTTCCAGTTCTCTTTACTTTCTTCTCTTGACGGATAACCATTCCAAGTTCAAGACCTGCATTCCAATTCAAAGCAAGTCCAATGTCACTGATGAGATCATTAAATTAATCAAACTACATGCAAACCAGACCGGAAGGATGTTGAAGAACTTTCACTCTGATAATGGAGGCGAATTCATTAATCATCGCTTAAGTACTTTCCTTGTTGATAATGGTATAAAGCACACCACTTCTGAACCATATACTCCTCAACACAATCCCATCTCCAGAAAAGGAAATTTGTCAATTCTCAAAGCAACTCAAACAGCAATGATCAACATGAAGATTCCTTTGTTTCTCTGGGACAAGATACTGATCAGTTCCTGTCAAATTCTCAATATGATCTCACCAGCACAAGGAAAGACCTGTGCTCACAAGATATGGACCGGAAAACCTCCCAAAATCCACCTTATAAGAATTCTTGGATCAAAGACTGTTGTCCTCAATCAATCATCTCATCTCAGCAAACTCAACAAAAAGGGGTCAGAAGGCATTCTAGTTGGCTTTGACACCAAATTGAATTCATACAAAGTCTACTGTCTGGGTTCTTGGAACATTGTTTGTTCGAAAAATGTTAGAATCTTTGAAAATGTTTCTCCCTCCAATTCCTGTCTTGACATAACTTTCTGCTCAGATTCCCCATTTGACCCTCTTCTGCACATTGAAAAAACACTTACTGACATACTTAATTCTGATCCACGTCCAACGGACGTTTCAAATCCTCTCACAAATACCACTCTGACATCACCTGAATCACTCAATCTTTCTCCCCTTTCCTCCAATATTATCCCTGAAACCTCCAATCCCGCATCTGAATCCAATCCAACTTGTCAATCTAATGATGAATCATTTCAGACTGCCGCAAACCCTTCTGAAGATTCCTCGGAATCTCAGTCTCCAACTTTAGGACCAGCTCATTCACTCCGCAATTGATCCACTCTTTGTCAACCTCAAAGATACGGCTTCCTTGCTCAATCAATTCCAAAGACTTACAATGAAGCCACTTGTTCTGAAGATAAGGATAATTGGATTAAGTCCATGAAAAAAGAACTCAGTGTAATCAATCTCATGAAAGTCTGGGAAGGATGCAGATCATTACTGAATGGCAAGAAAGCACTCACCACTGTCTGGGTATATTGCATCAAGGACAAACCGGATGGCTCTGGCGTTTGCTTCAAATCATGGCTTTGCGTTCAGGTTTTCCAACAAATAGAATTTTTTGATTATGGTGAAACCTATTCCCCTACAGGGTCTATCACCACTCTCCGTACTCTCCTTGTTTTTGCTCTCTACCACAATCTTGCTATTCAACAAATGAATATTATTAAATCAGCTTTTCTTCACTCTCCCCTTGATGAGGACATTTATATTAAAACTCCTCTTGGCTCTGATTCACCCTTTCCCTATCTAAAACTCAATAAAGCACTCTACGGGCTGAAACAAGCTCCAAAGAGCTGGTACAAGACTTTGAGGGCTTGGCTACTGGATCAAGGTTTTGTAACTTTGAGTGCAGATCCCTGTCTGTAAATCAATAGCTTCAATCTTTTGTACGTATTTGTTTACGTTGACAACCTTCTAATCATTTGCAATTTGAACAAATTCAGATATAACATTAAATCTAAATTCAAAATTTCTCACAATGGCCCCTTAAGCAAGATTCTTGGTAATCAACTTTTTCAAACAAAAGATGGCCTAGGGTTACTTCAACCAAATCACATCAAAACTGGTCTCTCTGAATTTGGCCTCAAAAAATGCAAACAAATCAACACTCCAATTACACCTAACATTAAACTTACCCCTGCCACTGACACCAACCACCAAGCCTTTCTCTGTCTTAACATTAACTATTGATCATCAAAGGGATTTTTAAACTTCATAGCCAGTAGAACCCGTCCAGACATCTCATATGCAGTGTCTAATTTATCATGCTTCAATGTCAAACCAGGAATGTCCCATACGATTGAAGCCAAACATGTCTGGCAATACCTCAAAACCTCAAACAACATGGCACTTCGACTCCAAACTCCCAAATTCCAATACAATGTGGTGCTCCAAAACCTAACCTATAGCCATCAGACTCACTTTTCTAGTATAAGGAAAGCTCCAATCATCAAACAGACCTCAAAAATGGATTCTAAACCAAAAATAACCCCTAGTCACTCAGCCAAAGTACCCCTCTATCTCCCATGGTTTAGAAGATACAGCTCAAATCAACCCTGGCCTACCCATACCCCTACCAGGTTTCACAGACCAGTGAAGGTTCATGGACATACCCTGGATGCCTTCAAGTACATACCCCATACAGTACAACCATACAGCACCAAACAAACCTTCAACAGCATACATAATTAATATATGCAAGGCACTGCATGAAGAACCAAACAAATCACCTGTATACACAGCAATATATGCAAGAAACTGCATGCAGAGGCTGTACAGCAGTATACAGGACATAATACAGAAGCAATATATGCAAGGAACCGCATGAAGAACCAAACAAATCACATGTAAACACAGCAATATATGCAAGACACTGCATGCAGAGGCTGTACAGCATCATACAGGACACTATACAGAAGTAATTTATGCAGGGGGCACCTGTATCTATGCAGCACAGAAATGCATGCAAGGGTGTACATGCATGTAGATCCTGCACAGCCTCCTCCTCTGACCAGCAAAAATGCCTCATGAACTGTATTCACTGTATCAGGGAGACCCTCAGGGGCAGCCCTGAGGGCAGGATTTTCTATAAATAGAGGGCCTCTCTCCCCCATCCAGGTCCCATCATCAGTTCCCCCCATCCTCCCCTGAAGGGACCACCATGCCTCTTAGGCACCCTTAACCCATACTTTACTACTCTCAACCATTATCCCATAACCCATACTATCATCATCACCAATATCATATCCCATATCATCACCATCACCATCACCATCATCATCACCATCAACCATCACCATCACCATCACCATCATCAACACATACTTTTGACCATGACCCAATCCAATAACCCATACTTTTGACCATCCACCACCACCATTATTTACTCCTTAACCCATACCTGTGAACATCACCACCATGTGCCCATAACCTGAACATCATCACCTACCATCATCATCATCATTGGTCATCATCATCACCTACCATCATCATCATCAGTCATCATCATCACCTACCATCATCACCATTGGTCATCATCATCATCACCATCCATCATCAACATCACCTACCTTGACCATCATCCATCATCATCATCACTCACCATCATTATCATCAGTCATCATCATCATCCATCATCATCACCTACCTTGACCATCATCAGTCATCAGCATCACCTACCTCATCCATCATCATCCATCATCATCACCTACTTCATCAATAATCATCATTGTCAAACATCATCATCAGTCATCAACTATAGGCCCAACCATTTCAAGCTTTATTCAAATCATCACCTGTATCACCAAAGGAGTATCAATCAGTAACCAATAAAATAAATATAAAAATATATAAAGGATAAGACTAGAGAAAGGATTCTTCCCTAACTCAGCTTCTATCCACCAGGTCACCTATCTGTTCCACCATTTCTTCCTTATCAAGCTTGAATACATTGATCCTAGGTCTGATAGAGACTACTATAGTAGCAACTCTATTTGAAAATCAGCCACCATTTCTCTTTTCTTTTATTGTTGTGAGACTACTATAGTACTCAGAGGGGCAGGCAATTCAAAACCACCCATAGTATTCCTCTATCTTATTTTTAGTTGCAATACTAAATTCCCCCTCAAGTGACTTCCAGAAAGCTATTTGCTAAACTTTACCCAATCCCAAAGAAGTCTCCACAACAACATTGAAGTGTACAGCAACTCTGATGGCGGAAATGATACCAATACAAGACAAAGCCACACAGGATATCTAGTCCTGTTGTAGGGATGTCCAATTTCTTGGCAAAGCAAGTTGGAAACCAAAGTCTCTCTATCCTCCACCAAAGGCAAACTCAAAGTGCTCGTGCTTGCTACACAGGAGAAGATCTGGGTAACGCAACTGCTAAGTGAAATGAATCCTTTGCTCAATCTCATTCATGCCTCATTCATCAACAATAAATCACTTGATGACCTAGTCAATCAAGAGTCACACCATGGAGGACTTAAGCATGTCAACACACAAATAAAATGGCTCAGAGAACAAAAGGCTAATCACCAGCTAATAACTCATCTCATTCCTTCCAACTCGATGCTGGAAGACTCCCTGACCAAGCCTGCCTTGAGGAGCTCTGTTGTGCACTTAACCTCCACCATTATGTCTCCTCACATCTGATCACGGCGATGTGTCATTGTCACATGGCTCACCCGCGTCTGTGAGGCTGCAAACACTCCAATTCCAATTCTAGATTTTTCTTATTCTTCTCCATTCCCATCCAATGCTCATTCCCATGAATCATGATCCATCAATCAACCTCCTGAACTTCCTCCATCTTGCCACGCTTTTCTCCTTCCTCCTTCCATCTTGCTACGCTCTTCTCCGCTCCATCCTTTCCTATCCTCATTTTCCCTCATTCTTCCCCATACGCTTTTCTCTCTCCATCTTCTTATTATTTCCAACCCTCATTGTCCAACTTCTTCAATAACCTCGACCTCAAGCTGTCTTCTCCATCTTCAATGACCTCAACCTCAAGCTGTCTTCTCCACCACGACATTATCATTTGACCATCCTCATCATTCTGCTACACAGATCACCTCAACTCATACTCCTGTCAATCAACTATTCATCATCATCTATTTGCTTCATCAACATTCAAGATCAACCTCTCAAGTCTCTCCAATAACAATCAAGTCCACAGATCATTCGGCACTCTTTTGATCAGATGTGAGAAACATCCAAATCATCAATCTTTTATTTTCATTTTTGTACACTTATTTTGAATTATTCTTATCAGTTTCTATACTTCATTTAGCTTTCTTTTTTATATCTTACAACTCATTTTTTTACGTCTGTCAGAGAAATTCTTGGTTCCATTGGTCTTAGTTTGAAATAAAGTCCAGTTTTCATTATTTCAATATTCAACTTATCACCAACAATGTGATATGATGGGATTTTCAAAAGTTTTGTAGACTCAGGATGAGCCAAGAAAAAGGCCCCTAAGTGACCCTCTCCATCAAATTTGGACATGGAAAAAACACCGGAATCCCTGGAGCATTTTCAATAGAACTTCCATAACACCTTTCCCATTGATTTCTGCAAGCTTTACCTTTTGCTTAGGTTTATAGATTTTTCTATTTTCAATGTATTCTCCACCATCAATCTTGCTCAATTTCCTTTAAATTTTCACTGTATTGAGCCCATCTTTCATGCTTTCCCTAATTAAATTTAATGCTTGACCAGAGATTCTCCTCAGTTGAGGATGCATTGAAGCACTCTCAGATGCTTGATGATTGTGTATGCCATTTCTAATGGAGAGATGCCACATGGGATCTGCTACCTTCCTACTTGCATGGATCATGAATTGACACCCAACCTTCCTAGTGTGAGTTTGCCTTTGAAGTTTGGTGAGGCATGGCCCTTCATATACCCCAAATATGTCACATTCTATATCCATGTATTTTTATTTCCTTGACTTGAAATTTTTCAATGCATAATCATGCATGGCTTCCCATTTCTAAAAAAAAATCTTGGCTTCTTTCCTACTAGCAAAGGCTTTCATAGGAGGAGGGTCAAGCGGTTCTGGCACCCATTACTTACATCAGTATTTGTCAAGCCAATTCTTTCTCAGTCCAATGACATATGAAATTTGACCCACAACCTTTAGTCAATTCAAGTTGTGAAGGAAAATTGATAAAATAACTTTAGATTTCTAGATGACTCAGAACCAGCATAGGCTGTACAAAGAGAGAGAAAGTATAAGAACGGAGAAAATGATAGGAAGAGAGACTTAAGGATGGAAACAAATAAAGATTATCCTACAGCTTAGCCGGAGATTGTGTGTTGATGGCGGAAGGTATTCTGAGAGGGCAATTTGTATTGAGAGAGGAACAGCTGAGAGACAAGGTTGGCAAGGTAGACTGGGTAGCTGGAGGATCAGATTGGTTCTTATTGAGAGAGCTTGAGAGATTTGGGTCTTACCAGGTAGGGATCAGTAGTTGATAGAATCAGATTGATTTGGATGTATCAAGCATTGAGTCTTGCTGGATAGTATAGTTGATTAGAATTAGAAAATGAAAATGAAAAAGGAAAGGAAAAGTTTGAAGAGAGAAAAATGGAAAGGGGAAGAATTGTGGGATGAGAGCAGAGTGTTGCCGGGTCCTTCCCACCATCTGAGTTCTGAAGTTGTTGCCAAGTGAGGCCCCCCGGGTGGAGAAGATAGCACGCGGGGAGAGAACTGAGAGGAGCGCGCGGCCCTGCAAGACCGCTGCGGGAGGAAAAACCTGCTAAGACTTAACACCCCCTGTGACTGGTAAGTGTTGTCATTTTTCCTTTCCACTGTTGTCATGTTGTTTTCTTTCTTTTCTACTCTTGTCACTTTCCTTCCTTTTCTGCTGCTGTCTCCACTTCCTCACTCCTTGTCCACTCTCCGCTCCCACCTTCCCATAACACCGCGACCTCTCAACTTGACCCAGTGTGGAATCCTCAAATGAAGAGAGTCGGCACACCCAACTCTTCCCTGACACAAAATTGAATCAATCCCTAACTCATCCGGCTCCTCCACTTGATACTCAACGGCTCTCTCATCTCTTTACTCTGCATCATTTGTCGTCGACTGGTCTCTATCCCTTCGATCCATCCATTTAATTCAATCCTCTGTTTCCTTCCGCTTCCCATCCAATAACTTGACCTCAACGCTATCAATCCTCCATCTCAATATCTTAACCATCCAGCTACTCCTATGACTACCCTCTTAAATCATTTCCAACCACTCCTCACGCAGCTCTGATCACGATTCACCTCAACATTACTCTCAACAACTATTTCAGACAGATCACTCAGGCTGATCAGATGTGAGATATCTGTCTGCCGCTCTCATCATTTCTCAATCTCTTCATTCTCATCCTCATGTGCTTTCTTATTATCACAGATCCATTTCTTTCTTTATCTCTTCATTATCTCTTCCTCTACTCATTCTACCACTCATTACCGCCAATTTCATCATTAGAAAAGGTGCCCTGGGTAAGGTTCCTTCAATCTTCATTTCTTTTCTTGTCATTGTCACGCTCCTTCATCATTGTTAATTCAAACTTCTCGTCAGTTCATTGGTCTTTGCAAGAAAAAAATTTAGTTTCCTCCTGTCAACTTAACAGTAAGAGGAGAAGAAAAAGAATTTTCTGTAGAATCTAAGAGAAGATCTCTTGTTGAAGAATCTTGAGGGAATTGACGGCGGAAGCCTTAGTTAATAGGTCAGCTATCATCTTGTTGGTAGGAATGAGGAGTAGGTCAAATTTGGAGAGGGAAAAATCTTCTTGTAATCCTTTTGTCTTAATGTCAATATGTCAAGATTTTTAATGAGAGCCAAACTTCTTGATCTTGTCCTCTAGGCCTTTATTGTCAATATAATTATTTGGCTTGCACTCCGGGAAGGCGTAGATTTTGCCCATAAGGTGAATGATCCATCTTAGCTCAAGGCAGCAGTCCAGGAGTGTGTTGAGTTCTGATTCAGTAGACAAGTAGGTAATATTCCTTTGTCTTGATGAATTCCAAATGACCGGGCTGCCTTATTGAAGAATGATGTACCCGGTTTGAGACTTGCAAACTGTTGGGTCATTTCCCCAGGTAGCATTGCTATAGGCTGAGATGATTTCTTGAGAGGGATTGTACTTGAGAGTGAGCTTTAAGTCCCTAGTAGTCTTCAGATATTTCCATACTTTGCGTACCTCTCTCCAGTGAGATAGCCCAGGCTTATTGTTGAACCAGGCCAGGCTAGAGATGGCGAAAGCAATGTTGGGATGGGTGTATTGAGAAAGTTTATTTAGAAGTCCAATAACTGAATTATAATTTATATTGAGAAGAGTGAACTCTGCATGATCCTCATCCGTAGCTGGTTTGAGATGGAAATTTTGATTCAATGGGGAGTTGATATCTTTACACTTGGTGAGTACCAGCTCTTCTAATCCTCGGTCAATGTGGCTTGGTTGGCTGAGTAGAATTGTGTCTTTTCAATTTCCATTAACATTCCGAGGACCGTATTTGGAGGATGGCATGAAGAGTTTAAGAATTTTGTCAGGAAGTTCTCCGCAAAGACATTATAGTTTCCAACGTGGATGAGATCATCAACGTGGAAATAGATAACTTCCCTTGATTTTGAGTTGATGTACAAGCACGGGTTGCTGGTAGATTTGTGGAATCCTTGAAGTTTAATCCACATTGTAAGAGTTTTGTACCAGTTCTTTGGGGATTGTCAAAGGCCGTATAAAGATTTTTTTAATTTTAAAAAGGGTGATTTTCTGCTCAATCCTTCAGGTGTCCTAATTTTTACTATTTTGTTTAGAGGTGTGTGGAGAAAGGCCCCCTTCATGTTGCATTGAGTGAAGGTCATCTTATTCTTTAGGCGATAGATTAGAGCAAGGCGGAGGGATCCTAGTTTTCCAGTTGGGGCCCAGGTTTCATCGTAATCTATGCCCTGGACTTGATCAAATCCTTGCACGCATAGTCGGGCCTTGTACCTTGCAGGTTTGCCATGGAAGTTTTCTTTAAATTTGAAAACCCACGTAGTATTTAGAATATTGTTGGGCTCTTCATAATATTCTTCCCAAACTTCTTGGGACTTGATAGAGTTTAATTCTTTGTCTGCAGCCTTTTTCCATTTGGTCCATTTGGGGAATTTCTGTGCGGCCTTATAGGAGGGAGGCTTGTAGTAATGGTGGAAACCGTATCTTTGAGGTTTCTGGATTTCATTTCATGGCCTTAGATTGGTCCGCTGAGAAGTTGATTCAGGAGCAGGAGGAGGATTGGGAGAGTGATTTTCCGCGGAACTGATATCTTCCAGGTAAGAGTTGGATTCTGAAAATTTGGGAGGAGTTCCTCTCATCTTGTATTGCTTGTCTCTGGTCGAAAAATTGGCTTTGTTGGCGTCCCCTTTAAACTGAGAAAATAGATCTAAACCAGGAGATTCAAGGAAAGGGAATCCATTAAGTTGGGTCTTGAAAAATCTGACATGCTTAGTTTCAATGACTGCACCCATTGAATTGAGGATGAGATAGGAATGGGAGGTTGGGTTTAACCCAATCAAAATCCCTTCAAGGCCCTTTTTGTCAAATTTTTGTCCTTTTTGGACAAGGTTTGAAAGATAAATAATGGAGGCGCCTATGGGTTTCAAATAGTTAGCAGGAAGGCTTTTACCAAACATTAGCTCCCAAGGAGATAGCTGGTTACCTTCCTGCGGGATTTGATTGAGCATGAAGCAGCAGCTTCAAGTCAGAATGTGCCAATAGTTTTTAGCTAATCTGGTTGACAAGAAAGTGGCGCGGGTGGATTTTATGATGGTTCTATTAGCTCTTTCAGCCCTTCCTTTGTGTTATGAGTGATAGGGTTCCAATGTTTGTAGCTTGATGTGTTTTGTCCTGGCAAAATCTTTGAGAGTAGAATTAGTGAACTCTGGTCCTTTATCTGAAAAAATCTTGGAGGGGTAATAATTCAGTCTCTTGTGCTCCACTTCGAGGATGTTTATAATTGTGCCAGTTGCCTTGTCCTTGGATGTTAATGGGAAGGCTGCTAGGTAGCCTGAGTAATTATCCACCAACATAAGGATATAACGGTGGCCTGCCTTTGACTGGGGAGTTATTGGCCCTATGAGGTCAAGATGAATCCTATCTAGGGGTTTGTTCAAAGGAGTAGAAGTGTGAGAGAAAGGAGATCTAGTGATTTTACTCTTGACGCAACTGTTGCGCTGGAACTTCTGAAGTTCTTTGTTGGTGTTGAGATCCTCTACGATAGGCTTGAGCGTAGAGATGGAGGCATGCCCTTTGTTGTGACCAAATCTGGACACCCTGGACCAGATGCAGAAAATTCAAAAAATTTTCTACAATTCTTTTATTTAGGTGTCATTTATCCAAAAAAAAAAATTGGAATTTTTATGTATCAGTATCACTCCTCCAATTTCCTCATCCTGCAAAGCATTCCTCTGTCCCAGTGGTCTACCTCTCTTGGTCTCATCACCTAGGCATTGCGTTCAATCCCTTCTCTCTTTGTGCCCCCCTTCCTTTTGGCCGAACGCGCAGGCCAAGACCCGCTTGGCCCAAACTTCCTCCGCGCCCCAATCATCCACACCATCCCAGCCTATCATCTCCCTCTTCCTCCCTCATCCATCTAATCCCTAGACTCATCCTCATCCTCACCATCCAATCCTCAGGATTCATCACACCCAACTCCCATCATCCTCCATTGCCCCATGATGTCCACCAAGAACCCCTTGATCACAACCCCAAATGCGTCAACAAACTCTTATTTGGCTCCCATCAATTACCTTCCTCATCATTCACTCCCTTGTCACAAATTCAACTCAATTGGTTCTCATTATGATCCCAACCTCAACAAACATTATTCACATCTCTTCAATTGTCATCATGATCATCCTCACTCTGCTCCCCAATTTCAGAGTGGCCATCAAGCCAATGGCCTGCTCATTCATCATAAAAAAATTTTTGATTTACCCCCACCTCCCTTGCATCATCACCATAAGGTCTCCACAATTGTTTTGTATAACCAGGCAGCAGGTCCTTTTTGTTAAAACCCTCAAGCTTTTACTCTTCTTCCAACCGCTCAACCTGTTGATCATTCCATGGCATCGCCTTACAGGCATCTATTTGTCTTACTTCTATTGATCATATTTATCCCTCCATCATCTTGTTCTTGTGTGCATCTCATCCTTCATCCTCCCCCGGCTCCTATCCCGCCAAGTGCCACTTGCACCCCCCTTCCATCTTTGGGTGGGGGTGAGAAAGTGTTGTCTACTGCCCGCGGACATCCGCGGGCGGTCTGGTTCATTTTTTTCCCACCCCTTCCGCCTTTGGGTGAGGGGTGGGTGATCCTGGTGTTGTGGCACCCGCCAGTCCGCGGACGGATGCAAGAGAGGTGAAGGGATGAGAAAAGATCCCACCCCAGTCAGGGAGGCCGGATTTCCCCTGGCCCGCGTGATCTATTTCTCTGATCATCTTAAATAAAAAAAAAAAAAATCCGCTCTATTTGTAGAATCACTTGTACATAGTCTAACAGGGCCTCCTGCCCATATAAGGAGGGGCTCTCCCCTGCCTTTTGGGGGGGGTATCATATGGTACCTTACCAGAGAGAATTATCATCAGAATCATCTTGAAATAAATTATCTGTGGGGTCTCATTCCCCTTTATCTGAGAACTGAATTCTGGGTATATCCATGATTGCCCTTGATCCTTGAGCTTCCATACTCAAATCCTGATCCTTGATCTTTATCACCAACAAATAGCCTTTCTGGTTGAAGAAGAATTTGACCGATTGAATTCTTGAGTGTGTTACACCACTCCTGATCCCTTTATCCGACCATACTGGTCCTGATCATCCTTTGATTATCTTTCCGGAACCATTCACGTTTCACTGAAGAGGTTTTATTAAGCTTAAAACCTGGAGTTTTAAACCTCCCTTTATTTCTTTTGAAGTTGAATTTGGCCACACTACTCTTGAGTCCCTTGATTAGTGTTGGGTTATTCTTGTTTTGAATCAGTTATTGTTTTGCTTCTAGAGCTTCATCAAAAAATTAGCTTTGTCTTGTGCAGCCACCCACAGTTATCTGGGACCCTTCAAGCGCTTGATTGCTGAGAGTTGGGCAGGTTCATTGAGAACCTGGATTTTTTTTGGGATTGAGTTGATCTTTCCTAAGCTTCTGCTGATGACCAGAGCTATTAGCTTGTGGGAGTTGTTACTTACAATTGCCTTGTCCTGTTGAACTCTGAACAATCCTTGACTTCTTCTATTCAATTTTTCCCCAGCATCATCTTGCCTCAGATAGTGTTGTTTTCCCAGCTACTGACTACTATCATCTTTATCCTTTACTCTTTGGTCCCTCATTTACCAGGTTCTGGACTTTTATCTTGGTTACATTTAAATATTTTTTGTAAAACTCAGGAGGGCAGCCTAAACAGCACCTTTCCCCTCCACAGAACCGCCACGGCCTAGCACCATTTGGAGTCTTACACCGTACATCTTATGGATGTTGAGTAAGGATAGAGGAGGGATGTGAGACTGACTAGTAGAGTTGACCTTTGTGGTGACCAATCCGGGACACCACGAAAAAATATATATATATATATATATATATATATTTTTCAGTTGTACCCCTATGGGTACCTTCATTTCCCCCCATCTCTCAACTTCTCCCTGTCCTAGCGGTCTAGGACAGGCCTCTTGCCTGTCTCTCCGCTTTGATCCTCTCTTCCTATGTTCAACTCCCACTTTTCGCGCTTGCGGCCCTGACTTTTGGCGACGCAAGCAATCGTCAACCCCTTTCCATCTCCTCCTCCTCCTCCTCCTCCTCCTCAATCTCAAGCATAGTCCCCCACCGCAGACCCTTGACCGGTCGGGTACCCAGCTCCCACATCCTCAGCGTCTACGCCGACCAAGAAATCATCCTCGGCTCAGATCATCGTCACTCCATCCAATCACTCCATCAACTCTCTCATCTCCACCATCTCCATCACCATCACCCTCCCAGATCATCATCCACCTCCTCGACCATCAACTCCCACAATCCTCTCAACCCTACTCCTCTTCAAGGTCGCCAGACCTGGCTCAGCTCCGTCTCAACCAAATCCAAACTCAGTGAGACCGACCAACCCTCGGCTCACTACTTGAGCGGTCATAGTATCAGCAGCAAGGATCCTTTCCATTACTGGCAATACAAAGCCTCTTGTCGATCCAGGGATGTACTCGGTTTTGGAAGACAATCATCAAAACCTCAGCCTGCCCCCCCGTTGCTAGAGATCAATCCACCCATGAACAACGGTGATCCCTTCCGATCAGCACCCACAACGTGCCCATCAGACTCACACCAACAACCGTCCTCTACACCATCTCACCGGCTTGCTCATCACCCAATCATCATCCCCTCCCTCTACCCGTACCTAGCCAACGTATGCGGGCTCCCTCACTCTCCTACCAACCGGTTGGATTGGATCCTCCTACTCACAACCTCCAGCTGGCTGGTCTCCCGCCCGGCTTGTCTGTTGCCCGCGCGGGTCTCAGCTGTCTCCCGGGCCCATCACCCTGTCCGCGGGCCCCTCAATAGCTACTCTCCTGCACGTGCCCACCATTGACACGGTCCAGGGTCTTGATTGAACTCTTCTTTTTTTTTCTGAGTGTTTGTTTGTTTCTTTTTTTTTTTTCTTCTTTTGTTTTCTCATGTCAATCATCCTCAAAAAAAAAAGAGAAAAAAAAAAATCTTTTTTTCTGCTCTATTTGTAAATCTCTCTTGTACATAGTATACAGGGCCTCATGTCTATAAAAGGAGGGGCTCTCCCCTGCCTTTTGGCCCAGCATCAGAGGATCCTATCATCATCATCCTAGCATCCAATCAGACCATCATCAGAAATAAAACTTATCTGTGGGCATCCTTCCCCACTTATCTGAGCAATTTATCCGGGTATATCTATGATTTCCCCTTGATCCTTTGAGCCTCCATACTCAAACTCTGTCACTTGTGACCTTGATCCTTATCACCAACCAATATCCTTGCTGGTTGAAGAAGAATTCCTGTCTGTCTGAATTCTTGAGTGTGTTATACCACTCTGATCCCTTTTTCCGACCATACTGGTCTTGATCTCTCCTTGATCATCTTTCTGGAGCCAATCACGTTTGATTGAAGAGGTTTTATTAAGCTTAAAACCTGGAGTGTTATACCTCCCTTCTTCTTTAAGGTTGAATATTTGCCACACTATTCTTGAGTCCCTTGAGAAGTGTTGGGATATTCTTTCTCAAAATTCATTATTGATTTGCTTCTAGAGCTTCATAAACAAATTGCTTTTGTTTTGTTCAGCCTCCCACAGTTATCTGTTACCCTTCAAGCGCTTGATTGCGGAGAGTTGGGCAGGTTCATTGAGAACCTGGAGGTTGGTTGGGATTGAGTTGATCTTTCCTAATCAGCTGCTGACGACCAGAGTTATTAGCTTGTGGGCGTTGTTACTTACAACTGCCTTGTTCTATTGAACTCTGAACAAACCTTGACTTATTTGTTCAAGTCTTTACCTGCACCATCTTGCCTCAGATAGTTTTGTTTCCATCGCTACTGACAACTCTTATCCTCTTCCCTTACTTTGATTTCTCATCCATAAGGTTCTGGACCTTGATTCCAGTTACATTTAAATATTATTGTAACTCCTAGGAGGGCAGCCTAAACAGCACCTTTCCCCTCCACAGAACTGCCACGGCTTAGCACCGTTTGGAGTCTTACATTTGGTCCCCCGGGCCAGGATCAAACCAGCAACCTTGGGATTTACAGTCCCAAGACATTTAAAATCAACCTTGAAATCCAATTTTTTCTTTTCTTTTTTTTCTCTCTTCTCAAATCTGATCCGTGGAGGCAACTTATCCTAGAAGTAAGTCCTCCCAATTTGTGCACCGCTTGGGCAAGATACTTGTTGTTTTTGGCGAAACCCTACTCTTGCCACACTTGTGAGCCGCTTTGGAAATCTGCTCTTTGGATCCCCTAGGAACTCTGTTATTCAATATGGCATCTTCTGCTACTCCAACCACCCCTGTCTGACCTAAGATGGTAAAGATCAAACCTCAGAACAAGAACTTAGGCTTCAACGGTACAAATGTCGAGCGATTCTTGGACTCCTACAAAATGGCTGCTGAAGTGGATGGAGCTAGTGAATTTGATATGGCTTATCAGTTGCGATTCTTTATCTCCTCTGATGAAGTTATGGAGGTAATCGAGTCTTTCGAGGGATTTGAATCCCACAACTGGACGCTTCTCAGGAAGGCTATGTTGGCATACTGGGGTAAAATAGATGTGGCTAGGTTTACTCTGCAGGATTTGGATGCTCTGGTTTCTCAGTGGATCTCCAATGGTGGTATTTCTTCAGCCTCTGACTATCAGATTTTTAGGAATTCTTGGGATCCCATTCAAAAATATCTTATCCAAAACGATCACATTGACACAGTGGACGAAATTCAAGCAAAGTTCTTCCAATCTTTTTCGTCGGCTGTGCAGGAAAGGATTAAAGAAGAACTGGTCAAATCTGGATCCATGATTACCACCAGGGATAATTGATTCAAGCTCCCTGTTTTTCTCACCCTTAGGAGTACTGTGGATAAAGTCATGAAAGGTCAAACTGCTCTTACCTTTGAAAAGCCTAGAACTACTGAACCATTCCATGCTCCTTCTTTTAAAGAGTCAAACGATATTATGATTAAAATGGAGGCAGATTGTAGGCCTAAAGCAGATCTTAATTCCAATCGAGAACCTACTACTATAGATGAAATCACCAAGTTACTTAGAGCCTTTGAGAACAAAATAGATCAAAAGATTTCCTCGCTAGCTACGCCTAAAACTCCTTCTTCTGTCCCCAAATCAACTCTGGTCTGTTACTACTGTCATAGGGAAGGCCATGGAACCGGAAAATGCCAAGAACTTCAGAAGGACCTAAAGGAAAAATTGGTAGAGCAGAGGGGAAACAATTACTTCCTCCCTAATGGTGCCCTAATCCCTTTTGACTTGTCTTGTCCTATCCGACATGTGGTGGCCTCTTACCAGCCATCACCTCCTGTGAAAGCATCTCTTGCTTCCTTTGAATTTCGATCATCCTGTGGTACCCTCCAACCTTGGTATCCTCCAGCTATTTCTTCCTCTAGTCTTGCTGGGACTACTTATCAATCTGATCCAGCCAGGAAACGACATGAGGAACCTAAACCTCATAAGGCTCCTTCCTTGCCAACTTCAATCCTTCAAAAACCCGTTAAACGTCAATCATCACTTGAGCCTCCTTCCTCTGATGTAGAAGACATGGAGGTAGAAAAGGAACCACTCATGGAAAGGTTCCCAGATCACCCTGATCCTTCTCCCCCACCTCAACCTTCTAATCCTATCTTAGATTCTGCGTCACCTGAACTTCCTCCCCCCACCCAGCCCAAAGTTTGATTTGAAAGGGGCATCTCCAAGGATCACCCCAATGCTGTGGAGGGAGTATTAAAGAAAATTTCTGATCTCAAAATTCCTGATCTATCTGTGGCTGAACTCCTATCAATCTCTCCATCTGTTGCTGAAGGAATGAAGAAATGGGTCTCTCGTTGACGTGTGGAAATTGGCCCTGAAGAACTCAAAGTCTCCTCTGGCACTTTAATGGAGGACTCTGGTGGAACCAGTCCTTCTATAGAATCCAACCTTTATTCCTGTCCCCTTGGCTTTCTTCCTTGTTATCTTGGTGACTCAGCTAAAACTGTTTCTCCTCTTGTGGATTCTGGATCTCAGCTTAACTTAATCTCGGATGCTATGGCCTGCAAGCTCAAACTTAGTCCTAGGGTCAGCTTCAACTCTGCAGTGTATGGGATATGAAATCAAGCTTGTGAACTGGTTGGTATTGCTGAAGATGTACTGGTGAGGATTGGTCGAAATATTGTTGGAACCTGCCACTTTTGGATCACTCGTTTGGACAGTCCTATGATCTTGGGACAACCCTTCTTAATGGACTTTGGTGCAACCCTGATGTTTTCTGATCAAGTTGGGGAGAGAATTCTTCTCCCTGATGCTGATGGCAGGAAAATTGAAGTTCCTCTTTGCTATTTGGATTCTGGTTGTTGTTAAAGAGATTTTCCTGGTCATTCTCCCAAATCATCTTTTAAGGGGAAGCAGAAGGATAACTCTAGTTCCTCTCATTTTTTAGGGGAATAGTTGATCCTACTAATAGTTGTAGTTCTTTTCAGCCTCAGACTGCAACTCAAGGGTCAACTCCCATCCCTCAGGCTTATTTTTCATTCCTTTCATCATTCTCTTCTGAGCTCAAGAATATTAAAAAACAAAAACACATCAAAATAGAAAAATCCAAAAATATTTCTTCTCCATCTTCTTCTCTCTCTGGATCTGTTGTGTATTCTTTTCCTTCTACTTTTAAGTCTGATCAATCTTCTCTTAGTTCCGGTTCAAATCTCCGCAATGAGTCTAAACTAGATCCTAATTGCAATTCCGTTTTTGGTGATTTTGGTATGAAGGAATATGGGCTTCAGTGGAGGCAATTTGGGGTACAAGTAAGTCCTCCCAATTGTGCACTGCCAGGGCAATCTTTTACCGTCATTTTCGAAACCCTACCTTGTGCCACACATGTGAGCAACGTATTATCTCCTGGTTCCCCTTTTATGGAAAAGGCACCCTTCAAGGATATTGCAGAAGATTGGACTTGGAAGATGTTGGAACTTGGACTCAGCTTTTGTAATCAAGTCTCTCTGGTCAACTCTTGGAGGAAACAAGAACTTCTCTCTTTTGCCACTAAGTATAAACCAGTTGCTAAGAAGATCCAACCAGTCAACCAGCCTATGCCTCTCAACCTCAATCCTCCCCTTATGCGTCCTCCTCTATCTCGCGATCCTTACTGTGGTCTTCCTCAATCTCTTACTGGTCCCTTTGTGCCTAATGGACGGGTCACTGAAGAACGTCTGAAGGTGGTCAACTTTGGTCCAGATGGATGGCTTCTTCCTGATGATTTAAATTTAATAAAAAATGTCTTATCTCTAAGGGAAAAATCTATTGCTTTCTGTGAAGAAGAGAGAGGTCTCTTGCAGGAATCCTATGGCCTCCCTTATATCATCCCTGTAGTTGAACATGATCCTTGGCAAAAGAAAAAGATCCCTATCCCTGCTGCTAAAGTTGACGAATTCATCAAGTTGGTCTGGGAATGAGTTCAAACTGGCCTGTATGAACAGTCAACTTCTAGTTACTCCAGCCCCGTCTTCTGTTTCCTCAAGAGTAATGGTAAACTTAGAATAGTTCATGATCTTCAACCTCTTAATAAAGTTACTATTAAAGACTCTGGTATCCCTCCTGCTACTGAAGAATTTGTTGAATCCTTTGCGGGAAGAGCTTGCTATGGTCTAGGGGATATTATGGGTGGCTATGACAAACGATCCTTACATCCTATTTCTCGTCCTCTCACTACTTTCGATACTCCTCTTGTTCAATTTCAACTTACTCGATTGCCTCAAGGAGCCACCAACTCGGTTGCAGTCTATCAGGCTCAGATGATGTGGATCCTCCAGGATGAAATCCCTGATCATGCTGGTATCTTTATTGACGATGGCGGAATTAAAGGTCCAGTATCTGACTATGATAATGAGCTCTTACCTTGGCATTCAGGAATTCGTCGTTTTATCTGGGAATATGCTACTACCTTGGAGAGGATTCTGTTTCGAATCAAGGAATCTGGCCTTACTGTCTCTGGATCCAAACTGGAGGCTTGTGTCCCTGCTCTGGAAATTGTTGGTCATGTGGTCTGCAAGGAAGGAAGAAGGATGGCACCAGCCAAAGTCAACAAGATCATCTCTTGGTCTACCCCAAACAATCCAACTGAAGTTAGGGGCTTTCTAGGTGTTGTCACTTATGTTAGAATCTTTATCCCATCTTTATCCAAAATCTGTGCACCCTTGCGTCGTCTAACCAGAAAAGATGCTGAATGGATTTGGACCCAAGATTGTGAATGTGCTTTCCAGCTACTCAAAAGGATAGTTGGTAAAGACATAGTTTTGAAAAAGATCTCTTATGGACCTGGAGCTGGCAAGATCAAGCTGGCTGTTGATTCTAGTTATCAATCTGTTGGGGCCATCCTTACTCAGGAAGATGAAAATGGTTGGGACCTTCCTGCTCTTTATGAATCTTTGTTGTTTTCAGATGTAGAATCTAGATATTCCCAGCCCAAACTGGAACTCTGTGGTGTGGCTCGAATGATGAAGAAACTTCAAACCGTTCTCTGGGGCCAACATTTCAAATTACAAGTTGATGCTCAATCCATCATTGAAATGATCAACGCTCCCAGTCTTCCCAATGCTCCTATGACTTTTTGGTTGGCCTTTATCCAGCTTTTCTCTTTTTATATTGTTCACAGGCCGGGAAAATCTTTCACCATGCCTGACGGTTTATCTCGACGACCTCTTGGGGACAATGAATCTGATGTTGGAACCGATTTCAATGAAGAGGAACCTTTAATCCAACCTATTTTCTCTTTTTCTTCTCAAAATTATTCTGGCTTTCAAAAAGGCTTCTGGTTTAAATTAGAGCAGTACCTTTCAACTCTTCAAAAACCTCCTGATCTCTCTGCTAAGGAATTTTGATCTCTTAAACAAAAGTCTTCTAATTTTTTTGTTCAAGGCTCTAGACTTATGAAGAGAGGCAATCCTTGTGCTCTTATTGTTGTTACTATTCCCTCTAAACAAGATTCTGTCCTTGAAAGTCTCCATGAAGGCCTTGGTCATTGTGGGGAAACTGAAACTTATCAACGACTATCCAAACGGTTCTGGTGGCCATCTTTGAAGAAATCCATCTCCCAATGGTGCAAGAGTTGTGAAGTTTGTCAAAAAAGTGATCTTAGGCGCCCAGCTGAAATTTGTTATCCTACTGGGGAGTCCACTGTCTTTGGAAGGATTGCTATGGATGTGGTTCATATTAAGGCAGGTGGTGCTAAGTACCTCATTGTGGCTAGAGATGATTTTTCCGGATGGGTTGAAGCAAAATTTCTTAAGAACCTTAGCTCTGAATCAGTGGCAGCTTTCCTCTACGAGACCTGGACAATGCGTTATGGCCTGGCTTGATCTTACTCTACTGATGGTGGCTCTGAATTTGGGGGCAAGCTTGCTGAAATGATCCAATCCCTTCCTGGACAACATAGAGTTACTACTCCTTATTATCCTGAAGGCCAAGGCATGGTGGAACAAGGCCATGCCCCTTTGAAGGCTGCACTTGTTAAACTGGCTGGTGAAAGTGGCAAGAATTGTCACAAATTCCTTCCTCTTGTTCTCTTCTCTGATTGAATCTCAACCAAAAGGACTACTGGCTACTCACCTTATGAAATCATCTTTGGTCAAAGAGCAGTCCTTCCTTTGGATCTGGAAATGGAATCTTTCTTGGGTATCTCTTGGGAGGAGGTGTTCTCAACCACTGATCTGTTAGTTGCTAGATCCAAGCAACTGGAGCAAAGTGAAGACGTTCATGATGAAGCTTATCAAACGATGATGGAGTCCAGAGCAAAATCTGTCCATTATTGGGAGGACAAGCACTCTAATCAAATCAGGGAGCCCTTGAACCCTGGTGACCTAGTTTTAGCTTATAATCGATCTTTGGAGGCCCAGTGGGGCAAGCTTTTCTCTAATCGTTGCAATGGCCCTTATTGAGTGATTCATCAAGTTAGAGGTGGATCTTATGTTTTGGAGGAGCTGGATGGTACTCAGTTGGCCAGAAGGTTCTCTGCTGATCAAGTCAAGAAGTTTCATTGTCGTGGGGGCAACTTATCTCAGAAGTAAGTCCTCCCAATTGTGCACCACCAGGGTCATTTGCTGCGTTTTTTGTAAAACTCTACTGTATGCCACATATGTGAGCACCTGGGACGCCCTCCTTGTTCTATTCCTGCCGCTTCTAGGGATCATTTGGAAGAATCAAGATATTTTCCTCAACTCTTCAATTGCTCTCAAGATCAAGAAATGGCCAATCTTTGCTTCAATTTCTTTGTTCCCAGCTTTTTTTTTTAATCCCTTCAAATTTTAGATGCAGACTAGGGACAGTCTGTAAGTTGGGGAGAGATGTGGTGACCAATCCGGGAAACCACTAAAAAAAAAAAAAAAAAATATATATATATATATATATATATTTTGGTTGTACCCCTATGGGTACCTTCATTTCCCCCCATCTCTCAACTTCTCCCTGTCCTAGTGGTCTAGGACAGGCCTCTTGCCTGTCTCTCCGCTTCAATCCTCTCTTCCTATGTTCAACTCCCACTTGTTGCGCTCGCGGCCCTGACTTTTGGAGACGCAAGCAATTGTCAACCCCAGTCCATCTCCTCCTCCTCCTCCTCCTCCTCGATCTTGAGCATAGTCCCCCACCGCAGACCCTCGACCGGTCGGGTACCCAGCTCCCACATCCTCAGCGTCTACGCCGACCAAGAAATCATCCTTGGCTCAGATCATTGTCACTCCATCCAATCACTCCATCAACTCTCTCATCTCCACCATCTCCATCACCATCACCCTCCCAGATCATCATCCACCTCCTCGACCATCAACTCCCACGATCCTCTCAACCCTACTCCTCTTCAAGGTTGCCAGACCTGGCTCAGCTCCGTCTCAACCAAATCCGAACTCAGTGAGACCGACCAACCCTCGGCTCACTACTTGAGCGGTCATAGTATCAGCAGCAAGGATCCTTTCCAGTACTGGCAATACAAAGCCTCTCGTTGATCCAGGGATGTACTCGGTTTCGGAAGACAATCATCAAAACCTCAGCCTGCCCCCCCGTTGCTAGAGATCAATCCACCCATGAACAACGGTGATCCCTTCCAATCAGCACCCAAAACGTGCCCATCAGACTCACCCCAACAACCATCCTCTACACCATCTCACCGGCTTGCTCATCACCCAATCATCATCCCCTCCCTCTACCCGTACCTAGCCAATGTATGCGGGCTCCCTCACTCTCCTACCAACCGGTTGGATTGGATCCTCCTACTCACAACCTCCAGCTGGCTGGTCTCCCGCCCGGCTTGTCTGTTGCCCGCGCGGGTCTCAGCTGTCTCCCGGGCCCATCACCCTGTCCGCGGGCCCCTCAATAGCTACTCTCCTGCACGTGCCCACCATTGACACGGGTCAGGGTCTTGATTGAACTCTTCTTTTTTTTTCTGAGTGTTTGTTTGTTTCTTTTTTTTTTTCTTCTTTTGTTTTCTCATGTCAATCATCCTCAAAAAAAAAAAAAGAGAAAAAAAAAAAAAAAATGTTTTTTTCTGCTCTATTTGTAAATCTCTCTTGTACATAGTATACAGGGCCTCATGTCTATAAAAGGAGGGGCTCTCCCCTGCCTTTTGGCCCAGCATCAGAGGATCCTATCATCATCATCCTAGCATCCAATCAGACCATCATCAGAAATAAAACTTATCTGTGGGCATCCTTCCCCACTTATCTGAGCAATTTATCCGGGTATATCTATGATTGCCCCTTGATCCTTTGAGCCTCCATACTCAAACTCTGTCCCTTGTGACCTTGATCCTTATCACCAACCAATAGCCTTGCTGGTTGAAGAAGAATTCCTGTCTGTCTGAATTCTTGAGTGTGTTATACCACTCTGATCCCTTTTTCCGACCATACTGGTCTTGATCTCTCCTTGATCATCTTTCTGGAGCCAATCACGTTTGATTGAAGAGGTTTTATTAAGCTTAAAACCTGGAGTGTTATACCTCCCTTCTTCTTTAAGGTTGAATATTTGCCACGCTATTCTTGAGTCCCTTGAGAAGTGTTGGGATATTCTTGCTCAAAATTTGTTATTGATTTGCTTCTAGAGCTTCATAAAAAAATTGCTTTTGTTTTGTTCAGCCTCCCACAGTTATCTGGTACCCTTCAAGCGCTTGATTGCGGAGAGTTGGGCAGGTTCATTGAGAACCTGGAGGTTGGTTGGGATTGAGTTGATCTTTCCTAATCAGCTGCTGACGACCAGAGTTATTAGCTTGTGGGCGTTGTTACTTACAACTGCCTTGTTCTATTGAACTCTGAACAAACCTTGACTTATTTTTTCAAGTCTTTACCTGCACCATCTTGCCTCAGATAGTGTTGTTTCCATCGCTACCGACAACTCTTATCCTCTTCCCTTACGTTGATTTCTCATCCATAAGGTTCTGGACCTTGATTCCGGTTACATTTAAATACTATTGTAACTCCTAGGAGGGCAGCCTAAACAGCACCTTTCCCCTCCACAGAATTGCCACGGCTTAGCACTTTTTGGAGTCTTACACCATTTGACGCTGGCCCGCTGAAGTGGGCTTTTCAATGACAAATAGATTGTCTCTGATCAATCCCTTTAGTACGGGTTGACCGTTTTGAGTAACAGAGAACCTTTTGTGAGTTGTAATGAGGTTACACCCCTTTTTGGCAAGCAGACTGGGGCTGATGAGGTTGACTACAATATCTGGTACATAGACGCAACCTTCAAGAGTGATTGTGGAGTCTTTCTATTCCGATTTCACTGTCCCGGTTCCGCATATTCTAAGGTTAGCTTCTAACTTCCCGGTTTTGATTTCTTCCAACCCTTCCTGAAGCTTGATTGAGGAGAAGTGCTTGATATCATTGAATATGTGGACATTTGCTCCGGAGTCTAGAAGGAGGTTAGGGTTATTTTCCACATTGATCCAGAGGGTTAATAGTGCATGGTAGTTAATGGTGGGAGTCTTCTTAAATTTCTTCCTCCACTTGTTTTGTTGTTTGGTCCACCACTCCGGTGAAATCTGGGGATGAAGATGGAAGCAGGATGCTTCTGAGTGTGGTGCATTAGGATTGTGATACCCTTCTCAACATCTCATCCTGGGTCTCTTCTTTTCTTTGTGAATTTTAGCCTTGATTGATAACAACAAAACATCTGTGGTCGATCTATTGGAGTTTGATTGAGCTTTTCTCTCATCATTATATTGTGTGAGGTGGTTAAAGACCACATCTACTGTCATGTGGTTTTTGACTTTCATAATTTGTTGTTTAAGGTTCTCAAGGATTGGGGGAAACTTGAAGAGGACTAGGTATGTGAGGATGTCTTTGGGTAGCTCAATTCCTACATCTGTCATTCTTGTAATAGCCTTTTGCATTTTGGTAATGAATCCTTCAATAGTGTTCTTGTTTCAAGCTGAATGAAGGAAGTGGTTGAATACTCTTGCCCCATTTGCTGTTTTGGAGGAGGCAAATTTTCTGGTGATTTCTGCCCATAGGAGCTTAGATGAAGTTATGTTGGTTGAGTTTACCACATTCCCGTGAGTTGTACTGTCCAGTTTGGATAGAATTATCTCTTGGATTTCTCTTTCTTTTTTTGAGGACATGGGACCAGAATTTCTGGTAACAGCGTCCTTGATGTCCTTCAAGTCAAATAGCATAAGCATTTTGTCCCGCAATATTGAATGGTTCTATTCATTCAGGGGAGGAATAGCGTCCACAGAGGATTTGAGTGCCACCTGATGAAAGTAATTGGCGGCCCCAGCAGGTTTTTTCATGGTTGGCCCGGTTAGATCAGTCGGTAGATCCTTTGGCTTTTAACTGTGATAAAATAACTTTAGATTTCTAGATGACTCAGAACCAGCATAGGCTGTACAAAGAGAGAGAAATTATAAGAACGTAGAAACTGATAGGAACAGAGACTTAAGGAAGGAAACAAATAAAGATGATTCTACAGCTTAGCCAGAGATTGTGAGTCGATGGCAGAAGGTATTCTGAGAGGGAAATTTGTATTGAGAGAGGAACGGCTGAGAGACAAGGTTGGCGAGGTAGACTGGGTAGCTGGAGGATCAGATTGGTTCTTATCAAGAGAGCTTGAGAGATTGGGGTCTTACCAGGCAGGGATAAGTAGTTGATAGAATCAGATTAATTTGGATGTATCAAGCATTGAGTCTTGGTGGAGTGTATAGTTGAGTAGAATGAGAAAAGGAAAAAGAAAAAGGAAAGGAAAAGTTTGAAGAGAGAAAAATGGAAAGGGGAAGAATTGTGGGATGAGAGCAGAGTGTCCCTGGGTCCTTCCCACCATCTGAGTGCTGAAGTTGTTGCTGAGTGAGGACCCCAGGGTGGAGAAGATAGCGCGTGGGGAGAGAACTGAGAGGAGTGCGCAGCCCCGCAAGACCGCTGCGGGGGGAAAATCCTGCTAAGACTTAACAAAAATCTTGTTCCAGTTGTGAAGAAACATCTTTTTCTTCAATTGTAACTCTAGATGAGGATGCAATTGGAACTTCCAATGTTTTCTTTTCCAACTCCCTACCCAAATCCCTAGATTCCACCAAAGCTTTGTTAAGTACACTTTTAAGTCCTTTAACATAGCCATGTTTAATCTTGGAGGGCTTGGGCTTGCCACTGTTCCCATAAACCAAAAAAATTCAACGGAAATTTAGTATTCAATGCAATTTTCAAACCAACAACTCCAAAATTTTGCTCACTTTTGGGTTGAGAAAAATTAATTTATGCAATGGGTGTGTTGTGTGTGTACATGGTTTGTCTCAAGAGTTTTTGACAATAGGCAGAATGTTGATTTCCAATTTTCTTTTTGTGATCCAATAGTCCCACATAGTATTCCAGATCCCCAAATTTGGGTTGAAAGCACTCACATGTGGTCCAGGGGTGCCTAGGTACCCCAAATTCCCCCTCAAGTGGCCCATTTGGGGGGGGAGTAGCCCAAACGGGCCAGGAAAACACATGTGACCCCCGCTTGTGACCTGCGCATCCCCTGGGGGGTTGCAAACCCTCAATTGCAACCCAAAAAAGGTCACAACTCACCAATTGCAACTCAAAATGGGTTGTGAACCCCTGTTTGCAACCCCCTGGGGGATGCACAAGTTGCAAGCAACTTGGCTTGCTTCTTTTTGGGCCATGATTTGCTGTTTGAAACCCGTAAGGGTTTTGAATGGAAATTCACACCTGTTTGCAACCCTGAGGTGGCAAATTTAACATTGGCCAATTATTCATCAAATTTTTCTTTCCTTTGAGAAATCAGTTTTCAATTTGATCTTTCTTGCACATGATGCATTTCTTATCTCAATCAACCAACTATGCACATGATTTAATCCTTTACCTTTTATTTCAAACTAAGACTCACTCTTGTTATATTGTTTGCTTTGGTTTCCATTCATCACCTTTACATTAGCTGGCATTCCATTGGATATTTCTATTTGATATCATACTCCATCTTTTACTTTAGCTTGTACCTTCATGAAGGCAATTGATTTTACATCTGCATCTCCTGCATATTTCTTTTGCTTTTCATTACTCCAAACTAGACCAAAAATTCCTTGGCCTATCCTACCTACACACTAGGCTGTAAATTGCTTCAAAAGAGCAAAGCTTTTCCCCTGTTCATTTTTTCCTCAGTTAGTTAATTTCACACATTATCACATGCTCTTATTAACAAGTGTTACATAAATTTTGCCCAAGTTTTATCATTGAATAATTTCCCTCAACCTTTCACCCTGTTTTGAAGCATTGACTTTGAAGTTCAAAGGTAGATTCCTACCTTTGAGATTCATTGTGGTGTTGGTCTCTCCTTTTTGTGCCACATCCACCTAGTTCCTTTGCACCTCTTAAGACATACATGGGGTGGATGGGTGACATTAGGCCCCTTTTCAGAGCTCTCTAGTTGTACTTAAATATTGGTCCTCTCCTTGGACCTTTGCAATTTTACTCATTCTTGGTTCTCTTCTCACAAGTCTGCTCTGTCCCTTGAGCCAACTCCTTTCAGGACATTTGCCCAGCCTGGTAGCCCTGCAACTCTCTGTTCTTTAATCCATGCCTCAACCCATGATTATTATCTTCTTGTCCTACTTTTGTTGGGCCCTTAATTGCAACACTCATGGTCCCTGGTCTGGGAGTTGGGGGGGGGGAAGGTTACCAAGGTTATCAAAAGATAGAGGCCAATCTTCATGCACCCAATGCTGTCGTCTTGTGCTCATGATTTGAGAATACTTTGAAGCCTGGAGAGGATCTGGTACTTGCACAATGGGCCAAGCACAGAAAATGGTGCTCCGATTGTGGAGCCAAGCAGGCAATAGATGAACTTGGACACAAGGTCCCCATGATCCCATGTCCCCGTTGGTTTGTTGAGTATCAAAATTTGAGATCGTATTGGAGACATCCACCATAGAAAAGTTTGATACCCAACTATGAACTTCTAATCTGGCAACAGTAGTCCGCTCAAAAAACAACAGTTACCAATCTACAAATGCATGGTTTCGAGCTCTATTCAAGGCCCGGGTTACTCCAAGCTACAATGGTGATTCCTTGGTTGAGATGACTGGGATTGCCGGAAAACCTAGTTTAGGCATGATTCCTACATTCTGATTATTAGAGCTCATGGCACTCAGCATCATCAAATTTAACGGGAGGAAATGGCAAGAGGTTGACGAAGCAGTCGGCGGACATGAGAATATGGATTAAAGCCAACAACTTCAATGATGACAAGGATGGCCAAGACGCGGACCTCAAGGTGCACGAAGCTCTTAACAAAAGCCGCAATGAGCAGGCATGAGGATTGATCAAAGACTGACTCTAGGTGACAAGGTGATCAGTTTGTGCTTGAGGATCGTAGTAAACAAGCTATGAGACGTTAAGTGCTGAGACGGTAGTTCTTTGTCAGGAAGAGGACATCGGGCAACGAGCAAGGACAGAGCTCACGGCCGAGGTGGGAATATCGAGAGGTATATCGGGTGACTGCAAGATGCAATTCGGTC
Source organism: Puccinia polysora (assembly GCA_025617555.3). Classification (NCBI taxonomy): domain Eukaryota; kingdom Fungi; phylum Basidiomycota; class Pucciniomycetes; order Pucciniales; family Pucciniaceae; genus Puccinia; species Puccinia polysora. Next base: position 54,383,036 of record CM062623.1, read on the forward strand.
CATTTCCCAGAAAGTCTATGATGATACAGCATAAAAGCATGTGACAGTGCAGCAGAGGACTGGGCCATGTTTTCAATCACAGAATATAACAGGGGTTATCGAGGCCACATCAAAAAAAGGCACAGTCAGACAAACGTTATTCAAAAATATCTAGAAAAGCACACAACACTGATGTCTCTTTAGTCATGAGCAGGAGACACTTACAATGATCGTATATTCCGAATGAGTGCATAATGAGATTCGAATAATGTCACCCTTTTTGGAATCCCTACGTAAAAGAGGATGAAGCAAACCAAAATAATTAGGCAAGTCCACAAGAAATGTGAGCTAGGATGGTCAACAAGAGCTCCAGTTACCAATCGTTTCCTCTCGTAGAACAAGTCCGTCCGACTGGCACCTGAATCCAAAGTAAAAACCACGCCATCAATCTCTGATCTAGAATGAAGAAAGGATTGATAGTCTGAAGTTCATATGTGAAACAATCGAAACGGACCCAGATTGACGATTTTAGGACAACCGTCCCTATCCTTCTCTAACCTCGTACATTCGGTACCTAAGGCCGAAATCTCGACGAGCCGATCAGAAGGAAGCAAACAGGACCAGGGTGAAAGATTGGAACACCCAACGACAGGCTTCGACGTACAATAATAGGCATCACTGATCCCAGGGCTACCACAGATGATACACCTTCCACCGTAGGTGCCAAAGTTACACTCATCACAAATCCTGACCAACGTTTGGGGTCGAACGTATGAATCGCAGATCGGACATTTACCATCGCATTTTTCGCACATCCTGGCGATCGCGATTCCTGGTTGTTTTCTGCATTGGATCAGATCCGGGTGATCTGAAGGTAAACAGACACGAGAACTCAGCGATCCAACCTATGCGACAGGGGCAGATGGTAGACCGATGGTTTTCAGAACAAAAACCATCTCGAGATAACTTACGTTTAGACATGTTGGTGGTAGAGCTGGATGTGTGGTCAGCCCAGTGGATTGAAGTTAGTGTGGCAAATTATTGGCTTGGGCCTGGGAAAGTACCAGAGGGCTTGTTTGGATGCTCGCCGTGCGTGCCCCAGCGCGTCATTGCTGGATGCATGCGCAGGAATGATTCAACCCCAGTGACGGCCGGAACTCAGTTTAAGCATTCCCTATACTTGTACATATGGAGCTTCTCCAATTGCAGGAGGGCTCAAAGCATCTACAATTTTTTACAATAACTTCTGGTTAGCTAAAGGCTGGCTAGCTCAAAGAGAATGGTGAGCAATCAGCGCATTATAAAACTTTGAAATACAATCTTACTCCTTAAGCTCAGGCATTACATAGCTAACAAACCAAAATCTACAACTGTTAACTCATCCTCCCTACCTCAATAGCTCCTCCACATCATCATACAAAGCATATCTCAACCATAAACTACAAGACTATGCTACCATTGCATCATCATCAACAAAGAAATGCTGGGGGTCCATTTCTAGACTGATGACCAGAAAGGGAGGTGCCCTCAGGGGCACAGTATAGTAGGGATGGCTTGTGGTGCTGAGCCAAGTATTCCACAGCTGCAAGTACTAGAAAAGGGAACTTCTGAGCAGGAGCTTTTAGGTCCATGGTGCTGCAAAAGGAAGGAACATGAAAGGAAAAGTGTGAATTAGCCACAACACACACCAAGTTTGAAGAAATCTTTTTGTTGAGTTAGTGGGGCCCTGCACTCCCTTCTGAAAAACAAAGATGCTGATTCCAAATCTTAGGCTTTGCAGCAACCACAAAGAAAATTTTTCAATGTTGGGGTTCATACAAAGTGAAATCTGGCATGCATAGAATAAAAAAAATCAATTGTGCTTGATAAAATTTTGGCAAAGGGGAGGGTACCAAATGTCAAGTAGAGATTCCTCAAAGTTGAGTTTGAAACCCACTGTGGAAGCTCAGACCACTCGGTAACCTCAAGCATGCGCAAACATCTCCCAACCCAGCGCAACAACACCAGTCGCGGCAGGAGGAAACCATTGTCCATGGCTCATTGGACAGTCCTCTCTGGTCTTGGCTCTCTCTCTCCCTTGTTGTTCCTTCCTATTCTCAAGCTCTATACGTCTAGCCATCCCCACCAAACCTCAAGACCTGGCCTCAACCCCTCATAGTCAATTGCAACCACCAGGAGGAGCTAGGACTAATCTCAGAGGAGGTAGGATTGGAAATCAGATCTCTTCTGTCTTTTCTTTTCTTCCTATGTCTCTCCTTCTCATTGTTATATCCATGTCTATTGTCTATCTGTTCTCAAGAACCAGCTGGATTAATTATCTGTCATCCCTTACAGACTGATTGGTTATTTTTGCAAATACTCCTGACTGTGATCCTCAACTGAGCCTACTAGCCAACCATCTACTGCAGGTAAATAATTCAAGCCAAAGTTATAACTATCATCACCCATTTCTAACAGTTATACTTACTCTGATATTGTATTTAGTATATACTACTACAAGGGTTATACTAAGTGCTGAAATAAAGAGTCTTGTGAAATTCACTCATGGTAGCAAGAGTCAACTCTTCAACTCAGCACTTACAACCCTTGAGTAGATATCATCCAGTATATACAGGTCCAAGGAAATGGCAAACTCCAGAGGGCACCCAATAAATATTCCAACCTCCAATGAATCCAACAATGACTACTCCACCAAAACTAAGATTGTCAAGCTCAACCGCAATAACTGGCACGACTGGAAAAGCGCCTTTGAGGACGTCATTGTAGGTAAAGGCCGCGAGGAAATCCTGAGCAAAGATTGGATAAAGGAAAACCTTGTGACAATACAGACCCACAGGGGCCGCGGAGACCGGACAAGGAAGATGAGAATGCATATGCATGAGGGAACTACGCGCAAAGTAGAGCTTAAATACCGCCCAATGTATCTTGTTCAGACCTTCTTTCCTTTTCTCAACCATCTTTCTTGTCTTCCTACCTCATCTCACTCAGGTGATTATTGCGTCCTTGTACCTCCTCCGCTCCATTACCCCCTCCTTTGTCCGGTGTCCCCACAATCTAACCTTGGGTGGTTATCTCAAAGGTTGTTCTCATCTTCTTTATTCTTGTTCTCCTTTTTCCTGTCTTCTGACTCCTTATTCCAGAAACTCACTCTGAAACATCCTGTGTTGCCTGATCTTATGATTATCTTGCTTTCTTGGAAATTCACCAACCATCTTTCTTGTCTTCCTACCTCATCTCACTCAGGTGATTATTGCGTCCTCGTACCTCCTCCGCTCCATTACCCCCTCCTTTGTCTGGTGTCCCCACGATCTAACCTTGGGTGGTTATCTCAAAGATTGTAACAGGTTATGAGCCCAGCGTACCAATACTGCGTTTGATTCCCAACGTCAACCTAAACAACAAATCATCCTGGAGCCTCCCTTTCATGTTCTGTCTTCATCTCCCTCAGCTTCACCCACTGCCACGTCCACCTACGACGAACCCGAGGAAAATTCCTCCTACCACTCATTGGCCCCATCCAACACAACAGAAATCATACTCCAAAGTCTTAAAGCTCCCCCAAGCGCGTCAATACTGGCCATGGCAGAAGACATGCTCCAAACCAACATCCCTAAACTCACAGGACCAAACTTTCCAAGCTGGAGAAACGCCATCATCACGCAACTAGGTTTCAAAGACCTTGATGACCTAATTAAAGAGGAAGCTCCAACAAACCCAAACCCACAGGAGCGACTAAGGCTCAAGCAAGCCACCACCTTCATCCAAATGCACCTTGACCACCAGAACTACACCATGTTTGTCGATGATCCATATGAGTACTTACCTAAAAACTTATGGGACTCTATCTGCTCACACTACGCGACCAAGTCAATGGAAAACATCTCAAACAAAATTGGGAAAATGCACAACATCAACTTTTCTTCCGGGAACCTTACCTCAGCAATAAACAAATTTAGAGAACTGTTTTGACTACTACAAGAAGTATCTGCTGGAAAATTCGACAGCCACACCTTGGAGGCAATGTGGTTGTATCACATTCTTGAACGACTCCCTGAAAGCTTCCACGTATTCAAATTGTCACAATACTCTTGATTCAAAGACACCAACAAGATCAAACTGCGCAGTCTTCTCACGGACCTGGAAACTGAACTTAGAAGGCAGGACAAAACAACTACCTCACCTACCGCGCTACTAGTTAAGGCACCCACAAACATTGGAGTGGGACAGAACTGCGATGAGAACCGGAAACCCAAAAAGCAAGCTTTCTGCTCTGATGGAAGGCACAATCCCCTCACGGCTCACTCGGAAGCTGAATGCCACCAGCTACATCCCGAACGAGCAATCGCCTGCTACCAAGGCCTTATAGAAAGACGAGGCCAAGGAAAAGCAGAAGTTCATCGGGGTCACTGTCTGTCCACCACCTTAGTGCCGAATGCTGTGATATTGGACAGTGGAGCCTCAGGACACTATCTCAAAGACAGGGAGTTTTTCTCAACATACTCACCGTACACCAATCAACTCTACGCTGCCAATGGAACTGGAATCCCAGTTGTGGGATGGGGGCAAGCCACACTCAAACTACAAAACGGTGACCTCAAAATCAAAAGAGCGTTCCATGCCCCTTCTCTCTCTTATTCTCTTATTCCCTTATTGCTGTACGTACAACAAGGTTACTCTCTTTTACCGAAACCGCAGGGATTCAAATGCTGCAAGGAAGGACACAAACTTTTCAGCGGAAGCATTGTAGAAAACCTGCTGGTGATCCACCAGAGAACCAAACGAGCTCTCACCACCCTTCCAAACTCCGTTCAATTGCACAAGGCACTAGGTCACCCGAGTCAGCCATACCTTGAAGCTGCTCATCCAACTCTGACCCTAGAAATGGTGGAATGCACTTCATGCGACTTAGCCAAAATGCACCACCAACCATTTCCCGGGACCTTTCCAAGAGCCACTACCAAACTCAAAGTCATTCACATGGACCTATGTGGCCCAATCACTCCTACCTCTCGTGGTGGAAACAAATATTTCTTAAAAATTGTTGACAGCTACTCAAAGTACCGGTTTCTATATACCATGGAGCGAAAGTCTCAAACTTTTGAACTAGTTCAACAATTCCTCAAGTTGGCCAAAACCCAATCCGGAGAATGCGTTAAATTTGTGGTATCCAATAATGGAGGGGAATTTATTAGCAAAACACTCGAGGAACTATTTGAAAACAAAGGAATCGCGCACCTCAGATCAGCACCATATACGCCTCAACAAAACCCCTTTGCCAAACGAGGAAATTGGATTACAATAGAAAAAGCAAGGGCTATGTTAATCAACTGTGGACTTCCTTTGATCTGGTGGGGGGAAGCAGTAAGTACTGCGGTCTATCTTGAGAACCGTTCCCCTGACAGCACCATTGGAATGAAAACCCCGCATGAAGTTTGGTTTGGGAAAGCTGCTGATTTATCCCGTTTGAAACCGTTTGGATGCAGAGTTATCCTCTTCAACGAGAAACATTCCCGCTGGTCAAAATTCTCCCCGTCCGGGATTGAATGCATCTTTATTGGCTATGAAGAAGGACATTGCTCCTATTGGGTGTGGGATCCCATCCTGAACAAAATTCACATCTCACATCATGTCCGATTCAAACCCAATGTCTTTCCATATCTGAATATCCAATCCTTAATTTTGTCTTCCCCTTCTGAATCTAATGCTTTCCCTTGCCCCTCTAGTCCAAGTTCTCCTTCCTTCAATTTCTTCTCCGCTGCCTCTCATTCTCCATCTTCTCCCAACTCTACTGATCCATCTACCACTTCACCCATTGACCTACTCTCACCTCCTCTCGCTCAGTCTTCTTCTCCTTTCCTCCAAACTCCTACCCCTGCTCCTCACCTACCGATCCCCTCTTTGCCTCCTCACCCTCCAACTGAATCCACCAACATCAAGTCAGATCCAGCCTCACCTTCCCACCATCTTGACTCAGCATCCTCCTTGGACACAACCACCGGCAACTTGGGGCTCCCCGGTCCCTCTGCCAAAGGTTACGTCTACGTACCTCACTACGAGCAAGCTCCAAACGATATTGACTTAAACATAGACCTGCAAAACATTCTCAACTATCCGCGCAGAAGGCGCGCGAACCTCATCGTCAAGGAACCTCTTTCCCTTTCTGATCCCACCTCCTACAAAGATGTCCGTCGCCAACCGGATGCCGCTGACTGGATTGCCGCCAAAGACGTGGAGTTGAACAACATTGTCCGCCACGGCGTCTGGGAAGTGGCTGAGATGGAAGCTGGCAAAAGAGCGCTTGACACAATCTACGTCTACTGAAGCAAAAAGGACGCCAACGGGACGGTGGTAAAGAAGAAGGCTTGGCTCTGTGTGTTGGGAAATTGTCAAGTTGAAGGGATTAACTACAACAAGACTTTTGCCCCTACCGGCCGAGATACCTCACTTTGACTACTACTCACCTTGGCAGCGACCGAGGACTTTGAGTTGGATCAAATGGATGTTCAATGCGCATTCCTCAATGGTTTGACCGACATGCAAATCTTCATCAAACCCCCCAAGGGCGTCAAGCTCAACTTGAGACCAACCGAGGGGCTCCTACTAAAGAAGTCTCTATATGGCCTGAAACAAAGCCCCAGGTGTTGGTACAAGGCTCTCTCAACGTTCTTCTCCGACATCAACTTCAAGCCCACTCAATCCGATCCCTGCTTGTTCATCTTGACTGACCCATTAAACCCGGTCCTCATCTTTGTCCATGTTGATGACCTAATCATCACCGGGAGGAATATTGGGCCCACCAAAGATGCCCTTCGATCAAGGTTTGAAATGCACGACCTTGGTCCGTGTCAATGGGTCCTAGGAATGCAAATCGCAAGAGACCGGGAATCGCAGACCATCACCCTGAAGCAGGACCAGTACATCCGAGACATGCTTGAAGAACATGGTATGTCCGACTGCAAGCCCGTTTCCTCTCCCCTGCCATCCAACTACCTCACCAATCCCAATCCCTCCATCCCCCCTTCCAAAGGCTTCAACTACCGCCATGCGGTAGGCCTGCTGGGTTACCTGGTCCAAAAAAACTAGACCCGATCTGGCCCATGCGCACAGCCACCTCTCTCAATTCCTCAATAATCCAGCGCTACATCATCAGCGGAGCTTCTCACACCTACTGCGCTACCTCCACTTCTCATCCAACCTTGGGTTAACCCTGGGCGGAGACACCTCCGGGCCATGGACCCTCAACAGCTATGCCGATGCCGACTATGCCTCCTTGTTGGATCGGAAGAGTTTTTCTGGTTCGGCCGTTACCCTCAAAGGTTTGCTGGGGTGGAGATGCGTCAAGCAACCAATAGTCACGCTGTCAACCACCAAAGCGGAGCATTGAGCCTGCACCAAAACGGCTCAAGACCTTCTGTGGTGCAAACAACTCATCTCTCAGGTCTTTGATGCTTTCTCCCTGCCCCTCCCGCCCTGCAGTCTCCTGTGCGACAATCAAGGAACCATTGATCTCATCCTCAACCCACTCTACCAGCACTGGACTCGCCACATCGATGTACGCCTTCATTTCTTACGACAACACATCCACCGTGACGACTTCCGGCTATCATACGTAGCAACCGACCTAAACCTTGCCGACCCGCTCACTAAACTGGTCACCTCCAAGAAGCTTTGGGAATGCATTGACCATTTCCACCTTACCACCTAGATCATCCCCGACCAAGCACGGGGGCGTGTGATGATACAGACCCAAAGGGGCCGCGGAGACCAGACAAGGAATATGAGAATGCATATGCATGAGGGAACTACGCGCAAAGTAGAGCTTAAATACCGCCCGATGTATCTCGTTCAGACCTTCTTTCCTTTTCTCAACCATCTTTCTTGTCTTCCTACCTCATCTCACTCAGGTGATTATTGCCTCCTCGTACCTCCTCCGCTCCATTACCCCCTCCTTCGTCCGGTGTCCCCACGATCTAACCTCAGGTGGTTATCTCAAAGGTTGTTCTCATCTTCTTTATTCTTGTTCTCCTTTTTCCTGTCTCGTGACTCCTTATTCCAGAAACTCACTCTGAAACATCCTGTGTTGCCTGATCTTATGATTATCTTGCTTGCTCGGAAATTCACCAACCATCTTTCTTGTCTTCCTACCTCATCTCACTCAGGTGATTATCGCGTCCTTGTACCTCCTCTGCTCCATTACCCCCTCCTTTGTCCGGTGTCCCCACAATCTAACCTCGGGTGGTTATCTCAAAGATTGTAACAAACCTCACCTCAAAAACATACCGCCGTAAAAATGCTTTTGCATTAAGCCTACTCAGGAGGTTGGTTGATAAGGATCTCCAATTGTGCATCAAAGCAAGCAAGTCAAATTTCTCAAGAGCCTATAAAGCCTTGGCACTCAAATGCGGTGAGAAGTTGTTAATTGTTGTGGGTGATGCCCTCATTTGATTAGTCAACATAACTTACAAACCGGGTAGAAGTCTTTGCAAGCATAAATCAGCGTTCAAGGATGCCTATGTCAATCTTACAGAGATGATAGAAGGTCAACCCCTGGAGGACAGGATAATGAACGTGTTGTTGGGACTGGCGGCTATCTTATTCATCAAGAGTCTACGTCTTAACAAAATCATGTCAAGCCTGATCTTAACGCTATATGACTTACAACCTTTCAGTCTGGAGACAGTATCCAACCGAGTTCTTCTGGAAGACTCAAGAAGGGTATCTAATTCAACCAAGTTGTCATATGTTGCCTCCAAACCTTGCCCAGCTCCTCAACATCTTCCTAATAAGAAATCTTCTCAAGACAACGGCAACTGACCTTTTAAGCCAAGATCTGCCATTCCAACCAGGAAAATTCCTCAATCTCAAGACCAAAAGCAGATTGCTGCACAAATCAAACGTTTGTACCAAGAACTGAAGCAATTAAAAACTGCTCACTCAATCAACACGGTGGACAATGATGGCCAGGAGAGTGATCCAGAAGAGCAGGAAGAATGTGCCAATTTAGTCTCCGACGTGGATGAATATCCAGCGAATTGTGGCTTTCTTATTCAGGAAAACAACCTATACAGCGTCAACAATTGCAACAAACCAATGTGAGAATTGGTCTACAACTTGGGGGCCTCCAGATCAACGGTATGAAACCTCCCCCTTCTGCAAGACCCCCAACCCATACATAAACACCTCAACACTTACGGCGGTAGCATAAAAATCACTCACGTGGGCAAGCTCAAAATAGGAGGCACTGTCATCTACCCGGTATTCTACGCACCTGAGGGCCCTAGAAACTTGATATCAGCCTCCCAGCTCAAAAACCACGGACTGAAGGTGGTTCACAAACATTGCATGGTCCTGGTCAAGCTTGTGAATAGCATAGTCTATTGGTTCCCTTGGATAGGAAAACTCTATATATCCTATCACAACCCGGCAAACAAAATCAATATGGACGGGGTCACAGACACCAATAAAGACTGGCATGTTATCCTTGGCCATCCATCCAATGTTTATCTGAAAAAATTCCTATCTCTCCACAACATCCAACCCAAACAGTTCCCCTCCTCCCTATCCTTCAAGATATGTATTGAATGCAAAATGAAGCAAAGGCCTCACTCTAACCCACTCCCAACATTGACCAAACCCTTTCATAGACTTCATCTCAACATGCTCCAGATAACTCCTCCGTGCAAGCAGTCTGCCTCTTACATACTGGCAATAATAGACAACTTTTCAAGGTTCAATTGGATATACGTGGTGAAACACAAGTCCGACGTTCCCAAAAAGATAATTGTTTATTTCCACAAGATTAAGAACCAACTTGACATCACTCCAGCCTTTCTCCACTGTGATTGCAGAGGTGAGTTTTTGTTGTCCAAACTATGTGACTTCCTTGGCTTGCAAGGCATTGTACTGGAACAGGGTCCTGCGCACTCTCCACAAACAAATGGGCTGGCGGAACATTTCAATCAAACAATTCTAACCAAGATGCGTTGCATACTGGTGCAATTGGCAGTACCCATCAGTTATTGGGATGAGGCGGCAAGATACTTGTCAATGTTGATCAATATCCTGCCGTCCTCAGCTCTCTGGTGGAAGTCTCCAGTTAGCACCCTGCTCAATGTCAATTTGAAAATAGAACCTGTACGGGACCTGCTGAGTTTGATATTGTTTGGTCTGAAGGTACATGTGCACTCTCCTCACCGGTCCAAGCTGGAAATGTGGTTGAAGCCTCTTCTGTTTCTGGGTTATGAACCATACTCAGACGCCGGCAGATTTATCAATCCATCCAAGCGCCAGGTTACGGTAAGCAGGGATTTTACGCCAACAAGAGTGTTCTTTCACTACAACTCTTCACTGTTTCTGAAAAAGCCCCCCTCCACGCTTCCTCAGAGCCTACCTGCTCCCAGTACCAACTTGGCTCAGTCCTTGTCTGCAGTGGTATCAATTCCCATGGTCTAGGGTGATCACGACAGACACCTTTTATCCAATCACTTCCCAAACCCTAATGACTCCGGTTGGCCTGACTCGAAAAACCCAACACTGTGTCCAATCCCCTTGTCAACCAATGATCAGTTGCCTGCGCATGCATGTGAGACCGTCCCCCAAAAAATTGGGGCCAGCGTCCCTCCACCGGGTTGTGCAAAGAAGGGCTACGCTTATGTACCCTACTACAAGAAGGAGCCAAGGGATATCTCTTCCAACATCAACCCCAACGCGGTCTTACCTGACTTGAGCTCTTGCTGTGGACATTGGTACCCCAATACCGACAAGGAAGAGGCCATGATTAACAAGGTGGTGTCAGTGGAGCAGGCTAAGTCGGACAAGCACAAGAGGCCTCTTTGGATCAAATCAATGACGGAGAACAACTCCCATCTGTTAAGAGAAACTGGGACCCTTGTACCTTGACCAGCCAATGACAAAGTTATTGGGGGGATGTGGCGTCTGGTGCGCAAGAAGAACAAGTTTGGGGAAGTCACCCAACGCAATTTGTGCTGGGTTTGCTTTGGGAATCAACAAGATTATCCCAGGAATTACCTGGACACATACTTGTCAGTGGGGCGGAGTGAGTTGCTAAAGGTACTATTGGCTGATGCAGTTCAAAACAATCACCGCATCTTTCAGTTCAATGTCAAGACGGAGTTTCTGTATGGAGATATTGATGCAGTGGTCCATGTGTTGCAGGTGGCGGGATTCAAGGTGCCCGGGAAGGAAGACTGGGTGTGAAGCTTGAACAAATCTCTCTACGGGAAAAAACAAGCTCCTTGGTGCTGACGGGCGCATCTTGTGTCAACCCTAGAAAAACTTGGGCTAGAACCGTTGTCTGGTGACAAGTCAATCTTTATCAACGCCTAAAAGTTGCTGGGTCTGCACATTCATGTGGACAACGGACTCATTGTGGGACGCGATTGCGGAGAAATCAAACAATTCCTGAACTTGCTGGGGGGACCTTACAAGATCAAAGTTCAAGAACGTCCGACTCAACACCTGGGATACACGCTTCAGTGGAAGTGGGATGGGTCTGTAAACCTTCACCAACATGATTTTACAAAGAAAGCACTCAGGAAGTTTGGTTTTGACAACATCAATGTGGTCAAAGCCCCTGCGCCTATGAATATCCACAATGTCATAAGCCAAGAATCACCAGACTTTGACATCAAAACCATGCAGAAGGCACTGGGTCATCTGATCCACCTGGGGACTCATACTTGACTTGACATAAAATTCACCGTCAACCTGCTATTGCAATTTGCTAATAAACCATCTCAAGCACACTGGAAAATGGTAAAAAACTTATTCCAATATCTTAAGGGAACAAAGTCTGTTGGCTTACTGTTTACCAAGTCAATGTACAAATACAATCAGCTGTGCAGATGGGCCAACACCAATTATGGTAGGACCACAATCACTCAGAAATCCACTACGGGTTACATAGTCACCTTGTATGGCAACCCAATAAGCTGGAAAACCAAGAAACAAACAGTGGTTGCCCAGTCAACCACAGAGGCAGAGTTCATAGCCATGAATCTCTGTGCAAAGCAAGTAAGGTGGCTGTCTACCCTCATCCTGAGCATTGGAATCCCAATCAACAAGCCAAAAATCAAGAACAACAATCAAGGGGCAAACTTTATCAGCAAAGAAGCGCCGTTGAATCATAATTCCAGGCACATTGAAATACGGTTCCAATACATACAAGACCTAGTGCAAAAGTTGTTGATCTCAATTGAACACACTCCGTCGGACAAAATGCTTGCAGACATTCTGACCAAACTTTGGGATTTGTGAAGGTAGTGCAGGCTAGGCTACAGCTTCACCTGACCCCATTGGAATCTAGTAGGAGTGTCAAGTAGAGATTCCTCAAAGTTGATTTTGAAACCCACTGTGGAAGCTCAGACCACTGGGTAACCTCAAGCATGTGCAAACATCTCCCAACCCAGTGCAACAACACCAGTTGCGGCAGGAGGAAACCATTGTCCCTGGATCATTGGACAGGCCTCTCTGGTCTTGGCTCTCTCTCTCCCTTGTTGTTCCTTCCTATTCTCAAGCTCTATACGTCTAGCCATCCCCACCAAACCTCAAGACCTGGCCTCAACCCCTCATAGTTGGTTGCAAACACCAGGAGGAGCTAGGACTAATTTCAGAGGAGTTAGGATTGGAAATCAGATCTCTTCTATATTTTCTTTTCTCCCTAAGTCTCTCCTTCTCATTGTTATATCCATGTCTATTTTCTATCTGTTCTCAAGAACCAGCTGGATTAATTATCTGCCATCCCTTAAAGACTTATTGGTTATTTTTGCAAATAATCCTGACTGTGATCCTCAACTGAGCCTACTAGCCAACCATCTACTGCAGGTAAATTATTCAAGCCAAAGTTATAACTATCATCACCCATTTCTAACAGTTATACTTACTCTGATATTTTATTTAGTATATAATACTACAAGGGTTATACTAAGTGCTGAAATAAAGAGTCTTGTGAAATTCTCTCACCAAATGAAAGCATAAGGGTTCTATTATGTGAGCATGGATTATGGCAGAGGCAGATACAGACTAACACATGCAGGAAGACTGTGAAACAAGAGTCAATTCCAACTATGGGATATGCAACAGGTCAGTCATCAGGAATCTGCAAAATTTTCTATGAAAAAAAGCAGAAGCCAAGGATTTCATGCTTTATTTGAAGGGAGATCAGTTGAAGAATAATTAAGGGAAACTGACTATTATGATGTTCCAGATCAAGATGGCAAAAAATTGGCTGGTTCAGAATACACATTCAATTCCAGATCCAAAACTATTGCAGTAGAGGGTGTGTAATAGCTGTTTTTGTGGAAGTGTTGATCTTCTGATAATTTATAGCATTTAGTTTCTTTTTATGTAAAAATGGTGTTTTAGACATTATAGGGATAGTGTCATACTTTAAACTCAGTCTTTCAACTCATAATGGATTTCCCTCTCCAAAATAATCCACTAATTGCGCACTCACCATCTATCTCAGGATCCTCTAATTCAATATTCATATGACTCTCCAGGCTTGCACATCCTCTAAAAACCTAATTAATCTGTCTATCCCATATGATATTATTGGTTTATCCTTTGGTAAACCCTTTTTTCTTATTTTTAATTATTTTCACTTTTATTTTTTATTTCTTTAATTTCCAATATCTTTCCACCCTTTTAAAAAACCAGCAACCAAGCCTCACTTAAACTTTTATTCATACTTACACCTACTTTTAATCAAATCTCATTGTCTATCTAACCCTTCCACTTTCCTTTTCCTCTATCATTTTATTCTTGATTTCTAATGCTTCAATCTTTTTCTATAAAATCTGCAAATCAAAAGAATCATGAAATAAAGTATCTCCTTCACCTTTTATTGATGGACTTACATTCACATCTATCTTTATCTTCTTCATTGAAATTTGTTGTGTAAGATTCCTCTTCAAAGTCTCCTGCATCCAAATCAACCAATTTAATATTCAAACTTTGCTCAGAATCCCTTTCTCCATATATTTCAACACTTCAACATCAAGCTTTAATGATTTGGTGACCTTCTTTCATTATTTGATGATTAATGCCCTTCTTTGTGTTGTTCTAATGTCTCTCTCCTTACGCTCTTGACCTGTCTCAGGAGTGGGGACCCTCCAATTCTGTTTCACCCGTCTGCCAGCTCCCTTGTTCACCCAAGTCCTCATTTCAATACATCATCTCTTCCGCACCAGAATCTCATGTCCCTTTCTAATAAACATCTCCTCAAACATCTCCTCCTCCCTTTCTTGTTTCCCTGACTCCTATCAACCTCCTCCATCCGCAAGTCTTGTCTCAATCTGCCCTTTGTTCTCAAGTCTCAAATTGATCCGCTCAATCTCACCTCAATTCCAATCCCTCCAACTGTTACACACATCTTCAAAATCACTCCTAAAGTTCCAATTCTGGTGTCTAGCTGTGAAATTCCGTTTAAAATTGTGTTTTTAATCATCTCTGACTTTGATTCTGTCCAGCCTTTCCTCTCCTGTCCTTGTTCTCTTCTGTCCAGTTTCTTTGTCTCAGTCTTGTTTCTTATTGTCAACCTTCTATTGGTCCTCAACCATCAACCCTGTGAGACTCCCGTGCTTCAACACGCTTGATTTCCTTCATTTCATTTCCTTTTGTTTACTCCTTTGTTCCTGTAACCAGAATATAGCTGGTCCTGCTTTGAAATAAAACTCTCAAGTTTTCACTTTGACATATTTTGCATATATGAAGGCTTGATGATTAAATCTGGGTGCTTAAATCCATTGAAAAACTTCTTTTTTCCCTTATTTAGGCCTATTTGAAGATACTTTGGCAAACAGTTCCTTGACTCCTTAAGAATCTTCTGAGATTTTCAGAGTATTATCCCCCTTAATGAAATCCCAAGAAACTCATTGATATTTTTGATAACTTTGCAGTTCAATAAAATGATAACTTACCAATCTGATATAACTGTCTCCTTTTCAAACAGTCCTTCCTCAGATTTTCCTACATAAACTTGAAATCCAAAGATAATCAGAAATAAGCCTAATAAACAATTCCCCATTAATGCCTAGGCTCTTCATCAAATTTATAAAAAAATTCTACTGCCTTATTATCATTTCCTGATACATTGTTTTCCAACAAATGGTTAACTAATTTCATAAATTCATAAATTTCTCCCCATTTCTTTCGTCTGATACTTAGAAATATTGCATGGACTTCCATACTGGAAACAACTTTCACACTTGAAAAATATTCATTGAGAATGGTGTTACAGATTCTTCCTGTATTGATGCACCCTTATAGTGTGAGAAAATTGATATTAAAAACTTTTCAACCAGAGCCTCTTCCATTATCAAGTTATAACTTTGAGTTAATTTTTTTCTGTACAATTTTCTTACCAAATTCTTTTGAAATTGCATTTTCCCAAATATTTAATTTATTTAGATTCAAAAACTTAAGATCTCTTCATTAATAAATAGAATTTATACTGTCTGAGTTTATGAATCTTCCCTGCAAGAAAATTCAAAAACATTTCTCCCTAATCTGCAATAAAAATTGAAAATATTAATTATTTTGGGAATAACAAATAAATCTTAAGACTAGCACTATCTTTGCAATAACTAAGCTTTTTACCTGATCTGAAAGCACAAGTATAACTTTTGAAATATACATCTTCCAATAAAAATGACCTTTCCTTCCTAATCCACACTACTACCAAGACTTCCTTTTCCTTCTCTTATTATCTGATATCCCACTCTCCTCATGAATTTTGATGAATGAGTTTGTGCCCTCCTAAAGAAATTATACTTCCCTTTATATATTGAATAAAGCAGCTTTAATTTTATAACATGAGAAAAAAAAATATTCAAGCTCAAAAACTCCTCCATCCATATAAAATTCCCCAAATGGTCAATAACAAAAACAAGATGAAAAGAGAGATAAACCACCTTTTTTCCTTCAGCTGACTCCACCCAGAATTTCAATAATCCTCAATGACTCCTTTCCACCCTTTCCACACATCCTTTGACACAGCTCATGTCAATTATTTTCCCACACCGCTGGAATACTTCCTATTTTACTTCCCACTGTACTTCAGCACCACTTCCCTGAGAAATTCAACCTGCAGCTTCCTCAGGTTGATGTCACACTCCAACTTTAAGGGACATTTTCTTCTTCACTTTGAAATATAAGTTTCCTCAGTACCATCTACCTCAGTCCATAAGTGTGACACAAATAAATCACAACATCAATTGTGCCATCCGCTTACCCCCTTTGGCTTGTGTAACAACCTTCCAATATTGGTGACTTATTATATACTTGAAAATCTTTGCTGTTAACTTTAATACCAATCTACCATCCATTCAAGATTTGCTCTTCCACCCTGGGTATCATCAGCCCTTGGAATTCCATTCCTGGTCACGCACCCACACTAGCTCACACTCATGCCTAGATAGCCACATCAACTGTTTAATTTGCAAATGGACTAGTCCCTTACCCTGCATAAACTACATCTTCATATTTTCATTTTCCTCACATTTCATTCCTTCTGTTCTCATACATTACACCCTTGTACGCTCATATTCTATTGCATTGCACCTGTCAGCTTGCTAATATTGCAGAGCAAGCTGCAAAAGTAACAAAAATAACATAAAAATAATAATAATTCAATTAACCTAAGAAGGAGTGGGAAAACCATAAATATTATTACAGAAATGGGTATTTCACCCTAAATTAGGTAGGGTCACTCACTGACCCTACCCTTGAAATCCAACTCCTTATATTTTTAAATAATTAAGGAAAGAAAAACCAAAATACTACGGCTCCATTATTGAGCTTTTTGGCCAATTAAATATTTCACACGCATTGTCACGTATAGGTTTCACACCTAAAATTCAGTCAGAATTGAGGTGTTGTGTATATTTTAGGAGTTACAGATGGAAATGTGTTTTGTCACAATTCCCGCACGCAACCGCGGCAGCCAATGCACGCGGGCGCGGCTGAGATATAGCCCTGTTACTCCGTCGAGGTTGTGTACGCAGCCCAGGGCCTCTGACAAGTACGCAGCCGCGGGACTACGGGTTTACAGAGTGACAGGAGGCCTGAGAGGCTCAGGTACCGCGTAAACATGCTACAACCTACACGGGAACATTCTACATATGTAATAAATGTTCCTGTGGATAGTAGACAGTCTAAAAATACATAATATTATATAAAAATACATAAATAATCCTTATACGTATTTTTTATTTAATATAATTCAAAGTACCAAGAATGTCAAAAATAAGACAATGACAAATTCTAAAAATATATTAAAATACTTTGATATACTTTTATGAAAATATTTAGACATCAATATATTTGTGACATACTCAAAAAAACAATGATGTAAAAATATTACATGAATTCACATGACTTATATTTTTAAGTATTATCTTAGTAAATCAACTGGAACTCGAAAATAAGGAGTAAAGTCAATATTATGACTTTTACTCCAGTTGTATAATACATAATAGGGCGTATCAAAGTTAGCAAACCCGCCATTAGAAACCCGCCATTTTTTAAAAAAACAGAAGAACAACAACCATCCCACTCTTGAGTTGAGACAAGGTTGATCATCATCATCACCACGGTAGAGAGGTCTATCGATATCTTGCCTGTCAGGTATCTACGTCCGAGCGAGTCAAAAAAAAGGAAGGAACAAGGAGGTGTTGTCAAGGATGATAGACCCAGTCCGGGTTGCCATCCAGCCTGTCGTGGAAGCTCGAGCAGAGCGTGACAATGGACGAACCAGGTTGAGAAGAACCCCTTGCTGATCCATTCGTCCGTGCCGACAAATGTCCATTGATCCTCAGGCTTGGGTGCCGGTTGGGCGAGGCGCACTGGCAAAGCACAGGTCTGAGCTTAAACCCCCCCCCTCCCCAAAACAAGCTTGGGGAGCTGGATTGTTGGGGGTTGGAGCTCACTCAAGATGGGGCTTGGCAAGTGGCAAACGAATGGGACCGGGGTTGATGAGAAAGACAGAAAGATAGATTTAGTATTATTATTATTTTTTTATTTTATTTTTTATTTTTATAAGGGGGGGGTTGCAATGGCTTGTGCCGGTCGTCATTGTGAACCAGCCTCATACAGAACATCAGCACCAAAAAATTATACTGTCAGCCAAATGGAATTTAATGAAAAATTACTGAAAATCTTAGTTATTAATATTTATTAAGATTAAAAAGTAAGATTTTTGAAACATTTAAAGTCCCTCAAAACTTTCATTGGGACTAGGATGACAAGCCAAATGAATGACCATCAATTAAACTCACCACATACCCACCATTATAAAGGTGGATGCAAGATTTCTCCAAAAATCATGGAAGCCCCCCATAATCACAGCCCAAGAAATAAAATAAGCAAAAATGATAGTCATCTGTGGTAGGAATAGATTTCAGCTTGACTCACCCCCAAAGACAACTAACTTTTACTCAACCAAAGGGAGTGGTTTCACAATGGATCTATTATGGGAAAAAGTTTCAGTGCACAGAAAGATAGGTACTTTCACACTCAGAAATAGTAACTACTAGTTCAATCACCAATCCTTTACCAGGGATATCTTTTTTGAAATTAAACCAAAAAAACAATTCTACTCTATTTATATCTGGAAAAAAGCAAAAGGTGACATCCCTCAAAAATTTTTCAACACCCACCTGGAGGAAAATTTATCAAACCAGCCTTTGAAAATTCCACCAAACTCTGAAACAAAAATTTGAGAGAATTCTAGTAAACTGCTGCTGGTTTCATTAGTTAAATAACCTTTTTTTTTCAAAAAGGCGGTTAGCCATGGTTTCATTGCCCAATGCGTCAGCCCCAGATTCCAAGTACTTCCTAGACATTTACATATCATTTGAGATTTATGGGCTGTCAAAGTTATTGGGAGTCCAATTTTGAGTTTAGCAAGTTTGTTCATGTTTTTTCCTTCAAACAATTTGAAATGGTAGTAATTTGAAGATCAAATGTGTTCATTAAAAAGAATGCTCTCAAACATTGTTGTAGTAAAAAATAATTTGTTTTTCTTTCATCCATGCAAATATATTTACAAGCCCAGCATTTGAGTAATCTGCTGTATTTCTTCTACCAATCTACCACTGCCAATGCAAGCCAAAGCTACTGATACCTTATCCTTTTTTTTTCCCGTTGTTCCCTCTCCTTTTCCAGTTGCACTTGCTGCCAATCCTTCTCCTTTTCCTCTTTTTGAAACTCTAGCTCAGCTTTTTTCAACCTCCACTCAGCATCCAATTTTTGTTGATTAGCCAAAGTCTTGGCTTGCTGCTTTTGACCATCCATGGCCAGTTGGGGATCCCACTTTTGCTTTTGAAACTGAAGTTTATCTGATTCAATTTGTGATTTCACTGTTTTTTGGAGGGGAATGGCAATGAGCATGATTTTGAAAGCAAGGATATTGAATCAATCAACTTACATGAATCTTGCTTCTCCATGATTTCTTCAAAGCCCGAAAAACTGGAAGTGTTTCTCCTCTTTTGATGACTTTTGGGGTTGAAATTGATGGAATTGGAGGCCTTTTGCTTACCATTGGCAGAGGAGGTTTGAGTCTGAAGGTCCTCACTAGTATTTGAAGGCGATGTGGGAGGCCCCATTGGCTTGAGTTTTTGGCCAATCAAAAATGGATGAGCCTGTTTTTTTAAAATGTAAATCAGTCAGGAGCAACCAGAAAGAATCAAAAACAATTTATTTCCTTACTTGAGCAGATGTTGATGGCAACGGTGATCCAGGAATAAAATCCTCCTCATTGGGCAAGTTCTCCAGTTGTTCTGCCCCAGGAAGAGAGCAATCAAAAGAAGGAAGTGAGTGGTACAAGGTTGGGATTGACTGATCAATCAATACCAAAGTAGAAGTGATTGGAGCCAATTGTGTTTGAATATCCTCCTCGTCATCAGATGGGGGCCACTCCAAGGCCAAGGTTTCATCAAGGTCCCCGTTGGTAGGCTGAGCATCCCCAGCCAAGTCCTTGGCATCAACAGAATCGGATTGTTGGGCATCGAAAGCAGCTAGGGGGGTGATGTTGGCCTTCTTTCCGAAGATTTCATCCATTTGAATATAAAAAGGACAAATGGAGTCCAACTTATCAACCACCGAGTTGATTCCTTTGGCTTTGTCCAAGTCTTTGATACCAAAGCCAGTGGAGATAGACATGGAGTGGGCCTTTTTGTACTTGGCTTGATAGTTTTTGAACCGCTCCCTCATCTGTTTGGATGACAGATCCAGCCTACCTTTTGTTTTGTTCTTGAGTTCATTGGCCATCAGGAGATAACCATTGACCTTAGAGGATTGAGGTTGGCCAACACGTGTTTGGTTGTTGGATCAAAAGCAGGCATTGTAGTTGGAGGGAATTTTCAGCCAGTTTACCAGGATGATGTGATCAGCTCTCTTGAGCTGCCTTGAGCCCTTGGAAGCTGATGGGGGAGGATTGTTTGTTGTGGAGTTCCTTGGCGATGTTCTCTTGGGTGTGTTGGACTTGTGGGGGGAGGTTTGCTGAGGGGCCATTTGAAAGAGTTTGGGCTACGCAAGTGATGAGAGCAATAAAGTGATGAGAGTGGTGAAGTTTTGAGAGCGATAAAGTGGATGAGAGTGATCAAGTGATGAGAGCGGTTAAGTGATGAGAGTGAGGAAGTTTTGAGAGCGATGAAGTGGATGAGAGTGATAAAGTGATGAGAGTGGTCAATCAATTTTATGATGAGGGTGGGGGTAAAAAATTTTCCAATGAGGTCGGAGGTAGAAGGAGGTGGGAAGACAGGGGTGTATGAAGCGTACAGGTGGTGGAAGAATTTAAATACTTTATTTGAAAAAACCCACTTATTTCAGGTTAAATTTGACACTTCTGATCTGAAATAAGTGGGTTTTTTTGATTTTTAATGGCGGGTTTGAAATGGCGGATTTGGGTTGAAACCTGCCATTAAAAAATGGCGGATTTGGGTTGAAACCTGCCATTAAAAAATGGCGGGTTTGGTTAACTTTGATACCCCCTAATGAGAACTTACTTGAAATCAAGATGTCCGTAGAAATGTCTATTTATACAATCATTAAATTACTGGGAACATTTAATAAGTATAATTAATTAAATAATACATAAATAGGACGGATTAGTGTTATTCACACGTCCTAATGTCTATTATAAAGCGGAATAATTCCCATAACCTGAGGAATTAGATGCTACCCGTGCTATAGCACCAAGAACACATGACAGGCTACCCCTGGTTACCCTGCTAGCCTTATTGTCCGTACCTTTGAGCACCTACAACCCTCAGAATGACAATATTGGGACTCCAAAAGCTATAAATAAAGAGATCTTTTGAGGATATTGATGGGCAGAGACCCAGTTATATTCATATCCAGACACCGTGCCAAGGTAATCAAGTACTTATAAGAGATAAGTAAGTTATTTATGGCAATGTCTGATCAATAATATCCGTCCTCAACCTCTTTTTATCAATTAAAACTGCTGAACAACCTTATAACCCCAGTATACAGGTTTAACCCATCAGTACACGTCTCAAACAGATACCCAAAGGATTTAATAATATACCAGTAAGTTTTACTATCCTTTCTATGTTGTGGTAGCTTTGCTACAAGGCCCTGCCACTCCACTGTGTATTTTATATATATATTATCTTTGGGTAAAATATCCTTTAAACTAAATAACCCAAAGTAACCAGGACTACATGTTTTCATACTGAAATCCCTGAAGAGAGGTGTTAAAGATCCCCAATATAATTGTGGCCCCTCTATAAAAATATTCAATAATCAATTTATTCATATTGATTTAAAAAAAAAACAATAACCAAACCACTTAACCTTTCAATAAGCTTAATCCAAATATTTTATGGATTTTTGCTGCATTTATTTAATAATATATTTATTTTTTATTCTATCACCTCTGGTAGCTAAAGGATAGAAAGGGTCTTGGCATCCAGGAGGCTAACAGCACCTAAGCTACAACCTTGGAAACAATTGTACTGTTATCTCATTTTCCCGTTCCATTCCTGTCATTCATTGCCCCATTCTGCCCTAGCTGTAGTTGGCCATCCATCAGGTTGTATCTAGTCACCTTTGGATTACCTTATAAAGGCTGTGTTGCCTGCCTGAAGATTTCCTCCTCAGTCAGTTAATTTCATACATTCTTGCATCTTGCTAAATCTAGTCTTTACATTGAACTTGGCTTTAGTTCACTTCCATAGGAACACCTCCTCCCTCTCATTCTTTGTTGAGTCATTGAACCACAGTTTGCACTTTGCAGTTAGCCTTGCTACCTTTAACTTAGTCCCTTGCACTCAATCTCTTCATTTGAGATCACAATCATCTAAGATCGTCCTATAGTACACAGGTTGGTTGTGTGACAGTAAATTAACTAACTCAAATCCTCTATTGTAGTTTCCAAAGCTATAACAGATTTTCTTTACAATTTCATGTACTTGCTTGACCAGGAACTCTTTCCTTACCCCTTATAATGATGATATTTATTGGTTACAGAGATCCAGTGCTTTTCAGGTGCAACAACCCTTAGACCCATTCCCTTCTTCCAAATCTCCTTTCATTGAACCTCTTGTAAATCCCCTTGCCCCTCAACAGGAAGCTCAGGTGGATCCTCTTTAGGAAATCAAAGACTCAAAACATTCCTTCAATTAAACTTGACCTGCGGTAGATCAAGGGTTTGCACTAGTGCTCCCAAGACCAAAGCTTTGACCCTTCTCTTGAATTTGATCCAGGCTCTTAACCAGAATGCCTTGAAATCTAGCCCAAGCGTTCCCAGCTTCCATACTCCGGGCATGAAGCAGCCTGACCACTTTACAGGGGAAAACTCCCATAATCTTAGATCCTACCTACAGTCCTGTAAAATCATCTTCTCAAACAACCCAATAACTTCCCTTCCAATAAACATAAAGTTTGGTATGCATCTTCCTTCTTGGGGCGCGGATCCTTGCATTGGTTCAAACCATATCACAGACTATTACCCAAAACTAGTCCCACCTGTATTCTTAAAAATTGGGACAATTTTGAGAAACAAATGTTCACCTTGTTTGATAACCCCAACAAAGTCCAAAATGCAAAATACAAACTTAATTATCTAGTTATGAAGGAGAATAGTAGGGTTTTTGTTTATATCTCTCATTTCCAAACTCTGCATTCTTGCATCCAATGGAATGAGGCTGCGCTCTTATTTAACTTTTGGAAGTGTTTATCAGCATGCCTAATTTAGCAGGTTGCAGTTGGGGGACACAAGAAAACCCCCCTTCAGCATTTAATTGACCAGGTGATCAAGCTTGATAATGGCTATCACAACAAGAATGGCTCTCAACAAAAAAACCATGGATTTTCAACCTTGGCTCCAAAGGCAGATGACTCTTTGAAGAAACATTGAAATAATCCAAAACAATCAAAACCAAATCCAACTTCAAACTCCAACTCAAAAGGGAAAGCCGTTGCTGAAACTCCAAAGTTTCTGGATAAAGAAACCAGGATGCTTTAGAAAAATTAATGGCAGAAGAGGGAGAAAGAAGGTTTATGTATGTACTGTGGGGGAAAACATGATTTCAATAGTTTTGCAAAGCAGCTAGACAGCCAAAAAATTAGCTTGTAGTTTTTTGGAAACTTGCAAGGAAAACTACAAATTATCTAAATTCCAGCAAGTCAATCTTTGCACTTTCAAGTCACTTTGTTCTCCAAGTTCAAGATTTTTCCTGTTCCATTCCAACAATAATCCTTATTGTTTTTTACTTGATTCCAGCTCTAATGTTTCTTTTATAAGTTCATCTTTTGCCACTTCCAAAAATTTTGTGTGTTCCAATATAGATAAGTTTCCCATCTATTTAGCAAGTAGTGCAACCAAACCGTCTCATTTTTTTCCCCAAAGGCAAAATGGACCTTTGAATGTTCCAATTTTACCCAGCTTTGAATGGTATTTATTTGTTTTGGATATCCCTGTAATGGACAACACCATTCTAGGCCATGACTTCCTAGTTTACTGGAATCTGAATGTGAATTGGCAAGAAGGAGTAGTTAAACTTCAAAACTTGCAACACCAGGACCCTAAAATTTCTGTAAAACATGAATTAAACAGCCAACCTGACACTGTCATTGAGTTGGATGACAACTTTCCGCCAGGAGATTTGCAATATCATGACCTCCATTCCCAAGGTCCCTCTGCAGATTTAGGAGTTATTGCTTGTTTTTCCAACTTAACTCTTCCTTGTTTCTTTGAATAGAAACAGGAGCCCACCAAAAGGTGTATTTTGAGCTCCCTAATCCTCTTTCATTGTGTGAGCACTTCAAATCTAGTGCTCAAACATGAAAAGATTGAATATTTAGAAATCATTCAATAGTATTTACCTTTGGTTTATCATGAATTTGCTGATTTCTTTTCAGCTGTAAAGGCATATTAACTACCTCCTTCCTGCTCCTATGATAACAGGATCAAACTTACTGGTCCACCTCTGGAACCAGGACCAGTCTACTCTCTCTCAAAGCAAGAATCAGTCGCGCTTCAAGAATACATTGTGGAAAATTTATCAAAAGTTTTTATTTGAGCAAGCAATTCAAATACCATCTTGCCCAGCCTATTTGTTGCAAAGAAAGACCATTTCATTTGCCTTTTCATTGACTACAGGAAACTGAAACAGGTAACCCGGAAGAAGGCATACCAATTACCACCTATGTTGCACCTCCTCACTCCCTTCCATTGAGCTGCTTATTTATGAACATTAGACCTTTGACACGCCTATAACCTTATTTGCATTGCAAAAGGTCATGAGTATTTGACCGCAATGAGAACCAGGTTTGGCAGTTGTGAGTATACTGTCATGCCTTTTGGCCTCTGCAATGCTCCTTCCACTTTTCAACATTTTGTCAACAACATTTTTTCTGACCTTGTAGAGAAATACCTTGTGGTGCATCTTAATAATATACTGTTCTACTCAAAAACTCTTCAGGATCATTTTGCACATTTGCAAGAGGTGCTGCAGTGACTTCAAAAGAAAAACATGTTTGAAAAAGCCTCTAAGTGCAAATTTCATACTTACTGTCTTCAGTTTTTAGGTGTCATAGTCTTGCAGAAAGGGCTATCAATGGACCCAGCCAAAAGCCAACACATACTGGACTGGCCAAACCTTCTTTGTTCAAATACCTTCAAATCTTCCTTGGTTTCAGTAGTTTTTACAGGATTTTTATTGAGCATTACTCCAAGAAGACCATGAATCTTACTAACCGTCTTCAAAAAGACACTAATTTTGTTTTTACTGAACAAGCTAATTTGGAGTTTGAAGCTCTAAAGAAAGCCTTTACCACTGCTCCAATACTTTCTCATGTTAATAAGCTAGCTTGAACTATTGTGGAAACAGATGCAAGCAACTATGCCATTGCAGGAGTAATCTTGCAGTTTTCTCCCTCTTCTTCTCTCTTTTATCTTGTAGCCTTTGAGTCTTGCAAATTTCTTTCTGCTGATCTTAATTACAAGAATCATGACAAAGAACATCTTGAAATTTTTTACTACTTGAAGAAATGGCATTCATACCTTTTGAGTCTTATGAAACCCTTTGATGTCTTGACTGATCACAATTCTCTTAAATACTTCATGAGCTCAAAATTCCTTACACGCAGACAGGCACATTGGGCCAAATACCTCTCCAAGTTCAACTTGACAATCAGGTAAAGCCCCGGGAAAAAAGTGGTAGTCCCTGATTCTTTATCAGGTTGGGACAATGTTTACCCAGGGGGGGGGGAGCACCTTTGCCAATAACAACCCTGAAAATGTTAGGACACTCTTTTCCAACCAGTCTGCCCAACTCATTTCAATCATCAATCACCTTTGAGACAAGGCTTCCAAACTTCAAAAGGCTCAACTCAATGATCCCAAGTGTAAACAAATTTGCAAGAGTGCAAAATTTTTAGATAGTTACTAAATTATTGATGAAAATGGCTATTTAGTTTATAAAGATTGTATATTAGTACCTGATAATCCTTGCATTAAGTTAGATTTCCTTCAGTCTTGGCATGACTCTCTGCTTGCTGGTCATCATGGGAAGTATAAAAACTACCAATTTATTCCACAAGACTTGTATTGGCCTGGTATGACCAAGGAAGTAAAAGACTATGTTAGCATGTGCTATGATTTCAACAGTAAAAAGTCCTCTAGACACCGGAAGGAGGGGCTGATCCAGCCACTTCCTATTCCTCCTATTCCTTGGCACTTGTTTTTGATGGATTTCATTTTGCAATTACCTATTTCCAGTGGTTATGATTCTATTTTAGTATTATTAGATTGCTTCTTGAAGATGGCTTTATTTCTTTGAAGTACTGTAACAGCCTCTTTGGAAGGCCTAGATAATTTATTCATGGAATATGTATTTGCAAAAAATGGCCTCCCTGATAATATATTTAGTGATCATGGATCATCATTTTTCTCTAGCTTCTGGACCTTGCTATGCCAGCATTTGAAGATCACTCACAATTTCTCAATGGCCTACCACCCAGAAATGGATGGGCAAACCAAGCAAGTTAATCAGATCCTTGAAAATTACCTTGGAATGTGTGTTGCTTATCTACAGACAAATGGTCCCAATGTCTCCCATTAGCCAAATTGGCCTACAAAAAATCCACTCATTCCTCCACCAAACAGTTGCTCTTCCAGACTCTTTATGGTAGAAACCCAACTTTTTCTTCCATTCACATAGTACCTTCTCAACCCGCTACCAATTACCTTACTCACATTCAATAACTACAATTGCAACTACAATCCAACCTTGAAGAAGCAAATCAGCGCTACAAGGAGCAAGCAGACTGGCTTTGCACTAATGCACCAATATTGGCAGTAGTATATCAGGTATGGCTTGATGCTTGGAACATTTGCAGTACTTGCCCAACCCAAAAAATCTCTGAAAAAACTTGGCCCCTTCAAAGTCAAATCAGTCATCTTTCCAAATGCTTTCAAACTCTCCTTACCTGCAAAATGGAAAGGTATCCACCCAGTCTTTCATGTGTCTCTCCTAGAGCCAGATCAAGTCCTATACCCAGGCAAGACTCATCCCCCTCCTGAACTGGTCAATTTCCCAGATTGTTTATAGTGGGAAGTAAGCTTTATTCTGGATTGCAGATTACACAAAGGAAAACTTCAATATCTTATTTAATGGACTAGCTTTGATTTCAACAAAGATTGCACCTTGTGAGAATCAGCCCATCACCTTTTCAACTCTCCCAATTTGGTTTGAAACTTTCACGCAAACCACCCTTGCAAACCTTGCAAATCAAAATTCCATCCCATCCAATCCCATTCTGTATTTCAATCTCATTCCATGAATCTCACATTTCATCCTGTTCTATCTCATTTCCATTAAACTTGTTTTTTTTTATTTTTTCATTTTAAACCTTTTGTTTTCTACATTTATTTTAAAATATTGTCTTTCTCCAGATAAAAATAATAATAATAAATAATTAAATAATTAAAATTAAAATACATATATAACAACATAAAATACCTTATAAATTTTCCTTTACTTCATTTTCTGCCTCTTCCCCATTTTCCATCAACTCCCTCACCATTTATTTAAATTTTTTGAGGTCCTCATCATTAGTAAACTTTGACATACATTGCAGAACAAGAACATTTGAAACCAATTCCTTCTTGATTATCTCCTTGCACTTTGTGGTCCAAGCCCTCTTTGTTTTCCCATTCCATTCATCCTTTTCCAAGAGTTATTCATAGGCTCTCTTCCTTTTAACTTGCAACAAAACACCTTCAGCGTCACCAGTCAACCGTCTTTCATCAGTCTTGACTGTTGCCATGACTTGCACTTGGACTCCCTCACCTTGGTCTTCCATTCCAGTCTCCTCCACTCCATTCCTTCCTGCTCCACCTCCTTCCTCCTGTCCCTTCTTGTTTCTTTCTTCTCCTCTGTTTCCTCTATTCCCTTCTCCCTTTTACATTTCATTACATTCCTCCCTTGCTTCCTTGGTTATTGGCTCAACCTGTTCCTCACCTTACACTTTGCCATATACCTCAGAACCCATCTGGTTAGCTTGGAATTTGGTTGACGTTCCAAAATAAGGTGGTGGTGGTGGTGGTGGTGGTGGTGTATTAGTTGTATATCTACAGAACCTTGGAAACACTATGGAGGATAAAGTTTCATTATATTAGCTTTCATTTCCATTCACTTAGTTTTTCTCTACCCTCACTTGCCTGGATTCTGCACTCCAAGACACTTGATCTCCAATACAGGGGGAATGTGATAGTTTACACGTTGTGGAAACAAGAGCGGTGTTACCCCTCAAAGTTGTCCTCAAGTTCCGGAAGTTATTGATCTAAGCGTCTGTAAGGAGATTGGATGCAATAAGTTTAAGAATAGAGAGAGTGATGACAAGATAAATTCCCCCTTCCAATCCTTCCCCTACCATTCCCTGGTTGTCCGGTGATGATATAGGATATAATGATCCAACCCAGAGTTGAGAGTGAGGTATTTTTGAGTCCTCCCTCTCAACCCCAACCTAGGTACAACCACAAGCAACAAGATAGATGAAATATGACCCCAAGTACAGAACCCTAGCTCCATCCTAACCCTACCCCGTACCACCCACCCCGTCCAAAACCCTCCCCTTTGATATCACGTACGTCCGGTTTGTCCTTCTCATGGCGCAGCCCTCTGCTGCGCCCTATTCAGAGTCCCCTGGGCTTTATCTGTCTGCGCGCGTCCGCAGATCCCGCAATCCGTAAGTCAGCCCGTGCTTATGCCCACGCAAACCTCAGATCCCACAATCCGTGAGTTGGCCCGCACTTATGCCCGCGCAAACCTCCCCGGCGTCTATAACCCCTGATTGCCCCGCCCTTGCCTTCTGGACTAGCCACCTGCAAGCTTGGTTGGGCCCGCTTTAGAGACTCCTGTGGGATTATATAAAATAAAGGTAGTAAATATCTTGCTGGCAGTCCTTGAAGGGGAATTTAGTATTACTTCTACTCCTTTGGAGTATTAGTATATACTAAGAGTTGTTTTGAATTGCCTGCCCTTCTAGTACTATCGTAAGTCTGCACAATAATTTATTTAAATTAATGGCTGGTTTCTTTGAGACTTAATATAGGTCTCAGATCAGACCTAGATTAGTTATTAATTGTTATTGGTAGGGTTTGTTGAAGAATGGACCAGATGTATTGGATTATGGGTTATTTACTGATCAGATATATTTGATCTTAACCAATATCCCAATATTAAAGGGTTCAAGGGTTTATCAAAGGGGTGGTTCAGGAGAGGACCCAAGGATGGTTTTACCCACAGGGGGCTGGGTAGATGAAAAGGTTGGTGGTTGCTTTTGTTTGTGCTCTCTTTCTTTGTAAGGGTTATTTATTAATTGAAGGTTGGTTCTTCTTTAATTTGGCGCTGAATATTTAGGTCACAGAAGAACCCTTATTCAAGCACCTGTTGGGTGGTTTAATTGTTTAAAGGTGTGTTATAACTTGGTTTCTGATTTCCTGTTTCCTTTATAATTGGTTCACTGATATTTTATCTGGGTAGGTACCACAGATGGGTACTGATAGAGTGGAGTGAGCTGGGGTGGTATGAGGATTTGGTGAGTAATAGGTGATGGGTGATGATACTGGAGATAGCTGATACAAATTGGATAGGGCAGAGAGTCCCTCCTTAAATAGAAAATTCCTGCCCCCAGGGGTGCTCAAGGCTGCCCCTGAGGGTTCTCCCTGTGCTGGTGAGGAACAGTGAGATACAATTACATGAGGCATTTCTGCTGGTTGGAAAAAGCTTGTACAGTTACATGAGGCATTTATGCTGGTTGGGAAAAGCTTGTGCAGTTTCATGAGGCATTTCTGCTGGTTTGGAAAAGCTTGTACAGGGGTTTCATGCATGCACAGCCCTTCATAAACTGCTGTGAAGTGCAGATACAATAAATTCTTGTGCAGTACTGGTGGTTTTTTTGGTGCTACTTGCTTCTACCTTCATGTATTTCTTGTGCATTACTGGTGGTCTGTTTGTTGCTGCATGTTCTTGGCTGCCTGCATATATTGCTGGGTAGCCCTGTGGTACTTTTACTGGTGGGTTGTTTGGTATCACATGCTTCTGACTACATAAATTGCTGTGTGGTGCTGAGGGTTGTTGGTACTGGTAGTTTATTTGGTATCACATTCTACTGGCTGCATAAATTGCTCTGTGGTGCTGGGGGTTGTTGTTACTGGTAGTTCTTGACTGCCTGCATATATTGCTGGGTAGCCCTGTGGTACTTGTACTGGTGGGTTGTTTAGTATCACATGCCTCTGCCTACATAGATTGCTGTGAGGTGCTGAGTTTGTTTGGTACTGCATAGTTCTGGTTGAGACTGGATTCACTTCATCCTGCCTATACTGTCCTGTATAATTCTGCATAGTCTAGTGTATGTGTATTTGCTTGTTTGTTTGGATCTGGTTGAGACTGGTTTCACTTCCTCCTGCCTATACTGTCCTGTATACTTCTGCATAGTCTTGTGTATTTGTATTTGAATGCATCCTGGGTGAGGTGACAGGAGCTGAACTAGTTGCACTGCCTCCAGTATCTGTATTGCTGTATTCTGGCTAAGGTGACAGGGTTGGTGTATGGTTCTGGTGTTGAGGTTAGGCTGTTACTAGTATGTACTTGATGGTTTGAAAGGTATGTCTTTATGCCTTCCACAGAGCTGTGACACCTGGTTGGGTATGAGTTTGCCACAGTTGAAGGGTTCTTGGGCTGTATCTTCTAATCCATGAGAGATAGAGGGGTACTTTGGCTGAGTGACTATAGGTTATTTGTGATGTAGAATCCATTTCTGAGGTTGCTTTGAGGGTTGGAGCTGTTGTTACACTAGAAAAGTGAGTCTGATGGCTATAGGACAGGTTTGGTCTACCACACCGCTCCATCACTTGGTCTGCGTTCCCTGGGCGGGTTGCGGCCTGGTGCCCCCCCCAGAGTAGGCCAGAACCGCACCTGGTGCCGAGCCCCACAATCCCTGCTGCTGAGCCCGCAGCAGGCACTGCTTAGACTGCGCGCACCCCAGATGCTGAGCCCAACCTACCCAACTGCTGAGCGCGCAGCCTGAAATGCAGCTCCCAATCCAAGGTTATAAATACAACACCACAACGTGGAGAAAACCTTTGACTTTGAACTTCACTAGTAGATGCCTCTGGGGTATTGACTAACAACTCCCTATTTAAGGGTAACAAACAGGCAAATTTCCAAAGAAAACATTTCCCGCACTTACCCCAAATATCATGGGTGGAATTATTTGGAACACATCTTTTTTTTTGGAGGATACATTTCTCACAGCAACAAGAAGAGGATTACAACATTATTAAATCTTATTTATTTAAAGCAATTAGTAGTATAGTAGGATAAAGGGTATACATTAGGTAACAACTTTTGGAATTGATGGGACATCATCTAAACGCTTGCAGGAGCTTGCAGCTTTATAACCAGACAACTGTCAAGCTCCAAGGTTGAGGAAAAAAATTTTCTTTTCTTTGAAATATCCTTTTTGTCAGTACCATCTACCTCAGTCCATAAGCGTGACACAAATTAAGCACAACATCAATGGTGCCATCCGCTTACCACCTTTGGCTTGCATAACAACCTTCCAATTGTGGCTAATCAGTATATACTTGGGAATCTTTGCATTTAAATCTAATACCAATTGAACATCCATTCAAGCTTTTCTCTTCCACCCTGGGTATCATCAGCTCTGGGACTTCCATTCCCATTCACACACCCACACTAGCTCACACTCATGCCTAGATAGCCACATCAAATGTATAGTTTGCAAATGGACAAGTCCCTTGCCCTGCATAAACTAAATCTTCATATTCACATTTTTCTCACATGTCATTCCTTCCTGTCTCCTCCATTACATCCTTGTACTCTCATATTCTATTGTCTTGCACCTAGGCTACAGCCTTGGAAACAAATGTACTGCAATTCCACTTTCCCATTCTATTCCTGTAATTAATTGCCTCATTGTTCCCTAGCTGTAGTTGGCCATCCATTGGGCTGTATCTAGTCACCTTTGGATTAACTTATAAAGGCTGTTTTTTGCCTTCCTGAAGATTTTCTCCTCAGTTAGTTAATTTCATATGTTCTTGCATCTTGCTAAATCCAGTCTTCACATCAAACTTGGCTTTAGTTCCCTTCAATTGTAACACCTCATAACTCTCATTGTTTTTTGAGCCATCACACCACAGTTAGCACTTTGCAGTTAGCCTTGCTACCTTTAACTTAGTCTCTTGCACTCAATCTCTTTATTTGAGCTCACAATCATCTACAATTGCCCTATAGTACGTGGGGTGGTCATGTGACAGGAGATGAGAGGATGGACGTGATGAGAGTGATGAAGCAATGAGAGTGTTGAAGTGGTGAGAGTGATGAAGTGATGAGGAGATTAGAGTGATGAAGCCAAGAGGATAGCAAGAGATGAGAGTGAGGAAGTGATGAGAGCAATGAATCAAATTTTTTGGATCAGGTTGGGGTTAGAATTTTTCCAATGAGGTCTGAGGTCAAAAAAAGGGGTGATGATGTGTAATGGTGTGTTGTTGAGGTGGTGAAAGCCTTTCAATAATTTATTTGAAAAAACCCATTTATTTTTAGGTAACTCTGACACGTCTGATGTGAAATAAGTGAGTATTTTTTTATTTTTAATGGCGGTTTTGAAATGGTGTATCTGGGTTGAAAAACCCAATTAAAAAATGGCGGGTTTGCTTAACTCTGATACTCCCTATTATATCCAATTCCTCACTCACTAATCTGCCCTTTTGATTGCTCCCTTGGGAAGAATTTTCATCCTTGAATTTCCACCGCCTGTGGTCCCAGCAATACACCACAGCAAAAATAGGGTCTCTGGATTTCCAGTGACTTCATGTCACCATCAAGTCTAATTTCCCAAACATTTAATTCACTTTATAGCAAATGGCTTCTCATCAAAAAATTAATTTGATATTACCAAAGTTTACTTGAGACAAAAAATAGTTTCACTTTGAAATCACCTTGAAAAAAAAAAATAACATGGAATTCACCAATGAAGAAATATCACTTCCTCTAAATTTTAACAGCAATTAAACTGAAAATCACTGCAAATTTGCCATTTGGAAAAATATATGTCACTGAGCCTACCAACCAAAAGCAAATTGAAATTGTGATCTTCTGAAAATCAAAAACTTTTTCAACTATATTTTATTTGAATGTAAAAAAAAAATGAAGCAGGATAAAAAATCTGTATTATGATTATTTTATGGCACAGTTTTCTGCATAAAGATTTAAGAATATTCAAATTTTTTTTTACAAGTAAATGTACCCTCCCTTATTTGGAAATATGTAGGACCATTAAATTTCACTCATTATGGTGTAACAAAGTTAGCAAAACTGCCATAAGAAACCCTCCATTTTTTTTGAGCAAACCCGCCATTTTTAATGACGGGTTTCTGAAATACACATACCCCCTAACTGGTGTATTTCAAAATGGCGGGTTTCATGAAAATGGTGGGTTTCAAACATCAAACCAGCCATTATCATCCATCCACTATCCATCACATGCATCACACCCATCCACACCTCTACCTCAGCAAAGCCATACCAATCGCATCTCCATTGCATTGCACACATCTCATCTCCATTGCTTCACATCTCCATCACATCATACACATCCCATCACATTCAAAACACCCATCCAAACCTCCACCTCAGAAGATCCATATTGGACCCATCTCCATTGCATCACACACATCTAATCTCCATCACTTCACATCTCCATTGCTTCACACAAATCCCATCATCATCTTTCTCAATATTTCCAATCAAAATTCCCGGCAGCAAGTTAAAAATGCAAAAAGACTGAAGTTTTTTTATCATTTGACTCTGATTCAGACACTGATTCAGACTTAAATTTGGAATCAACTTGGTTAGCTTTGAATGCTCTATTGGAAAAGCAATACATAGTTCCAACTCTCCACAACCCTATGTATGAAAGGCAAAAGCTTCATCTACTCCCCAACTTAAGCTTCCAGCAACTGTTCCAAAATTTATTGCCTTCATTCATGAAACTTCTGGAGATTATTGAAGACCACCACATCTTCCAGAAAAATTATCAGAATCCTCAACGCAATCCAGCTATCCAACTGGATGTTGCTCTTTGTAGATTGGGATCAAATGGAAATGGAGAAGCAATTCATCAATCAGAAAATCTATTCTCAGTTGGTTATGGAACCATTGACTTATACACCAAAAGATTCATGATTGCTATCCTATCTTTCCGTTTCTCAGTCCTTTTTTTGCCAACCAAAGAAGAACGCAAGGAGATATCTCAATTAATGGATACCAAAGGCTTTCCCGGTTTCATTGCTTTTGTTGATGGAACCACTATCCCCTTGAGGCAAAAACCCAAGCTAGATGGCAACCACTATTTTTATTGGAAGAAAAGGCAATAATTCATTCATTTCTTTTCCAAATCCTTTGATAAAACCTTTGATAACACACTGACCAAATATTTTTTATTGGTTTGTATAGATACTTTGTGTCACTTCAAGCTGTTTGTGATAACAAAACAAATTTCATATCCTTCCATGCTGGAATTCCAGGTTCTTGTCACAATTCATATGTTTTCAATTGGATGGGGATTTCCCAACAACCAGATAACTACTTTGAGCAAGATCAATACCTTTTGGCCAATTCAGCTTATGCTAGTGCAAAATATGTGGTTCCAGCAAACTGCAATGTTTCACAAATGATAAAGCCAAAACCAATTTCAACTATTATCTTTCCCAACCACAATTTTGGATTGAGAATGCCATAGGAATCCAGAAAGGAAGAGGGGAAATCTTCCAGGAGATGAAAAAACAGCTACAAAATTCCAACAACATGAAGATCCTCATCAACTGGATTATCAGTTGTGTAATCCTTCACAACCTTCTTTCCTAAATCCAAGATGAATGGGAAAAAATATTTGAAGAAGATATTACCAACCCTCCTCAAGTCATCCTGGTCTCATATTCTACCTCATCTTTGGCTATGAGAGAGCAGATTCTACCCCTCACACTTGCTCACTTTGATTAGTAGGATTTGGTTTTTAAATACGTAAAAAAAAACATGACAGAATTTCTTTGGTTTTTGTTGTTTAACCAAAAGTCCTAGGCTGACTCAACCACCACCTCACCATCACCTCCACCTCACCATAACCTCCCCTCCTCCTTTGTTTGGAACCCCAGGTAAGCTCCCCCCTCCTCCTCATCCACCTTTTCTCTCCCTCTCACCCACTCTTGCTGACTTATCCACCTCACCCACCACCCATTCCTTCCTCCTCCTCACCTTCCACCTCCACCTCACCAATAACCTCCCCTCCTCCTTTTGTTGGCACCCCAGGAAAGCTCCCCCCCTCCTCCTCATCCTCCTTTCCCCTCCCTCTCATCCATTCCTGCTTACTTGGCCCCTCCCTCCTGTTGGTCTTCCCCTCTTGCTTTCTTGCTGCCCTCCCCCCCTCTTGCTTGCTCCCTGGCCTGCCCCCCTCTTGTATTTGAAGAAATCAGCTATTTAATCTTCTCCAAAGTAGTTTAAATAATTGAACCTTAGTTCTGACAAGGTATCACAAATTTTAGGCCAAATTTTCAGAAAATTATCCAGACTGGCACACAATTTCAACCAAGAAACCATGCTGGACAACAATATCCCCTCTTTCTCTTCATTGGAATTTGGATCTGACCTCACTTCTTTTGACTTCTCCCCTCAAATCACCTTCACCTCAGACTCCTTCTACAACTCTCCCCACATTGAAAAAGGTGATGTCTGCTCCTATTCCTTTTTACTGGTGGTCCCAACCAAAACATTGAATGTAAAAATTATTGAAAACAAGGATGAATATCAAGTATCTTATGGCCAATTTTTTTTCCCTTACTTGGTATTTGGAATTTATTTTAAAGAAAAAGGCATTTTCAAAATGGTTTGGGCAGCAAAACAGTACAAGAAATTCACTTTTCCTGCAGTGGATACTGCCACCCATACAAGGATGGCTATTTCTTTGCAAATTAACAAGACAACTTTCAACACTTGCAAAGACTTGAGAATTGTTCAAATATATTCTGGACCAAAAAATATAAATAGAAATAAAAAACATTTTTTCATTTGTGGGTTTAAAAATAGGCTCAAACATTGTTTTAAATAATTTTTTTGTTTTTATTTTTAAAATTTTTATCCAAACAAATATTTTACAAGCCAAGAAATAGAGCAATTCCCTTTATTTCATCAACAGTTCTGCTGCTACCAATAAATGCCATGGCTACAGATAACCTATCTTTTTTTTCTGTGGCTAGCCTTTCCCTCTCCTTTTGGATTCAGTCTTCCTCCCAATACTTCTCCTTTTCCTATTTTTGAAAATCCATCTCAGCCTGTTTTATTTGACACTCAGCATCCAAATTTTGTTGATGAGCAAAACACCCAGCTTTCTGCTTTTGACAATCCATAGCCAGTTGACAATCCCACTTCTCCTTTTCAAATTGAAGTTCTTCAGATTGAATTTGTGATTTCACTGTTTTCTGGAGGGGAATAGTAATGAGCTTGATTTTGAAAGCAAGGAGAATCCAATGCGCTTACTTGAATCTTTCTTCTCCATGATATCCTCAAAGCCAGAAAAATTTGAATTGTTTCTCCTCTTTTGACAGCTATTGTGGTTGATGTTGATGGAATTGGAGGCCTTTTTCTTTCCCTTTGCAGAGGAGGTTTGTGTGCGCACATCATTTCTCTTGTTTGAGGGGGATGTGGGAGCCCCCATTGGCTTGAGTATTTGGCCATTCAGGAATGGATGAGCCTGTTTTTTAAAATCTAAATCAGTCAGCATTAACCAGAAAGAAGAAAAAAGATCTTGGTTCTTTACTTGAGAAGATGTTGAGGTAGTGGCAATACAGGAATAAATAGCTCCTCATTGACCAATTTGTTAAGTTCTTCCACCCCAGGAAGAGAGCAATCCAAAGAAGGAAGTGAGAGACCCAAGGAAGGGTTTGAATTGTTGATCAATGCTGATGTAGACGTGATTGGAGCTGATTCTGTTGGAATATCCTCCTCAAAATCAGATTTGGGCCACTCATAGGTTTCATTGGGATCATCATTGCTAGGTTGAGCATCCACAGCCAGGTCCTCAGAACCAACTGAATCTGATTGTTTGGAATCAAAAGCAGATAAAGGGGTAATATTGGCCTTCTTTCCAAATATTTCATCCATTTGAGCATAAAAAGGACAAATGGAGTCCAACTCATCAACAACCAAGTTGATTTTCTTTGCTTTATTGGAGTTGGTGATACCAAAGCCAGTGGAGATTGACATTGAGTGGTTTTTTTTGTACTTGTTTCAATATTTCTTTAATTTCTCCCACATCTGTTTGGATGAAAGATCCAGCCTACCTTTTTTTTTATTCTTGAGTTCATTGGCCATCAGGAGATAACAATTCAGCTTAGAGGAAGGAGGTCAGCCAACTTGTGTTTCATTGTTGGATCCAAATTCAAGCATTGTAGTTAGATCAAATTTTGAGCCAGTTTACCAAGATGATTTGATCAGCTCTCTTGAGCTGAATTGAGCCTTTGGAAGCTTATTGGGGAGGATTGTTGGATTTTGAGTTCCTGGGGGATGTTCTCTTTGGGCCATTTGATTTTTTAGTGGACTTGCGGGGGGAGGATTGCTGAGGGGCAATTTAATAAGATTAAGGGATGAAGAAATGAAGTAATGAGAGGATGGATGTGATGAAAGCAATAATGTGTGAGAAAGTGATGAGAGTAATGAAGCAATGAGAGTGATGAAGTGATGAGGATAGCAATGAAGCAATGAGAGTGATGAAGTGTTCCAATGAGGTCAGAGGATGAAGCCAGGGGTGATGATGTGGAATGATGCAATGCGTGGTTGAGCTGGTGAAGGCCTTTATATACTTTACTTGAAAAAAACCACTTATTTCATGTTAACTTTGACATGTCTGCTCTGAAATAAGTGCTTTTTTTTGTTTTTAATGGCGGATTTGAAATGGCGGGTTTGGGTTGAAACCCACCATTAAAAATGGTGGCATTGCTTAAATTTGATAAACCCTATTATATAACCACTTAAAAGAATCTTTCATTACGGTGATCCCTGAAATAAATTTTGATGACTTTTGAATTGAAAGTTTGATTTTATTTCAAACCAAGACCAATCAAACTGAGACAAGTAACAATACATCAACCTATGTTCAAGGAAAGAAAGGAAAAAATGAAGAGGAAAGGAGATCTTACCCGGGATCTTCTCTGGCAAAGAATAGTTTATATGAGAAATGAAAACAGTAATTTGAAGAAATTTAAAAGAAGTAATTGCATAAACAAAATAATGAAAGGAGCAATTGGATGATTTTATAGGATTAATTTCTCACATCTGATCAAATGCTAAGAGTTTTTTGATTGACAGTTGGGATTATTGAGAGCACAGGGGGAGTTGGATGGATAGTTGAGGGATGAGATGGATGAGGATGGAGCTTAAGGAGAATAAGGACAAGACCTTGAGCAATCAAATGAGGATGAGGACAAGAGCTTGATTAATCAAATTTGGGGTGGATCAATTTCAAATGAGTGAAGGTTAATTTGGGACTGAGTTAATGATTTGATGATGTCAAGGGATATATGGAAGAGGGAAGAGTTGTTGGAGGAAGCAAAGCAGTATGAATGGGTCAAGAGGCAAGAGGGAGAGTAAGACAAGAAATGGAAGGGAACAGAGTGGAGGGGAGGATGAGAAAGGGAGGAGTTGAGGTGAGTGATGGAGAATTATGAGATGATTGTGGCAGATAATGGTTGGAATGAGGCAAGTGGTGAGATGGACAAGACTTTGAAAGGGGAGTGTTTACAGCAGAGGTTTAAGATAGAGTAGTGGGACAAGGATGGGACCAGTATGTGATGATGAGATGTGGAGCGGGATGTAGTCAAGTATGCAATGATGATAGTAGGCAGGCATTCAATGATGACAAATTTCTCTCACTGTTGAATTTGGATGAAAGTTTTGTCTGTGGCATGGTCTGATCAAATTTTGAACCAGAATTTGTTGAGTATGTTAACTTTATTTTTTTTTGCTTAAAACCAGTGTCTCCTACATTTGACATAAGCTTCACAAGACTCCCCAGAGTACATGATTCAAATATATTCATGGAAAACCCACCAATCAAGAAACTTTTAATTTTAAGCTGAAATAGATTATTAATTCTGAAAGAAATGAAGCTAACTTGCTCAAATCTGAGTTATTATTTGATGCTTCAAGTTTAAAAGATGTTACTGTGCCATAAAACAACCAAATTGAACTAATCTTTAAGAGAATCAAAATTAGTAGCACCATTTCCAAAACTCTTGCTTTGCCAACATTCATTTCTGATACCTTTTCAAAATCACCCAAATAGACCAGGCTGGGATTATTGAACAAAATTTCTGGCTTTTGAAGACTAAGATGAAAAATTCTTTTTGTTTTGCCACCAAATTGGCTGTTGAAACACTCAAAATTCCATTGGTTTGTTTGGTGTGGGTAGTTTCCCATCAAGGTTCATCAAGCTCCATTCAAACAATGTTCATTTATGGTCACAAGCTTCTTTTTCCATGATTTTTCTTTTAAACTATTTTACCTCTCCATTCCTTGAGGTTTCATGGAGTTGTCTTAATTTAGAAGAATCCTAGTTTAGAATAATCTGAAGAAACATCTTTACCAAAATAAAAAATTACCAACCCTTTTGCTTTGGCAATTCTTTTCTCTTTTGGTACTAAGGCTTTCCCAAATTACAGTGGCTTTTTTCTAGCTGGGTATACAAGCAATTCTTTCAGGTTCTTTGGTTCTGGAAATTGTTGAATCCCTATTTGATAAAGAAGGACAAGTAAACTCTGATGGCTATTTTTATACATGAACTCAATATAACTTCTACATCCAAACTGTGGTAAGTAAAGGCATCTGGAGTAGCAAAAGGAGATTATGAGCCACAAATTTTCCACTGTTTTAGAAAAATGAAGAATGCAATGAAAGGAGGGGCAAAACCTATTAACTCATGATGCAGATAGACAAAAGGCTCTTGGTTGGGTGCAAAGACAAAAGGGGGTGAGGGTTAACAAATTTGGACAACAAAATGCTGCAACACAACAGAGAATGAGAAGTAAACAAAAAGTGCATCATTTTGTTAGAAATTTAATTTTGGGAAAATGGTTAGGAGAAAGTTTGGGACATCAAGGATGGCAGATAATTTACAAGAACTAATCTGGAGACTCACTTAATTGGATCAATCAGTAAAATGTTGAAGGTTCTTTGATATGTAGAAAAGTGGTTGGATGGACAGTTGGATTCACAAAGGTTTTGAAAGAGTTTGAAAGAATGAAAAACCTTCCTTTCAAAAGAGTCAAATAAGTTTCAAATAAGTAATCAGGCCTCAAATGGGTCCAGGAAAGTAGCCAGAACAAGTATAGTAGGTTGTGGCTTGAGGTTTTTTCTTCTTCTTTCTGTTGTATTTACTGTTTAAAAAGGGAGTTTGAGGGGAGGAGGAAAAAACATTGGAAAATTAGAGTATCAAGAGATATTTAGCATTTTATTGACTGCTAAAATAGATAAATTTTGATTGAGGAGCTTTGAATAATAAACTTCAGAGGTATTTTACAAGCTTGAGGAGGGTATTCCAGAGTATTCCAAGAGAAAACTGGAGTAGGTAGCAGTGTGGTAGCTATTCATAGACCTGGCCTCAAGAGGAAATTTTACAGACAATTTGTGGTATGTATTAACCTTCAGAGTCACAAGTGAAGGTTCTGAGAAAAAAAAAGAGGCACACAATTGTTTCTTCCCACAACAAAAGGAAAAAATGATCAATTGTCTCATGGTGCAGAAATTCACAAGGCTATTTTTCAGGCTTGAATGGAAACATAGGAGTTGTGGATTACCAAATTTAGACAAAAAAAGCTGGTTGCACAACAGGGAAAGGTAATTAAGCAAGAATAGTGGTACCAGATCAGGAAATTCATTGCTGGGATTATGGGTGGAAAAAATTTGAGGGGACTGGGGATGGCAGTTAATTCATGTGGACTAACCTGGGAGAAGTCACTTCAGGAGATCAATGAGTAGGTGAGAAGAAAAATTGACAGGTGGTTTACCTTGAAAAATAAAATGTGGGAAATTATTTTGGTTTGAAGTCAGTTTCACAGAGGATGCCTAAAGAATTTAATAGGAATCACCTTCCCAAAGATTAAAATATGAGTCAAATAAGTTACAAATAAGTTTCCAGACCACAGATTGATGCAGTAAATTTTCCAGGAAATAATATGAAGAGAGAAGGAAAGGGGAATGTTCACAAGATTTTTGTTTTACTATTTAAGGATTTTATCAAATATTTGAAGTATAAGAAAGTATTTAACATTGCAGAGTCACACAAGAATTTTATAAATTTGAAATTCTACCAAATTTTGAAAGTTTTAGATCTAGTCCTTAGTTAATCAAATTCTTTCCTATCTTTCCTTTGCAGAAT
Organism: Puccinia polysora; assembly: GCA_025617555.3. Lineage (NCBI taxonomy): Eukaryota > Fungi > Basidiomycota > Pucciniomycetes > Pucciniales > Pucciniaceae > Puccinia > Puccinia polysora. Next base: position 54,424,517 of record CM062623.1, read on the forward strand.
CCTCCCACAAAGGGTGGAGTTTAAAAGAAGATTTTTCCCATAACTTGATTCAAGTAGGGTCTTGATAAATTTACCATTCTTTCCAGATTCTTGAACTATGCTGGCTTAACCTATTATCCTGACTGGAATATTGGACCAAAACATAGAAAAAAAGGCATTTCATATGCAAAGGTGTTAAAAAACTGCAAAATTAGAAGAAAAAAAGAAAAAAATCAGAAGTAAATGAGAAAATAAGATTAATAAGAAGAACAACAGAAAAGAAGAAAAAGTAAGAGTAAATTTTGAGAAAAACACAAGCAGAACTTTGACCCTTTGAGGCTCTTTAGATTTGGAAAAGATAGGAAGAGGGGTTTGGAAAATGATGAGAAGATAATTGCAAGTTTTTTTTTTTGAAGTTGCTTCAGAAAAGATTTAAATTGAAGTTGAAATCAGGAAGATTTATATCAGTTAATGATGCTGAATGGATTTTTTTTGATTTTTAATTTTTTTTGGTGAAAATGGAGATTCTGATAAGAGAACATTCCTGCTTCAAATTTTGATTAATACAGTTTCTTTCTTATTATTGTGGTTGAATTTCTGGATTTTTGTGTTTCCATTAATTCCACTGGATGAGGCTGTTGTGTAGGGGAATTTACTGCATCTGAACCAGCCTTAAGGGATCAGAGTAATTTTTTTGAATGATGATTCCTTTCACCAGGTTTCAGTTCTGTAACAGGAGTATGGGCTTGTCCTAGACCTTTTAATGCTGGAGCAGTATAATCATATATTTATTTGGAATTTTTGCTAATTTTTTTCCAACCTGAATAAGTGTTCCTTAGCTGAGGGTAAACATCCGTGGAAATATCAATTTTTTACATTTTTTTGGTGTTTTGTTGAAAAATACCAAGAATCACAAAAACAGGGCACCAAAAAAATGAAGAATGAAGTCAGGGTGTGTTTTAAAGTCACCAGGGTTTTTTTTGAAAGGAGCGGTAACATTGTTCCCCCAGCTACTTTAAAACATGTGAGGGAACCTGCTGCTTATCCTATCCCCCTGAAATAATAGTTGGGCTGCCCTCTGTGTTCTATTGGAAAGGATCCCATGGATGAAGCTCCCTATTGTAGTGGAGAGGATTCCTAGGGACTTGAAAATGGTGTGGAACCACCCCCCATTTCAAACTTTCTGCCATTTCTGCTACCCAAGTCTATTTTTTTCATGAACATTGTTATATCATACAGTTTATTATTCCAACAACAAATTTATCACTTTGGAGAAGTTTAATACAATGGATCAATTTCTGTTTGCATACTTTTTGATGGGGCACACCTTTTCTGGAGTGCTGATTGAATCAAATGCCCCCTACTATCTCCTAAACCAAACATTATATTATTCAACTTCTTACTAATTTTTTTATGTTTCAATCATGGTCTGTCTGTTCCACAAGGAATGCTGCAGGTAAGAGATTGTGCAAAAATGAGTCCGGAAGGAAGCCCATTCAGCAGAGAAATCTATATCCATTGATTTTATTTGGTAATTGGGTGGTGGCAAGAACCTGCTTGATTTATCAATCCTTTCAAAAAAATCATAATCAATGGTACCTGTTGGTTATTTGATATTCTAAGCCTCATGATAAATGAGCAGAATTTACTTCCAAGATTTTAGTTCCCAATAAAATTAAAATGAAATAAAAATAAAAAATTTCTCCAATCCAAACATATATTTTAAAATCTCCTTGTACCTGAAATCCATTTATAATCCAGATCAAGTATCCCACCCAAAAATTGCACAAATGGAATTGGGACCAAAGGTGTAAGTGCCATCAAATATCATTTTTTTCCATCTGAGGCAAATGGAATGGGAATCAAAGTTTTAATATCTTATAAAAAAATGATCTTGAGTGGATTCATCCATCCAAAAAAGATCATTTTGGTCAAACTGAGAAAAATAAAAATGGTATCAAAGATGTAAATAGTTATAAAAATTTTCCCAGGATAAATCCATACCTTCAAAATTACTACAATAACAGATTTATTTTGGAAAATTCATCACCTTAGCTTAATTTTTTTTGGCTAAAATAATTCCAAAAGGTGTCATTGCCATGATGATAGTTATTTATCTATTATAATCATGCCTTCTGGCATTTTTTCCCACCCTAGGAAGTCATTTAAGCACTAAAAAGATTTGGAGATACAAAAAAGGCATATTTTAAGACCTTCAAGGGTTTTGTCACCTTTTTAAGATTTTTAGGAGCTCATGGGGTGAGATGAAACACCTTTTCAGGGCCTTTTGGCCCTCCAAGGCCTGTAAACATGAATTGAGGCCTTGGGGGGCTAAATTGAAGCCTCCAGACCCCCTATATCTTTGTGGAGAATTCAATGATGGACATCCTTTGAGTTAATGTGAATTTTAAAAATACCATATATATCAATTTTTGGAAAGGAAATCAAATTTTAGGTCATATTTGAAAACAGAAAACTTCATTAAATGTAAGAAAAATGATAAAAATGATAAAAATCCTTTTTCTTTGCACAAAATCATTTTTTTTGTTGGAATTTAAATACCTTTGTACCCCCCCCCCCCCCCAAAAAAAAAAAAAAAAAAAAAAAAAAGATACACATCTATTTCACAAGGCTAACTCAAAGATATTTGAATATTTCAAAAAAAAAGCTTTTTCAAGTACAAAAAAAACAAAATTGATTGCTTTCAATAAGGATTGATTCTCCCAGTGGGATTCAAATGCCTTATACCAAACATCAAAAAATGTAAAAACTCTATCTTTACTTATTGTATGAAGAAAGTCCAAAAAAAATCCAACAAAGAATTCATCAAGTAAAATAATGATGATGATAAAATAAAAAATTTGTTTCTTTGAATAAGAATTGATATTTCTGATCAAATGTAAATATCTTTTTACCAAAAATAAAAAAAATATTAAAAAAAATTAACAATATGGGTATTGAATCAGATAAATGCAAATATAATCCAAAATTACAAAAGAAACTGCATGAATTACAATAATAATCAAATAAATATTAAAAATTGATTTCTTTGAATAAAACTTGAAATTCTTCATGGAATTTAAATATTATTTTTGAAAACATAAAAGAAAATAGCAAAACTGTAAATACACATGTTCAATGCGAAGAATTCAAAAATTCCAAAATTCCTCAAAAAAAAAACCAAGATTTAAGAAAATAATAAAGATTTATTTGTTCTTATTGAGAGAAATAAATTTTTGATCTTTCTTTTGTTATTTTGGCAATTGATGTAAATTCTTTTGTAATTTTTGATAATGTCTGAATTCCTCTCATTGAATAGATTTATTTTGATTTTCTGTGTGTTTTTTTATGTTGATTAAAATGATATATACATTCCATCAGAAATATTAAGTTTAATTCAAAGAAATCAATTTTTCTTTTATAATTATTATGATGTTACTTGATGAATTATTTTTTGGGATATTTCAGATTCATTTTATTTTCACCATAGAATTAGTGTATTTAGCATCTTTATTTTTATTTTTTATATATTTTGTTTAAATCACACTTGAAATATCAATTCTCATTCAAGGAAATAAATTTCTTCTGTTAAATTTTCTTTTTATTTTTTTTATTGAATTTATGAAGCTTTTCTTGGAAGATTTAAACATATTTGAATTTGCCTCATTAAACAGATAGATGTAGCATTTTTGCATTTATTTTCTTCTTTATGTTTTTTAAAAAGATATTTAAATTGCATCAAGAATCTTGAATCTTATTCAATTAAATATTTTTTGAATTTTCTTTTACAGTTATTTGTTTCCTCTATGATTTTTTTGGGGGGATCTTTAGAAATCATTGGAATTCCAAGCATCAAATAGATATTTATATCATTTTTTCACATTTTTTTATGTTTGGTACAATGGTATTTCAATTTCACCAGAAATATTCCTTTTGGTTTAAATAAATTTCATTCCTATCATTTTTCTCATTTTTCTCACACTTTATCAATTTTTTTTTCCAGCCTAAGCTCAGTTTTTATTTCCTTGCAAAAAAATGGTATTTATTTTATTTTTACATTTCATATTAACTCAAGTGATTTCCATCATTTAATTCTCCAAAGAATTCTACCCCAGGGGCCTTACTTTAGCCCCCCAGGCCTCAATAAGATCAAAATTCCTTTGTATAGGCACATATTTTTGAGGTTTGCATGCCTTCCTGGTGTGGTAAAACATGACAGAAGGCATGATTATAGTAAAAACATTACCATCATTGTGGTAGACAAAACCTTACCTATAGCCATCAGGCTCACTTTTCTATTAGAAAAACAAACCCAATCCTCAAATCAAACTAAAAAATTTATTCAACACCAAAAATAACCTACATTCACTCAGCCAAAGTACCCCTCTATCTCTCATGGATTAGTAGATACAGCTGAAATAAACCCTGGCCAACCCATGTCCCAATTAGGTGTCACATACCAGTGAAAGGAAAATGGAAATACTCTGGAAGCCTTCAAATAAATATCAAATACATTAAAACTCATAAACCACCAATCACCAGACCAGAGGCTGTTCAACCAGTATATAGAAGTAATATATGCAAGATATTGCATGCAGCACCAAACAAACAACCAATCACCACACCAGAGGAAGAGCAACCAATACACCACCCAAACTCCTGCCTAGTATATGTAGATAATCTATGAAAGACACCACCTTCAGCACCAAAAAAATAATCACTCACCTTACCATCATAAATCTTTAATATCTTCAAGGTATCTGCATTAAAATCATGTGCCACCTCATACATCTGAACTTCACCTGCACTCAGGGTGATTAAAAAACACCCTCAGGGGTTCCCTGAGCATCACCAGGGGAAAGATTTTTCTGTTTAAGGAGGGCCTCTCTGCCCCTTCAAGGTTGTAATTCCTCACATCCCTCTGGTGGATCACCACCTCCCACTGGGTGGTTTCTCAACCCTTATAACCATCCAGGACCCTTACTACCATCCATAATCCATCAGTAGTTGATCTCCAACCCTTGTAAGGAATATTAAAAACTTGAAAAGGATATCAACCATTACCATTAAGAAGCAACCTTTATATAGATTACCAACCTTTAAAATTTCCAGGACCATTATAAGGAATATTAAATCCTTATAAAGGATACCAACCCTTATCATCAACAATGATCAAACCTTATATTTAGTTACCACCATCATCAACCATTACCCCATGCCTTGTTAACCTTCATCCATCACCATCATCATCACTATCATCTACCACCAATAATCATCACCACCAGTCATTGTCACCACCAATCCTCACCTATAATATCAAAGGAGTATCCATCAGTAACCACTAAAGCCATATAAAAAAAATACATAAAATGATAAACAATATAAGAAATATTTCTTCTTTAAACCTTTTTCTTACTCAGCTTCTATCCTCAAATTCATCTATTTGTTCCACCATTTCTTCCTTATCAAGCTTGACCACATTGGTCCTAGGTCTGATAGAGACTACTATAGTGGCAACTCTTTCTGAAAATCAGCCACAAATCTCCTATATTTTATTGTTATAGGACTTACTATAATACTCAGAGGGGCAGGCAACTCAACACCACCCTTAGTATTCCTCTACAATCCCAGTAGTCTTAGTACTAAATTAACCCTCAATTGACTTTCAGAAATCAATTTGGTAAACTTATCCCAATCCCAAAGGAGTCTCAACAGAATGATTTTAGCAAAGAAAAAAATTACTAAAATGAAGCCTTTTTCCAAAAGATGCATGAATTTAGCCTGGGCCTGAAAGAAATTTTAAATTCAGTTTCATATCTAAATCCTGACAAATTCTTAGCCTACCTCCCCTGACTCTTTTTTACCTTTTTATTCTATGTTTGAGTGGAGTAATATTCCCCATATTGAATTTTAACACTGAAAGAATCTTTTAAATATTCAACCTCAATACTGAAAGAATATTTCCCATATTGAAATTTAATACTCAAAGAACCTTTTTCATATTTACCTTTAATACTTAAGAAATCTTTTCCATATTGAACCTTGATACTTCATTGCAACATATATTTTCCCAAATGGTGAATTTCAATTGAGTTTTGTTTGATGAATTTCAAAATTCTAGTGAATTGAGGGTATTTTATTTTGTTGTTGGAGGAATTTTTGGTGACATAAATGTTTCACATGGGCAAATTCTAATTGAAAGTGTGAAGTACAGTGTTTTGATTGGTTAAGAAGATTGAATTGAAAATCACATCAATAATTTTTTTCAAGAACATGAGACTGGTTTTCAACAAAAGGTTACCTAACAAGTGAAAAAATAAGATCATCCAAATTTTCTATGACATTTTTTGATGCATCAAAAAAAAAAAAAAATCTTACTTGTCCATGGTGAGATCATCAATGATTTCAAATGAATTTTAATTTTTTTTAATAAGTTCCATTTGATAAAATAATCAATCTTGAAAATTTGGTGGGAAACCCGGATGATAGACTGGGAAAACCCAAGGTGAATTACAAGATACAGAGTTGTGAAAAATGAACAAAAAAAAAAAAGTGAAGTCATATGAGATTCATGGGGGGCAAGATTCATTAAGCTCAAGCTAGTTTTTCTTTGCTAAAACTCTTGATAACATGGCTGGGTTTCCCCCCCCCCCCCCCTAAACTGTGAACCTCAAGTTTTTAGTATTTTGATTGGAAATTTTTGGTGGGATCAGTTATTCTTTTTGCAATGGAGAATTTAAGGTGACTTTCAGTTTTCTTTGATGTTTAAATTCATGTGAGTTCAGGTTTTTCTTTCTTTTTCTTTTCTTTTCTTTTTTTTTCATGGTGGTATGACCACTGAAATCCATTTTTCAACATGGTGAATACAATGTGAACCTCATTTTATTTTATTTTTGTGTAAACTTTGGTGAAATCAAGAATCTTGATTGGTGATTAGATGCTTCCTCTGAACCAATTCAATGGGTCATAAAAATGAACTGGATGGTGACATGAAGTCACTGGTCAGCCAGAGAGCCCAGTTTGGCCCCAGTGTTTCAATTCACTAGTCTGTCTACCTCTAGGGGGCATATAACTTTTGGAGTTATTCAATGAAATAAAGTAATGAAATGTGGGAGGTTGTACAAGTCCTGCTCTTAACTTGCCCATTATGATTCCTCCTGCCTAATTGCCTGTGCCCAATGGGACATCACAGAAAAAGCTGGCATTGCTTTCTGTCTGACTGCCAACTTGTAGGGGATAAATTTTACACTTGAAAAAAAGAAAAAAAAAATGGCGCGCCAGGAAGAGGGGGGGAGGATGGTGCCATTTTCTCCGACCTGTTGCCTCCGCTAACCATACGTAAGCCTGGGTGTCTGACTGGCTGGTGGATTGCCCCGTGGAGACCTCCCGCACTATGCGCAAACAGGTGACGTGGCCGCCCCCACGTTGCGCGGACGTGGTGTATGTGTTTATTACAGAAATTAGCTGATGTGGGAAAATCCTCAACCTGAACCAAGCTATGCATAGACCCACCTAAAGTCTAATTGCATTTTTATGTATTTATGTACTGTACATACCACATACATTACACGTATTGATACACTTTTGCATCACACATCCTGATCAATGGATTTAGGTAAGTTGTTCCTTTCAGTAGTAGTCATCATTTTCCTTACTCAAGTCATCGGAAGGTCAGAATATTCTGGACAAGCAGCTTATGCTTTTTTCATCCTTTGGCTTCCTTCTAGCATTAATGCATCCCCATCCTTGGTTGACCAACTCTCCTCAACCCCATCCCCATAGTTTTTTTGCCATCATCCTCACTATTATTGAACCCCTTTTCAACCATGTTCAACAACCAATTCATTGATACATCTAACAACATCTACCAACCATATAACCCCAACCATGTGCAAGTCCAATTGGCTGAAAAAGACCAAATGATTGCTAGGCTCCTTGAGAGAGTTGAAACTCTGGAGTTGGCTCAGCAATCTGGTTCTGGCGCCTCAAATTTAAACAAAAATACCAAGGGTACAAAATTGAATAATCATAAAAAGAAAACAAATACTTTGCCTAAGCTGTCAAAGTCTCAGCCCACTTCCCAAAAGAAAACTCCTGAGAAACCCGCTTCAAAGTCTGTGACCCCAAAGTCATCACCTGGATTGGCCTCAAAGAAGAACCCCCTTCAGATGATTATGCGGGAACAACCGGCTGGTTTTGAACGCACAAAGGTTTGTTCTGTTTAAATTGATCCCAGCATTGCTTGTGTGGTTCTAACTTTTGTCTCAAACAGGAAGCATTCTACGTACACATCAAGCTTATGTGGGGACTCATGACTCAATGTTGCACTCCAACCAAACCCAATCCAAGCCTCCTAAAGGAATTCCATGAATTTTTTTCAAATGCAAACCAGATCCAGTGTATGCTATCCAACTCAAATGCTGCTCAACTTATTGCCAAAGCCAATATTAAAACTTTACAAGATGCAAAACAAGGCCGAGTGAAGATTGGGAAAGGTATGATACACATATCTCAATTCTTCCTTGAGTATATGTGGTCCACCTTAGCCAAGATTGGATTGCATGTTTGGGAACCCAACCTTGACGCACAACCAGATTCACTCTACAATGAAGCTTGTAGAATGAGTTCTATTGTTACTTTCCGTCAAGCCATAGTCAACAAAGTGTACGCCTACATGAATATCAACCAGACCTACGTCAAAGAAATTGGGCTTCTTGAAAGTGCATACAACCATTATGTTCATTATTACATGGCCCAAATCCATGCAAAGGAGAAAAAGCAGGAGGGAAAACACATTAGAGATGAAGAGAAGAAGGTGATCCAGCAATCTTGTCAGCGGGTGAGTTTTCATTGGATAATTAAAGACGTTTATCATACCATTAAATCCATTTCTATATTAGTTGAGAGATGCGTGCTACAAGTTTGCCGTCAAGAACAATTTTACCCAACATTACCAAGATATCCTTCAATCAATTCAAGCACACAGCAAAGATGAATACTTTCCTCAAAAAGATATATATGTGGTCAAGAAACTCCCTTTCCAATCTGAATCATCCAATATCTTCATGTGTCGGCTTGATGAACAAATGCAAAAAGCCAATGAAATGGACGGGAAGCGGAAGCAAAAACATTGTTGTGTTTGTGTCAAAAACCCGCCAGAGAAAATTTTTCCCAAGGCCCCAAAAGGACTCCCAATTGATTTTTATGATGTTGCATGGTATAACAACAAGTTACCAGCACAGAAGGATGCAATAGCTGATAATACTAGAGTTGCATTCTTAGAAAATCCTCTTGATTCTTTCTCACCCAAAGGGAAGGCTGATGAAAAGCTTAACGATATAAAATTTGCCAAAAAACATTGGGAGCATGCTACCAACGATTACAATTTCAGCCATGAAGAAGTGAACAATTCTGAAAAAGTTGAATCTGCTGATGAAAGCGGGGAGGACAGAGATTACAGTGCAAGCATTGATTTGGAGCACTCAGATGGTTCTGATGACGACAAAGATGAAGACAAATATGAGGAAGATGATTCCGAGGAGATTAATGCCCCAATTGATCAAGGCTATTTTGAGATGGAAGAGCCAGATTTTGCTTCAACATTGTTTTGGCAGGGGATGTACTCTGGTGGCCTGATGGAGAATGAATGGGAGGCTGTGAAGTAGCGTGTGCTAGTATCATAGGGATGCCCCTCTTTAAAACTTTAATTATGCTTATTGTTTGACATCAATCTTTATTTGACACCAATTTGTATTGTATTTCATAAGACTCTTATTTGAAAATGAATGGATGATGAAATCAAAAGCTAAGATTTAAAAAAATTGTTCAAGTGTTTGAACATTTGACTTTCCCATGATCATAAAAAGCCAAGGGATAAAGAAAAAATCATGATTTACAAGGTTTGATGGAAAATGAAAGGAATCAGGACAACTGAAAGTATGAAACGGAATGAGAGGTAGCAAAGAAAACAAGTCCTAGTCTTTGGGGTCCAACATCAAACAGTCATCGTCATTTGAGACCTCTGGTGGGAGGGAAAGGCCATACAAAGGTTGGAGGAGTAAACTAGGGTTCTGACAGTCCAAAGTCCAAGCAGGAAGTCATTTCCAAGCAACCAGACCAATGATTTTGCTCGCAGTGACATACCCAAAGGTCCCCTGCTCAACATGGATGACCTCCATCTCCATCAATAGCTCTTTCAAAGGCCCCTCACTTGATACTTTTTTGTGCTGTTGAACTTTGCAGATCTCTTTGTCCCATCCCAACTCTAGTTTGATAATGTCAATAAGAGTGCCATAGCTTTGATCTCCATCCTGCAGGTACTCAATTTCATTGTTTGGCTTGTTTGCGGTAACTGTCTTCCCATCTTGCAAGTGAAATGCTCTCTGAGTTGTAGCGTAACAACTTAAAACTTGATTTCCTTCATCATTTGAGAATTCATGAAATGACTTCAAATTCAGAACCTTTTTTTGGAAATACTCAAGAACTTTCTTGTATTCAGCGATTGCAATGACAAACTTGTTTCTTGGGATGTGTGCTGATTCAGAGTTGGAAACAGTGTTGATAGCTGCACTAACATTAAGGCGTTGAAGCTGGCAAAACTTTTTAATGACCGTTTTGTTTATTTTTTCTGCGGACAATGAAAATCATCAGCGTAGGCTCACCAACCCAATTGTATCACCAACTTACCACTTGAATTAGTTTTCAATTTTTGGAGGATACCAATTAATTTCTCCCCAGGGAACTCAGATATTCCAATCAATGGGCCCCACCATCGTAGTTTCTCCGGTATGTGCAAAGCGTAGTGATGGTTGGGAAGAGTTTTGGCCCCAGCAAACAAAGAAAGCAAAGTTTCTGAGTAGATACAATACTGGTTTTCAAAAGCAAGACAATCTTCTTTGGTGATTTTCTTCAAACTGACAATGTTTGTACATTTTACCAGCGCACTTAAATTTTGGATGATTTCTAATGTACTTCTGTCTAACTCACTTGGATCAGAAGGATGAGTGCAAATGTCAGCCACAGCGAGAGGCAAGTGAATGGCAAAAAGTTTGTGCCATTTGCTTGCCTTGAGCTTTCTGTTTTTTGCCTGACCCAACCCTTTAGGCATCTTTGATACACCAGTTGGAACAAACACTTTGGAGATTGACTGGAAAAGTTTTTTTGTTTGGGCACTAGTCCAGAACCCAACATTTGGGGGGGAAGGGTGGTTTGTGCTAGAAGAGTCCAAGTCACTGTTCCTCTGTTTTTTCCCATTGAATCCCCAACGGTAGCGGAAGTGATGCTGGAGTACTCCTTTGTACCAGTTATGCATGAAACCCAGGATTATCTGTCTTACCGGGTCCCAGTAAGGAAGGCGGTTAAGTTCAGACCATCAAACACCTGTCTTCTGAAAAAGGGTTGTCTTTGAAACCAGGGTGGGTTCATCTTTCCACCGTCGAGCCAGAGCAAGAGTTTGTTTACAATCACGGGGCTTTCCAACTTGCATATTGCAGTGATCAGTGTGGCAAAGATTGCACCAGGAGCAGAAGAATCAGGCTGAATGAGATGAAAAACCACCAATTTTATGGGTGGCAACAACATCACCATTTAGACCGGCAAGCTTGACCACAACTTTTCTTCCTGCTGGATACTGGTGAGTACAAATTCTGACCCCCTTGTTTACCTCCAAAAGTTGATCAACCATTGGCCCGAGTATATTGCTAATGGTGATTATATCAGGTTGGTTAGGTGAAGGTATGATTCCAGCAATATAAACAAATTGAGATTTTTGCCGCAGATAAGGAAGAAGATTCAGACAAGTGAGTGCCAAAACACCCATTGAAAGCTGTTTACCGGCCAATTTGTTTCCACACGGGTTATACCAATCTACAAATAGTGTGAATGATAAGTTGAGAGGTTGCGGCTTTGATGAATCCAGGGAGGAGCGGAAAATTTGCTTGTGTGCCAAAGATTGCTGATAATCAAAAACACCATGATTGGGGGCTGATGGTAAACATTCCAACTGGTCGGACCACTCGTTCATCAATTTTTCAACCTTGGGAATGCTGAGAAACCATTTCAACCACTCAACAAAGCTTTGAGTAACAAAAATCTTGTCTGGGTTGGTAAAATGTGGTATGGAGGCTTTTTGGGGTTGTTGGCGCTGATGTTGAGAGGCTCAAGCAATTTTGTCAATGGATTGAAATTCACCAGGATGAAATAGATCTGCTCCACAGCATTTTCATTCTTCCCTAATTTGATAACCACACTCAGATGGTGCGGACTCAATGTCATAAAGTGAATAACACTTTTTGCAGCAGACGTATTCTTCAAGCTTTGGATCTAATCTCAGTCGCTTGGTAATCGTGCGGACATCCTTTGGGATCTGAGACTCAAAATTATCCATGATCTCAAGTTTGCGGGAATTCTTGATGATATATACCAAGTATTTGATTGCAATTTTACATCTTGCCTGACTGATACCACAAAAGAGGTGCAACCACGCAACAAAATACAAAATAAATCCTGAAACAGGAAGGAAATTTGTAAGTTTCATCATCAAATTTTTGAACAAGGTAGAAGCCAATGAGGTCTTACGACAATCAATTTTGTCTTCCAGTTCAGGTTCATCTTCAAGTTCTGCTTCTTGATTCTCTTGTTGAGATTTGGAATGCGGTCTTGTGGGTGCAATGGAGGTAGTATTTTGAAAGGTGAGCTGATCAAAAGCTGATGTGGCAGTTGTAATGTCATGTGAAGAGGTTGCAACTTTGAGCCAATGTTGTCTACGGGTACTTGGATGAACAAATAAACCTTGATGCGTACAATTGTGCTTGTCGGTGGTAGTTAGAAGGATACAGCTGGGGCAGGTACACAATTCAAGAGATGGGTCCATTGCTTCGTGCTTGTAGGCTTTGATTTTGTTAAGTTTCTCAGCTATCCATCCACCACCATTGACCTTTAGCTCTAGGTTTTGGTTGTACCGGGATCCAAATCTTGATTACATAAGACAATACTCACCTATCCATCCACCACCATTGACCGTTAGCTCTAGGTTTTGGTTTTACCGGGATCCAAATCTTGATGAAGAGAGAGGGGTACCGGGTGGATGGATGTTCAAGTGTTATAGCTATCTAAAAGGTGCGTGAAATGTGAGAAAATCCGTGAAATAGCTGGGGTGGGAATCTGTGACATAATTGTGTCCCACCATATATTCTAACACCCCCTCCCACAATTAAGTTTTAATATACCCCCAACCCATTTGTCCCGGAGTCGTGTTTGGTCAAGCCAAGCGTTTTGGTCATGATGCCGGCAATCTGCGTTGCGGAGCTTTTCCATTGTAAGTCAATGTTCTCGCGCCGGATGAGGTCATTGACAAAATAAAATTCCCTGTCAAGGTATTTGGTCCGCTTCCTGGACCCATTGCTGGTGGCTATGAGTATTGCAGCTTTGTTATCACAGTGTATTGTGGAATCACATTCAAATTGCAGATCTGCTAGTTTCAGCCGTAGATGTGCCAGGAGTTGTGAGCCCTCCGACAAAGCAATGTATTCAGCAGCACAGGTAGATAGTGCAACAACAGTCTGCCTCTTTGCCCCCCATGCCACGGTATTCTCATAGTACCTGATGACATAACCACTGGTGGATTGCTTGTGTTCTCCCCCAAAATTTGCATCCACCCACATGGAGAGGCCTCTGGATCCTTCTTGGGTATATACCAAGCCCTTGGCCGAGGTGCCCTTGAGGTATCCAATAACATGATCCAGCTCTGTCCAATGTGCTGATGATGGGCAGGAGCTAAAACGTGCTAGTATATTCACAGCGTAGGTGATATGGGGCCTCGTCCCACATGCCAGGTACATCAGCAAGCCAATGATAGATTGGTATTCAGTGATCATTACCGGATCTCCATTGTTGGTCAGCAGGGTGGTCCCCAACAGCGCGGCTCTTCTGTTGAATGTCGGGAGAGTGTAATCGCCAATGATTTCTTTGGCAAAGAGAGCTTGGTTGAGGGTCATCTCCTCTCCTTCCATTTTCACCCTAATGCCCACAATCTTGTTGACCACCGCCTTGCACTTAATTTTCAATTCCTTCTCCACACCCATCCTGAACCGTTCCATTTCCCAATTAGACAACACCATAACCACCCCGTTGTCTACATGCAGCCAGACAACTACAAAGTCCCCTCCATCCCAACACATATAGAGAGAATCTTCCAGCTTGCTTGCCTGAAGGCCCACTTTCTCAACTACTGACCGGAAATGTTTCCACCAGCACTGGGCTGCTTGCCTTGTCCCATACATTGCTTTGTGAAGTTTCATCACGTAACCTTTCCATTGGGGTCGGACCAAAATTGGCGGCTGGACGTAGACTTCTCCTTCAATTGGACCATATAGATAAGCCGTGCTGACATCAAAGCTCGCCAGGGGAAAACGGCCATGGTGTGCCATTGCCAGGAGAAATCGTAACGTATTGAGGGAAGCCGTAGGTGCGTAAATTTTGTATACATCCACCCCCATCCGTTGACTGCATCCTTTGGCCACGTACCTCAATTTGAGCTGTATGAGCTTACCCTCCGCATCTCTTTTGTGTGCCAGGACAAATTTGGCCCCCAGGACCTTCATCCCCTTGTGTGGCTTCACGGGTTCCCATACCCCCAAATCATCAAACTGCTGGATTTCATCTTCCCCTGACTTCATCCATTCCGCCGCCCATTCGCCTTGCAGAGCCTTGGGCATCGACCGCGGCACCGCTCTCTCAACTGTACAAGGCAGGCTATTGATTGCCTTCTGTTCAGCTTTGGCTATTTTGTCAGTGGCAACTTCACCCAATTGCAACTGGCTAATGATATCTGCCGGCTTGGGCTCCAGCGGGCAGACGGGTAGACTTTGGAAGAAAGGGAAAATGGCCAAGGTAGAGTGAATGACTCTCTTTTCCCGTTCTGACCAGAATAGCCACACCACTCCCCCAGGGGGAAAACCCAGAAGGCAACAGCGGTGTCCCCTCTTGTCAAGTTTGGTCCTGCGTTTGGACGGTACGTGTACGATGGCTTTGGCCCCAAAAGGGTATAGTATGGCCGGATTCACCTTTGTCCCCAAGAGCAGCTCCAAGGGAGTCTTCCCTCTGGTCCTTGAGTTAGGAAGACGGTTGATGATGTAAGCCGCGACCTGGTAGGAGAATGACCAAAATTTGGTACTCATTCCACTCTTGTTCAGCATGGTCCTGGCCATGTCCCCTAGGGTTCTGTTCACCCGTTTGGCTTCGCCGTTCTGCTCCGGGTGGTAAGGGGGTATGGGGGCCATCTGAACCCCTAGTGGTTCCAGCTTCCGCTTCAGCGGTCCAGTATATTTGGCCGCGTTGTTGCTGCGAATGAACTTTGGGTAGCGACCTTTAGTGTTCCGGATGTTCTCCAGCCAACCCAGTATCTTTGCCGGGACCTCTGAGCGCAATTTTATGGTGGCTATGAATGTGTAGGTTGAGGCATGATCTCTGAATGTCAGCAGAAAGCAACATCCTAATAAATCCTCCTCAAAAGGACCTGCCACGTCAGTGACAAACATATCCAGGGGTTCATCCCTCACAACACCCAAGACAACGTCCGGCATCTTCCTGTTGAGGAACTTGGAGGTTGCACATCTCTTGCAGAAAAAAGAAAGCCAGGGTCCACTGATCTCATCCGGGTAATGCGTTTGCAAGAACCGCTTCACCACTGCTTTGGAAGCATGGCCCAGGCGTACATGCCATTTGTAGGGGTCAAACAACGGCTTAGAGGAGACTTTCATTGCATGGTTTGGGTTTGCAAAAGCGGGGATCGTCCAACAATAATTTCGGAAGAAAGTATCATACTTGTTGCCTAACGGGTCCTACAGGATTGCCTCTAAACCTTTGTAAGTCAACTTCCAACCTTCTGCAAGTAAACGTCCAGTTGACAATATAATGCCGTTAAACCCAGGGCATAGGTACACGTTATTGATCATCATCGTCGCCGTCCTTGTCGGGATGGTGAGGCTGCCGATCGTGGATGCAATCACGTGGTGTTTATCAGCGGCAAGGTAGAACCGTTTAGGTTGGGTGAGTGTACGCGTTGGGATGAAATAACGGGAGGGGCCACTCATGTGAGCGCTGGCCCCGGAATCCAGGAGGATTTCGCCTCTGTCAACCTCTGGCATGTTGACAACTCTGATGCGGTGGTTCCGATTGCCGTCCCAACAAGGGCGTTGGGGAGGTAAGTACCAAGATACGTGGTTCGTGTGATCATGGGGAGGCAATGGTATCTTACCCATTTGGGCATCCACCCAGAAGATGTTACAGTCAGCATACCAGTGGCCGCCCCCCTGCAGTATCTGCATTTGCATCCATAGGTGTCTAGTAGAGCGTTGGCCTTGTGCTTCCTGGCGTAAAAGTCTGCCCGGTTGACCAACAGATGCAGTTTAGTGGGGGGATTCCCAATGGGCGTTCTATGCTATGGAGGTACGTAGCATTGCTTCACTGCTTGTATGCGGTCTAGTTCCATGAGGTCTAACCCACCTGTAGCTTTGGGCCACAGCTTCCCAATTGCGCCTTGGAGAACGTTTGCAACGTCCAGGAATTGCGGGATCGATTTGGTGTTGTTTAGCTGTTGGGAGATGGAGTACTCGTATGTCTTCCCATCTATTCCTGGAGGTGCGATTGCTACTGACTGGATGAGGAGGCCAACCAGCTTGTTCCGCAAGATGTCAAGGCAATTAAGATTGGCCATAATTGTGTGGAAGGACGTTATCCACGCCATATCTGCCTCAGGCGATGTGAGTAGATTCATCATCTTCTCTACCACGGCAAGCTTGTGTCAGCGGTCTGATTGCTTGCAAGTTTCAACCAGTGTCTCATAGATTGCTTTGGACGATTCCATTTGTGAGGCCTCAATGATGGCGTACAGCTTGTCATCAACCAAGTTGCAAAGAAGGTTAACTATAGCCCGGTTTTCTACTGTGGATAGTCTGGCAAAGTTCTCTTTGCCCCTGAGAAAGGTTGGGTCTCAATCAAAAGCCTGTCAAAGCGTTCGGTCCACGGCCCCCTCCCATACGTTGAAGTTTGACCCATCAAAGGCCAGGACAGGGCGTTTTGTGTTGATGTTCCAGTGGAAGGACATGGGGTCCTTGATAAATTTTAGTGCAAGGGGGTTACTCGACTGTTGTGCAGGGCGATCTAAGTGAGGTGGCGTCTGCTGGGTTTCCTGGTGGGTGGTCATTCTCCCCATTGCCGCCTCGACGTGTTGGAATTGTTCCGTTAGCGTGGACTGAAGGGCCTCAAAACAAGAGTCAAACTTGCTGTTCGAGACAAGAGTCATGGGTGGGTTATTTTGCTCTGCCATATCGGAGCTTGGGTTCCCTTCGGTGGTGTTTCTTTTTAACCAATCTTCCTTTTTCTTTTGGTACCTTTTATCCATAAGTTTCACCTCGTCAGTCGGTTCCTTCGGCTTTTAACCTGTTAAGTTTCACAGCTATCCATCCACCACCATCAACCGTTAGCTCTAGGTTTCGGTCGTACCGGGATCCAAATCTCGATTACATAAGACGATACTCACCTATCCATCCACCACCATCGACCGTTAGCTCTAGGTTTCGGTCGTACCGGGATCCGAATCTCGATGAAGAGAGAGGGGTCCCGGGTGGATGGATGTTCAAGTGTTATAGCTATCTACAAGGTGCGTGACATGTGAGAAAATCCGTGAAATAGCTGGGGTGGGAATCTGTGACATAATTGTGTCCGACCGTATATTCTAACAGATTTCAACTTGATGGGTGACAGGAATTGTGTAGTCCTGGCCCTTGGCAAGCGGACATGTCCCCCAGCTATGGATACCGAGGCGTCAGGCTTGACGTCAAGCCATGCCTCGGTGCCACGTCCGCGCGACTTGGGGGCGGCCACGTCACCTGTTTGCCCATAGTGCCGGGCACGACACGATGGGACCAGCAGGGACGATGAAGCAGAAGGAGCAGGAGGTGCAAGTCGAAGAACCACTCGAACCCGGAAATCAACCCAAGTGAGTAGCTGGATGACTTTGACCTACTGATCCATCTGATCTGATCGTCGTCGTGCTTGTAACAATAAAAACAACATCAAAAAAAAAAAAAAGTCTATTAGAGATAAAGTTTTATATCCCTCTAACGATTTTTTCTCTTTAGACGACGACGAAAACTACCCGCTCCCTCGTTCTCCAAGCTCAATCCGAACCTTGGATCGGTATCGATTAGAGATGGTATGTTGATCTCTCTAGGTTGACGTTCTTAAAAACTAGATAACCTCTCCCGCTCCCAACTACTTACCTCCTCGCGTGGGGGGGGGGGGGAGTCTTGCCTGGTTAGAATCAAAGCTGATTCGACCTACTTATCTTTATTCAAATCTGAATCCCTCACCCGCCTGGTTCGTGTATCGCGTGATCTATCGACCGTTGGGGATCGATAGACGACCCATCTTCCCACCAAGGACGCAAGAGAACCAAACCACACGTCGATGGTGATTGGCCGACGCACGTCTACATTGCCAGTTGAGTGTGTTGTGGTGATCGATCGATTGGGCCCGATGAACTCGGGATCCAATCTGATACTGAGAACTATCGGATTTCAGTCCAGCTACCCTCGAAGCTCGAATCCGTCCTGAAGGATATCATCAGCAACTTGAATCTTCAAGATCGTAGTTCAACTTGGCATTCATCCTTGGATGCCACCCATGAAGAGGGTAAGCGCCCATATCCGATCCAACGCTTAGAACGATGGATGATGCCCAACAGAGCAAATGAACTCGGTTCCAGAGTCCAAAAGCCACCGTTCGTCGTACTGAAACTTGCCGACGGGGGCCCCGTACCCCATCTCCTACCCCCGCAGATCGATCGTTACATTTATCATTGTCTCGTCCGATCTTCCTCAAGACGAACGAGAGGAACGAGTTCGTCGAACGGCTACGGAGATCGATCCGTGGAATCGAGTCGTGAGTGATCAGGGACGGGCTAGAGTAAGAGGTGATCGAGTGAGAAACTTAGAACGTGCTCTGGGGCTATCCTCACTTCGTTCAGCTTCGAGATCTATTTCGCCTCCTTCTCCTATCTCCTCAACGATCATCGTACCAGGGGATTCTTAGCGCTAGAAGTCGGAAGTGGATATTCATCGGTGAGGCCCCGTCGTCGGATGATGACAAGACTGGCTCGGAGCTCTCTAGGCTGACGAAGGTCTCAGCAGAGCTAACCAATCTATCCTCTCTCATCCCTCGCTCGATCTAGCTCAAGATCGTCTTGGATCACATCGATCGAGTCCTCGAAACGTTCTGTCTACCCAAGTATTATGAGCAACCTCGGTTTCATCTCTCGATCGGTTGGCATTCGATCGATCGACGATCCAGCCCTGATCTGAGCTCCTCAGACTTCCAGGCGGCGAACCGTGCCGTCGATCCTATCGTCCAGACCTTGAACGATGGTCCCGAATTGGATCGAATCCGAAAGATTCCTTGGAAGATTGGAGATCTCGATCTGATGATCGGCAAGACTCTACATCGGTTTCGACTCGATGAGCCCAGCTGAATGGAAAGACCGGATGCCCTGCACGAGGAAGAAGATTGTGAAATCACCGTACTCGATCTTCCCGCGTTTCGTGAAGCTGTATGGATAGAGACCGATCCCGATCATTCGAATCATCCACCCCCCTCGGACTTCCATTTCATTCACTCGCACGACCTCTCGAATTCACGATGATCGCCCTTCCGGCCTCGAGCCGTCCCTCTTTCCTTGGTTTCAAATCGTCCCCTACAACTCTTAACTCCCCTCATCCGTTGGTTCCAAATTCACGCCCAGAAATCCTCACGTCGAAAGGATTAATCCACACCCAATCGAAGCTGGTTCAGGGCATCGGCACCGAGTCGAGATGCTCCGGACCCTGAAGAAGTGACCTAAAAGAAGCAAGACGGTCGTGATGGATTATTGATAGTAGAATCTAACTAGCTCGATCGAGATCATCGACGTGAACTCGCTTTGGAAAAAGACCAAAAAAAAAAAAAAAAAAAAAAAACTCCAAGATGAAAACAACCGAAGGGACAGATAAAAATTATAAAACAAGCTGGACATGGTCAGTCCTTGGGCAACTCTAATCCTACACTTCGTCACTTGGCACCTTCAAACTGGTCCTGGGTCTATTTGTTACATTGAGGCAAGAGGGATAAATCATGACGCTCATGAAGGCGCTTTTTTTTTCTGTTACGTCTTGTTTTATCTAATTGGTGATCTATTATTTATGTGGGGCCTTCATCTCATTATTATTATTATTATTATTGGAATGGTTTTTCCCCTCCCATATTTCATCTTTTATTATTTCTTAACTGTCTGTCATCGACGTTGTTGTTTTCTTTTCTTTCTTTTTAGTGACTCAAATCAAGAACCCGACGAGCTCTTTTTTAATGAGCCGCATCCCAATGATGTTTCAGAGCGCTCAAGATCGCACTCGCCGTCATCTGAATCCCCCACTTACCAACCTTGTGTAAGCGGTTAGATTGAGCGACCTTATCACTTCCGACGTGGTAGGCCAACGCTTCATAGACCTGCTCAGAGATGATCTCGATCAACCCGATGTCGTAAGTCGTCCAGCTCCCATTGAACTCTTCCTGCAGACCGAAGGAGCGGGAAGGCGCAGTTAGGATCAGAATCGCTCTTCCTGGGTTCCAGCTAAAATGTCCAAGGGGTGATCAAGACTTACGAGATCGAGCTTAACCTGACACTTGATCGGTATCAACGTTCTATTGGCATTGATGAAGGCCACTATCGGTCGAACGAGTGCGTTGTTCACGTAGGACAGGCTGCTGTTAAAGATCTAGATGGGATGAAGATGGATGGTTAAGCCATCCTTTGCTTATCTATAACAGCAACCTCGGAGATGGATGAAAGGCGACTTAACGGGTACACTGGCTTTGACATCCTTAAATCTAAGGTCTAGATCGATCACGATCTGCTCTTCTTCCTCTTGATCTTGACGCTCCGAGTTCAGAGTTTCCCGTTGGTTCTCGGGATTAAGTTCGATCTGAAACCCATCGCCCGCTACGTTTGGGGGTTTGAGAGGTGGCTTGATGAGGTTCCGACGCTCACTGATCCTACCGTTTGGCTTGTTGGAAGCGCGACCATCCTCGCTCTGTGGATTGGTGACGAGTTCCTTCTCAAAGTTATCGACGATCTCTCGGACGACCATCCTCAAGTCGATCTCATCTATCTCCAGGGGTAGTTTGATGTCCGCAATCAGGTCGATCCGCCCGCTATTGATCCAAGTCAGGGGACCATCAGAGACAGATCCAGCAGGGTTACCCTGTAGGTGATCGATCGGTACCCCGTCGATTCGAAACCTTGAGAGCCTCGTCTTATAACGCTTGTGTGATTCCCGGCCATTCTCCAACGGTTTGTTGGGTATCGTTTGGTCGTAGAGTCCGGCATGCGCGTTAGATCTAGTGATCGATTGGGGCTTGTGGATTGAAAACAAGCAGTTGTCAATTTGTCCAGCCATTTGTTCGGCACAAAGAAGGTCGAAAAATAACCACTGCTTCCTGAGCCTATGAAACGTAGCATGGAATATTGAAAAGGTATACTAGAGTTGGAGGAAGGAAAAGTCAATACAGCATGTACTAGGGGGGGGGGGGTCACTTTTCTGATCAAGTACAAACTTACGGGTCGAAAGTTGTTCGGCTGGAAGATCGTCACGAGGACATCTTCGATTATGACGTTCTCAAGATGGAAATCACCGGTGGAGGCTTTCTTTCTAAACTCGCGGCGGTCGATCGGTAGAGTGCTATCAGCAGGCAAAGCCGGGATGTGCGAGCGGTCGACAACACCCCTGACACCTCTGACTTCAGCCTGCCGGAGTATTCCTTTGCCGTCCAACCAACGGCCGAGACTCAAGGTGACGTCGATGGAAGCGACGGTCAGATAGAAATAGGTCGAATTCACCATGGAAGGATCTGGTTCGAACTCGGGGACCGGCTGGGAGAGACATTCTTCCTGTTCTGATGCTGAGGGGTGATGATCGGGATGAAGTGGAGAGAGGTCCAAGGTCCGAGGGGCGCTCGGATGAGGGGTAGTGAGGTTACTGTCGAGTACGAGGCCCATGAGTTTGCTAGCTTCTGAACCTAACGATTGGCCGACTCGGGAGATTCGAACGTTCTCGAAGCGGATCATGCCATCGGTCCAACGAGGTACGAGGGCAGAATCGAAGGAAATCTCGACCCCACTCGCCCGAGATAGCCGATCGCTCAACCAACGAGCTATGAGGTCTTCCATGCCAGCCTTGTTAAAGAGGAATAAGAAGATACCTAGGAAGGTGGTTGTGCCGATGGCCGCAAGGAGGATATTGATGAGAACGAAGAGGGAAGCGAAGGCGGAATAATCGTCGGTACGATAGGGATGAAAGGAGCGGATCGTGAGCCATTTGAGCCTGATATGTAGTCGATCGAGGCTCGACTTGGTGAGGGGTAGGAGATCGGATGGTGTGGGAGGACGGGTGAGATTGGAGGGTAGTTTGGATGCTAAGGATCTGATCGAAGGGAGATAACTGGCTATGAGGGAGTGATGGTCATGCTCGTAGGACGGTTGAGGTTTTGGGATTAGTAGAGGTGAGTCTGGCCTGGAGTTTACGGGGTGCTTGAGAGGTTGATCGGAGTGAGACGTAGGAGGCGACGAGAATCGAATACGCGGAGCGGTGGGGAGAAGGAAGGAGGAGGTGGATGGTGGTAGAAGACAGGAGGACAGGAGGGTAGATTGGAGCCGATGGGCAGTGGGTGAGAGTCGAGAGATCGAAGGATGAGGAGATCTCATGACGAGGCGACTGAGGATGAATGATGAGAATCCTAGGAGGAGGAGGAGGAGGAAGGGATGGTGGGTTGAAAACAGATGAGAAGAGAGCTAGATGGTGAGGGAAGTAAGCTTGGCTAGTCGATCGACTGAGGATAGACGAGCGTATCGTATGGGATTTGAGACGAAGAATCGGATGAGGCAGGAGATGAATTGGATCCAATTCGACTGCAATCGGTAGGCATCTTCCTCATCACGATTCGCCAAAACGTGGGCGAGAGGCAGGGAGGGAGCCGAGCGAAGTGGGTCGAGCTGAGGGTTCAAGCCGTCGGAGTCGAATGAGTCGGAGCAAGCTTGATGCTGCTAGATAAATCTTGGATCGAGTCAATGGAGGGAGGCTCGAGCAGACGATGTGGGAACGAGGGCAAGGATCAGGAGGGGAGGAGATCAGCGGATGAGGTAGGAGTGAGTGAAGATGGATGAGACTGGTCATAATTAGGATGGCTTGATTTGAGTGAGACTGGGAGGGTTGCTGTAGGAGCATGAAGCCAGTCAGACACTCACTAGTCAGTCGTAAGTAAGCTTGATGCTTGCTTGGCTAGATGGAGAGAGCAAGATGATAATCAAGCTGGCCGACCAACGATCGGCTCACTCGATAATATGTAAAATAAGGATTTGAACATCAAGTCAGAGGGGGGATGCCTGGTCATGGGTAGGATTTTATATACTACACTCCCGAGTCCCACCCAGCTGCCCTAGATAAATGATTAATAGAGATTGCTAGAATTTTTTTATTTATTTATTTTTTTTTGGTTGGAAGGAAGGCTACGTACAACCAGCCAGATTGGACTCTTGTCAGTGATCAGGTGGTACCATATCATCTGGTAAACCTCTGACTCCCATGATAACCCTGATATCCAATAACATCCACTTGCAAGACATGTGAATCCCACTAGATATATCTCTATTTCTGCCTCCCCCAAAAAATTGACCACTGCCCCTCTCCCCCCTTCCAAACCGACCAATATTGTTGGGTTTGAGTAGCAGGGAATTAACCATACACAGCTAGGTTCCCTACAGTTCTGGGTACAGCAGTTTGGGGAGTCAAATCCTACTGTGAGGACTCAAATTTTAAAGTTTGGCTCCCACAAGTTTTAGCTCATGTGGTCTGGTGGCCTTCTATAGACACGACCTAGGAAGTGGACTGCAACTATCAATGATGGAGGGAAAGATCTAATTTTGTTAACAAGAAACAAATGCAGCAAACGGCAAACGGGTCAGCATCCTGCAAGGGTTCCCAAATATGGAAAGCTGATAGGTTGGAAACAATAGATTGTGCAGACTACCAAATCCAGAGGATGAGCAAGACTTGGATGAGGCAGGTGGCATGGTTTACCCAAATGTGGACAACAAAATGGTAGAGCTGGTGAAGATGGGAAAGTAAGTGATAAGTGCAGGACTGGATCGGGCAAGACATTTCTGGGACAGCGCACAGGGTGAAGTCAAGGGCTCAAAGGAACAGCATGTGGTTGTTGGGGATTGCTTGAGAGGTTGCCACCAAACAATGTTTGGGGATGCCAGAGATGGGAGTCAGACTCAGAGTCCACCTTGCCATGGGAAAAGTAGTCAAAAGGCTGTCTAAGTTGTAGGAGAGTGAGAAAAGAAATCAGGGCATGATAGATGATTGTGGACAACTGCCAAGGAGTAGATGAGGGGTGTGGATTTCAGGTCTGTACCTTTCTGCTGTTCTATTTACTATAAAGGGGGAGTGCAGACAAGAGTGTGAGGGGAATTCAACAATCCAGAGACAAATAGAGTGTTAACATTCATAAACAAGACTTACACAAGACTGAGACCCACAAATCATGGAGGATTATTCCAAGAAACATGCTTCATTCTTTCCCTATGAAGGACCACTTGCTGCAGAGGTTAATATCTTCCTCTTCATTTAAATCTACCAACTACCACAGGAGTGGGACTGTAGTAGACACCATGGAAGGATAATTGCAGAAGATTACCTGAACATTCAGAGTGTTAACCGGATTAATCCTAGCCTGGTTTTCTGCACTACAGCTGGAGAGATGCCCTTATATCTGGCTCACTAATAATGTGCTACTGGGTAGGTGGGAGAATGGTTGCTGGGACAACCTGTATAGGGAAAAAGGGCCCCCCCCCCCTTTTATAGAAAAATTTTGCTCTGGTGGATGCTCAGGACTCCCCCAAGGGCAGTTCTGGGCCCATATCTCTACTGGTAAGTGTTAAAATACGTACGCACTTACGCGGGTGCTACGTATAAGTGTAATCCAAATGGGATGCACAAATGGGCCTCTAAGGCCCATTGGACACACACACGGACCATACGGGCCCATGTGGATGTCACGGATTTGGGGAAACTGGCCTCAAAATGCGTGAAATAGGCCTATTGGTACACGGGCCCTAACGGGCCCGGTGGGGTATATGGGCAGATACAGCCAGATGGGCTTGTATGGGCATAATTGGGCCCAAGGTTTATTTTGGACATACTTGGCCAGACGGACTGGCCCGCCAAAGTATG
The DNA here is from genome assembly GCA_025617555.3 of Puccinia polysora. NCBI lineage: Eukaryota > Fungi > Basidiomycota > Pucciniomycetes > Pucciniales > Pucciniaceae > Puccinia > Puccinia polysora. Next base: position 54,449,818 of record CM062623.1, read on the forward strand.
TTTTTCTCAGTTTTCGGGCTTGGGGCGGCCCATTGGGGCCGCCGCCAGTGTCGCGGCCCACCCGGGGCCGCTGCCCGCGCCGCGGCCCGTTCGGGGCCGCCTGTGTTCCTCGGCACGGCCCACGCGGGGCCCGACGGCCCGCGCAGGGCTGTTGCGCGGCCGAGGGATCCCGCGCGGTGCGATGCCGAGCGGGCCCGGCTGGTCGCGCCCGGCGACCAGCGCCGCGGAGCCGGGGCTCGCGGCCCCGGCTCGCTCCCCCTCCCCTCGCTCGCCGTTGCGAGGGGGATGGGGGCGGGCTGGCTGGGTTGAACCAGCCAGCGACCGGCCGCGACATCGCGGTCGGTCAGGGCAGGGAGGACCTGACCACCCCCTTGCCCAGGGAGGTGGCGGCGCCGGCCGCGGTAGTAGCGACCGGCAGGTGGGGGGGATTTGATCACCCTCCCACCTAGCGAAGCGATGCAGAGGGAGCGAGGGGCGCTCTCCCCCCCCCTTTACCGAGGGGGAGGAGCATCGGGCTGAGGGGACCTGATCACCCCCAGCCCAGTCCTTTTCCTAATGACGACGCCCTGGGGGTATCGACCCCCAGGGCCCCTGGTGAGGGGATTTGACCGCCCCCACCAGGGATTTGAGAGAAGAAGGGGGGGGGGGCGGCATGTCCGCCAGTTACACCCCCCCCCCTAGTGAGGTTGAAACCGGACCCAGGTGAGTCCTGGGTCCCACCTGGCCCATTTGAGGGGCCAGGGGCTGGATGCATGAGGCAACCAGCCCGTAAGTATGACAATGAGGTCATCAGGACCGGTTGTAACAGACAACCGGCCCAGGGGATTGAACAGCAAAGGGGCTGGTTCAGCCCCGTAACGGTGGAAACACCAGAATGGACCGGAATAGGCTGGTCGTAAGGGTTCAGGGACTGATGCCATGTGGGCTGATGTAGTCCAAACCAAGTAACAAGGCTTGTAGAGCCTGTAGAGCTCTTTTGGGGCGGAAAATTTGCCTTTTGGCTTGTTGTATCATGGGCTCACAATAGGCCAATCTTTTGTACTTAAGGAGCTCTTCTCCCTGCTGTTTTCCATCATTCATTCATCATCCAATCGAATTCATCCAACATATTGCCCCATTGTGAGAGCCCCATTAGCCATTATTGACACACAGTGTCCAGCATTTCTTTTGCTTTAAATACTGCTCATTTGCCTAAGCTAATTGCTGGCCATAATTATAACACATTATCAGTACCAACATCATCATTACTTCCAAGCCATCTAGACCTTTGTACCTTACTTTGGAGAACCTCAAAGACCTCAAGTTTTCCAAGAAGATGTCCTATATCCCTGATGTTAGCTCTACCAAAATAGTTCTGAATAGTCAGAACTATAATGCTTGGGCTGTCCTTATGGATAGTGAGCTGGATAACATCTGCTGTGGGGAAATTATGGATGCAGATGACACTCTGATCAGTTCAGAAGTGGAGAAGAAGTCTTACCATCTGATCCTTAGGCATCTTGATGAGAATCATGTGACATGGGTTGCTGATACTCTTAGGGAAGATGAGAGGAGGAGGGGCAGCATCCTTTGGAAGCTGCTTAAGTCCAAGTATGCTGGTGATTCTGTTCACCAGAAGGGTATAGCCTTTAATAAACTGTTCAAGTTACAATATTCGAATTGTAAACAGTTTGTGGCAGAGGCTAGGTCTAGTATAGCCAAGTTCAAGTCATCTGGACTTAACATGGATCCAGAGTGTTTGTCACTCTTAATCCTTCAAAAGCTGCCAAAAGAGTTTGATTCCTTAGTCAGAATCATTTCTCAATTGGATCCTCTTCCTGGGGAGGATGTGCTTAAAAGGATTGAAAAGGATGACCTTCAATTCAAGATGAAGGGGGGTTCTGGAACAGCCCTAGTTGGAAAGACTGGAAAATCTCGCAAGAAGGCGAAAAAGGATTTGTCCAAGGTCTTATGTTACAATTGTCAGAATAAGGGTCACTATGCTAAGGACTGCAAGGAGGCCAAGAAAAGGAAGAAGTCCGAAGGGGATGACAAGGAGGTCAATCTCACAACTGAAAACGTTGCAATGGTGGCGTTGGATGCTCCAATTGAAGAGGCTGTTGTGGAAGAAGGTCCCAACAAGAAGGCCAAAATCGATGAGGATCAAGAAATGGACTTGATTGATTATGAAGTGAGTAATCTTAACCTCAAAGATAAGAACTTATCAGTGACTGATAAAGCTTCTTTCCTACTAGGAGGATTGAAGGAGGATGTTCTTGTTTTGATCGATTCTGGTTGTACAGATCACATGTTTTTTGAACCAAATTTATTTTCAAATCTTAGTGATTATGATGGGGTTGTAAATATTGGTCAGAAAGGCAGAACAATTCAGATTAAAGGAATTGGAAAAGTTATTCTTGCAAATCAACTGGGTTTCCAAATTACTTTTGATAAAGTGTTCTATGTACCAGAGTTGCCTTACAACCTTGTGTCTCTTGGGGTGTTATGGAAAAAAGGTTTCCAAATTCGTTATCTTAAAGGAGATAGGTTTGTTATTGATATGAATGGGAGAACTGTTCTTAGTGGACAAGTTCGGAATAAGCTTCTGTGTGCAAGCTTGTTCAAATTCTCAGCTCTGAGCACTGTTTCTCACAATAGAAGTGGCCATAAGGTAAAGGACAGCAACTGTGAAAGTTGTACCTTGGGGGCCAAGACTAGAAATGTGTTCTCTAAGAGTAGAGATCACACAGATGTTCCTAGAGAGGAATTTTCCATTGATTTGGCAGGGCCATTCACTCCAGAGTCCCTTGGTGGGGCAAGATACTTCATCAATTTAGTTGATACTGCAACTAATTATGTTTGGGTTAAACCGATTCGATCTAAGGATCAGACCACAGAGGAGGTTTCTGTAATCTTCAAAGTCTGGAAACAGAATGGTCTGATGAAGGAGATCAAGAGGGTTATTACCGATGGAGGGGGTGAATTCGTGAGTAAAGAGTTTGGGAGGCTGTTGAAAGATTATGGTATCATTCATATAGTCACTACTGCAAGTACTCCACAAAATAATGGAATAGTTGAGAGAATGAATAGGACTTTACTGGACAAAGTCAGAACTATTATGTCTCAATCTGGTCTGCCAAAGTTCTTATGGGCTGAGTTGATGTGCACGGTGTGTCTGTTGCACAACATTGTAAGTGTTAATGGGAAGTGTCCCCATTATCAGTTTTGGAAGTTGTACCCCAAAACATCACACCTAAGAACAATTGGTTGCTTGGTGTATTATAGTGTCCACCATAATGAAATGGTCGGAAAATTAGACCCTAGAGCCAGAACAGGGGCACTTGTAGGCTATGATTTAATAAGTAAATCTTATAGGATCTATTGTCCAGGGACAAGAAAGGTTATCCGTAGCAGGGATGTAAAATTCGACGAAAGTACCTTTCCACTCAAAAGGAGTGAAGATGTTGTTGTGATTAAGCCACAACAAGAAATAGAATTAGCACCTATTTCACCAGCAAAAGCTGTGGAACATGTGGTTCCAGAAGATGAAGAGGTGGCAGACGTGCCACAAGAGGGTTCAGTACCCGCTTCAGGTGATTCTGTGGAATCAGAACCTGATGAGCCTCCACCTCCGGTTAGAAGGAGTGGTAGGGTTAGAGTACCGGTTGACAGGTACGGGGAGTGGAGATCCCATTATGCTGCCGCAGGATATGAGGAAGATACATTTCAGGAACAGTGTATGCTCAATGAAGTCCTGGAGTTGAGTTCAGAAATGGGTAACAGGGTTAACCCAAATAGCTTTGGCCAAGCTATGAATTCTGATGAGAGAGCCAACTGGAAGAGTGCTATTTTTGAGGAATTTGATTCTCTAGAGAATAATAGTGTCTTTGAAGTGGTTAAGCGGGATTCTGTTCCAAAAGGAAAGACCATTGTGGGGTCTCGATTGGTGTTAAACAAGAAGTTTGACACAAACGGAGTTTTGAAAAGGTTCAAGGCTAGATGTGTTGCACAGGGCTTCAAGCAGAGAGAGGGTATTGATTACCAAGAAACTTTCTCACCAACTGGAAGGCTGTCCACCTTCAGGTACATCATTGCTCTGGCAGTGGAGTTGGGTGAAGAAATCAGACAAGCTGATTTTGTAACAGCATACTTGAATGCAAAACTTGGAGAGGAGGAGACTGTTTATATGTCGATTCCTGATGGTTTTCGTGAATGGTTAGTAGAGACTAAACCAGAAACCATGAAGAAAATCTGTGTTAGAACTTTTCTTTCGGCAGATAAAGGGGAATATGTCCTCAAGCTGTGTAGATCCCTGTATGGATTGAAGCAAGCAGCTAGGTCATGGTATAACACCATGAGTGAGAAACTGATAGAGATTGGTTTTAAGACGTCTGAGGCCGATCCTTGCCTTTTTGTGAGGAAGGATGCAATTTTGTTTGTATGGGTCGATGACATTATCATTATTGGTGATGGTAAAGAGAGAGTCATGGAGACACTCAAAAAGGAATTCAAGATAAAAGATCTTGGTCTGGCGCAACAGGTGCTTGGAATGAAAGTCAGCAAGAGCAAGAATGGTATTAAGTTAGACCAGAACCATTATGTGGCAGCTCTTCTTAAGCAATACGGCTTAGAGGATGCAAAGGAGTTTGGTACTCCTATGCAGTCAAACATTCGTTTAGAGAAGTCTACAGATGAGGAGTATCTGGAGTTTGTTCAATCAGGGAATGACTACAGGTCAGCTGTCGGATCGCTTAATTATTTGGGGCAGTGTACAAGGCCCGATATTGCGTTTGCAATTGGGGTCTTGTCGCAACACTTAGAGAAGCCAAGCATGAGGCATTGGTCAGCGTTTAAGAGAGTTATGAGGTATCTTAAAGGAACACACAGTCTGGGACTGTTGTTTACAAAGTCAGCAAACTTTGATTTGGTTGGTTATTCCGATGCAAGTTGGGCAGATGGTAACACTAGGGAATCAACAAGTGGTTTTGTATTCTTTTTAGGTAAGAATCTGGTGTCATGGATGTCCAAGAAGGTGTCGGCAATAAGTCTTTCATCAACAGAGGCTGAGTATAGAGCTTACTTAGCAGCTTCACAGGAAGCAAAATGGTTGAGAAAAGTCTTAGAGGACACACATAAACCACAAGGGTTTGCATTGTTGTATTCCGATAACCAGAGTGCCATTGCGTTGGCGCAAAACCAAGTGTTCCATTCAAGAACAAAACATATTGATGTCCACTATAACTATATTCGCGATGCAGTTAACTGCAAAGAGATTGTGTTGAGGTACATGCCCACTGGAGCAATGATTGCGGATATCTTGACTAAGGCATTAGACAGAAACAAGCATCAAGGCTTTGTGACTAATATGCGGATGTCACCCCTTTTTGGATTAAGGGGGTGTGTTAAAATACGTACGCACTTACGCGGGTGCTACGTATAAGTGTAATCCAAATGGGATGCACAAATGGGCCTCTAAGGCCCATTGGACACACACACGGACCATACGGGCCCATGTGGATGTCACGGATTTGGGGAAACTGGCCTCAAAATGCGTGAAATAGGCCTATTGGTACACGGGCCCTAACGGGCCCGGTGGGGTATATGGGCAGATACAGCCAGATGGGCTTGTATGGGCATAATTGGGCCCAAGGTTTATTTTGGACATACTTGGCCAGACGGACTGGCCCGCCAAAGTATGTTTTTCTCAGTTTTCGGGCTTGGGGCGGCCCATTGGGGCCGCCGCCAGTGTCGCGGCCCACCCGGGGCCGCTGCCCGCGCCGCGGCCCGTTCGGGGCCGCCTGTGTTCCTCGGCACGGCCCACGCGGGGCCCGACGGCCCGCGCAGGGCTGTTGCGCGGCCGAGGGATCCCGCGCGGTGCGATGCCGAGCGGGCCCGGCTGGTCGCGCCCGGCGACCAGCGCCGCGGAGCCGGGGCTCGCGGCCCCGGCTCGCTCCCCCTCCCCTCGCTCGCCGTTGCGAGGGGGATGGGGGCGGGCTGGCTGGGTTGAACCAGCCAGCGACCGGCCGCGACATCGCGGTCGGTCAGGGCAGGGAGGACCTGACCACCCCCTTGCCCAGGGAGGTGGCGGCGCCGGCCGCGGTAGTAGCGACCGGCAGGTGGGGGGGATTTGATCACCCTCCCACCTAGCGAAGCGATGCAGAGGGAGCGAGGGGCGCTCTCCCCCCCCCTTTACCGAGGGGGAGGAGCGTCGGGCTGAGGGGACCTGATCACCCCCAGCCCAGTCCTTTTCCTAATGACGACGCCCTGGGGGTATCGACCCCCAGGGCCCCTGGTGAGGGGATTTGACCGCCCCCACCAGGGATTTGAGAGAAGAAGGGGGGGGGGCGGCATGTCCGCCGGTTACACCCCCCCCCCTAGTGAGGTTGAAACCGGACCCAGGTGAGTCCTGGGTCCCACCTGGCCCATTTGAGGGGCCAGGGGCTGGATGCATGAGGCAACCAGCCCGTAAGTATGACAATGAGGTCATCAGGACCGGTTGTAACAGACAACCGGCCCAGGGGATTGAACAGCAAAGGGGCTGGTTCAGCCCCGTAACGGTGGAAACACCAGAATGGACCGGAATAGGCTGGTCGTAAGGGTTCAGGGACTGATGCCATGTGGGCTGATGTAGTCCAAACCAAGTAACAAGGCTTGTAGAGCCTGTAGAGCTCTTTTGGGGCGGAAAATTTGCCTTTTGGCTTGTTGTATCATGGGCTCACAATAGGCCAATCTTTTGTACTTAAGGAGCTCTTCTCCCTGCTGTTTTCCATCATTCATTCATCATCCAATCGAATTCATCCAACATATTGCCCCATTGTGAGAGCCCCATTAGCCATTATTGACACACAGTGTCCAGCATTTCTTTTGCTTTAAATACTGCTCATTTGCCTAAGCTAATTGCTGGCCATAATTATAACAGTAAGGTACTGGGAGGTACAGAGACATGAGGCTATGATGCTGGTTGGAAAAAAAAAATGAAACGTCCTTGCAGAGGTATGCACTCCTTGGTGGCTAAAGTTGTATGAATGGTATGATCAAACTAGAGGCACATTCCTTGGTTGGTTGTCACTGAAGATGCTTCTGAGGCCTTATCATGTATGAAAGTTTGCAGGATTCCCCTGCAGCTTGAGTTAATTTTGCTGGTTGGAACACATGAGACATGCTTGGAAAATGCATGCATTCTGTTTTAACTAAAATCTTATGACTTGTATGGTTGAAATGGTGACATATTCCTTGGTTGGGAATTTCTGAGGATACTTCTGAGGTGTTGTGTTGGTAGGATACCGTGTAATAGTGCTGGTTACTGCATTGGTCAGACTGTTTGTTCAATAGAATGTAAGTTAATGATAAGTTTATGGGTACAGAATTTAATTATGATAAGGGATATTAATTTATGTATTGAGGGCTGTGTATTTTCTATATTTATGTGATATTTAACTGCTTGTGTCAGGTTTAAAGGGTTGGCCATGGGTGAACTGATATTTTAATGGTTGACTAACTTTGATTGAGATAGACTTTTGGGTTGGTTCAAGTGACTGAAGATGGTTTTGAGGGTGAAGGAATCAATTTTTTAAGTTATTTTGAGGCTAGGAATTAAATGTATGGTGGCAAAAGTGAGTCTGATGGCTAGAGGAAAGTTTTAGAGAACCACAAAGGATGAGGAAGGAATGGGTTTTACAGATTATACACAAGTGCTGTGGTAAACCAAAACCTAACCTATAGCCATCAGACTCACTTTTCTGGTAGAAGGACTGCTCTAATCCTGAAAATAGCCTCAAAAATAGATTTTAAACCAAAAATAACCTATAGTCACCCAGCCAAAGTACCCCTCTATCTCTCATGGATTAGAAGATACAGCCCAATCAGGTGTCACAGCTTGTTGAAAGACATATGAACATACTCTCAAAGACTTCAGGTACATACCACATAAAGTAAACCCATACACCACCCAAACTCCTCACCAGTATATAAAGAACTGATATATGCAAGGTACTGCATGAAGAACCAAACAAATCACCTCATCTGTACACAGCAACATATGCAAGCACGCACATGCATTACACAAGCAATTTATGCATGACACTGCCTGAAGAACCAAACAAAAAACCCAAAACCACAAGTCAGCCACCAGGTGGCACCCCTCCCCCCACTGATTTCTATAAATAGAGGGCCTCTCTCCAGCCATTACCCCCACATCCCCCCATGCACCCAGCCTGGGGTGGCCAACCTTATAAAGGGTATTGAACCCTTATACAAAATATTCAATCCCATAAAAGATATTAAACCCTTATAAAAGATATTAAAACCTCATCATCAACTACCTTGACTATCATTAATCATCACCATCATCATCAACCATCACCAACCATCAATCATCACCATCATCATCAACCATCACCAACCATCACCATCACCAACCATCATCCATCATCATCATCATCATCCATCATCATCATCACCATCACCCATCATCATCATCATACACCATCACCATCATCCATCATCATCATCATCCATCACCACCATCATCCATCATCCATCATAATCATCATCATCATCCATTCATCATCAGTTATTAATTATAGTCTCCACCATTTCAACCTTATTCATTAATCACCTGTAACATCAAACAAGTATCAATCAGTAACCAATAAAGCAAGATAAAATATATAAAGGATAATACTAGAAGAAAGATTATTCCCTTACTCAGCTTCTATAGCCAAAGTCAACTATCTGTTCCACCATTTATTCCTTATCAATCCTGAATACATTGATCCTAGGTCTGATAGAGACTACTATAGCAGCAACTCTATCTGAAAATCAGCCACCAATCTCTTTTTATTTTATTTTTTTTGAGAATACTATGATACTTAGAGGGGCAGGCAATTCAAAACCACCCTTAGTATTCCTCTATCCTATCAATAGTTGTAGTACTAAACCCCCCCTCAAGTGACTTCCAGAAAGCTATTTGATAAACTTTACCCAATCCCAAAGGAGTCTCTACAGCACCCATGGCAAAGATTTAGGTGAAACATGTTCTGATGCATGCATGAAGTCAATCCGGGCAACTTGGATATAAGGAGAAGAGACATCATTCTGGTTGACCTTCCAGATTCAATCAATCAAAGACAAAAATTTGATAAAGATTTTATGCAATCAAATATACTACTTTTCCCTGTAAACCATCCCAAAAAAAGATGTGGGCCTTGCCCATTGGACTTGTTTCCTAGGTGTTTTGGCCTTTTTTCCTTGAATAGAGGCATGATTCTGTTGATATCTAATGTCATTATCTCAAGCAAACCATGCCTTTTTAACAGGGTGAAAAGTTCAGTGGTCAACATGATTGACCATGAAGTCTGCCACCATGTCAAACTTTAATCTATCAAAAAATGTCTTCTCAAGAAATTTGAATTTTTTTTTGTTGTGATTAAAATGAATCCAAGTTTATTTAAACTACTCCAAACATTTGACAAAGTGATTCTTCCACTTGACCATCACATATCCTTTTTTTTTCATCCATCATCCAAATACTAAAAATCTCTTTGTCATCCTCAAAACCCTAATAATCTTTTACTATGTCTCATTTATCATACTCTGTTACCCAGAATTCCCTTTTTTTATCTCCTAAAACCCCATTTTACCATTTAATTCATCTTTCTTCTCTTGATAAATTTATTGTGTTCAATGATCCATAGCCCGGCTTGTTCATTACCTTTTTTTTACAATAATCATGAGTCCCAAAGCAAATATCTCCCAATAAGGCTTGTCAAAGTTGACCAAACCAACCATTAAAAATGGTGGGTTCCAGTCAAACACAGTCATTTCAAATCCTCTATGAAGAATCAAAAAACTCACTTATTTTGCATCAGAAATTTCAAATTTACTGGAAAAATAGGTGGTTTTTTTCAAATAAATTCTAAAAAGGTACTCACAACTTCAACCAAATGTCAGAAAAGACTTTCCCATATTTTTTAATTTTTTTCCATCTCATGGTTTTTCTCTCTCTTTTCTTATTTCCAATCATTAAGGTCAGACACTTGAGAGTTCTTCCCAATGGTTCATATCATTACCCTTTCTATTTTTTTTCTTTAGTAACAGCAGATTTTATAGTATCTATAAAATATCTCTCAAATAAAATCAGATTCAAGGAAAAATGCCTCAAATCTCATCCCAAACACTCACTTTCACATCCTTCTCAAACAACTTTCACCCTCCTCCTGAATCAAGTGAAAATACAATTGCTTATACTCTTCATTGGTTCCACTAGCTCATTATCAGAAGTCAGGCCTTTCCAATACCCCTCTCTCAATCTCACACTCTTGTCTTGAATCAAAAGGAAATTTTCCTCTGATCTTGAGCTCTGCTGAAAATTTGAGTAACCCCCCCACTACATTGTATTAATCCATATATCTTGTCTAGCCATTAATACCCCTAATATTTCTTTTTGTTGTTTTTAAAAAAGAAATTGGATCATCTTTGAGCCATGAAAGTTTATCTTGTGTTATGATCCAAAGATAATCATCCTTGAAACATCCACCAAAGAAATAAATCAACTCCCTCTGACTAGCTTTGTTTCTTATCTCTTTTTTTGGGGGCCAGGATGTTTCAGCTTGCTACTATTGCAGAGAAAGCTGCAAAAGTAACAAAAATAACATAAAAATAATCATAATACAATTAAACTGAGAAGGAGGAGGAAAACCATAAATATTATTACAAAAATGGATTCTCCACCCAAAAGTAGGTAGGGTCACTCAATGACCCCACCCTTGAAATCCAACTCCTTATATTTTTAAATAATTAAGGAAAGAAAGACCAAAATACCACAGCACCACTATTGAACTTTTTTTCCAATTAAATATTTCACATGTATTGTCACGTATAGGTTTCACACCTAAAATTCAGTCAGAATTGAGGTGTTGTGTATATTTTAGGAGTTACAGACGGAAATGTGTTCTGTCACAATTCCTGTACGCAGCCGCGGTGTGGAAACTTTAGAGGTTTTCCCTCACAAAGTTGTCCCTAGTTACGGGATCGATGGTTCTAGCGTCTGTAAGACTGAGAATGCTTCCTTTTCTTTTTCCCCCCGAGAGAGAGTGCCCCCTTCCTCCTGTACTGAGGGGAGGGGTATTATATCCCCCTCTCCTCAGCCCTAACCTAAGTACAAGCACAAAGAAAGACTGGCAACCATGAAGAAGGAACCCTAGACACAGAACCCTAACCCATCCCCCAACCCATACCCATACCCTATCCCCGCCAGCTCGCCTGCCATTACGCACATCCGGTTTGTCTTTTTGTGGCGCGGCCCTCTGCCGCGCGATACCCAAAGTTCGCCGCGCTTGCGCGCATCCGCCCGACACGCCGTCGTGGATTTCCCGTCCAGTGGCCGGCCCGCGCTTGCGCGCGGCTGCCCACGCATATAGCCCCGCTGTCGCCCCGCCTTTTCCTCCCCCAACTAGCCGTCCGAGAACCTGGTCGGCCCAGCTCCATCCGTGAGTTGGACATCCAAGCGGGTCGCGGCCCGCCTCCCTTAGTCAGGCCCGGCCCAAAGTCGCATGCTTGATCCCGCCGCACCCACTGCTGAGCCCGCAGCTGCTACTGCTGAACCCGCAGCGGCTACTGCTGAACCCGCAGCGGCTACTGCTGAGGACCGGCGCACCCCCACTGCTGAGCCTAACCTACCAGATGCTGAGCGCGCAGGCCGCGACGCAGTCCTCGACCTGAGGCTATATAATGACACCACAGCGGCAGCCAATACACCCATGCGCATCTGAGCTACAGAACTGTAACTCTGTCAAAGCTGTGTATGCAGCCCTGGGCCTCTGACAAGTATGCAGCCACAGGACTATGGGTTGACAAAGTGACAGGTGGCCTGAGAAACCTAGGTACCGTGTAAACATGCTAAAAACTATACAGGAACATTCTACATATGTAATAAATGCTCCCATGGATAGTAGATAGTCTAAAAATACATAAACTTATATAAAAACACCTAAATAACCTTTATACATATATTTTATTAAATAGAATTCAAAGTACCAAAAATGTTGAAAATAAGATAATGACTACTTCTAAAATTATATTACAATACATTAATATACTATTATGAGAATTTAAAGACATAAATATTTTAATGACACGCTAAGAAAACTAATTATGTAAAAATATTACATGAATTCCCATGAATTATGTTTTTAAGTAATTATTTTAGTAAATCAACTGAAATTTGAAAATAAGGAGTAAAATCAATATCATGACTTTACTCCAATTATTTAATACACAATGAGAACTCACCTGAAATCAGACTATCCATAGGAATTTCTATTAAAATAATTATTAACTTACTGGGAACATTTTCTACGGATAATTGATTAAATAATAAATAAAAAGGACGGATTAGTGTTATTCACACGTCCAAACATCCATTATAAAGTAGAATAATTCCCATACCCTGTGGAATTAGATGCTACCTGTGCTAAAGCACCAAGAGCACGTGACAGGCTGCCACTGGCTACCCGGCTAGCCTCATTTTCTGTCACTTTGAGCCCCTGTACCCCTCAGAAGGACAATATTGGGACTCAAAAAGCTATAAATAAAGAGTTCTTTTGAGGATATTGATACCCAGAGACCCAGTTATATTTATATCCAGACACCATTCCAAGGTAATCAAATACTTATAAGAGATAAGTAAGCAATTTATGGCTTTATTCTGATTAATAATATCCATCCCCAACCCTTTTTATCAATTTAAACTGCTGAACAACCTTATAACCCCAGTATACAGGTTTAACCCATCAGTGCATGTCCCAGACAGGTACCCAAAGGCTTTCATAAAATACCAGTGAGTCTTATTATACTTTCTCTTTTGTGTAAGCTTGGTTGCAAAGCCCTTCCACTCCACTGTGTATTTTATATACATATTATCTTTGGGCAATATATTCTTTAAGAATATAAATTAAAGGTTCCAAAGTAACCAGGCCTACATGTTTTCATACGGAATTCCCTGAAGAGAGGTGTTAAAGATCCCCAATATAATTGTGGCCCCTCTATCAAAATATTTAATAATCAATTTATTTATATTGATTTATAACAATAAACCATATCCAAACCAATTAACCTTGCAATAAGCTTTATCCAAATATTTTATGGATTTTTGCTGCATTTATTGAATAATATATTTATTCTTTATTTTATCACCTCTGGTAGCTAAAGGATAGAAAGGATCTTGGAATCCAGGAGGCTGAAAATTGGGGGTCTGGACGGGAAATATTCCATTGTATTATATTTAATACCTTGGACCAGACATTTCATGTAAAATTAAATCAAAGATCAATTTATCTGACTTTTTAACTGTGATTTATCCTTAAATTATTTTGCAGTGGATTCAAAAACTAATGAAGAATTAATAATCTATTATTCAAATCTTTTAAAGATAAGAAAAGAAGAATATATTAAAAATTATAAACCAACTGGTTGGGAAGCTTTAACTCAAGCTGAGCAACTTAATATCTCTTCTGCACGTAAACACTTAGATAAACTCCTTGAAAAAAAAGATCTTGAGAGGCGTATTAAATTCCAGGCCCTATTAAGGAAACAAAATCTTCGAAGAAATACTGTATAAATTAATTTTTAAAATATAAAATGAACTCTCATATACCAGAAAACACGGCCACTGAAACTAATTTATTGGATCAAGAAGTCCCAGATATCTCTGGAATCCCTGAAAATATTGATTGGACGGGTGAAGACCTCATTAGAAAACACCAAGAACCTGTAAGATTAAGTATTAAAGACCAATTTAATCCCAATAAAGTTCTGGTACCTTTTAATATCAAATTAAACGTAACACAAGAGCCTCAGGGAGAATTCCCTTCTATGGATCTTTGCCAGGAGCCCCCAGTAACCATGAGACTACCAATAATGACAACCATGAGGGGACTGGAACCTGTGAATCAAATTTTGGTGGACAAGGAACAGCCCCAAGTACTTTTTCCCTCCCCCAACCTAGAGCCAGAGAAGGTAGTTCAATTAAGCCCCCTCCATTACAAGAAGGTTACCTGCAGCCACCCCAGCAGAATCTGGCCAAGGAAGCCAGGATCAAAGACTTAGTCAGAGAGCATGTGAAATATTGGGAAGAGTTCAAAGAAGCCCAAGCCAAGGAGGACGTAGTATATATGAAAAAGATAAGATCCCAGGCAAAGGCTACCAAGATAGCTCTTAAGAAAATGATTCCAAGGAAAGAGGTAGAATCCTACGTAGAAAAGTGGAATCCTTGGGATCAATTAGCCCAACTGAAAGGCAAAGGATCAGGAAAGAAGAGATCTTCTTCCCATCCAAAGCCAAAGGCAAAGAAGGATTGGGATCAGATAATATCCTTAGATAAAAAGTGGAAAAAGGTGTGCAACAATTAGACTCTAATTATGAACCCAGTAACTTGTCTAAACCAACCTCTGATGTCATTACTTCCTTTTATAATGATATGCGCCATAATTTTAAGATTTTTTGGAGAAATTTGGACGGTTTTTACACCCAAATGGATAATTTAACATCAGTAGTGGCCAAATTAATTAATAACCAAACAAAAACTGTAGGAATGGAAGATATTAAAGAGCATACAGAACAATTATTGGAGACAATTAATCAAGGTAAAATCAGACAGACTCAAACAATTGAGAATATTTTATCAGGTATCCAAGAAGATTTCATTATGTCTTTTCAACCTTTAAAAGAAGAATTGGTAAATAATACTAACAGCTCCATTCTGTTCCTTAGTGAGAAATCAGATCTGCTTAATAATAAAAAGGAACTGCAACTTAATCTGATCAAGAATGATCTTAGAGACTTAAAAGTCCGTCTGACCAACCCCTTGGGGAGTAACACAGAGGAACCAAAACCTCCCAGAAAAACAACTACTCCTTATGAACCACCCTTACTAGGAATGCATAGGAGTGAAACTTTCAGGCCTATTCCTACTCCTGAAATGGAACAAGCCCTCAAACGTTTACCCCCAATTTCTGAATGGCCTAAGTTCTCCGGTGAAAGAAAATACAATCATATAAATTTCATTATATTTATTGACTATACCATAAACTCTTATGACATACCAGAAGCTATGGCTGTAGTCAGGCTTCCCAGACTATTTGAAGGAGTAGCCTTAGACTTGTTTATTAGTAAAAGAGAATAAGTGGGATCTTTACCATGGAATTCTTGGAAACTTCTAATCAAAGAAAACTTTGGTTCTAGAATGTGGAAAAGAAAAATGATCAAAAATTTTGAAAATTTCTCATTTGATCCCTTCAAGGATAAACCTCAAAAACGGTGCTTAGAACAGAATAGAAGACTAGACTGCTTCAATACAGATGCTGATAAAGAAGAAGTAAATGAAAGACTCCTCAACTTGTGTCCTGGAAATCTTAACCATAGTGTAAGATGCAGGATGAGTATGGATTCTGACTTACCAACTCTAATCCATGTGTTATAAGAAGTCATAGACATGAATGGGTTAGAAAAGAAGGTTCCTTCTAGACCTAAAGAGAACTTTAACATTAACAAAACCAGAGAACAACCCCCTCTGATAAATACATCTGATAATAAGAAACCTAATGAGAACAGGGATAAAGAGAGAATTCCAGGAACTTGTTGGAATTGTAAAAAGACAGGGCATATGAGACAAGACTTTCCATTACCAAAAAGAAAGATAGAAGTCTTGGAAGGAGAACAGGAGGATGAAGGGAATCAGAACTATGAAGATATAGCTGATACTGAAGGATCCCTTTCTGAATGTGAATTGATCTTGACCAACCCTGTCAATGTAATAGAAAGAGATATAGGCACTTCTATAGAGATCAATAACATCCATGGTGATTCTAGTTTGCCCCAAAAATGGGACCCTACCACAATTCCTAGACATATCACAGATGTTAAACCCCTAACAGTTAAACCTATGAGTGGTAAGAGTTATACTAGTGGTCAGAATTTCCATGCAACAGGATTGTTTAAAGACAGACCTATAAGGTTATTACTGGATAGTGGAGCTTTTTGCTCATGTTTCTTTACTGAATTCTTAAACAAATGGGATCCAAATTGGAAAGAACACCTTCCGCCCATCCCCAAAGCCAAGTTTAGCTCTTGCAACTCTACCATGAATGCTATTGGAGTATGGACTGCTCCCATAATATTACCCAATACTAAAGGATCTTTGAGAATACAAGTGGAATTTGTGGTATTGCTCAATGGATTATGTGACTACTTGATAATAGGGAATGATGCTTTATGTCTATATGGTATAGATGTGTTCCAGAGTAAAGGGAGATACTTTACAATGGGTGGTAATTGGGAAAAGAATTTTAAGATATGCACCATCCAATCTAACTTCCCCTCTTCCACTTATCAAAATCATTTAGAAGAATTTAATCAAGAATACTTCTCTCAAGCAGCTCTAAATATGAAACTTTCTGAGGAACAGAAGAAAGATATATTGACAGTCTGCTTTGAGAACCAAAATGCTTCTTTTACTAAAGATCACCCCATTGGTGATATCAAAGGACATGAAATGGTATTAACATTGACTATTAAGCCTCCTTATCATCCAAACTTAAGAAGACCAGCTTATACCTCTAGTCCTAAGTCTAGAATAGATATTGAGGAACATATCAAAGAGCTGATAGACTTACAAGTATTAAGGAAAGTAGGGTACAATGAGCAGGTAGATGTGACCACACCTGTAATCATAGCTTGGCATAATGACAAGTCAAGAATGGTGGGAGACTTCAGAATGCTCAATAATTATACTCAGGCAGATTATTATCCTATACCCCGCATTGATCATGCTCTAAATAACTTTTCCAAGGCCAAATATATCACTACTATGGATAGGCTTAAAGTTTTCCACCAGATACCTATAAGCTCTGAAAGCAGAAAGTTTATGAGAATAATCTGTCATTTAGGAATATATGAATATCTTAGGATGCCCTTTGGTATAAAGAATGCCCCATCAAATTTCCAGAGAACAATGGATACAGTTCTAGGTACTTACATCAGATAAGGATGGATGATGTTATATATAGATGATGTTATAATATACTCTGATGATTGGGATACTCATATAAACCAAATAAGATTATTACTCCAAACTATCTCCAAAGCAGGATCAAAAGTATCCATGAAGAAATGCAACTTTGGATATGGAGAATTGAAAGCTCTAGGGCATATAGTCTCTGGTCTATGGAGAAACCAGTACCCTTCATATCTAGACAGATCAAAGATACAGAAAAGAGATATGGAGCCAGTCAGATGGAATGCTTGGCTCTATTATGGGCTTTAGAAAAGCTACACTATTATTCAGAAGGCACCACTTTCCAAGTGATCATGGACTGTAATTGTGTAAGAAATCTCATGAAAATGAAGACCCCCAGCAGACATATGCTCAGGTTGCAAATTGCTATACAACAGTATAGAGATCAGATGACTATAGTGCATAAAGCTGGAGCTAAACACTAGAATGCTGATAGTCTAAGTAGGAATGCTTTGCCTAATGACTCTAGCAATCCAGCATATTACCCTGAGGATCAAGATATCTTTCCTATCTTGAATATCAATCTTTTTTCATTAGATGCTCCAATCATGGGGATCCACTAATGTGAATTAGATACTGCTTTCTTCAATCTAGTGAGGGACAAATCCTCCCCTGAAATCAAGCTGCTGATTACCATTATGGAATGCAAATCCCCAGAAGCATCTCTGATAAATAGTTTACCTGCTTCATTACTTAAGCCCTATAAAGAAGGAAGGTTTACCTTCTGGGATGGTCTCCTTTACTACAGACATCATTATTCCAGTGTATTAGTACTAAGCAACAAAGAACATATACAACACATACTCCAGGAATGCCATGACAACTTTTCATCAGGGCATCTATCCACTGAAAGAACCTTGGAGAAATTAAAACAAACTGCTGGATGGATAAACTGGAAAGAAATCACTATTAAGTATTTTACTAGCTGTGAGACTTGCCAAAGATCTAATAAAGCTACTTTAAATAGGTTTGGACTTCTAAAGAAGATCTCTGAACCCAAAACTAGATGGGAAATCATTAATATGGATTTTGTCACCGGCCTCCCCCCTGGAGGTACTCATTCATATAACTCTGTCCTGGTTATAGTTGACAGATACTCTAAGAAGGCAAAATTCTTACCTAACCACAAAGAAGATAGTGCTATGGATGTAGCTCTACTCTTTTGGAATAGGATCATAGCTGATTTTGGTATACCCACAATTATAATCAGTGACAGAGACCCCAAAATCACCTCTGATTTTTGGAGGAATTTACATGATATACTGGGTACTACTCTAGCATTTTCTACAGCATAACATCCCCAAACTGATGGACTAGCTGAAAGAATGATACAGACCGTAGAAGATATGTTAAGAAGGTTCTGTAGCTTTGGTCTAGAATACAAAAACTCAGATGGTTATTGCCATGATTGGGTAAGCCTTCCCCCAGCTCTAGAGATGGCTTATAATAGCAGTAAACATTCTACTACCAAAGAAGCCCCTTACATACTAGAAAGAGGATGGATTCCAAAACTCCCTAGGAATAAATTAAACTATAAATTAGCCACCATTCATCCAACATCTCTTGACTTTAAGAAAATGATAGATCTGGAAAATAATAATTCTGAAAAATGTGTAGAAGAAGCAGTAGAACTGTCAGGGATTTAACCTCTATTGCTATACCTAGCCGTGGTTAAACCTGCAAAAGAATAAAGCTAAACCAATATTTAAATTAGTTTTGACTTATATATTCCAAACAGCAACTTTAAAAGTTTACAGACTCGAATAATACCAAGGTATTATGAGTAAATAGCCACACCTTAAACCTTTATAATAGGTAAGGGGCCTTAGTCTTAAAGGATTAAGACCAAAAGGAGATTTGCTTATAAATAAGCTCACACCCTTTAAAGAGTAACACACAGGGGTTACTTATTCAAGTGAGACCTTCCACTCGAAATTGGTGTTGCCAGATAGGTTATTGATTGAATTTAATACCAAAGTTTATAGCCCCAGTCAATCTTCCTCTTGAGATTAAGTTTAATGGGCTTGTTAACTCTTGCTTGTATTCTTGTTCAAATAATAATATATAATGGATGATGAAAGGGCTATAGGGTAAAGACCCTGCTCTTTTAAGGTAACAGGAGCCCTCAGGGGACTCTAATAATCACCAGGGGAGTGTCAGGCTCTCCTTGGTTTCGTCCTCAAAGGCCCAAGACATCATTACATCATTCTCAATGGGTAATGAAGAACTAGTACCCATTGGGAAGGATTTTCAAGGTAAAGTTTTCATTTTACTTACTAAAAGGTTACTTACTGGGTCTTAGGACTTATACATCACTCAGATGAACGGTATAGAAGCCTTAGATTCCATCATAATGATTATTTATATTTATTTAATGTAGCTTAATACCTTGGCAAATAATTTAATTTTAATTATAAGTATCTTAGCTCATACTATACACATAGAGTATGTATACTCTTTGCAATGTTTATTAAAAGGTTTAAAGCCTACAGATGAACTCTGAGCCCTCTGAGTGGACGCACTCAAGGCTCAGTGAAGTATATTAAAGCATTATTACATCCAAAAGGGGATAGTATTAATTAATTTATAATTATACTATACCTATAAGGGGTATATACTCTTGGCAGTGCTACTAGAAGGTTCATAGCTTACAATTAAGTTCTAAAGCCTCTGAGTGAACGCTCTCAAGGCTCAGTAAGGTGTATTAAGTGTACAGAGGGAGTATTAATTATAATTACATCCCAAAGAAGGATAATGTGTAATTAATTTATACAGTATAGAGAGTATGGGTTAATATGATTAATGTAACTCCTTCTCAAAGAGAGGAAACACTTTGGGAACTTCTATATCAATAATTGGGACGCATCTGAGTCCTCATAACTTAATTTAAAGTTATATTGGATCCCCTTCTTGATAATATAAATTATCAAGGTTTTAATTCCATAATCCATACTCATAAAAACATACTTATAAAACATTATATAATATTATTAAGATTTACTATATAATTACAAAACTATTCAACATTTTCATTATTGTCTCCATTGTGGTTTGAACCAGTGACCTTGGTATCAGATACTGGGAAGTGAGCCTAGTACTTAGCCACTATACCAGCAGGACATATGAGTTTCCAGACATTTGGACAACTCTAACTGTCTCGTGGCTGACAAGAACACAACAAACAAAGATGGGACAAATCACGTAGGGAACCTGACTTTCAAATAGGAAATCAGATCTTTATATCCACTACCAACTTCAAAAATTTAGCAGGTAACAGAAAGCTGAAACCAGCCTTTGTTGGACCATTTTTTATCAAAAAGATGCATGGCAAAAATGCTGTAGAAGTAATCTTGAGTGAAGAATTATCAAGAAAACACCCAGTATTTCCTGTTAGCCTAGTAAAACACTTTCAACCAAGAGAAGGTAGCAACCTCCCTCCAGCAATGATCAAAATAGAACCTGAACCTGTGAAAGAAAAAAGGGAAAGTCAGCAGGATATTGAGAGACAAGAAAGAGAGAGTGCAAGGAAAAGATGTTAGACTATACTTAGTAAGATACAAAAGAGAATCTTCTGACAAAGATGAATGGTTACCATAGAATAATATAACTGATGGAACAATACATCTTAGAAACTACAGAGCCAGAAAAAGGAACTGAAACACACATGGAATTAATTTTTTCCCAACATGCTCCAGATTTTTTTTCAGATATGGCCATATCTTGGAGTGGGGGAATGTCAGCTTGCTACTATTGCAGAGCAAGCTGCAAAAGTAACAGAAATAACATAATAATAATAATAATAAAATTAACCTAAGAAGGAGTAGGAAAACCATAAATATTATTGCAAAAATGGATTTTCCACCCAAAAGTAGGTAGGGTCACTCACTGACCCCACCCTTGAAATCCAAGTCCTTACATTTTTAAAATAATTAAAAAGAAAAGTACTAAAAATTATGACACCAGTATGGCACCTTTTTGCCATTTTAACATTGCACACGTGTTCTCACGTATAGGGTTTACACCTAAAATTCACTCAGAATTGAGGTGTTGTGTATATTTTAGGAGTTACACGCGGAAATGTGTTATGTCACAATTCCCGCGCACAGCCCCGCATCATTACATACCCCTAGATACTCATAGCAACAGTTTCCTGCGTACTAGAGACCCCTGCGCAGCTAATTCTGCCACACAACCAGCGGATCCCACCCCACGCGCATCTGAACTGACTGATCCCCGCGTCTGGATCCGTCGTGACTAATCTGACAACCAGGTACCACTCAGAAGAGCTACAACCTAATTAGGGTTGCCTGGCATATGTAACAAGTTGACATATGCATTATTAATAATTTAAAAAAATCAAAATTTAATTAAAATTAATAAAAATTAAGTTTAGAACATTTTTTAATAATAAATTAAAGATCAAGGATTACCATGTAAATCATTGACTCTGGTCTTTGAAGACCACAAAACACTACAAGGAGTGTTCATAAATATTATTAAAAATTATCTACATGATCAGCAGATAATGGAAAATCAGTAAACATCCACAAATGTTCACTTTAAAGCAATAATAATAGTAAAAATTAAGGATGAGTGCAGAATGATCAAATTTACGCCATAATAGATTAACAGATCCTGTGGCTAAAATAGTACAGAAATCCAGCAGATCTAAGGTCAGCTGATTAACAGAACCAATTGGACGTGTTAATCTTGCTCTGACTGGCTTTCCAGCCGCAGACCATGAGCAGAACTCTCTCTACTCTCCCTGAGAAGCTCAAAATCACCCCAAAAAGGTATTTATACAGACCTCTTTGGATCCATTATTCCATCATCAGTTTACCAGCAATTATTATTATCAATCAGAAACTGTGTCATTATTAGTCAAGTGCTTATGAAGAGTCTAAGCAAGTGATTTATGACCAAGTCTGTAGTATTATTATTCATTTATTAAAACCAATCAACCCTTGAAGTTTAGTCAGGCAATCCACCCCATCTGCTCTGAAACCCTTCCTATTATTGCAGGATTTTCGTGATAAAGTGCTCAGAGTGAGTGTTTCCCTTCCTGTCTAGGCCAGTGTGCTGCTATGCCCGACCATTAGTGGAATAAGCCCTTTCTAAGGCACCCATCTTCATTCCAAGGTTCTTAAACTGCCTAAGGAGGCCCCTTGAAGAGAGGTTGCTTTATCTGTAAAGACCCCCAGTAGTATAATACTGTGTCCCCTCTTTTAAATAAATATTAATAACCTTTTATTACCAAACCAATTAAACCTTGCAACTTCTCTTATTATATTATTTATTTGAGCCTCAAGCTACGCCTTTATTTTTGGAATAATAGTAATAATTATTATTATTCCAGTATTTTTATCACTCTCTGTAGCTAAAGGACTGCAAGGTTCCTGGTATCAGAGAGCTGACAACTGGGGGTCTGGCCAGGAATTGTTAAAATATGTATGCACTTACACGTGTGCTACGTATAAGTGTAATCCAAATGGGATGCACATATGGGCCTCTACGGCCCATTGGACACACACACAGACCATACGGGCCCATGTGGATGTCATGGATTTGGGGAAACTGGCCTCAAAATGCGTTAAATAGTCCCATTGGTACACGGGCCCTAACGGGCCCAGTGGGGTATATGGGTAAATACAGCCAGATGGGCTTGTATGGGCATAATTGGGCCCAAGGTTTATTTTGGACATACTTGGCCAGACGGGCTGGCCCGCCAATGTAGTCATCTCTCACATTTTGGGCTTTGGGCGGCCCATTGGGGCCGCCGCCCAGGGCTGCTGCCCTTTTTGCGGCCCGCTGGGGGCCGCTTGTGTGTGAAGCCCTTCATTGTACCAACTCAGGTTTCACATAAACAGTGAGAACCAAAATACATGTCTCCCTTGTGCCCAGTGTATTTAGTCCCTTTCTTACCTCAACCCCACCTAGCTCTGCAGAGACCCTCTGACTGTTCCCCTCTTGGAGCTAGGTAAGTTTTCACCTGAGACCATGTCCTTTCCATTCCGGAGAGAACCTCTGACTGTTCCCCTCTTGGAGCTAGCTTCTTTCTGTTTTTTGAAATACAACACATCCGTGGGTTCTAGAAAGGTCTCCCAGGGCAATTTGCATGCCCTGTTCTAGTTATCCCCCTCTAATCCGCTTGACCAGTGAGGCGTTGGACGCGGCCCTTACACTTTTTTTTTCTTGAACCAACCACCTCCTGATTGATGTCCAATCAGGCTCCTTTTCCAGACCCCAAGGCAATCATCCAAGCTGAAAATGCTACCTGTCGCCGCAAAGCCAAACTCAAAGCAAACCTTGCATCTTCCGGCAACAACTCTAACCTTACCAAGGATCTACACTCTGAGCCTCCTGCCATGGCCGCCAATCCCACTTCTACAGCATCAACCTCAGCTATGGCAGAGAGAACCGTCACCAATCCCATACCCCTCTCCCTTCAAGAATACCTCAAAGTGGTCATTCAGCTCCAACACCAAAGTATTGACCAGGCCAACATTGATTGATTGGAGATGCTGGCCCACAGTAAGACGGACACTGAGAAGATTGCTTGACTGGAAGAAGCTCTCCTCCATCTGTCATTCAAGCGCGAAAAGCCTGAGGCCCCCACTGACCCAACAATGGGCCGCATTTACCTGCAACGGTTCCGCTCTTCAGATGGACCCACCTTCTCCGGCCCCTTCCAGGCAGTCAAACCACTGGTCAACTGGCTGCAGGCAGTGCAGCTCTTCTTTTTGACAAAGGGAATCAGTCACAATGACAACAAACTATGGGTTGTGGGGAGCCTAATCCAAGAGACCAACACCCTGAGCTTCTACGCGGCCCGCATCAAAGGCTTCATTGGCCACCCGTGGCAGGAATTCAAGGACTCCCTGATTTGGTTTGCCCTGCCACCCCTATGGCGCACCTCCCTCCAAGCCGACTTCCGCAATATGAAGATGTCCGGGCATGAATTGTACCAAGACTATAGCACCCAAGCAAGGACACTCCAGTCCATGCTGAACTTTGACCAAGACTCTATCTCCGACTTTGATCTTGCGGAATCAATGAGCTTCGGAATGCCCGCTGACCTTCAAACAGAGGTCAACAACCACCAGCTATTACTGGCCAGGCCATTCCACTTTGCAGAATTTGATAGCCATGCCGGGCTCTTCTGGGAAGACATCTCTTGTCGCTCCACAGGAAAGACGAGAGCTACTACCAATTTGGGACCCACAAACCAACCACCAACCAAACCAGGGGGTCAGGACGAGATTATATGGCATGTGAGGTCATACCTAAACTCCCAGGGGCTCTGCCATTTCTGTAAGAGACAGTGTGGAAGCGCCTCAGGAGCCTGCCCAGGACCCTTTGTCAGCTCCTTTGTCACTATCCCTGAATCTTTCAAGACACCCCCCAAGCCGGCAGACTACAAGCGCCCAATGGCCCGGAGAGCACTGGCCCCTGCGGTGGGCAGACCAACAACTGCCCAAGCAGGCAGACCCCCTCATTGTGCTGCCACCGTGGCAACAGTCACCAGCCAACCATCCTTCCCGGAATTGGACCCCTTCTTGGCAATGGCAATCACCGAGCTGGAGGACAAACTACGCCTTGCCCAAGATGAAGGGTGCGTCCCCATGAGAAACAGCCAAAGCATTGTGGTCAAAGTTCTAGTAAATGACCATTACCTCTTTGGGATGATCAACACAGGATCGGACATTGACCTGATCTCGGAAACAGTGGCAGACAGAATGGGCCTTGCAAAACAGCCCCTCCAAAGACCAATAGCGGTCAATCTGGCATTGAGAGGCGGGACACCACGGCCAATAATCCTCAAGGACTTCTGCATGGCAAGACTACACGACCCATCTGGGGGACTAGTATTCCCAAATGTCCATCTCAAGGTGGGCCACATTGAAGGGACCTATGACATGATCCTGGGTTCCCCCTTCCTCTCCCAATTTCTTCTATTGGTGTGGAAAGAATAAAGGTTATCCCCCTATAATTGTCCCAAGGTTCAGAAGTTAACGGTTCCCTGCGTTTGAAAGGAGATGAGGATGTCCAAATTTGCACTTAAATGAGAAATAGAAATAAGGAGATAAAGAGATAAAGAAAAGTAGAGGGAGAGAGAAATCGCCAATCCTTCAATCCTAAGAACTTTCCACCTGGATGTGTATCCAGTATGGGTTCCTTTAATCTCCTGGTGAGATGAGTGATCCAATCCAATGATGTGATGTGATGATTCCCCTTCCTCCTTCCATACATGCCCTCCTCTAACCCGGAGTTGAGAGTGAGGATAAGTCCTCCCCCTCAACCCTAACCTAAGTACACGCGCAAATGACAGTATGACAAAGAAACAGAAAACAATCTCAAAACAGAAACCCTAGCCTCCTCTCCCCACCTCCTCCGTACCAAACTCCCCCCGTCGTCCGTACACCGTTCCGTCAATCCGGTTTGTCCTTCTCATGACGCGGTCCTTGCACCGCACCCTACTCGGAGCCCCCCACGCCGGTCCGTATCCGTTTGTCTGCGCCCTTTGTGGGTGTTTGGTAATATCCGGCATGATCTGCGCGCTTGCACGCGCGCTCCATCCATTCCTTTATAGCCCGCGGATTGCTCCGCCCCTACGTACAAGGTTTTCACTGAACTTTTGTCCGAATCCCCGGTAATCTCTCCTCTTGCCAGTAACGAGGGGTGTTGAGATGTCACAGCTCTGCGCTACCGCACGCCTCCTTTCTCACCATCCGCGCCTCCTGAGGCGGCCATCTCTCCCGACCTGGCCTCTCCTAAAACTCTGGATCTCCTTCTGATTCCTTCTCCGTGACTTCTCCGTTCTTTTCTCTCTTCTCTGTTCTCTTCTTTTTTTTCAGTCTACGACCTCCTTTTCTTTTCCTCTTTCATTTCTCATTCCCTCAATTGTCCACCAACCTCTTACCTATCTACCTCAAAGATCTCAACTACCGTCCATCATCAACGGCCTCTCATCTCCTCTGCGTCGTGCGCCTCAACGTCTGTTGACTAGCCATCTCTGCCTGGTAAGACTCAACACTTCTGGACTCTCGACCTTGTTCAAATCTAATCATCAGACTGCTTCAAACAGCATCAACTCTCAACACAAGTCCTCCTGAAGACATCTACCTCAATCTCCACCATTCTCCCCTACTCAATCTCTTGGCTTCTGGCGTAGGATCCTTTCTCATTATCCACCTCTATGTCATTCCTGCCGTCTCTATTCTTTCCTTGTTTCTCATGTTATTTGTTTTGTCTCAGTCTGCTGGTTTTGTTTCATAAAGAAATTTAGCAAGTCTTCTCACGGTTAAAAGCCGAAACCCAACGACCCAACCAACAAGCCATGAATGAACCAGCAGGAGCCGCCGACTACTTCCATCAAGTGGCACTCAAGGCCTCAGTTGACGCTATCCCTCCCTTGAACGAAGAGAACTATTCAATATGGCAAGACAAGATGCTAATGTTGTTTGATCTCAAAGATATCAAGGATGCCATTACTAGGAACGCCGGCCAGATGTCCGTCAAACAGGATAGGGAAATCAGAGCGATCATCCTCTCCAAACTAGATAGCACGTCCCATGCAAACGTTGTCAACTCCACCAATATAACATTGTCAAAGCTTCTCTGGGCTGAAATCACTCAAAGATTTGCATCGTCTGAAACCGCAAATTGAGCTTGAGTATTCAACCATTTTCTTCACTCAATCTTCAACAAACACGCTGTCAAGGGTTTTGTTACAGAAATGCGGAAATCTATCACTCGAATGGCGGATGTAGGCATTGAGCTACCCAAAGACATTCTTGCTTACCTCTTGCTCTTCAAATTTCCGCCCGTTCTCGAAAATCTTAAGCAGCAGATCATGCACATAGAGAAATACCTGACGGTCGACGTTGTCTTCAATCATCTCATCCAATACAACAACGAAAGGATGGCCCAGAGCAAGACAAACAAAACGTCAACTGATCTCTCTCTCGTGTCTACAAAGTCTAGGGCCAGCAAAGATGAAAAGAAATATAAGATCAAATGTAGAGAGGGCTATCACGATCCCAACGCAACTCATCCCGAATCTTCATGTTTTCACTTACATCCACAAGCTGCGCCGGAATGGTGGATCAAACAACAGAACAAATGGAAGAATAAAACAAAAAAGAACCCAACAATCAACTACCATGCTCTACTAACTCTTTGGATCAATTCAGATGACACCCCCAATCTAATATTAGACTCCGGGGCTAATGTACATATTTTCAATGACTTAAAATTCTTCTCATCTATTGACTTGCAAGAAGACCTAGACAAGATCAAGACAGGGAAATTAGAGGCTAAGCTCAAGGTTTGAGGGACAGGTACCGTTTGATTAGAGTGGAAAGACTCGGTCGTTACACTTGAGGGCTGCGTGTACGTTCTGGATATCGTAGTGAATCTGATCAGCCCTGGGCTTTTGGCTCAGACAGGATGTACACTCACCCAAATTTGAGATAGCTTCACGGTTACCCGCGGAAATCAAACTGTCCTCAAAGGCCTAATCCGCAATAGTCTATTTGTTATCAAGAAACCACGAACTGCAGGCCAGGACCAAGTAGTGAATCTATCAAATCAATCATCCTCCTCATCTGTGCAAGAACCTCTCTCTCTAATGGACCTACACAAAGTGTACAGACACGCATCGACCACGACGCTAAAACCTCTCCTAAAAAATCTCTTCACAAACAAGGAGCTTGACCAATTCCAGTGCAAAAGTTGTGTTTGTAGCAAAATCACCAGGTCTCCATTCCCCAATGTCTCCTCTCCTGCCACAAAACCTCTTGATCGAATCCACTTAGACTTGATTGGTCCTATTACTCCCCATTCCAAGGCTGGCCACCACTATATCCTCACACTGGTGGACAACTTCTCTGGCTATCTCGCTGATTTTCCTCTCAACTCCAAAGACAAAACCCCCGAAGTCATCATTGAGATACTCAAAACGGAATATAAACGATTAGGGTATTACCCCTCAGAGATATTCTCGGACAAGGGCACGGAGTTCACTAACTCCACCCTCAAGGTTTTTGCAAAGACAAAGCACATCAAACTACGAACTTCCAAGCCATACCATTTGCAACACCATGGACGAGCTGAGAGGGCGAATAGGACCATAATTGAATTGGCCCGCGCTACCTTCTCCTCATCAAGACTACCCAAAAATTATTGGCATGTCATAACGAGAAGCTGCTGCTTCATGCTCAACCAAGTCCCCAGAGAAGGTAAACACCTGTCTCCCTGGGAACTCATGTTTGGTAAGAACCTCCCTGCTGATTACTTGAAACCTGTAGGGTCTGCTGTAATATATCTTGCGAATTGCGTTCAAAAAGGGAGAAAATTTGATGAAAAGGGGCTTGAAGGTGTTTTGATTGGGTTCAATCCCACCTTCCATTCTTATTTAATCCTCAACTCCATGGGCGCAATTGTCAAAACCAAACATGTCAGGTTTCTCAAGTCCCAGCTCCTGGATTTTCCCCTCCTCAAATCTCCGGGCCTCAATATCTTTTCGCAGACCAACACAAGCTCCAACGACTCCGACTTTTCTACAAAGGACAAACAATATTTGACCAGAGAGATCAACCCAGATCCCTCTGACTCAAACTCTGACCTTGAATATCTAGATCCACCTTCTACTCCTTCTCCTCCCCCGGAAGTTCCCATTTCTGCCCCAGAACCTAGCACGTCCGTTCTCTATTCAAGACCCAGACAAGAAACTCGGAAGCACCAAAGATACGGATTCCACCACTACTACAAACCGCCGTCTTATAAAGCTGCACATAAATGTCCTGAATGGCCGAAGTGGAAGAAAGCTTCCGAGGATGAGCTAAATTCAATTGAATCTCAAGAGGTGTGGGAAGATTACTACGATACTCCAAACAACATCCTGAATACGCCGTGGGTATTTAAAGTCAAAGAAAACTGTCATGGCAAACCGGTGAAGTATAAGGCCAGACTATGCGTCCAAGGCTTTGATCAGATCCATGGGGTTGACTTTGAAGAAACCTGGGCCCCAACAGGAAAACTCTGCTCTTTACGACTCGCACTGATCTACGGTCTGAAGAACAATACAAACTTTACTCAGTTTGACGTAAAAGGGGCATTCCTCCATGCTCTGTTGAAAGAAACTGTAATAATCAAAACACCGGAAGGATCAAACAGGAAATCACCATACCTAAAACTTAAGAAATCGCTATACGGTTTTCGCCAGTCCCCAAAGAACTGGTATGAAACACTCACTAACTGGATCAAATCCCAAGGATTCCAGGAATTGTCTAGCGACCCCTGTCTCTACCTCAACTCCAAATCAAAAGAGATTTTGTATTTCCATGTAGATGATCTCATCCACGTTGGTAAAACTCAATCTTTTGCCAACAATTTCTTGAATTGGTTTCTTAATTCCTCCTGCCATCCTCCTAATACTATCCTCGGCATGCTCATGAAATTTAAAGAAGATGCTATCCTCTTGAGCCAACCCAACCACATTGAACGCGGATTAGAGGAACTCGGACTTGCCAACTGCAAAGACATCCACTCGCCGCTGACCCAGAATCTGCACCTCAAACCCGCAACCAATGAAGACCATAATGAATTCCGACAATTGAACATCAACTACCGCTCCGCCGTGGGACTCCTCAACCATCTATCTCAATACACCAGGCCGGATATCTCCTTCCCGGTGTCTAGCCTTGCAAGGTTCAATACTAAGCCTGGCATGACCCACTGGAGAGAAGTATCTCAAAACCACCAGGAACCTCAAGTTAACAATCAAGTTTGATCCATCTCAAGATGTGATTTCTGGCTACAGTGACGCCACGTGGGGTGACGACCCGGTCTTCCGCAAGTCCCAGACCGGCTATATTGTTTTTCACTATGGCAGCCCGATAGTCTGGAACTCATCTAGGCAAAGAAATATTACGTATTCTTCCACCAAATCTGAACTGAACGCCCTGCTCGACTGCTACCTGGAACTCAAATGGATCTCTCACCTGGTTAGTGAAATATATTGTAATCCTGAGATAAAACCTAGGATTTTCATCGATAACAAGGGTTTAGAAGATAAAATAAAAAGATTCGGCTCTCACTCAAAATCGCGTCACATTGATATCAAGACTAAAGGATTACAAGAAGACTTCAATCTATCTCTGTTCGATCTCTCTTTAATCTCTACCAAGGAAATGATAGCCGACTCCTTGACTAAATCCTCCTCCATCGCTTGCATCAAATTACTCCAAGACAAGGTTTTCACTGAACTTTTGTCCGAATCCCCGGTAATCTCTCCTCTTGCCAGTCATGAGGGGTGTTGAGATGTCACAGCTCTGCGCTACCGCGCGCCTCCTTTCTCACCATCCGCGCCTCCTGAGGCGGCCATCTCTCCTGACCTGGCCTCTCATAAAACTCTGGATCTCCTTCTGATTCCTTCTCCGTGACTTCTCCGTTCTTTTCTCTCTTCTCTGTTCTCTTCTTTTTTTTCAGTCTACAACCTCCTTTTCTTTTCCTCTTTCATTTCTCATTCCCTCAATTGTCCACCAACCTCTTACCTATCTACCTTGAAGATCTCAACTACCATCCATCATCAACGGCCTCTCATCTCCTCTGCGTCGTGCGCCTCAATGTCTGTTGACTAGCCATCTCTGCCTGGTAAGACTCAACACTTCTGGACTCTCGACCTTGTTCAAATCTAATCATCAGACTGCTTCAAACAGCATCAACTCTCAACACAAGTCCTCCTGAAGACATCTACCTCAATCTCCACCATTCTCCCCTACTCAATCTCTTGGCTTCTGGCGTAGGATCCTTTCTCATTATCCACCTCTATGTCATTCCTGCCGTCTCTATTCTTTCCTTGTTTCTCATGTTATTTGTTTTGTCTCAGTCTGCTGGTTTTGTGTCATAAAGAAATTTAGCAAGTCTTTTCAGTATCCAAACCGGTGCGCCCGCAAACCTAGTCAAGCGCACTACCTTCCGAATCCAATCCCCGGGGCGGATCGCAGCCCACGCCACATTTGATTCTGAGCCTAACCCGTCCACCAGGTGTGGAGCCAAACAGCGGCTGCCGCTGCTGAGCACTCCGCATACCCTAATGCTGAGCCCGCTTGCCTCCAATGCTGAGCGCGCAGCCGCAACGCAGTCCCCAATCCGTGTCTATAAATTTACACCACATTGGTCCTGGGTGCCCCCTTCCTCTCCCAATTTCTTTTATTTGTTTCCATTGCCAAATCGGCGGTCCTGTGTACACTTTCTGGCTGTAAAATGGTTGATTACCGCCACCCAACAAGAGCTATGACGCAATGTAACCCCTCCTCCACTTTGTCCCTGAGAACGGCAATGGCCACTGTGGAACAACCCGCCAGCTGTGAGGAGAGGATTCTGAAAGAATTCTCTGACCTGTTTCCAGCGGATATCCCGGCCTTGACCAACGCGCTGGAGGGTGAGTTGAGTGTTGTAGATGGCTCCTTCCCAGAGAAGATGCAACCCAAGGGTTCCCGAATAGGCCACAAGATTGTACTGACCAAACAGAACGCAATCTTCAATGAGAAACAGTATCCTTACCCCCAGAAGCACCTGGTGGCCTGGCGGACCTTGATGGACCAACACCTAAAAGCCGGGAGGATATGCCAATCCAACAGCCAATACGCGTTGCCAAGCCTGATAATCCTAAAGAAAGACACATCAGCACTCCCCCGCTGGGTCTGCGACTACTGCAAGCTGAACAGCCTGACGGTGAGAGACTGGTCACCACTACCAAACGTGGACAAACTAGTCCAACTGGTTGCAACCCGCAAGGCTTTCTCCATCCTTGACCAGACTAACGCCTTCTTCCAGATGCGGATGCAAGAGGCAGACATCCCGCTAACAGCAGTAAAAACGCCTTGGGGCCTCATGGAGTGGGTAGTAATGCCTATGGGCCTCACTAACGACCCAGCCACTCACCAAGCAAGACTAGAAGAAGCCCTGGGTGAAACAATTGGGGACTTCTGCGTGGTCTATCTGGATGACATTGTTGTCTTCTCCAGCTCGGCCAAAGAGCACAAGTGGCATCTGCGCCAGGTCCTGGAACGCCTGAGGGCAGCCAACTTGTACTTCAGCCCAAAAAATATGCAGCTCTTTCAAGAGCAAATCAAGTTCCTGGGCCACTTCATCTCAAGGGATGTGATTGCGGCGGATGACTCTAAGGTTGCCAATGTACTGAACTGGCCATCCCCAAACTCACCCAGAGGGGTGAAGAAGTTCCTGGGCACGGTCCAGTGGATGAATAAATTTGTGTGGGGCCTCCAGCGGTATGTCAGTAAGCTGACCCCACTCACAAGCACCAAGCTTGACCCAAAGAAATTCAGATGGGGAAAGGCTGAGGAGAAAGCGTTTGACAATATAAAGCAGATCATGACAAGCCTGCCGTGCCTGAGAAACGTTGATTATGAATCCAAGGACCCCCTGTGGCTGTTCACAGACGCCAGCGGGTCAGGGTTGGGAGCAGCCCTCTTCCAGGGGAAGGACTGGAAGACGGCACCCCCCATTGCTTACAACTCCAACCTCATGACCCCGGCAGAGTGCAACTATCCGGTGCACAAACAGGAGCTGCTTGCCATGATCCACACCCTGCAGAAGTGGCAGATGCTACTGCTTGGCATGAAGATCAACGTGATGAAGGACCACCACTCCCTCACCTACCTACTCAAGCAGCAGAATCTGAGTAGGCGCCAAGCGCGATGGACCAAAATCCTGGCGGACTTCAATCTCAACTTCAAATACGTTAAGGGCAATGACAACTCTGTGGCGGACGCCCTCTCTTGGAAGCACAGGCCGAAAAACCTGATCAAGGTCCTCCCCGCAGATGTGGCAAAGGTGGCATCCCTGACAGAGATAGGGATCAACCTCAACACAAAGCTGAAAGCTGGGATCCGCGAATTATCCAAATTGGACCCCTTCTGTATGGCGATCCAAAAGGTCCTACCCCTGAGAAGCAACTGCTGGGAGGAGGATTTCCTCCTATTTGTAGACGGCCGGGTAGTGATCCCACTGGACCACACTATACGACAGGCACACAACCGTCTGGGACACCTGGGGTATCTGAACACAGTCTTGGAAGTATGCCGCGATTTCTTCTGGCCCAAGCTGGCAGCGGACGTGAACGCATTCATCCGAACCTGCGACATATGTCAACGGACCAAGGCCCCGACTACGGCACCATTGGGCAAGATGCTCACCCCTGGCATTCCCCGCCTCCCACTGGTGGACCTAGCTATTGACTTTGTAGGCCCCCTACCGGTGTCTACCCATTACAACATGATCCTAACCTGCATGTGCAGGCTATCGGGACTCACGCGGATCATACCAGTTGTACAGTTGGACACGGCCAAGAGGACAGCGTCAAGCTTCTTTGCCAGCTGGATTTCCATATTTGGCCCCCCGCGCTCCATTTTAAGCAACCGGGACAAAACCTGGACCTCAAGATTTTGGAGGTCCCTCATTTCCCGCCTACACATTGACTTCCACATGTCTTTGGCCTTCCATCCACAGGCCGACAGGAGGAGCAAATGGACAAAAAAGACAGTCGGCCAAATTCTGCGCTCATTCACCTCGAAATGCCAGGGGAAATGGCTGGAGGCACTGCCAGCGGTAGAGTTTGCCATCAACTTGGGGGTGAATGTAGCCACCGGGCTCAGCCCATTCGCACTAATCTTTGGAAGGGAGCAAGCCATCCTCCCAAAATGCACGGCCAACCCCAGTGATGCACCCTTGGTCTTATCGTGGTTGAAATCCCGGGAGTCCTCCTGGGCTGCCGCATGCAATAAGCTGTGGACCAGCCGGTGTGGTGTCAATTTATAGACACGTATTGGGAACTGCGTTGCGGCTGCGCGCTCAGCATTGGGGGCAAGCGGGCTCAGCATTAGGGTATGCGGAGTGCTCAGCAGCTGCAGCTGCTGGATCAGCAGCAGCCGCTGTTTGGCTCCGCACCTGGTGGACGGGTTGGGCTCAGCATCGAATGCGGCGTGGGCGGAAATCCGCCCCGGAGATTGGATTTGGAATGTAGTGCCCCGACTAGGTTTGCGGGCGCGACGGTTTGGATACGTAGGGGCGGAGCAATCCGCGGGCTATGAAGGAACGGATGAAGCGTGCGCGCAAGTGCACGGATCATGCCGGATATTACCGGACACCCACGACGGGCGCGGACAAACGGATACGGACAGGCGTGGGGAGCTCCGAGTAGGGCGCGGTGCAAGGAACGCGTCATGAGAAGGACAAACCAGATGGACGGAACGGCGTACGGACGACCGGGGAGTTTGGTACGGAGGAGGTGGGGAGAGGAGGCTAGGGTTTCTTTTTTGAGATTGTTTTCTGTTTTGTTGTCATACTGTTATTTGCGCGTGTACTTAGGTTAGGGTTGAGAGGGAGGACTTATCCTCACTCTCAACTCCGGGTTGGAGGAGGGGAGGAGGAGGGGAGCATGAATTGATGCGGAGGAGGAAGAAACACATCACACCATCAGATTGAATCACTCATCTCACCAAGAGATTAAGGGAACTCATACCGGATACACATCCAGGTGGAAAGTTCATAGGATTGAAGGATTGGCGATTTCTCTCTCTACTTTTCTTTATCTCTTTATCTCTTTATTTCTATTTCTCATTTAAGTGCAACTTTGGACATCCTCATCTCCTTTCAAATGCATGGAACCGTTAACTTCCAAACCTTGGGACAATTATAGGGGGATAACCTTTATTCTTTCCACACCGGATACAACAGGCAGTCCAACACAACAAACACACCCAAACCACCCCCCCCTCAAGCCGGACAATTGGGTCCTCCTCAACTCAGGAGACTGGCGAGGCCAACACCAGGGTGTGGTTGACCAACTAAAGGAGCGCTTTGAGGGCCCGTACTGCTTACAGAAAATTTTCAACCACGGACAAAACATACAGTTGAGCCTACCGCCAAACAACTGTTGAAACCCAATCTTCCATATCTCCAAGATTAAGCCATTCAATGAGCGCAATCCGGCAAACTGTGGAGGACCTGAAGTAAGTTCCTCCAATTGTACTGCACCCCCGGAGCGCACTGCATTTTAGACTTTACCTTGGCTACACTGTGAGCACCTCCCCAATTGCTCAACAAGTTTCACGTAACTCAATGACCAACAACCGTGGACGCCTTTGTCAACAGCCACCCCAACCATGCCCTAATCCTATGATGCGGCACAACCCCCTCAACCTTCATGGAGACTCCTCTAGCCTATAGGGGGGAGATTGTGAAGCCCTTCATTGTACCAACTCAGGTTTCACATAAACGGTGACAACCAAAATACATGTCTCCCTTGTGCCCAGTGTATTTAGTCCCTTTCTTACCTCAACCCCACCTAGCTCTGCAGAGACCCTCTGACTGTTCCCCTCTTGGAGCTAGGTAAGTTTTCCCCTGAGACAACGTCCTTTCCATTCCGGAGAGACCCTCTGACTGTTCCCCTCTTGGAGCTAGCTTCTTTCTGTTTTTTGCAATACAACACATCTTTTGGTTCTAGAAAGGTCTCCCAGGGCAATTCGCGTGCCCTGTTCTAGTTATCCCCCTCTAATCCGCTTGACCAGTGAGGCGTCGGACGCGGCCCTTACATTGTGTCCCTTGGTGTGGCCCACTCGGGGCTGTTGCGCGGCCAAGGGATCCCGCGCGGGCCTGGCAACCAGCGCCGCGGGAGCAGGGGCCCGCGGCCCTGGCTCCCTCCCCCTCCCCTTGCTTGCCATTGCAAGGGGGATGGGGGCGGGCTGGAAGGGTTGAACCAGCCAGCAATCGGCCGCAATGATGCGGTTGGTCAGGGAAGGGGGGACCTGACAACCCTCCTGCCCAGGGAAGACAAAGGATCCGGCCGCAAGGAGTGCAACCAGGTGGTGGGGGGGATTTGATCACCCTCCCACCGCGGAGCAAAGTGCAAGGAGGGGCGTTCTCCCCCCCCCTTTACCAAGGGGGAGGAGCAAAGGGGCTGTGGGGACTTGACCACCCCCAGCCCAACAATTCATTGACAATGCCCTGGGGGTATCAACCCCCAGGGCCCCTGGTGAGGGGATTTGACCGCCCCCACAAGCGATTTGAGAGAAAGAGGGGGGGCTTCATGTCCACCTGTTACACCCCCCCCCCCTAGGGAGACTGAAACAGGGCCCAGGTGAGTCCTGGGTCCCACCTGGCCCATTTGAGGGGCCAGGGGCTGGCTGCATGAGGCAACCAGCCCATAAGAAAGGTGATAAGGATGCCAAGGCTGGTTGTAACGGGCAAACAGCGAAAGGACTGAACAGCAAGGGGCTGGTTCAGCCCTGTAATGGTGGAAACACAAGAATGGACCGGAATAGGCTGGTTGTAAGGGTTCAGGGACTGACGCCATGCGGGCTGATGTAGTCCAAACCAAGTGACAAGGTCTGTAGAGCCTGTAGAGCTCTTTTGGGGCGGAAAATTTGCCTTTTGGCTTGTTGTATCATGGGCTCACAAGAGGCCAATCTTTTGTACTTAAGGAGCTCTTCTCCCTGCTGTTTTCCATCATTCATTCATCATCCAATCAAATTCATCCAAAATATTGCCCCATTGGGAGAGCCCCATTAGCAACTATTGACACCGAGTGTCCAGCATCTCTTTTGCTTTAAATACTGATCATTTGCCTAAGCTAATTTCTGGCCATAATTATAACAGGAATATCCTTAAATAATTAATCTTTGATTATTTATTCCTTGGACCAGTCTATTTTTTTAAAAAATAATTTAAAATACTTATAACATATATTTTTTTTGATCCTTTGTTTCTCTAGTGGATCTTAAGACCTACGGAGAATTAATCAATTATTATTTGAACCTTCTTAAAAAGAAAAAATAAGAAAAACTCCATAACTTTGTCCCTGTTATTATAACTCCTGAGCAACAACAACAGAATTTGCTTTATTATAAACAGCAGTTTATAAAGGACAAAGAACTTGAGCTTGAAGGAATTATCAATTTAAATTCTTTATTAAGGCAACATAAGGTGTGTAAAATTCATCAAAGGAAGCTTTATATTTATAAACTAAATAATCCTGAAGATAAAGAAAAATCCAAATCTAATAAAAGTGATTATTTTTCTAAAAACATCATCTTGCCACCTAAAAACACAAAAAAATATTAAACTTATATTTTTTTGTCTTTATCCATCTCAGTGGATTTGGTTTTTGGTGATCTTGTTGACCAGGACCTCCTAGAGGATGTCCCAGACAGTGTACCCTTGGACTTACCCTTGGAGTTTTCCCAGGATCTGATTGGAACTCACTCAGACCCCGTTGGAATAACCCCCAAGGACAGTTGTGATCCCAACCAAGTTTTGGTACCCTTGAATTTAACTTTAAGTGAGTTAAAATATATATAAAAAATTATTAAAAATATAAATACACAAAAAATATTATTTTTTTTATATTTTTAAGTCTTTTCTCAAAAGTTTTGACAAAAGACTTACTCATTTTTTTTTTGGGTGCTATGTATCAAAACAGGTGCAACACCGGCGCAACAGGTAGAGCCCCATTGTATGGATCTCTGCCCGGAGGAACCTGTGGGCGCAAGGACTCCAGTTGCAAGCGCAATGAGGGGGCTCAAACCTGTGACCATAGCATCACGCAGGACAAGGATGGCAACAACCGCAGCCGCCAACTCAACCAACAGACCATTGGAGAAGAACCCTCTGCCCAATGTGTTATCCCAGGAGGATACCGGTCATCCTATGCCATCCCAGCTGGACTCAACCAAGGAGGAAAGAGTCAAGGTATTAGTTAAAGAGCACGTGAGCTATTGGGAACAATTCAAACTTGCTCAGACCCAGGAGGATCAGCCAGGTATGAGAAGAGCTATTTCTCTGGCAAAGAAATCTCAGATTTATCTGCAAAAGTTGATCCCAAAGAAAGAGGTAGAAGGCTACGTGCAGAACTGGAATACTTGGGATCAGTTAGATTCCTTAAAGGGAAAGGACCCCAAAAAGAAGAGGTCCTCAGCCCATCAGAAGTTAAGGAACCAAAAGAATTGGGACAGCATAATATCCCTATCCCAGAAGTGGAAAAAGGTGTACCACAATTAGATTTCAAAGCTCTTAATAGCTTTTCTGTAAATGTGTCTCACAATTTTACAGTTATCAGCCAGTGTTTTGACAAAGTTTATCAACGATTGGAAAAATTGAGTCTGAGTATTTTCAGAGTGATTGATACCCAGTCTCAGACTATGAGAATTGATGAGTTAGAAATGCAACAAATCAAGGATAGTATAAAATATAGTAAGTTGGACCTGATGAAACATATTGATGATAAACAATCAATTCTTCAGGAAGATATTCTTGAAAACATGAACCAGCTTAAGGAAAAAGCTAAGAAAACTATTCCTACTCCTTCAGCTCACCTGATTAACAAAATTGATTTACTAAACAACAAACTTGATTTGGAGTTAGGTATGATTAAGAATGATCTCAGAGATCTTAAAGTCAATTCTACTAACTCCCCAGTCATTGAGCTGGAAGAAACTAGACCAGCTAGGTTCACCAGTACTCCTAGTGTTCCTGTAAGAACTAGGACAACTATGGATGAATCCTTTAGGCCCAGTCCTACTCCTGAAATACAACAGGCTTTGAAGTTACTTCCTCCCATTACTGAATGGCCTAAATTCTCCAGAGAAGGAGAATACAACCATGTCAGTTTCATTAAATTTATTGATTATACCCTTGCTTCTTATGAACTCCCTGATAAAATAGTTGTGGTAAGATTTCCCAGAATATTTGAAGGAGTGGCTCTTGATTGGTTTATCAATAAAAGGGAAGAAGTTGGATCTTTATCCTGGAGTACTTGGAAAGAATTGATCAAAGTACAATTTGGTACTAGGATTTGGAAAAGAAAGATGATGAAAACTTTTGAAACCTCCAAGTTTGATCCATCCAAGGACAAACCTCATAAGTGGTGTTTAGACCAGAAAAGGAGTTTAGACTGTTTTTACCCGGATGCTGATAAAGAAGAAGTCAATGAAAGACTTGTTAAATTATGTCCCGGAAAAATCAACCACAGTTTAAGGTGCAATAATCCTATGGATTCTGATCTTTCTACCTTGATAAGTGTGTTGGAAGAGACTATTGATATGAATGATCTAGATAAGAGAGTCAACAGACTCCCCAGGGAACAAAATACTAGGAACAGGGAAGAGTACACTGCCAAAACTAAGGAATCCCCTGCTAATCCAACTACCTTGGAGGTCAAGAAGACTCCAGAGGTAAAGGAAAAAGTATGTTGGAACTGTAACCAAACAGGACATGTAAAACATGATTGTCCTCTACCTAGGAAAAGGATTAATCCTATTGAAGGAGAAGGGTATGATAACCCTGACCCTCACCTTGATAATACTGATGGATCACTTTCTGAGTGTGATTTGATGATCACTAACCCCATCAATTTCATTGAAGGAAGTATTGAGTCTTCTCTAGAAATAAATTCTGTTAATGAGGATTCTAACTTACCTCAAAAATGGAATCTAATAAGATAAACTGAATTTCTTTATGGCATAGAACCAGCGGACTAAGAGACACAAGTGTTATGAGAAACAGAATAAGAAAGAAGAATGAGAATAAAATAATAGATGATGAGAAAAGGGAGGTCCTACGCCTGAAGCCAACGCATAGAGTGAGAAGGTGATGGCGTAGTTTGTGGTAGATGTTTCTGGGAACTTGAGCAAAGACTAGTTGAAGAGGTTCCTGGATTGAGTTTAGAACATGGTCAAGAATTCAAAGGAGAGGAGCCTTACCAGGCAGGAATAGCAGAGCAAGCGAGAGAGGTTGAGATCTTGAGTAGTGTTCAAGTGCAAGGTTGAAGGCAAGTATGAGAGTTGAGGATCTTGACGTACAGAGATGAGATGGAGAAGATGAGAGAAAATGAGAAACGGAGAAAAGATAGAAGAAGAACACAGAATAGAAGGAAAGAGAACATCCAAGCCGGAAACAGTATAGAGGTGAAGGCCAGGTCCCCAGTAGCTTATTGGGGCCCGGGAGAAGAGGTGAGTGCGCAGATTGGAATCTCAACACCCCTTGTGACTGGGAAGCGGGGAAACCAAGGAAGATTTGTGGGAAGATTCTGCGAAGACCTTGTTCTGTAGGCACTTAATGGAGTTGATAGATGATGCTTTGGTTAGTGAAATGGCTATCATTTCTTCAGTCAAGATTAGAATGAGATTGAAAATGGAGAGATTGAAGTCTTCCCGTAATCCTTTTGTTTTGATGTCAATGTGGCGTGATTTGTAGTGCAAGCCTAATTTCTTTATTTTATCCTCTAAGCCTTTATTATCTATGTAGATTAGTGGTTTTATGTTGGAAACGCGGTATATACCACTGACTAGATGAGCAATCCATTTCAATTCCAAATAGCAGTTGAGGAGTGCGTTGAGCTCAGATTCTGTAGAAGAGTAGGTGATGTTCCTTTGTCTTGATGAATTCCAGACAATAGGGCTGCCGTAGTGGAAAATGACATATCCAGTTTGGGATTTTCAAAAGATTGGATCATTTCCCCATTTGGCGTCACTGTAGCTAGAGATCATCTTTTGGGAAGGATCAAATTGAATAAATAATTTGAGATTTCTGGTGGTTTTGAGGTATTTCCATACTTTTTGCACTTGTCTCCATTGAGCCATGCCAGGCTTGGTGTTGTAACTTGCAAGTCTAGATACAGCAAAAGAAATATCTGGAGAGTTTATTGAGATAAGTGATTTAGAAGTCCTATGGAAGAGCAGTAGTTGATATTTAATTTACAGAATTCAGCGTGGTCCTTGTCTGTCACAGGTTTAAGATGCAGATTCTGGGTTAGCGGCAAGTTTGTATCCTTGCAATCTGCGAGTCCAAGTTCTTCCAATCCCTGGTTTATGTGGTTTGGTTGACTTAAGAGGATGGTGTCTTCTTTAAACTCCATAAGCATACCAAGGATTGTGTTAGGTGGGTGGCACAAGGAATTGGGAAATCAGTGAAAGAACATGTCAGGGAATGAATTCGACCTTCCAACATGGATAAGGTTGTCAACGTGGAAATACAGAATTTCTTGCAAATTGGAGCTGTTTTGTACCAGTTCTTAGGAGACTGTTGGAGACCGTATAGCAATCTTTTTAGTTTCAAGTATGGTGACTTTCTGTGTGACCCTTTGGGAGTTTTGATTATCACCATTTCATTCAAGGGGGCATGGAGAAACACCCCTTTTACGTCAAACTGGGTGAATTTCATCTTGTTCTTCAGGCCATAGAGAAGTGCGACTCGTAGGGAGCCAAGTTTGCTGGTAGGTGCCCAGGTTTCTTTGAAGTCGACACCATGAATCTGATCAAAGCCCTGAACGCAGAACCTAGCTTTATATTTCACGGGTTCACTGTGACAGTTCTCTTTGACCTTGAATACCCACGTTGTGTTCAGGACATTATTTGGATTATTGTAGTAATCTTCCCAAACTTCCTGAGATTCTATGGAATTCAATTCATCTTTGGAAGCTTTCTTCCACTTTGGCCATTCCAGGAATTTGCATGCTGCTTGGTAAGATGGCGGTCTGTAGTAATGATGGAACCTGTACCTCTGGGGCTTTTGAGTTTCTTGTCTGGGCCGGGTATAGAGGTCAGAAGTGATTGATTTTGGAGCAGTAGAGGGAATTTCCGGAGGAGAAGAAGGGGAAGAGGGAAGCTCTATGTCTTTGACGTCAGAGTTTGAATCTGAGGGATCTGGGCCGGTCTCTCTGTGTAGGTACTTCTTATCCTTTGAGGAGAAGTCAGCGTCATTGGAGTTTAGGTTGGATTGCAAAAAGATTTCAAGGCCTTGAGATTCGAGGAGCGGAAATTTGTTGAATTGGGACTTGAGGAATTTGACATGTTTAGTTTCTACAATACTTCATAAAGAGTTGAGGATGAGGTATGAGTGAAAAGTAGGGTTGAAACCAACTAGGATGCCTTCTAGTCCTTTTTTTTCAAATTTTCTGCCTTTCTGGACACGGTTTGCGAGGTATATTACAGCGGAACCTATGGGTTTTAGGTAGTTAGCAGGGAGATTCTTACCAAACATGAGTCCCCTGGGAGACAGGTGTTTACCTTCTCTTGGGATTTGATTGAGCATAAAGCAACAGCTCCTTGTTACAAAGTGCCAATAATTTTTAGGTAATCACAAGGAAGAGAATGTAGCGCGGGCTGATTCAATTATTGTCCTATTTTCTCTTTCTTCTTGTCCATTGTGCTGCAAGTGATAGGGTTTGGAGGTTTGTAGCTTAATTTGTTTGGTTTTAGCAAAGTTCTTGAACGTTGAATTGGTGAATTTGGTTCCCTTGTCTGAAAATACCTCTGATGGGTAATATCCTAATTGTTTGTGTTCTGTTTTGAGTATCTCAATAATAGTTTCAGGTTTTTTGTCCTTGGAGCCAAGTGGAAATTCTGCAAGATAGCCAGAGAAGTTGTCAACCAGAGTAAGGATGTAATGGTGGCCAGCTTTGGATTGAGGAGTGATGGGGCCAATCAAGTCTAAGTGTATCCGCTCCAGAGGTTTTGCGGCAGGAGATGATACATTGGAGAATGGTGATATGGTGATTTTACTTCTCACGCAACTATTGCATTGGAATCTGGTGAGATATTTGTTGGTGAAAAGATCTTTTAAGAGAGGTTTCAGGGAGGAGACAGATGCGTGACCATAAATTTTGTGTGTGTCCATTAGAGAAATTGATTCTTGCTGAAATGGGATGGAAATTTGATTCAATAAGTTCACCATATGGCCTTGGCCCGCAGTTTGAGGTTTCTCTATGACAAACAGGCAATTGCGGATTAGACCTTTGAGGACAATTTGATCTCCTTGGGTGACCAAGAAACTGTCTTGTTTTTGAGTGAGAGTGCATCCTTTCTGGGCCAGAAGGCCAGGGCTGATTAGATTAACAACAATGTTGGGGACGTATACACAACCTTCGAGTGTAACAATTGAGTCCTTCAATTCTAGTCAAACAGTTCCTGTCCCTTGAAATTTGAGATTTGCCTCAAGTTTTCCAGTTTTGATCTCCTCTAGTTCTTCTTTGAGATTAATTGATGAAAAGAATTTAAAATTGTTGAAAATGTGCACGTTTGCTCCGGAGTCCAGTATCAGATTAGGAGTACTATCCAAGTTGATCCAGAGCGTAAGTAATGCATGGTAGTTGATTGTAGGATTCCTCTTGGTTTTATTCTTCCATTCATTTTGTTGTTTGATCCACCATTACAGAGCAACTTGGGGATGTAGGTGAAAGCATGATGATTTGGGGTGCGGCGCATTGGGATCATGGTACCCTTCTTTGCATTTGATCTTGTATTTCTTTTCATCTTTATTAGACCTTGACTTAGTTGATACTAGAGAGAGATTGGTAGAGGGTTTGTTTGTCTTGGTCTGAGCCATTCTTTTGTTATTGTATTGAATAAGATGGTTGAAGACCACATTGACTGTCAGAGATTTTTCTACGTGCATGATTTTCTGTTTGAGATTCTCAAGGATTGGCAGAAATTTGAAGAGTAGAAGTTAGGCAAGGATGTCCTTAGGCAGTTCTATACCTACATCTGCCATTTGAGTAATGGATTTCCGCATCTCAGTGACAAAACCTTCAACAGCATGTTCATTGAACACAGAATGGAGGAAATGGTTGAAAACCCAAGCTCTATTTGGCATCTCAGACAACGCCAATCTCTGAGTAATTTTGGCCCACATTAACTTGGACAAGTTTATGT
The DNA here is from genome assembly GCA_025617555.3 of Puccinia polysora. Lineage (NCBI taxonomy): Eukaryota > Fungi > Basidiomycota > Pucciniomycetes > Pucciniales > Pucciniaceae > Puccinia > Puccinia polysora. Next base: position 54,493,600 of record CM062623.1, read on the forward strand.
TGATCAAGTTGACAACATTCGCATGCGTTGTGCTATCTAGTTTTGAGAGTATAATTTCTCTAATTTCCCTGTCTTCCTTGACAGACATCTGGCCAGCGTTTTGGGTGATAGAATCTTTGATGTCCTTGAGTTCAAATAACATTAACATTTTATACCGCCATATTGAATAATTTTCTTCATTTAGGGGAGGTATTGCGTCAACCAAAGCTTTGAGGGCCACCCAATGAAAGTAGTTGGCGGCTCCAGCTGGTTTGTTCATCATTTGTAGGTGAGGTCGTTGGTTTTCAGCTTTTAACCATAATAAGATAAACTGAATTTCTTTATGGCATAGAACCAGCGGACTAAGAGACAAAAGCGTTATGAGAAACAGAATAAGAAAGAAGAATGAGAATAAAATAATAGATGATGAGAAAAGGCAGGTCCTACGCCTGAAGCCAACGGATAGAGTGAGAAGGTGATGGTGTAATTTGTGGTAGATGTTTCTGGGAACTTGAGCAAAGACTAGTTGAAGAGGTTCCTGGATTGAGTTTAGAACATGGTCAAGAATTTGAAGGAGAGGAGCCTTACCAGGCAGGAATAGAAGAGCAAGCAAGAGAGGTTGAGATCTTGAGTGGTGTTCAAGTGCAAGGTTGAAGGTGAGTATGAGAGTTGAGGATCTTGACGTACAGAGATGAGATGGAGAAGATGAGAGAAAATGAGAAATGGAGAAGAGATAGAAGAAGAACACAGAATAGAAGGAAAGAGAACAGCCAAGCCGGAAACAGTATAGAGGTGAAGACCGGGTCCCCAGTAGCTTATTGGGGGGCGGGAGAAGAGGTGAGTGCGCAGATAGGAATCTCAACAGAATACCAAAATGAAGATTCACCACATCTCTGAGGCTAAGGCCTTGACTCTAAAACCTTCTGCCGGTAAAAGTTACACTTCAGGCAAAACATGCTATTAAACTGGTTTAATTCAAGGTTCCCCTTTTGAGTTACTTCTAGACCGTGGAGCCTTTTGATCTTGTGTTGGTTCAACTTATTTGGAGAAACAAGACCCAAACTGGAAACTGAACTTATTACAAGTACCTCAGGCTAAGTTCAGCAGTTGTAATTCTTCTCCTAATGCTGTTGGAGTATGGTCCTCTGATATCATACTCCCTCACTCTAAAGGATCACTCAAACTTAAAATTGAATTTTTAGTGCTCCAAAATGGAGTATGTGATTAATTTATCCTTGGTAATGATTCTCTTTGCTTGTATGGTATAGATTTATTCCAAAGCAAGGGTAGATACTTCACCATAGGGGGAGACTGGAACAAGAAGTTTCAAATATTCCATGTAAATGCTCAAACTTCTGATTCAACTTATGAAAAACACTTAGAGAGTTTCAATCAGGAATACTTCTCTCAAGCAGCTTTGAATTGCCTGCTCAATGAAAAACAAAAACAGGACATCCTACAAGTATGCTTTGAAAATCAGAATGCTTTCTGTACCAAGGATAACCCCATTGGCAAAATCAAAGGACATGATATGATTCTGACTCTAACCATTAAGCCTCCTTACCCACTTAATCTCAGGAGACCTGCTTACCCTTATAGTTCAAAATCTAGAGCTTCTCTGGAGAATCATATTCAAGAGTTGGCTGATCTACAAGTCTCAAGGAAAGTAGGACACAATGAAAAAGTAGATATCACTACTCCAGTAATTATAGCTTGGCATAATAATAAGTCAAGGATGGTTGGAGATTTCAGAATGCTGAAAAACTACACCCAAGCTTATTATTATCCAATTCCAAGTATTGACCATGCTCTGCATAACCTGTCAAAAGCTAAGTACATCACTACAATGGACATGCTGAAAGATTTTCACCAAGTACCTATTAGCCCTGATAGCCGGAAATTTGTGAGAATTATCTGTCATTTGGGAACTTATGAGTATCTGAGGATGCCTTTTGGTATAAAAAATGCTCCTTCTCATTTTCAAAGGATGATAGACACAGTTCTAGGATTGTTCATCACACAAGGATGGATGATGGTTTACATTGATGATGTTATCATTTACTCTGATGATTGGGATACCCACCTGGATAAAGTAAGATTATTCAAAAAAACTATCTCTGCTGTGGGATTAAAAGTATCAATGAAAAAGTGTAACTTTGGTTATGGAGAACTGAAAGCCTTAGGAAACATTGTCTCTGGACTAACCTTAGCTGCTGACCAAAACAAGATAGCAGCAGTAATGAATAGGCCAATGCCTCAGAATAAAACTGAACTCCTATGTTTCATGAGCTGCAGCTACTATAGGAAGTAATTACCAAAGTTTGCTCTTCTAACCAAGTGTTGGTGTAAAGCTCCAAGCGGTGCTAGGCCGTGGCAGTTCTGCGGAGGGGAAAGGTGCTGTTTAGGCTGCCCTCCTGAGTGTTACAAAAATATTTAAATGTAACCAAGATCAAGGTCCAGAACCTGGTAAATGAGGAATCAAGCAGTAGAGGATAAGGATGATAATAGTTTGGTAGCAACAGAACAGCACTATCTGAGACAAGATTATGCAGGGAAAAAACTTGAACAAAAGGAGTTAAAGTCTTCTTAGAGTTCAAAGAACAAAAGCTGTTGTATGTAAACAACGCCCACAAGCTAATAACTCTGGTCATCAGCAGAAGATTGGGGATGATCAACTCAAACCCAAGCAACCTCCAGGTTCTCAATGAACCTGCCCAACTCTCCGCAATCAAGCGCTTGAAGGGTACCAGATAACTGAGGGTGGCTGTAAAAGACAAAGAACAATGTTTAAGAAGCTCTAAAACAAACAGTAACTGATTTGAAGCAAGGATAACCTCAACACTTCTCAAGGGACTCAAGAGTAGGCTGGCAGTATGCAACTCCAAAGAAGCTAGGGGGAGGTATAACACTCCAGGTCTTAAGCTTAATAAGACCTCTTCAATCAATCGTGATTGGCTCCAGAAAGGTGATCAGGGATCAGGACCAGTATGGTCAGAAAAAGGGGATCAAGGAGTGGTATAACACACTCAAAAAATTCCAACAGACAGAATTTTTCTTCAACCAGAAAGGCTATTGGTTGGTGGTAAGGATCAGGGATCAAGGGTTGAGTATGGAGGCTCAAGGATCAAAGGTGTTCTGATTTCATGCTGGATGATTCCATGCTCCAATGGTTTCATGCTCTGATGATTTCATGCTCTGATGATTTCATGCTCTGATGATGATCAAAAAGGCAGGGGAGAGCCCCTCCTTATATGGGCATGAGGCCCTTTTAGACTATGTACAACGGATTCTACAAATAGAGCAGAAAAGGGAAGACAACCATGTGGTCACTCGCGTCCGTCTGTGGATGGGCGCGCGCAACAATACCAGAGTCACCCACCCCTTGTCCAAAGACGGACGGGGTGGGAAAAAGAAAGAAACCAAACCACCGCGGATGTCCGCGGGCGGTAGTTGGCACTCTTCACCCCTTCCGAAGGCGGAAGCGGGTGGGAGAGCCCCAGGAAAGGTGACAGATGACGTTCATGAGAGCGCGGATGGGCGGATAGGAGATCAGCTTGAGACGGTTGAGTAAATCTTGACAGGCTTGAGATTCACAACTGAGAGATCAAGTGAGATGGGAGATTTGAAGGATTGGAGGATTCGCCAAATGCTTGGAGGTGCGGTCGGGATGGATCCAGTAAATCATGGATGAGCGCCACGCGACGGTAGCAATGAGGAGATTGGGACGCGCGACAACAAAGATGAGGACGCGCAAATGACGACGGCGGAGTTGACAAGCAACGCGCAACGGCAAGGATGATGAGCAACGCGGATAAAGGACGCGCGACGCGCGAGACGCGGCGCGCGGCGCGCGCGGATAAAGGAAGCACAGCGCGCGAGGCGCGAGGTGCGACGCGCGTGGATAAAGGACGGTTTGGATGGGCCTGAGGATAAGTTGTTCAGCCGGATGGTACGTTTGCGCAACAGTTTATGGATTGAGGTCTTAAGGCAGCCAGGGCGTCCAGGATGGGGCACCACATTTGTATGATATCTGCAACAAAACCACCTTGTTTGAAATGATTCATGAAAGAGTTAAGAATTATGAGGAACTCAAGATGGCCATGGCTTTGGCTCCAGTACTGATTCAGCCAGACTATTCTAAACCCTTCAAGCTCTATATAGATGCTAGTATGGACGGGCTAGGAGCTGCATTACACCAGGAAGTCATAGAGGATGACAAACCGGTGGAAAAACCTATACTCTTCATATCCAGACAAGTCAAGGATACTGAAAAAAGGTATGGTGCAAGCCAAATGTAATGCTTTGCTTTAGTATGGGCTCTGGAGAAACTTCATTACTACTTGGAAGGCACCAAGTTCACATTAATTACTAACTGAAATGCTGTCAGGACTTTGATGAAAATGAAGACCCCTAGTAGGCACATGTTAACATGGCAGATAGCCATACAACAGTACAGAGGTCAGATGACCATAGTTCACCAAGCTGGTTCTAAACACCAGAATGCTGATAGTTTGAGCAGGAATTCTTTACCCAATGACCCAATTAACCCTGCTTATGATCCAGGAGATAATGATATCTTCCCTATCCTTAACATTAACATATTGAATGTTGAAGCTCCTATAACGGGAATCCACATTTGTGAATTGGATGAATCCTTGTTCAACTCAATCAAAGATTCTTACAATTCTGGCATGAAAACTCTGATCAACATTATGGAAAGTACTTCTCCACCATCTGAATTGATCAATAGCCTACCTGAACCCCTCCTGAAACCATACAAAGCCGGAAGGTTCACCATATGGGATGGTCTAGTATACTACAGGCATCATGTCAGCCTCCTGGATGCCAAGACCCTTGCTATCCTTTAGCTACCAGAGGTGATAGAATAAATAATAAATATATGATTTAATAAATGCAGAAAAAATCCATAAAATATTTGGATTAAGCTTATTGCAAGGTTAAGTGGTTTGGTTATGGTTTATTGTTTTAAATCAATATGAATGAATTGATTATTAAATATTTTTATAGAGGGGCCACAATTATATTGGGTATCTTTAACACCTCTCTTCAGGGATTTCAGTATGAAAAACATAGTCCTGGTTACTTTGGGCTCTTTAGTTTAAAGGATATTTTACCCAAAGATAATATGTATATAAAATACACGGTGGAGTGGCAGGGCCTTGTAACCAAGCTGCCACGACAGAGAAAGGATAATAAAACTCATTGTTATATTATTAAATCCTTTGGGTATCTGTTTGAGACATGCACTGATTGGTTAAACCTGTATACTGGGGTTATAAGGTTGTTCAGCAGTTTTAATTGATAAAAAAGAGGTTGAGGACGGATATTATTGATCAGACTTAGCCATAAATCACTTACTATCTCTTATAAGTACTTGATTACCTTGGCACAGTTTCTGGATATAAATATAACTGGGTCTCTGCCCATCAATATCATCAAAAGAGATTTTTATTTATAGCTTTTAAAGTCTCAATATTGTCCCTCTGAGTTGTACAGGGGCTCAAAGGGACGGACAATGAGGCTAGCAGGGTAACCAATGGTAGCCTGTCATGTGTTCTTGGTGCTGTAGCACGGGTAGCATCTAATTCCACAGGGTACGGGAATAATTCTACTTTTATAATTGATATTTGGACGTGTGAATAACACTAATCTGTCCCATTTATGTATTATTTAATTCATTATCCTGAGTAAATGTTCCCAGTAATTTAATAATTAAATAAATAGACATGTCTACGGACATCCTGATGTCAGGTGAGTAGTCATTATGTATTAAATAACTGGAGTAAAGTCATGATATTGATTTTGCTCCTTATTTTCGAGTTCCAGTTGATTTACTAAGATAATTACTTAAAAATATAAGTCATGGGAATTCATGTAATATTTTTAGATAATTAGTTTTTTTAGTATGTCACAAAAATATTTATGTCTAGAAATTCTCATAAAAGTATATTAAAGTATTTTAATATATTTTTAGAAGTTGTCATTGTCTTATTTTTGACATTCTCCAATTGGTACTTTGAATTATATATAATAAAAAATACGTATAAGGGTTATTTAAGTATTTTTATATAATATTATCTACTTTTAGACTATCTACTATCCACAGGAACATTTATTACATATGTAGAATGTTCCTGTGTGGGTTGTAGCATGTTTACGCGGTACCTAAGCATCTCAGGCCACCTGTCACTCTGTTAACCTGTAGTCCCGCGTCTGTGTACTTGTCAGAGGCCGGGGGCTGCTTAAACGACCTTGACGGAGTGACAGGGCTGTATCTCAGCGGCGCGTGGGTGCATTGGCTGCCGTGGCTGCATGCGGGAATTGTGAAAAAACACATTTCCATCTGTAAATCCTAAAATATACACAACACCTCAATTCTGACTGAATTTTAGGTGTTAAACCTATACGTGAAAATTTGTGTGAAATATTTAATTGACCAAAAGCTCAATAATGGAGAAGTAGTATCTTGGTCTTTCTTTCGTTAATTATTTAAAAATATAAGGAGTTGGATTTCAAGGGTGGGATCAGTGAGTGACCCTACCTAGTTTTGGGAGGAGAATCCATTTCTGTAATAATTTTTATATGGTTTTCTTACTCCTTCTTAGGTTAATTGTATTATTATTATTATTTTTATGTTATTTTTGTTAATTTTGCAGCTTGCTTTGCATTAGAAGCAAGCTGACATTCCCCCACTCCATGATATGGCCATATCTGAAAAAAATCTGGAGGATGTTGGGAGAAAATTAACTTCATGGGTGTTTCAGTTCCTTTTGCTGGCCCTGTAGTTTCTGAGATGTATTGGTCCATCAGGTATGTTATTTTCTGTTAACCATTCATCTTTGTCTGCAAATTCTCCTTTAATGAGTATAGTCTAACATCTTTTCCTTGTCTGATGTATGTACCTAAAACTGTACCCATTGTTCTCTGGAATTTTGATGGAGAATTCTTTATACCAAAGGGCATCCTAAGATATTCATATATTCCCAAATGACAGATTATTCTCATAAACTTCCTGCTTTCAGGGCTTATTGGTATCTGGTGGAAACCTTTAAGCATATCTGTAGTAGTGTACTTGGCCTTGGACAAGTTATGCAGAGCATGATCAATCTGGGTTATAGGATAATAATCTGCTTGAGTATAATTGTTGAGCATTCTGAAGTCTCCTACCATTCTTGACTTTTCATATGCCAAGCTATGATTACAGGTGTGGTCACATCTACCTGTTCATTATGCCCTAATTTCCTTAATACTTGTAAGTCTATTAGTTCTTGGACATGTTCCTCAAGATCCTTTCTAGACTTAGTACTAGAAGGATAGGCTGGCCTTCTTAAGTTTGGAGGATAAGGAGGCTTAATGTTAAATTTCAATACCATATCATGTCCGTTAATATCACCAATGGGATGATCTTCAGTACAAAAATCAGTCTGGTTCTCAAAGCAGACTTTCAATATATCTTTCTTCTGTTCCTCAGAAAGTTTCATATTCAGAGCTGCTTGAGAAAAATATTCTTGGTCAAAGTCTTCTAAATGCTTCTGATAAGTAGAGGAGGGGAAGTTAGACTTAATGGTACATATCTTAAACTTCTTGTCCCAATTACCACCTACTGTGAAGTATCTCCCTTTACTCTGGAACACATCTATACCATATAGATATAAGGCATCATTACCTAGTATCAGGTAGTCACATAGTCCGTTGAGCAATACTACAAATTCCACTTGTATCCTCAAAGATCCTTTAGTATGAGGTAGTATTACAGGAGCAGTCCATACTGCAATAGCATTCATGGTAGAGTTGCGAGAGGTCAACATGGCTTTTGGGACGGGCAGAAGGTGTTCTTTCCAATTGGGGTCCCATTTGTTTAAGAATTCAGCACAGAAAAATGAGCAAAAGGCTCCACTATCCAGTGATAACCTTATAGGTCTGTTTTTATACAATCCTGTTTCATAACAAGTTTGACCAGTGGTATAACTTTTCACACTCATAGGTCTAACTGTTAATGGTTTGACATCCGTAATATTTCTAGGAATTATGGTAGGATCCCATTCTTGGGGCAAGTTAGAATCCCCATGGATGTTATTGATTTCTACAGAAGTGCCTATATCTCCTTCTATAACATTAACAGGGTTGGTCAGGACCAAGTTACATTCAGAAAGGGATCCTTCAGTATCAGCTGTATCTTCATAGTTCTGATTCCATTAAATCTCCTGCTCTCCTTCCAAGACTGCTATCTTTCTTTTTGGTAATGGGCAGTCTTGTCTCATATGCCCAGTCTTGTTAAAATTCCAACAAGTTGCAGGCATCCCTCTTTATCTCCATTCTCATTAGGTTTCTTATTATCAGAGGTATTCATCAGAGGAGGTTGTTATCCAGTTTTTTTAATGTTTTAGTTCTCTTTGGGTCTAGAAGGGGCTTTCTTGTCTAACCCATTCATGTCTATTACTTCTTCTAGCACATTGATAGAGTTGGCAAGTCAGCATCCATACTCATCCTACATCTTACACTATGGTTAAGATTTCCAGGACACAGGTTGAGGATTCTTTCATTTAATTCCTCTTTATCAGCATCTGGATAGAAGAAATCCAACATTTTCTTCTGTTCAAAGAACCATTTGTGAGGTTTATCCTTGGAGGGGTCAAATGAGGAATTTTCAAAATTTTTCATCATTTTTCTTTTCCACATTCTAGAACCAAATTGTTCTTTAATCAGAAGATTCCAAGAATTCCATGGTAAGGATCCTACATCTTCTCTTTTACTGATAAACCAGTCCAATGCTACTCCTTCAAATAGTCTGGGCAGCCTGACTACAGCTATAGCTCCTGGTAGGTCATAAGAGTTAATAGTGTAGTCAACAAATTTAATAAAATTTATATGATTGTATTCTCCTTCATTGGAGAACTTGGGCCATTCAGAAATAGGGGGTAAAAGTTTGAGGGCTTTCTCCATCCCAGGGGTAGGACTAGGCCTAAAGGTATCACTCCTATGCATTTCTGATAAGGGTGGTGCATAAGGAGTAGTGATCAGTCTGGGAGGTTTTGGTGCCTCTGTGGTGCTCCCCAAGGGGTTGGTCAGACAGACTTTCAAGTCTCTAAGAGCATTTTTCATCAGATTAAGTTGCAGGTCCACTTTGTTATTAAGCACATCCAGTTTTTCACTAAGGGATAGAATAGAGCTGTAAGTAGTGGTTACCAATCCTTCTTTTCAGGGGTGGAAAGACATAATAAAATTTTCTTGGATTCCTGATGACATATTCTCAATTGTTTGAGTCTGTCTGATCCTACCTTGATTAATTGTCTCAAATAAATTTTCTGTATGTTCTTTGATTTCTTCCATTCCTACCGTCTTTGTTTGGTTATTAATCAATTTGGCTACTACTGAGGTTAATTTATCCATTTGGGTATAAACACCATCCATATTTTCACAAAACATTTTGAAATTATGACGCATATCATTAGAAAAGGAAGTAATTACATCAGAGGTTTGTTTGGGCTCAGAATTAGAAGCTAATTGTTGTAAACCTTTTTCCATTTTTGAGCTAGGGATATTATCTGATCCCAGTCTTTCTTTCCCTTTGGTTTGGGATGGAAGGAGGATCTCTTCTTTCCTGATCCTTTGAATTTCAGTTGGGCTAATTGATCCCAAGGATTCCACTTTTCTACATAGGATTCTACCTCTTTCCTTGGAATCATTATCTGAAGAGCTATTGGGGTGGCTTTTGCCTGGGAGATTATCTTTTTCATAGACACCATGTCCTCCTTGGCTGGGGCTTCATTGGATTCTTCCCAATATTTCACGTGCTCTTTGACTAAGTCTTTGATTGTGGCTTCCTTGGCCAGATTCTGCTGGGGTGGCTGCAGGGAATATTATTGTAAAGGAGGTTGGCTTGATTCTACTACCTTCTCCGGCTCTAGGTTAAGAGAGGGAAGAAGTACTTGGTGCTGCTCCTTGTCCATCAACATTTCATTCACGGGTTCCAGTCCCTTCATGGTTTTCCTTATTGGTGGTCTCACGGTTACTGGGAGCTTTTGGCAAAGATCCATAGGAGGGAATTCTCCCTGAGGCTCTTGTGTTACCTCCATTCATTTTTGAATAATATGTTCATAAGTATTTTACAGAAAAAATTCATAAAAAAATAAGTTTTATTCAAAACTCACTTAAGTTAATGTTCAAAGGTACCAAGACTTTATTGGGATTAAATTTATCCTTAGTAGGTAATCTTACAGGGTCTTGGTGTTTTCCAATGAGGTCTTCACCTGCCCAATCAATATTTTAAGGGCGTCCAGAGATATCTGGGATTTCTTGATCCAATAAATCAACTTCAGTGGCGGTGGTTTCTGGTACAGGAGGGTTCACTGATAAAAAAAGTTTACTTTATTGGTTAGTAAAATATATCAATATTATTTTTTTTAAAAAAATAATATGGTAATACAAGTTGTATACTTACTTTTATCTTTCAAAAAGTAATTTATACGGTATTTCTGCCAAGCTTTATGTTTCCTTAATAGGGCATAAAAGTTGATGCACCTTTCAATATCTTCTTGTTCAAGGAGTTTATCTAAGTGTTTATGTGCAGAAGAGATATTAAGTTGCTCAGCTTGAGTTAAAGCTTTCCAACCAGTAGGTTTATAATTTTTAATATATTCTTCTTTTCTTATCTTTAAAAGATTTAAATAATAGATTATCAATTCTGCATTGGTTTTTAAATCCACTGCAAAAGAATTTAATGATAAATCACGGTTATAAAGTCAGATAAATTTATCTTTGATTTTTTTTTTTTTTGAAATGTCTGGTCCAAGGTATTAAATATAATGAAATGGAATATTTCCCGGCCAGAACCCCAATTGTCAGCCTCCTGGATGCCAAGACACTTGCTATCCTTTAGCTACCAGAGTCGATAGAATAAATAATAAATATATTATTTAATAAATGCAGAAAAAATCCGTAAAATATTTGGATTAAGTTTATTGCAAGGTTAAGTGGTTTGGTTATGGTTTACTGTTTTAAATCAATATGAATAAATTGATTATAAAATATTTTTATAGAGGGGCCACAATTATATTGGGGATCTTTAACAACTCTCTTCAGGGATTTCAGTATGAAAACATTTAGTCCTGGTTACTTTGGGCTCTTTAGTTTAAAGGATATTTTACCCAAAGATAATATGTATACAAAATACACGGTGGAGTGGCAGGGCCTTATAACCAAGCTGCCACGACAGAGAAAGGATAATAAAACTCACTGGTATATTACTAAATCCTTTGGGTATCTGTTTGAGACTTACACTGATGGGTTAAACCTGTAAACTGGGGTTATAAGGTTGTTCAGCAGTTTTAATTGATAAAAAAGAGGTTGAGGATGGATATTATTGATCAGACTTAGCCATAAATCACTTACTTATCTCTTATAAGTACTTGATTAACTTAGCACGGTTTCTGGATATAAATATAGCTGGGTCTCTGCTCATCAATATCCTCAAAAGAGCTCTTTATTTATAGCTTTTGGAGTCCCAATATTGTCCTTCTGAGGGGTACAGGGGCTCAAAGGGACGGACACTGAGGCTAGCAGGGTAAACAATTGTAGCCTGTAATGTGTTCTTGGTGCTGTAGCACGGGTAGCATCTAATTCCACAGGGTATGGGAATAATTATACTTTTATAATTGATATTTGGACGTGTGAATAACCCTAATCTGTCCCATTTATGTATTATTTAATTAATTATCCTTAGTAAATGTTCCCAGTAATTTAATAATTATATAAATAGAGATTTCTACGGAAATCCTGATGTCAGGTGAGTTCTCATTATGTATTAAATAACTGGAGTAAAGTCATGATATTGATTTTACTCCTTATTTTTGAGTTCCAGTTGGTTTACTAAGATAATTACTTAAAAATATAAGTCATGGGAATTCATGTAATATTTTTAGATCATTAGTTTTTTTAGTATGTCACAAAAATATTTATTTCTAGAAATTCTCATAAAATTATATTAAATTATATTAAATTATTTTAATATATTTTTAGAAGTTGTCATTGTCTTATTTTCGACATTCTTGGTACTTTGAATTATATTTAATAAAAAAGACGTATAAGGGTTATTTAAGTATTTTTATATAATATTATGTACTTTTAGACTATCTACTATCCACAGGAACATTTATTACATATGTAGAATGTTCCTGTGTGGGTTGTAGCATGTTTACGCGGTACCTAAGCCTCTCAGGCCGCCTGCCACTCTTTCAACCCGTAGTCTCGCGTCTTTGTACTTTTCAGAGGCCCGGGGCTGCGTACACAACCTTGACGGAGTGACAGGGCTGTATCTGAGCCGCACGCGGGTGCATTGGCTGCCGCGGCTGCATGTGGGAATTGTGACAAAACACAATTCTGTCCATAACTCCTAAAATATACAAAACACCTCAAGTCTTCCTGAATTTTAGGTGTGAAACCTATACGTGACAATATGTGTGAAATATTTAATTGACCAAAAGCTCAATAATGGAGCCGTAGTGTTTTGGTCTTTCTTTCCTTAATTATTTAAAAATATAAGGAGTTGGATTTCAAGGGTGGGGTCAGTGAGTAACCCTACCTAATTTTGGGAGAACAATCCATTTCTGTAATAATATTTCTGGTTTTCTTACTCCTTCTTAGGTTAATTGTATTATGATTATTTTTATGTTATTTTTGTTACTTTTGCAGCTTGCTTTGCAATAGTAGCAAGCTGACACATCAACATTCAAGTGTTATAGTCTTAACTAAGGATGACCATATAAAACAAGTCCTGGCTGAATGCCGTGATAACTGCTCATCTGGTCATTTATCTGCTGATAGAACTTTAGATAAGGTTAAAAAAACTGCTTGGTGGATCAATTGGAGAGACTCCACTATCCAGTATGTTACTAGTTGTGAAACTTGTCAGAAGTCCAACAGGACCACTGGGAAAAGGTTTGGTCTACTGAAAAAGATTGCTGAACCCAAGAAAAGATGGGAGATCATCAAAATGGAATTTGTAACTGGACTACCACCAGGAGGAGCCTATTCCTACAACTCAGTCCTAGTCATTGTGGATAGGTTCTCCAAGAAAGCAAAAATTCTACCTAATCACCAGGAAGACACTGCTTTGGAAGTTGCCCTATTATTCTGGAACAGACTCATTGCTGATGTTGGAGTTCCCAAGATCATTATCAGTGACAGAGATCCTAAATTCACCTCTGAGTTCTGGCAAAATCTTCATGACATTCTGGGAGCCACCTTAGCTTTCTCTACAGCTTATCACCCTCAGACGGATGGCTTAGCTGAAAAAATGATTCAGACCCTGGAAGACATGCTCAGGAGATTCTGTGGCTTTGGTCTAGAATACAAGAATTCTGATGGTTATTGCCACAATTGGGTTAGCCTTTTACCTGCACTAGAGATGGCCTACAACAGTAGCAAGCACTCTAACCTTAAGGAAGCACCCTAAATACTGGAAAGAGGATGGATTCCTAAATTACCCAAGGATAACCTTAATCACCAGCTAACAAATATTCACCCTACATCACTTGATTTCAAAAACATGATAGACGTAGCCAATAAACATGCTGTTCAGTGTGTCCAGGATGCTGTAGAGTATAACCAACAAAGGTGGGATAAAACCCATAAGGAGCCTGATTTCAAGATTGGTGATCAAGTCTTGATCTCTACCACCAACTTCACCAACTTAGCTGGAAATAGAAAGCTTAGACCACCTTTTGTTGGACCTTTCACCATTAATAAATGATGAAATTGCTCTATGATTAAAAGAATTAGAACCAGACTACAAGAGTTGAAGACAATAAATAACAGGACATGGCATAGGAGCTGATTTAAGAGAAGAAGGAAATACACACCAATACTGTATATAATAACAGTATGACGGACTAAATGTAGACTGAGGAGATGAGTTGGCTAAGGAATTGAGATCTTCATGGTAGGAGTCAACATAATGATGAGATCAGAACATGAGGAATGATTTGAATCAACTAGCAGTTAGGAGATTTTTTTGTTTCTTCTCACCAAACAAGAGAATGAGGATTCATTGGCATTTGAAGGTGTTGAGCGTAGCTTCACGATTCAGATTGATGATTGACAAGTTGATGGTTGATGTATAGCGGTTGCTGGTGATAGGTGGTCATGGTTGTGATAGTAAGACAGGGTAGTGGTAAATGTATAGGCAAAGAACAAATAAGAAAATAAAAAGAATAATAAAAAAAGGTTTAGATGGTTGTTGGTGAAGAGGATTGATTGACAAGAGTTTTTTATGGAAAGACAATTGAGAAAGGGGGAGTTGGGTCAAGATAAGTTGGAAAGGGAGAGTCGCGTCTACATCACTAGGTGTGACATGTTGTTGATAGTTGACATGCTCTTACATAGCGCTGGCATCAGGAAAAATTGGGCCTGAGTCAGAAGACACGTATTCCAACAAGAAACTTCATGGTAAGATTTCTGTTGAAGTAATCCTTAGCAATGAGCTTTCTAGAAAACACCCAGCCTTCCCAGTAAGTCTCATCAAACACTACCACCCAAGGAATGGAGAATATACTCCTTCACCTGAAATACCTGTTGTAGAAGAACCTGAAAAAGACAGAGGAAAAATTAGCAAGATCCTTAAAGATAAAAAAGAAAGGATCAATGGAAAAGATTTCAGACTCTCCCTAGTTAGATACAAGGGAGAATCAGCTGATAGGGATTAATGGTTACCTGAGCACAATATCCCTGATGGACCCATACACCTAAGGAACTACAGAGCCAGCAGAAGGCATTTACCCAGAATTTATTTTTTCAGATATAGACATATCTTGGAGTGGGGGAATGTCAGCTTGCTACTATGTATACAGCAACCTGTCATAGCAACAAAAAACTATAAAAAATAAGAATATCTAGATTAACAAAAGAACGAGTGAGAAATTCATAGATATTATTGAAGAAATGGATTCCTCACCCAAAATTAGGTAGGGTCACTCACTGACCCCACCCTTGAAATCCAAGTCCTTACATTTTTAAAATAATTAAAAAGAAAATTACTAAAAATTACAACACCAGTATAGCACCTTTTTGCGTTTTTAAAATTTCACACGTGTTGTCACGTATAGGGTTTACACCTAAAATTCACTCAGAATTGAGGTGTTGTGTATATTTTAGGAGTTACACGCGGAAATGTGTTATGTCACAATTCCTGCGCGCAGCCCCGCATCATTACATACCCCTACGTACTCATAGTAGCAGTTCCCCGCGTACTAGAGACCCGCGCGCAGCTAATTCTGCCACACACGCAGCGGATCCCACCCCACGCGCATCTGAAATGACTGATCCCCGCGTCTGGATCCATTGTGCCTAATCTGACAACCAGGTACCACTCAGAAGAGCTACAACCTAATTAGGGCTTCCTGGCATATGTAAAAAGTTGACATATGCATTAGTAATAATCTAAAAAGATCAAAACTTAATTAAAATTAATAAAAATTAAGTTTAGAACATTTTTTAATAATAAATTAAAGATCAAGGATTACCACGTAAATCATTGACTCTGGTCTTTAAAGACCACAAAACACTACAACGAGTGTTCATAAAAATTATTGAAAATTATCTACGTGATCAGCAGATGATGGAAAATCAGTAAACGTCTACATCTGTTCACTTCAAAGCAATACTAATCGTACAAATGAAGGATGAGTGCAGAATGATCAAATTTACGCCATAATAGATTGACAGATCCTGTGGCTAAAATAGTACAGAAGTCCAGCAGATCTAAGGTCAGCTGATTAAAAGCACCAAGTGGAAGTGTTAATCTTGTTTTGACTGGCTTTCCAGCCTCAGTTCATGAGCAGAACTCTCTCTATGCGCCCTGAGAATCTCAAAATCACCCCAAAAAGGTATTTATACAGACCTCTTTGGATCCATTATTCCATCATCAGTTAACCAGGAATTATTATTATCAGTCAGAAACCGTTTCATTGTTAGTCAAGTGCTTATGAAGAATCTAAGCAAGTGATTTATGACCAAGTCTGTAGTATTATTATTTATTTCTTCAAAACCAATCAAACCTTGAATTTTAGTCCGGCAATCCACCCCATCTGCTCTGAAACCCTTCCTATTATTGCAGGATTTTCGTGGCAAAGTGCTCAGAGTGAGTGTTTCCCTTCCTGTCTAGGCCATTGTGCTGTTATGCCCAGCCATTAGTGGAATAGGCCCTTTCTAAGGCACCCATCTTCATTCCAAGGTTCTTAAACTGCCTAAGGAGGCCCCTTGAAAAGAGGTTGCTTTGTCTGTAAAGACCCCCAGTAGTATAATACTGGGGACCCTCTTTTATATACATATTGAAAACCTTTTAATACCATACCAATTAAACCTTGCAACTGTTCTTATTATATCATTTATTTGAGCCTCTAAGCCTTTATTTTTGGAATTATTATTATTATTATTATTCCAGTATTTTTATCACTCCCTGTAGCTAAAGGACTGCAAGGTTCCTGGTATCAGAGAGCTGACAGAGTTACAGATGGAAATGTGTTCTGTCACCATTCCTGCACGCAGCTGTGGAAGCCAATACACCCATGCGCAGCTGAGCTACAGCACTGTCACTCTATCAAAGCTGTGTATGCAGCCCCAGGCCTCTGACAAGTACGCAGCACCGGGACTAAGGGTTGACAAAGTGACAGGCGGCCTGAGAAACCTAGGTACCACATAAACATGCTACAACCTACACAGGAGCATTCTATATATGTAATAAATGTTCCCATGGATAGTAGATAGTCTAAAAATACATAAACTTAAATAAAAATACCTAAATAACCTTTATACATATTTTTTATTAATTATGATTCAAAGTACCAAAAATTTTGAAAATAAGATGATGACTACTTCTAAAATTATATTAGAATACATTAATATACTATTATGGGAATTTAAAAACATAAATATTTTTGTGACATAAGAAAAATAATGATGTAAAAATATTACATGAGTACTCATGAATTATATTTTTAAGTAATTATTTTAGTAAATCAACTGAAATTCAAAAATAAGGAGTAAAATCAATATCATGACTTTAATCCAAATATTTAATACATAATGAGAACTCACCTGACATCAGACTATCCATAGGAATGTCTATTACAATAATTATTAACTTACTGGGAACATTTACTAAGGATAATTAATTAAATAATAAATAAAAAGGACAGATTAGTGTTATTCACACATCCAAAAATCAATTATAAAGTAGAATGATTCCCATAAGCTGTGGAATTAGACGCTAAACGTGCTACAGAACCAAAAGATTGTTACAGGCTGCCACTGGTTACCTTGCTACCCTCAGTGTCTGTCCCTTTGAGCACCTGTACCCCTCAGAAGGACAATATTGGGACTCAAAAATCTATAAATAAAGAGCTCTTTTGAGGATATTGATACCCAGAGACCCAGTTATATTTATATCCAGAAACCGTGCCAAGGTAATAAAATACTTATAAGAGATAATTAATGATTTATTGCTTTAATCTGATTAATAATATCCGTCCCCAACCCTTTTTATCAATTTAAACTGCTGAACAACCTTATAACCAAAGTATACAGGTTTAACCCATCAGTGCACATCCCAAACAGGTACCCAAAGGATTTCATAATATAACAGTGAGTCTTATTATCCTTTCTCTGTTTTGGAAGCTTGGTTACAAAGCCCTGCAACTCCACTGTGTATTTTATATACATATTATCTTTAGGCAATATATCCTTTAAGAATATAAATTAAAGGTTCCAAAGTAACCAGGCCTATGTTTTTTCATACTGAATTCCCTGAAGAGAGGTGTTAAAGATCCCCAATATAATCAGGCCCCTCTATGAAAATATTTAATAATAAATTTATTTATATTGATTTATGAAAATAAACCATATCCAAACCAATTAACTTTGCAATAAGCTTTATTTAAATATTTTATGGATTTTTTCTGCATTTATTGAATGATATATATTTATTATTTATTCTATCACCTCTGGTAGCTAAAGGATAGCAAGGATCTTGGAATCCAGGAGGCTGAAAGGATGGCTGTAGTTTGCAACATAATTGGGCTTGGTGCCTGCTACACCATAATATTCCATGCCACTCACCCCTTTCTCCCACCAAAAAAAAAACAAATGAAGATCAGCCATGGAATTGCATGCATGAGGCAAGAAGTTCAGTAAAAATGATTCATCATCTTGGCAGAATGATTTAAATACAAGGTAAAGAGAGGTGAAAAGGGGAAATAATATAATCAACATTGGAAAAGGTGCAGAACATGTAGCCATGTTCTGCACATGGACTCATGCTGGAACCCTGGTCTGAAACCCATATGGGACTCCAATCCTGCCTCCTCTCAACCAATCAGAAGATCTGTTACACATGCAGATCATTTGGAAGATAAATTCAACCAAGGCAGGGGGGCTGAGAGGGGCTTTCAATAGGGACAACTCCCAGGCCAGGGGGGCCTGGCTTGTGGGATTCCTTTTTCAGAACAGGGTTCTAGCAGGGTTCCAATGGAGTTCCACAGGATCTCCACTCACTGAACATGCATCCATGTTCCCTGAATTTTACCATGGTGAATGTATATTATATATCTATTGATCTAACAATCACAAAGTTTACGTGTTAGATTATATACAATTTATCTCCCTGTTTTACTCATGTATGGTTTTTTAGAATTTTTGATTCTTTCCTCATGGGCCCATCATCATCTTCCATCTGAATTTCTACAAAAAAAATTGCAGCAAGCCTGAAGCATGATGGATTGATGGAAAAAGTCAGAAAAACTTAATTTATCTATCTCTGTTTCTCTTTTTGAAAAAAGAAAAGAGAAAAAGAGAGAAATATAAAAATTTAGCATCAGATTATTCAGAATATTATTGAGTTTTGAAAGATCCTGATCAGATTTGATATTTAAAATTTTAAATTATTCATATTTTCCAAAAAAATACAAGTATTAGTTTATCAAACCAAGCTTGAAAGCTGAAGATATTTTGAAAAAAAAGAAAGCAGATATTTGGGTTTGGATTGACTAGATTGGTAGATTTTCGGTGGAACAGTTTTTAAATACAAAGCAATCAGATAAATTATGTCTTTTTGATAAGAAACTATTTGAAAATTTCTCACCTATTATTGATTTCTGAGTGGTTATTATTTTTTTTATTATTATTAAAAAAAGGGGAGAATTCAAATTTTTTTTTGTGTAAATTCTGTCATATTTTACCAAGGCTCTACAATTCAAAAATTTTCAGAATATTCTGTTTTTTGTTTTTTGTTTGTTTATTTCAGGTATCTGGGGCTTTCCAAGACATTATTAAAAAAATTCAAACACTTTATTCATCAAGAAACCAGCCAGTCTAGACTCAACCTTGAAAAAAATGAAATATAACTAAGCTATATGGGTGTCAAAATAACTTGAAGGAAGAAGGTTTGAGGTGGCCTTTGTGATCAGAGGTAGGCTAGGATGATGGTGGGATGCGTTGGTTGATGCAATGGGGTTGGAGAGGAAAAGTGAGGGAGGGGATTGGATGATGAAAATGGGTTGACTGGGATGAGAGTGGAAGGGGTAGGCATTTGAGTATGGAATGGAATTCTCCCTGGCATAAATTGCAGATTTGATGTATTAAATCTGCAATTTTCATGAGAAATGAAATTTGGAAAGTGGAAATAAACCAGTTAGGGGGTTAGTATGGTATATAAATCTTGTTTGGGCACCCACCCAAATTAGCTGGTTTTTTTCTAAAACATGCTGGGCACCCGCTAAAGCCCACTTTGCACACAGCCAAGTTTGGGTGGGTTGGGACAAAGCTTGACTTGGCCAACACCCAAGCCAATTGACCACACCCTCCAGACTTTATGCCCTCTCATCCCACCCCCCTCTCAAGAATCAACCAATTACCTCATCAACGCTCTCTCACTACCCCTTCTCAATATTCATCAAGTCCACACCAGATCCACCCCTCAAGAAAAACAACCCCCATCTTGGGTCCCAATCTTTGGATCTTCTGACAATCATCATTGTCTTTATTTGTGAGTCTATCAATCACCCTAACCTACCCTGCCCTGCATCTCCCCCAACAACCCTCAATTGGTCAGATTTGGAGTCCCTGAAAACTTGGATCCTGTTCTTGCCCAGGCAGAAGGTTGGCCAACCAGGCCAGGGAAGAGGGGGGGAAGGGGGGAGGAGGGAGGCCATAGGGGAGGGAGCGAGTGAGAGGGGGGGGGGTTCCAACAGTTTGGCTTTGGCCAATTGGAACTTGGCTGTGTGCAAAGATCCTCAGTGAAATGATGCAAAAATCAAGCCCTCTGGGCTTTTGAGACTGTAAAAATGAAGATGTTTCTGGTGGGAGTCAAACCCAAAACCTCAGATAGACTGGGACACATACTAGAGTGCTGCCTTTACCAACTAGGCTACAGACACTTTTGGCTGCAAGGTTTGTTTGGTATTACTGGCCTAGGTTCAACTGCACAGCCTCCTCACTGTGGTGATACACCATGTTAGCAGGTTTAACCCCAAAATGGGCACTGTGTCAAGCAGGACTTGGGAGTGTGCCCAGATGAGTTTGCAATACCATATGTTTCAGAAAACCACCATTAAAAATGGAAGGTTTTTTTTGAAAAGAAATGGTTTTTTCTGATGGTTGTTTTTCTCAATTTGATCAATATTTGTTTTAAATAATGGATATTCAAGAGGAAAACTCCAAATTTGGTTAATATCTTGATCAGTCAACTCAATAAAAATTTGTATGAGATCTCTTCTAAACTTAAATCTGCTTCTTCTTCCTCATCTGGAAATAAATCTAAAACAAATCATGATGCTATCAATAGAAAACTTATAAAAATAAAGAATATCTGCAATTTAATCAACACTTTAGAGAGTCTCTGTGACCATATCAATAACATTCAAAGGAAAACATATAATTTTATTAGTAGCTTTCATACTACCTGTAACCTCCTCCAATTTAAATACTGACCTCCCCAATTTTCTTTCATCTTCTTTCCCTTTTATTGATCCCCTTAAAAATTATTATTCTAAAAAATTAAAACCAAATCCTATGTCCACTACTAGATAATCCACTTTTCTTCATCTATTTCAGGAAACTTGGTTTTATTCCTATTTTTGCCTTCCTGCAATTCATTATAAATTTCATTGCATGTTATCTGCAAAATTACATTTTTTTTTTGTTTTGAAAACCCAATTATATTAGAAAATCATTTCTTCTAAATTTATACACACCTTTAATTTTTTCAGTAGCCCTCTCAATTTTATTACCATCAATTTCACCTGTACCCCTTGTAACAAAACTTCTGTGATCTCATTCTATAATCCTTCTACTGATTTTGACGGTTTAAACTTCATTTGATTATGGATATCTAATTAATCATCTAGATCTTATCCATTACTAATAGCCATGTATGAAAAACTCCACTAAAATAATTTGAATCCTTCTTATTTTCAGCATTTCCATTCACAGGCTTCTTATTTCTGTCATATGTGTGAACAAAAGAATTATTTTTTTTCAATTTTTGACCCATATTCCTAAATTTTACATCCCTTCTGGTAATTCCAACTGTATTTATATCATATTTTCTAATCATATATAAAGAAAATTTATCAAAAATAGCAGAATACCACTCATCAATTATGGCTCCAATAATTAAGATATTGTTTTTCCATTAAATCTTTATTCATATAATTTCCAATCTTCATATTTTTAATCCATGATTATTTATGAAATTTATTGTGGAAATTTCAAAAAATCTACCAATGAAGATTCTATTTTGCTCCCTCATTTAAACCAACTTTGATCCTTTTCTGATATGAAGGATTTTTTTGAGAAATCTTTCCTCCACTATTAGAAAAAGAATTGAAAAGAAAGGTAATAAGATTATGCAAATGAAATTGAGAGCTAAAAACCAACAGACTAGATTTTGAGGTCAGAAACAAAATTGAAGCTCATGGGAAGTGAGATGAAATAAACTAGAACACCAAAAGCTTTGACAAGGTAACAAAAAGTATTCAGAGACAAGCAGAAAAAGAAAGAGTGGGTTCAGAACTAGAGACAAGAGAAAACAGATTGGCAGAAGAGAGGTGCTAGCAAAGTGTTGAGAGAACATGGTCAGGCCCGCCAGTGTTTGGGGGAAGTTGCAAGCCATCTTACCAGGCAGAGATTGATAGAGGAACCTTGATGAAAGTGAGGGGTTGAGACAACAGTGATTGACGGGATGACAAGTTAGCATGGAGAAACAGTGGTTGAGGACAGAAAGAAAGGGAATGAAAGATGAATGAAAGGGAGAGGAGATTTTTGGACAGAGGAAGAAAAGGAAGAAAGATTAATACAAGAGAAAAAGGAGAGGAAGGAAAACAGAGCTCTGAAGTGAAGAGAGGAGAAATTAAGAGACAGCTAGAAGAGCCTCCCGGACCCCAGAGAGAAGAGATTCAGGAGGAATTCAGGGATGCGGGAGGCCAGACTTTGAATGGAGTGTCTACATCCAAGAATTGTTGCACAGTTTTTGAGATGAGAGCAGAGCCCAACAGGACAAAATGGGGATAGATCTCAACACCCCTTGTGACTGGTAAGAGGGCAAGAGATCAAAAATCAGCCATCCAGAGAGCTGAAGACGGATTTTTGTAGGAGGTTTAGGGAGTTGATGGATGAGGCTTTTGTCAGTGGATCAGCTATCATATCATTTGTTGAGATTAAGGAGAGCTGAAACTCAGAGTTATTGAATTTGTCTCTTAGTCCCTTGGTTTTGATCTCAATATGTTGAGACTTGGAATGGGAGCCAAACCTCTTGATTTTTTCATCAAGACCCTTGTTGTTGATGTATATAGTGGGTTCAATCTTGGGAGAATGGTGAATTTTGCTGATTAGATGAGATATCCACTTCAATTTGAGAAAGCAGTCAAGCATGGTGTTGAGTTCCAATTTTGTGGATGAGTAATTTATGTTCTTTTGTCTTAACAAGTTCCAAACTATTGCACTTCCTTAATGAAATATGATGAATCCACTTTGTGATTTTCAAAATGTGAGGTCATCTCCCCAGTTTTTTTCAAGATAGGCAGAAATGGCTTGAGAATTTGAATCAAACTTTAGGACTAATTTGAGCTCCCTTGTGGGCTTGAGGTATTTCCACACTTTGTGGGATTCTCTCCAGTGAGTCATACCAGGCTTGGTGTTGAATTGCGCTAAAATAGAAACCCCAAACGCTATATTGGGACGGGTCTACTGAGCTAGATGATTAAGAAGGCCAAAGGTAGACCTGAAGTTGATGGTTAGTTGTATAAATTTCGCGTGGTCCTCATCTGTAGCAGGCTCAAGGTTCAGGTTTTGAGTGAGATGAGAATGAGTGGCTCTGCATTTGGTTAATCCTAGTTCTTCCAGGCCGCAATCTATATGATTTGGTTGGCTCAGGAGGATTTGACTGTCCTCCACTTCCATGAGCATGCCAAGGATGGTATTAGGTGGATGACAGGAGAAATTTTTGAAGCAAGCTAGAAATTTGGGTTTAAATACGTTGCTAATACCCACATGAATCAAATCATCCATGTGGAAGTAGAGAACTTCTTTGGAATTGGGATTGATATAGAGGCAGGGATAACTCAAAGATTCACAGAATCCTTGCAATTTGATCCATGCTGTTAGAGTCTTGTACCAATTATTTGGAGATTGTTTCAGGCCATATAGTGATTTCTTCAGCTTCAATTAGGGAGATTTTCTGTGTGAGCCTTCAGGTGTCTTGATGATAACTGTTTTGTCTAGTGGTGCATGTAAGAAGGCTCCCTTAAGATCAAACTGAGTGAATTTCATTCTTTCCTTTAGACTGTTGTGGAAAGAGGTTGTGTGTTTGGTAAATTCCCTGCAACAATATAAAGTTCTCTGCAACAATCTCACTCCAAGTTCCGGAAATCCCACTAGCCCTTGAGTCACACTCCTGTACCTATGCAATTCTTAATCAAAATCCGCTTCCGCACCCAAGCGGGAAATCACTAAAGCTAACTCGCAATGAAATAATAGTAAATAAACAAGACAGACTCCCCAATGAGCTCCGCACTTGAATTATTTCCCTATATATGACCTCCAAGAACTCTTGCTGGTAACTACACTCCAAAGTAACAGAAGAAAATAAATAACACTACAATTTGTTGTGATAATCTCCAATAAAGGTAAACTGAAATGATCATAAACTCCCCCCCTTCATTCTCTTCCTAAACCCCTACAACTAAAGAAAAGCTTCCTTATATATACAACAAAAGAATGCAAGCCACAAATGAAAGACCCTCCCTTGTCTCTGTGCATTCTGCACTGACCCGCCTTTGCTACTCCAAAAAAGGAATGTGACTGCTAATGAAGGACCCCTTTTCCCACTGCCTCTGTGCATTTGCAATGATCCTCCTTACCAAAAGTCCAATCCTTACCTGATCCAATGATTTTCAGTAGATTAGATGATCCTGTTTCCGATTCCCCCTAACAGTTCAGTCGCTCCAATGCATTACTAACAACAGATCCTCTTTTATCTTCCCTAGCAGATCACTCCCAATCCCAGATGCGGAATAACTACAGATCCCCAAAAATCTGCATGGCCCCTCCTCAACTTTAGCATTCATTGCCACACAGCGCTCCGCAATCTCAGTGCATATCCCATAATCGGCCTAATCCATGCCCCTTAGATTTGATCACTTGCTTCTGCATTAGTAAACCCACTGCCGCAGAGGGAAAGTTATGTTAGACCACGCAATTTCCACAAAAGGCAAAAGCTATGGCACATTTTTGTCATTGTTCCAGCAAAAAGCGCGCAATGCACCAATGCCAAGCCCTCAGATATTGTACTCCAGAATAGAAAGTCCAACAATGCGCTTTTCTGAGCCTATTGTACTGCGGACTTCCACCCACAGCTGAGCCACTCTAAGTTGAATGTCCAGTGGTGAGCCCACTTGCCTCTGTGTCTATAAATAACCACCAAACCCTATAGTAGAGCAATGCGTAGTGAGTCCAGCTTGCCCGTTGGAGCCCATGTCTTGTTGTAGTCAATTCCAAATACTTGATCAAATCCTTGTACACATAATCTGGATTTATATTTGACAGGTTCACCATGACAATTCTGTTTGATTTTGAACACCCAAGTGGTATTGAGAATGTTGTTGGGGGTGTTGAAATATTCTTCCCATACTTCTTGACTCTTGATTGAGATTAACTCTTCTTCAGAGGCCTTTTGCCACTTTGGCCACTCCTGAAATTTTTGGGCTGCCTTGTAAGAAAGTGGTTTGTAGTAGTGGTGGAAACTGTATTGTTGGTGCTTTAGAATTTCTTGTCTTAGTTTTTGATTCACTTCATGGATAAAGGGCTCTGGGGATGGAATTTGCTGAAGTTTGGATAAATCAGAGTTGTGAGATTTGGAATCAAGGGAGTTGGATAGATTCTGACTGGAGTCTGACTCCAAGTCTTCTATTCAAGGATCTCTAGTCACAAATTGTTTGTTTGCAATATGAGAAATCAGATTCATTGAAGTTGTGAGGCGCTTGAGAGAGTATTTCCAGATCCACTGGCTCATGAAGAAGGGGAAAGTGGTTTGAGTGGATCTTGAGAAATCTGACGTGCTTAGTTTCAACAAGAGAACCAAGTGAGTTAAGGATTAAATAGGAGTGAAAATTGGGATTGAACCCAACTAAGACTCCTTTGGTTCCTTTTTTGTCAAATTTTCTCCCTTTTTGGGTGCAATTAGTGAGATAGACCACAGGACAGCCTACAGGTCTCAGATAGTTAGTGGGGAGTTTTTTTCCAAACATGAGTTCCCAGGGGGACTGATCATTACCTTCCTTGGTTATCTGGTTGAGAATAAAAAAACAGCTCCTTGTCACTATATGCCAGTAGTTCTTAGGAAATTGAGGGGAGTAGAATGTGGCCCGGGCTGACTATATTATGTTTTGGCTTTCTCTTTTGGCCTGGCCATTGTGTTGAGGGTGGTATGGTTCTGAGGTGAGGAGTTTGATGTGCTTGCATTGAGCAAAACGTTTGAGTGTCAAGTTAAGAAATTCTGTTCCTTTGTCAGAGTAGATTTCAGAGGGGTAATAGTTCAATCTCTTTAATTCCGCCTCAAGAATATTGATGATTGTCTCCAGGGTCTTGTCCTTGGATGTTAGAGGAAAAGCTGCAAGAATCCAGTGTAGTTGTCAACTAGCATGAGTATGCATTGATGCCCAGCCTTTGACTGGGGAGTAATTGGGCCAATCAGATTGAGGTGGATGCCTTGTGGTGCCCAATCTGGGACACCTCTGGACCAGTACAGAAAAATTGAAATTTTTATGAACTTTTCTATAGCCTCCATTTAGATCCAAAAAAAAAAAAACTTTTTGATCCAGAATGATTCCCGTATCCAGTTCCCAAACTTCCAGCTCTCACTCTCCTATTTGTCTAGGATCACCTCTTGGGTGCCTAGTGCCCGGTCCTATGTTAAATTTGCCCTTGCTTTGCGCTGCTACCCACCCTTTTGGCAAATGCGCGGATGAAGACGGGCTTGGCTTGCGGGCTTCTATCCGGCAACAACACCTCCATCTTTGCCATCTTCAGAGTTCTCTCTTGCCATCCAGCTCACCCCCAACCACTCTTCAGTTGCCGTCATCAATCTCAACCAACCAATACTATCTCTAAATCCTCAACATGCTTCTTGTACGGCCAGCCTTTTGCCCCATTCCTCTCTCTCTATTGAATTGTCAAAAATATCAACATTGGAAATTGGAAAGCAATTGATGGACTCCTACTGGATAATTTGACCATCAGACCAACTCAGAATGGCTCAGCTTGTAATCAATTGAATGGTTCAATGATCAGATTAGGATGATGGTCCCCATTGGGCGTTCTCAATTGTCAGACCACACCCAACAACCATCAAACCCAACTAGGACAATGAGGTTCTTTCCAAGTTCCTATCACTCTTCAATCCTTCCTTGCCCCAATCCCCAACCCCAATCCATTAGCCAATGACCGCAAGTGTTGCTTGCGGTTGTTGGAACCTTTGCACCACCACCTTTATCCACCTCCAGCTCACTGGTCTCCCGCGCGGCTTCTCCGTTGCCCACGCAGGTCTCAACTGTCACCCAGGCCCGTCAGAATGTCCGGGGCGTCTCACTAGCTACTCTCTTGCTTGTGCCCATAATTGGCGGGGGCCGGGTTTTTGATTCAGTTCTTCTCTTTTTGAGTGTTTTTTGTTTCTTTTTTTTCCTTTTGTTTTCTCATGACATCCTGGAAAAAAGAAATCCGCTCTATTTGTAAATCTCTCTTGTAAATAGTCTACAGACCTCTTTTCTATAAAAGGAGGGGCTCTCCCCTGCCTTTTTTTCAAAAACATCCATGGGAGTGTGTGCATATGTCCCCCCTGTTATCATTGAAATCTGATCCTCATCCTCATCCTGGGTATATCTATGATTTCCCCCTGATCCATTGATCCTTAGTCTTTACCCCTCTGTGGCCTGATCCTTATCACCAACCAATAGCCTTGCGGGTTGAAGAGAACTCTGTCTGTTGGAATTCTTGAGTGTTTTATACCACTCCTTGATCCCTTTCTCTGACCATACTGGTCTTGATCCCTCCTTGATCATCTTTCTGGAGCCAATCAGGATTGATTGAAGGGGTCTTATTAAGCTTAAGACCTGAAGTGTTATACCTCCCTTATCTTTTTGGAGTTGCATTCTGCCAGCCTACTTTTTAGTTCCTTGAGAGGTGTTGAGGTTATCCTTCCTTCAAATCATTTTACTGTTTGCTTTTAGAGCTTCTTAAACATAGTCCTGTGTCTTGTACAGCCACCCTCAGTTATCTGGTACCCTTCAAGCGCTTGATTGCGGAGAGTTGGGCAGGTTTATTGAGGACCTGGAAGTTGTTTGGGTTTGAGTTGATCATTCCCAATCTTCTGCTGAAAACCAGAGTTATTAGCTTGTGGGTTTTTTTTACATGCAACAGCTTTTGTTCTTTGAACTTCAAACAAACTTTAGCTTCTTTTGTCCAAGTTTTTTTTCCCACATAATCTTGGATCAGATAGTGCTGTTCCATTGCTACCAAAAAACTATCATCTTTATCCTTTACTACTTGATTCCTCATTTACCAGGTTCTGGACCTTGATCTTGGTTACATTTAAATATTTTTTTAACACTCAGGAGGGCATCCTAAACAGCACCTTTCCCCTCCACAGAACTGCCATGGCCTAGCACTGTTTGGAGTCTTACATTTGGTCCCCTGGGCCGGGATCAAACCAGAAACCTTGGGATTTACAGTCCCAACTTGAAGAATCAACTCTGAAATCTGATCCAATCCTTTTCTTTTTTTTCTTTTTTCTGTCATCATCCAGATCTGATCCATGGAGGCAACTTTTTCTAGAAGTAAGTCCTCCCAATTTTGCACCATCTAGGCAGGGTTCTTGTTGTTTTTGTGAAACTCTACCCTTGCCACGCTTGCAAGCCACCTTGGAACTCTGTCTTCAAAATGGAATCTGTTCCCTCCACCACTGTTTGGGCCAAGATGGTCAAGATGAATCCCCAGAACAAGAACCTAGGCTTCAATGGAACAAACATGGAACAATTTTTGTACTCCTATGAAATGGCTGCTGAAGTGGATGGTGCAAGTGAACATGATATGGCCTATCAGTTATGATTTTTTATCTCCTCTGATGAAGTTATGGAAGTGATCAAATTGTTCAATGAATTTGAAACTCATAACTGGAGGCTCTTGAAGGAGGCTATGTTGGCTTATTGGGGGAAATTAGATGTGGCTAGGTTTACCTTACAGGACTTGGATGCTCTGGTTTCTCAATGGATCTCCAATGGTTTTTGTCTCTTCAGCCTCTGATTATCAGTCTTTCAGAAAGTCTTGGGATCCTATTGAGTCTTATCTTGTCAGGAATAATCACATTGACACTGTGGAAAAAATTCAAGTTTGATTTTTCCAATGTTTTTTGCCAGGAGTGCAGGAAAGGATTAGGGATGAATTGGTAAAGTCTGGATCCATGATCACTACTAGGGATAATGAATTCAAACTCCCTGTCTTTCTTGTCCTTAGGAATGTGGTGGATAAAGTCATGAAAGGTCAAACTGCTTTAACTTTTGAAAAGCCCAGGATCACTGAACCAGTCCATGCTCCTTCCTTCCAAGAATCCAAAAAAATCATGAACAAGATGGAAGCAAATTGCAGACCTAAATCAAGCCCTCAGGCCAATAAGGATACTGCTACCATAGGTGAGATTACTAAGCTACTTCAGGCCTTTGAGAATAAAATAGATCAGAAAATATCCTCTTTAGCTACCCCTAAAACTGCTAATTCTGTTCCTAAATCCACCTTAGTCTGCTATTACTGTCATAGAGAAGGCCATGGTACTGGTAGATGTCCTGAACTCCAGAAGGACAAGGAGGAGAAATTAGTAGAGCAGAAGGGAAATAATTTCTTTCTTCCTAATGGTGCTTTGATCCCTTTTGACTCATCTTTTCCAATCCTTCATGTGGTGGCTTTTTACCAACCACCAACTCCCAAGAAGGCATCTCTGGTCTCCTTGGATTTTCAATCATCCTGTGGCACTCTTTGTTGGAATTATGGAGGATACTTAGGCGTGACTTGGGTTACATTCTCATGTCACTAGCATGTCACATTAGTCATGTCTCTTAACTGGTTGTCTAGCTCTGTCTTGTCTCTCACATCTCTGGGTTCTATTTCTGGGTTTCTATTTCTCATGCGCTTCCTTTCTTCTTTTTGTTATCCTTCAACTACTCTTGGAACAGATCAAGACTTCTCTTTATTTGGTGAGATCTCTATCTCATCCCTCCTAACCCTTCTCTTTTTCTTTTATAAACCACTAACCCATGGGACTACTCAGTCCGCCATCATCAACTGTCCCTCTACTACGGTGCTAATCTCCATCTCAATTGTCTACTGTCTTCTTAACTATCTCCACGTGTTTTGTTCTTCATGTTATTCTCTACCTTCCTCTCATCTTTCTTACACCTTTATCAACTCATATGCACTTCCTTTGGAAAACAGACTGGTTTGGTTTGCAAACAATTTAGCCTAAATCCATCACAATCAAAAGTCAAACAAACGCGTACGGAATTAAACAACCTCCTTACTTCTGACCAACCAGTCACGCTTCATCATGGAGAACATTAATCCTACTATTCTCAAGACAACCATCAAGGCTATTCCACTACTGACCAAGGACAACTTCACTATCTGGCGGACACAAATACTGTCATTACTCAAACTAGCAAATCTAAAAGAAGCTATGAGCTCAGATCAAAAACTTGCAGACTTGGATAACACAATCCTGACCTCTATACTGATCTCTAAACTATCTCCCGGAATTCATACCAACATTATCAACTCTACCAATGAAGAGGATGCTAAGCTAATCTGGAAGTCCATTGTTGAACATTTCCTGTCATCTCAACCGGCAAATTGGGCAAGGGTCTACAGCAATTTTTCTTCAATAGTCTTCAATGAGGCCAACATTCAAACATTTATTACCAAGATTAAGACCAGCGTCAACAGACCTCACAAAATTGGAATTGAACTACCACCCGACATACTCACCTGCATGATACTTGACAAATTGCCCAAATCTCTGAGAAATATAAAGCAACAGATCACCCACTCCAATGTGGAATCTGAAATCAACCCTGACGCGGTTCTGGATCATCTTTGCATTCATATGAACAAACAAAGAATGTCAACTACCTCTCTCTTCACCAATGCCTCAGGAAAATACAAGCCCGGTAAACATAATTCCTTGGCCAACCATCCCCAGCATTGATGCTGGATGATGTATCCTCACTTACGTCCTAAAATCAACAACACAAAGCAGTAGGAACATGTCAGCTTTCACTCTAACACTGCCTCTTCTGACCTTCCCATGTTTGTCTTAGACTCCGGGTCCTCGGATCATATGATATCTGACAAGACCTTCTTCAAATTATTAGACAAGTCCCAAAAAGGGCTGATTAACACCAGCTGTGGACCAGCTAGACTGAAGTTTGAAGGCAGAGGAACCGTCCAACTGCTGTCTGACTCCGGTCCTATTATCCTTGAAGACGCACTGTATGTGCCTGATATATCCTCCAATCTCCTATTGCTACAATGGCTACTTCTCATGAACTATCAAGTCGTCTTTCAATCAAATCTAGTGGTAATCACTAGCAGTGATGGGCACAAATTGTCCGGCTGCTATAGGAATCACATCCCTTATATCCAGTTGTCCCCTATCTACTCCACCTGCAATTTTACTGAATCTGAACAAGTCCACAAGTCCTTAGGACATATTAGCTATCATCGTCTTTGACATAAGCTCAATCTTCCTGTGAAGAAGCCTAAGGATTGAATTGCCTGTTCCCTTTCCAAAATCACACGTGCCACCTTTAAGTCCAGATCCTCAGCTGCTTTGAAACCTTTTGAAGAGATACATCTGGACACTATAGGACCCCTACCTACCTCTAATAAAGGGCACCGCTACTTAGTGGTTCTCGTTGACTCCTTCTCTTGATACTTCTCTTCAATCCTAGTGCGCTCTAAGGATGAATTTGCTCCTCTCCTGATTGATTCTATATCATACAAAGCCAAGCAATTTGAGTATTTTCCATCTATTATCCATTCTGATTGAGGGACAGAGTTTGTCAACGCAACAATGAACAAGTTCTGCAAGGATAATCTCATTCTTCATTGCACCTCTGACCCTTACACCCCTCAACAGAACGGACTGGCCGAGCAATTCAACCGTACCATTCTGGACTCAATTCGCACCATCCTCAAGGACACCAATCTCCCCACTGGCTGGTGGCATGTTATTGCCAAGACTGCCACTCTCACCCTTAACCAAGTTCCTACACATAAGTCCAAACCCTTTCCCTATTCTCTATTCAAGGGTTCAACGCTTCCTCTATCCTACTTTAAACCAATAGGGAATCCCGTGGTGTTTCTCAATCTCCCAAAACATAGTCACTCAAAGCTCAATCCTCCTGGTACCCTAGGGCGACTGATTGGCTTCAATCCCAAACTACTCTCCTATCAGATACTAGTTCAAGACAAGCAAATTGTAGAATCAAAAAACATCCAATTTCTTGACTACAAACCCCTACCATCTAAGTCTTCTGGATCCAATGACTTCCATGTTGAGAATTTCCATTGGCTTAAGGAACTCAAAGCTACCCCTGCTGACATCCTTCCTGACTCGTCCAAATTAGAGGGCCCTCCTGAAACTCCTCAATCTGCTGTTCTTCCCTCTGAAGTTGAATCCAACAACTCAAGTGAAGATGATGAAGCTGTATTGGCAGAGCTTGTACCCAACACTCGCTCACTACAAGAGAGAACTCTGGCTGTCAAGCCAGTCAAATATTACTACCTCTCCGAGTCTAATGAGTCTGTTGTCAATGCCAAACCAGCTGAATTAGCAAACATTGAAGAACACAAGGTTTGGGAAGATCACTGGACAAAACCTGATAGAGCACTGCGCACCATGTGGGCTGTCAAGGAAAAACCTGGAACTGCCTTGTCACCCGCAAAAACTAAAGCCCGCCTCTGTATTCAAGGATTCCTTCAGATCCCTGGCCTTGACTTCAGCAAGACCTTCGCGCCTATTGGAAAGTTCTCTTCCCTTCTTGTAATGATAATATTGGCCTTAGATAAACAGCTCCCAATTCAACAATTTGACTTTAAAAGCGCGTTTCTGTTTGCCCCCCTGGAGGAGGACATATATATCAAAACGCCTAAAGAATCTCATTGCTTGGCTCCCTATCTCAAGTTAAATAAATCCCTATACGGGCTCAAAAAATCTCCTCACAACTGGAATCGTACATTCCCTCAATGGTTAGAATCCCTTGGCTATCAGCAGTCTGACTCTGATGCTTGTCTGTTCTACAGTCAGGATTGCTCTTCCTTCATCTTTTTTCATGTAGATGATCTAATTGTTGTAGGGGATGTAGATAAGTTTCAAACAGACTTTCTTTCTTGCTTTCCCAATTCCTCCTCTCACAAACCTGGCACCCTCCTTCAAATGGAGGTCAGCTTGAAAGACAGGCAGTGCTGACTATCTCAAGAACGACTCATCACAAAGAGACTAGACCTACTTTATCTGACCAACTTTTGTCCTGTGAGTACCCCAATGACTCCAGGCATTCAGCTGAAAGAAGCCTCTGAAAACAACAAACAGGAGTTTGCAAAGTTGAACATGAACTATCAAACCTACACCGGGATGCTCAATTACTTAGCGTGCCGCACTCATCCCAACCTATCAGCCGCCATCTCTCTACTCTCTAGATTTAACCATGCTCCCGGTCTTTCTCACTGGAAGGAGGTATTGCACTGCTGGAAGTATTTGAAGGGGACCAGCCACTACAACCTACTACTCAATCCCTCCTCTAGTGCTCAACCAGATCACCTTACCTTCTTCACCGACGCCACCTTGGGTAATGATGGGTTGGACAAATTGTTGCAATTGGGATATTTAGGCCTGTGGAAGAACTGTCCGGTAGTATGGGGTAGTAAGAAGCAACACAACATTACTCTCTCCTCAACCAAGTCAGAGCTTAATGCCTTGTCAGACGGTATCCAAGAGAGCCTCTGGCTCAAGCATCTAGTTGAACAACTCTGGAAGACCAGACCTTCTCCAACTCTCCTCAAAATTGACAACAAGGGCCTGAAGGACAAGATCCTGCAATTCGGCTCTAACTCAAAAAATAAACATCTCATCATAAAAATGAAATTCATACGGCAACTCCACTCCAAGGGCAACATAGCAGTAGAATTGATACCATCCTCTGATATGCTAGCTGACACTCTCTCCAAGAGCTCGCCACTCTCCTCACTCTCCATGCTTAATTCAGCCCTCTATGAGGACAAAAACTCTCCCTCACCAAATAACCTGTGGTGTTGGAATTATGGAGGATACTTAGGCGTGACTTGTGTTACATTCTCATGTCACTAGAATGTCACATTAGTCATGTCTCTTAACTGGTTGTCTAGCTCTGTCTTGTCTCTCACGTCTCTGGGTTCTATTTCTGGGGTTCTATTTCTCATGCGCTTCCTTTCTTCTTTTTGTTATCCTTCAACTACTCTTGGAACAGATCAAGACTTCTCTTTATTTGGTGAGATTTCTATCTCATCCCTCCTAACCCTTCTCTTTTTCTTTTATAAACCACTAACCCATGGGACTACTCAGTCCGCCTTCATCAACTGTCCCTCTACTACGGTCCTCATCTCCATCTTGATTTTCTACTTTCTTATTAACTATCTCCACGTAGTTTGTTCTTCATGTTATTCTCTACCTTCCTCTCATCTTTCTTACACCTTAATCAACTCATATGCACTTCCTTGGGAAAACAGACTGGTTTGGTTTGCAAACAATTTAGCCTATTTACATCACTCTTCAACCTTGGTATCCTCCAGCTATCACTTCTTCCAGATTCTCTGGTGCTTATCAAGCTTATCCAGCTAGGAAAAACTATGAGGAACCAAAAACTCACAAGTCTCCCACTGTTCCATCTTCAATCCTTTGAAAACCTGTCAAATGTTGATCTTTGCCTGAGCTTCCTTCCTCTGATGTGGAAGACATGGAAGTGGAAAGGGGACCACTCATGGAAAGGCTCCAGGACCACTCTGATCCTTCTCCTCCTCTTCAATCTGGTCAACCCCCTCAATCCTCTGATCCTCTTCCAGTACCTGCCTCACCTGATCTTCCTCCCTCCACCCAGCCCAAAGTTTGGTTTGAGAGGGGCATTTCCAAGGACTACCCTAATGCTGTGGAAGGAGTATTAAAGAGAATTTCTGATCTCAAAATCCCTGATCTGTCTGTGGCTGAACTGCTGTCTATCTCTCCGTCTGTGGCTGAAGGCATGAAGAAATGGGTTTCTTGTTGATGTGTGGAAATTGGTCCGGAAAAATTGAAGGTCTCTTCTGGCACTTTGAACAAGGACTCTGGTCAAACAGATCCCCCTTCAGATGCCAATCTTTATTCCTGCCCTCTTGGATTTCTTCCCTGCTATCTTGGTTATTTGGCTAAAAAAGTTTCTCTTCTTGTGGATTTGGGTTCTCAGCTCAACTTAATCTCAGATGCTATGGCCTGCAAACTCAAGCTTAACCCAAGGGTCAGCTTTACTTCTGCGGTTTATGGTATAGGGAATCAGTAATGTGAACTGGTTGGTATTGCTGAGGATGTTCCTGTTTGAATTGGTCAAAATATTGGTGGAACTTGTCACTTCTGGATCACTCATTTGGAAGGTCCTATGATCTTGGGCCGACCGTTCTTAATGGATTTTAGTGCTACCCTGATTTTTTCTGATCAAGTTGGGGAGAGAATCCTTCTCCCTGATGCTGATGGCAGAAAAATTGAAGTTCCGCTTTGTTCCTTGGATTCTGGTAATTGGGAACAAGATTTTCCTGGTTGTTCTCCCAAAACAGTTCTAAAGGGAAAGCAGAAGGACAACTCTCATTCCTCTCAGCCTCATTTTTTATTGGATAAGTTGATCCTACTGATAGTTGTAGTTCTTCTCAGCCTCAGACTTCAACTTATGGTTCAACTTCAACCTCAGAGGCATATTTTTTGTTTTCCTCATCATCTCTTCCTCATCTAAATAAGATCAAAATTCAAAAACATAAAAAATCCGAAAATTCCAAAAATATTTCTTCTCTCTTTGGGTCTGTTGTATCTTCTTTTCCCTTTTCCATTCAGCCTGATCAATTATCCTCTACTCCGGTTTTTAATCTTTGCAATGAGTCTAAACTAGATCCCAATCTTGATTCTTTTCTTGGTGGTTTTGGTATGAAGGAGTATGGTCTTAATTGGAGGCAATGTGGGGTAGAAGTAAGTCCTCCCAGTTTTGCACCATCAGGGGCCTCTACTACTGTCATTTTCAAAAATCTACCCTGTGGCACACATGTGAGCAATGCATTAGCTTTTGGATCCTCTTTTATAGAAAAGGCACCTTTCAAGGACAAGGCAGAACATCAAACTTGGAAGATGTTGGAACTTGGCCTCAGTTTTTGTAGTCAGGTCTCACTGGTCAATGCTTGGAGGAAGAATGGATTCCTCTCTTTTGCCACCAAGTATAAACCAGTTGCAAAAAAGGTTCAACCATTCAACAAACCAATGCCTCTCAACCTCAACCCTCCTCTTATGCGCCCCCCTCTATCCTACAATCCTTACTGTGGTTTACCTCAATCTCTTACTGGTCCATTCATCCCCTCTGGTTGTGTCACTGAAGAATGTCTGAAAGTGGTCAACTTTGGTCCAGATGGATGGCTTCTTCCTGATGAGTTGAATTTGATCAAAAATTTCTTAGCCCTTAGAGAAAAATATATTGCTTTCTGTGAAGAAGAGAGAGGTCTCTTGAAAGAATCCTATGGCCTCCCTTACATTATCCCTGTAGTAGAACATGATCCTTGGCACAAGAAGAAGATCCTGATCCCTGCTGCTAAAGTTGAAAAATTCATCAAGTTGGTCCGCGAACAAGTCCGAACCGGTTTATATGAAAAATCAACTTCTAGCTATTCCAGTCCTGTTTTCTGTGTTCTCAAGATTAATGGTAAACTTAGAATAGTTCATGATCTCCAGCCTCTAAATAAGGTTACTATTAAAGACTCTGGTATTCCCCCTGCTACTGAAGAATTTGTCAAATCCTTCTCTGGGAGAGCTTGCTATGGTCTATGTGACATTATGGGTGGCTATGAAAAAAAATCCTTACATCCAATTTCTTGTCCTCTCACTACTTTCAATACTCCTCTTGGTTGTTTCCAACTTACTCAATTACCTCAAGGTGCCACCAATTTGGTTGCAGTCTATCAGGCTCAGATGGTTTGGATCCTCCAGGATGAAATCCCTGATCATTCTGGTATCTTTATTGACAATGGTGGGATTAAAGGTCCATTTTCTGATTATAACAATGAGCTCTTACCCTGGCATTCAGGAATCTGTTGATGTATCTGGGAATATGCAACCACTCTGCAAAGGATCCTGTTTTGAATCAAGGAGTCTGGTCTCACTGTCTCTGGATCCAAATTGGCTGCCTGTGTCCCTGCTTTTGAAATTGTTGGTCATGTGGTCTTCAAGGAAGGAAGAAGGATGGCTCCATCCAAAGTCAACAAAATTCTATCTTGGCCTACTCCCATCAATCCAACTGAATTTAGAGGCTTCTTAGGTGTTGTAATCTATGTTTGGATCTTTATACCTTCTCTATCCAAAATTTCCCTTCCCTTGCGTTGCTTAACCAGGAAGGATGCTGAATGGTTTTGGACCCAAGCTTGTGAACAATCATTTCAGATGCTCAAAAAAATTGTTGGAAAAGACATTGTCTTGAAGAAGATCACTTATGGACCTAGGGCTGGCAAGATCAAGCTGGCTGTGGACTCTAGTTATCAATCTGTTGGGGCTTTACTTACTCAGGAAGATGAAAAAGGTTTGGATTGTCCTGCTCTGTATGAATCTCTTCTATTTTTCAGAGGTGGAATCCAGGCACTCCCAGCCAAAACTGGAATTTTGTGGTGTGGCCCAAATGTTGAAAAAGCTCCAAACTGTTCTCTGGGCTCAACACTTTGAGTTACAAGTTGATTCACAATTCATTATCCAAATGATTAATGCCCCCAGTCTTCCAAACGCTCCAATGACTTGTTGGGTGGCTTTCATCCAGTTGTTCTCTTTTGATATTGTTCATAGGCCTGGAAAATCTTTCACCATGCCTGATGGTTTATCTTGAAGCCCTCTTGGAGATGAAGAATTGGATGTTGGAGTGGATTTTGACAAGGAGGAACCCTTAATTTTTCCTGTCTTTACCTTTTCCTCTCAAGATTATTATGGCTTCCAACAAGGCTTCTGGCTTAAATTAGAGCAGTATCTCTCCACTCTCCAAAGGCCTCCTGATATCTCTGCTAAAGATTTTTGATCACTCAAAAGGAAGTCCTCCAATTTCTTTTTCCAAGGTACTAGGCTTATGAAAAGAGGCAGCCCTTGTGCTCTTATTGTTGTCACCATCCCTTCTAAACAAGATTTGGTCCTTGAAAGTCTCCATGAAGGCCTTGGTCATTGTGGGGAAACCAAAATTTATTGTTGAATATCCAAACAATTCTGGTGGCCATCCTTGAAGAAATCAGTCTCTCAATGATTCAAGAGTTGTGAAGTATGTCAGAAACATGATCTTAGGCGCCCAGACAAAATTTGTTATCCCACTGGATATTCCACTGTCTTTGGAAGGATTGCTATGGATGTGCTTCATATTAAGGATGGTGGAGCTAAGTACCTCATAGTGGCTAGAAATGATTTTTCTGGATGGGTTGAAGCAAAATTCCTTAAGAACCTCAGCTCTGAATCAGTAGCAGCCTTCCTCTATGAGACTTGGACAATGCTTTATGGCTTGGCTCAATCTTATGCAACTGATGGTGGCTCTGAGTTTGGAGGCAAAATGGCTGAAATGATCCAATTGCTTCCTTGTCAACATAGGGTTACCACTCCTTATTATCCTGAAGGACAAGGCATGGTGGAAAGAGGCCATTCTCCTTTGAAGGCTCCATGTCAAGCTGGCTGGTGAAAGTGGAAAGAATTGTTGCAAATTTCTTCCTCTGGTCCTCTTCTCCAATCAAATTTCAACTAAATGAACCACTGGCTACTCACCTTATGAGATCATCTTTGGACAAAGTGCTTTCCTTCCTCTTTATCTGGAAATGGAATCGTTCTTAGGTATTCCTTGGGAAAAGGTTGCTTCCACCACTGATATATTAGTTGCAAGATCCAAGCAACTGGAGCAAAGTGAAGATGTTTGTGACAGAGCTTATCATAAGATGATGGAGTCAAGAGAAAAATCATTCCAGTATTGGGAGGATAAGCACTCAAATCAAATCAGGGATCCCTTGAATCCTGGGGATCTAGTCTTAGCTTATAATCAATCCTTGGAAAATCAGTGGGGAAAGCTTTTCTCTAATCGCTGGAATGGTCCTTATCGAGTGGTCAGTCAAGTCAGAGGTGGATCATATTTTTTGGAGGAGCTGGATGGTACTCAGATGGCTAGAAGTTTCTCTGCTGATCAGGTCAAGAAATTATATTGTTGTGGAGGCAACTTGTCCGAGAAGTAAGTCCTCCCAATTGTGCACCACCAGGGGTCATCTGCTGCATTTTGTTGTGAAACTCTACTGTATGCAACATATGTGAGCACCTGGGACGCCTTATTTGTTCTTTTATCTCAGCCACTTCCAGGAGCTTTTCTTTGGATGGATCAAGCTCCCTTTTCAATCACCCTCTAGATCAAACGGGCATTTTTCTGTTTCAATTCCTCAGTTTCTTATTTTATATATATTATCAAAGATACTCAGATGCAGACTAGGGAAATTCTGTAAGTTGGGGAGAGATGTGGTTCCCAATCTGGGATACCTCTGGACCAGTACAGAAAAAGTAAAATTTTTATTAACTTTTCTATAGCCTCGATTTAGATCCAAAAAAAAAAAAAAACTTTTTGATCCGGAATGATTCCCATATCCAGTTCCCAAACTTCCAGCTCTCACTCTTTTAGTTGTCTAGGATCACCTCTTGGGTGCCTAGCGCCCGGTCCTATGTTCAATTTTCCCATGCTTTGCGCTTCTACCCACCCTTTTGGCGTACGCAAAGATGAAGACCGGCTTGGCTCACGGGCTTCTATCCGGCAACAAAACCGCCATCTTCTCCATCTTTGGAGTTCTCTCTTTCCATCCAACTCACCCCCAACCACTCTTTGGTTTGCATCATTGATCTCAACCATCCAATACTATCTCTAACTCCTCAACATGCTTCTCATCTGGCCAGCCTTTTGCCCCATTCCTTGCTCTCTATTGAATTGTCAAAAATCTCAACATTGGACATTGGCAAGCGATTGATGGACTCCTACCGGCTAATTTGACCATCAGACCAACTTGGAATGGCTCAGCTTGCAATCAATCAAATGGGTCAATGATCATATTAGGATGACCTTCCCCATCAAGCATTCTCAATTGTTGGACCACACCCAAAAACCATCAAACCCAACTCCGACAATGAGGTTCTGTCCAAGTTCCTATCACTCTTCAATCCTTCCTTGCTTCAATCCCCAACCCTGATCCATTGGCCAATGACCGCAAGCGTTGCTTGCGGTTGTTGGAACCTTTGAACCACCGCCTTGATCCACCTCTAGCTCACCGGTCTCCCGCGCAGCTTTTCCGTTGCCCGCTGTGGAAACTTTAGAGGTTATCCCTCACAAAGTTGTCCCAAGTCACGGAGTTCAATGGTTCTAGCGTCTGTAAGACTTGAGGATGATTCCTTGTCCGGGAGAGAGAGAGAGTGAGATTCTAATTTCCTTTTTCCTATCCCCCCTCCGTATGTGCGTGTCTCTCCTTCCCCAACCTGTGCTGAGGGGAGAGGTATCTTATATCCCCTCCCCTCAGCCCTAACCTAAGTACAAGCACAAAGACAAACTGACAACCATGAAGAAGAAACCCTAGACCCAGAACCCTAACCCATTCAACCCATACCCATACCCTATCCCTTCAGCTCGCCTGCCATTTTGAACATCCAGTTTGTCCTTCCGTGGCGCGGCCCTCAGCCGCGCGCTACCCAAAGTTCACCGCGCTTGCCTGTATCCGCCCAAAGCGCCATTGTGGATTTCCTGTTCCGTGGCCGGCCCGCGCTTGCGCGCGGCTGTCCACGCATATAGCCCCGCTGTCGCCCCGCCTTTTCCTCCCCCGACTAACCGCCTGAGAACCTGGTCAGCCCAGCTCCATCCATGAGTCGGATATCCAAGCGGATTGCGGCCCGCCTCCCCTAGTCAGGCCTGGCCCGCAGCCGCGTGCTCAATCCGCTGCGCCCACTGCTGAGCTTTGCGGCAACTGCTTCTGAGCCCGCAGCGGCTAATGCTGAGAACCGGCGCACCCCCACTGCTGAGCCTAACCTACAAGATGCTGAGCGCGCAGGCCGTGACGCAGTTCCCAACCCAAGGCTATATAATGACACCACACCGCGCAGGTCTCAACTGTTGCCCAGGCCCATCAGCATGTCCGCGGGCGTCTCACTAGCTACTCTCTTGCCCGTTCCCATCATTGGCACAGGCCATGGTTTTGATTCAGTTCTTCTTTTTTTTGATTGTTTTTTGTTTCTTTTTTTCCCTTTTGTTTTCTCATGACATCCTGGAAAAAGAAAAAAGAAAAAAAACCCATCTATTTGTAAATCTCTCTTGTAAATAGTCTAAAGACCTCTTGTCTATAAAAGGAGGGGCTATCCCCTGCCTTTTTTGCAAAAGCATCCATGGGAGTGTGTGCATATGTCCCCCCCATCATCATTGAAATCTGATCCTCATCCTCATCCTGGGTATATCTATGATTGCCCCCTGATCCATTGATCCTTAGTCTTTACCCCTCTGTGGCCTGATCCTTATCACCAACCAATAGCCTTTCCAGTTCAAGAGAATTCTGTCTGTTGGAATTCTTGAGTGTGTTATTTCACTCCTTGATCCCTTTCTCTGACCATACTGGTCTTGATCCCTCCTTGATCATCTTTCTGGAGCCAATCAGGATTGATTGAAGAGGTCTTATTAAGCTTAAGACCTGGAGTGTTATACCTCCCTTATCTTTTTGGAGTTGCATTCTGCCAGCCTACTCTTGAGTTCCTTGAGAAGTGCTGAGGTTATCCTTGCTTCAAATCAGTTTAGTGTTTGATTTTAGAGCTTCTTAAACATAGTGCTTTGTCTTGTACAGCCACCCTCAGTTATCTGGTACCCTTCAAGCGCTTGATTGCAGAGAGTTGGGCAGTTTCATTGAGAACCTGGAATTTGGTTGGATTTGAGTTGATCATCCCCAATCTTCTGCTGACAACCAGAGTTATTAGCTTGCGTGCGTTGTTCACATGCAACAGCTTTTTTTCTTTGAACTTTAAACAAACTTTAGCTTCTTTTGTCCAAGTTTTTTTTCCCACATAATCTTGGATCAGATAGTTCTGTTCCATTGCTACCAAACTACTATCATATTTATCCTTTACTACTTGATTCCTCATTTACCAGGTTCTGGACCTTGATCTTGGTTACATTTAAATATTTTTGTAACACTCAGGAGGGCAGCCTAAACAGCACCTTTCCCCTCCACAGAACTGCCATGGCCTAGCACCATTTGGAGTCTTACAGCATTTGAGTGGTTTGTTTTACTGGCTTGATGCAACAGAGAAAGGGGAATGAGTAATCTTGCTTTTGATGCACCCATCACACTGGAAGTTTTTCAGTTCTTCCTTGGTGAAAATATTTTTCAGGATTGGTTTGAGCATAGATATGGAGGCATGACCATACATCCCATGGAGATTGGTAAGAGATTGAGTGTCCTCTGTTGCGGGGTTTGAGTTTTGAGTGAGGTAATAGAATTTTTTATCTTGACCCATTTTCCAGGGCTTCTCAATCACAAACAGATTGTCTCAAATCAGTCCTTTCAGGACTGTGAGACCATTTCTGGTGACAAAGAATTTGTCCTGATTCTGGTTAAGGCTGCATTCCCTTGTTGCAAGTTGGCCGGGGATGATTAGATTGACCACAATATCTGGTCAGTAAGGGCAGTCTTCCAGGGTGGCCACTGAGTCATTCCATTTGATTTTTACGGTGCCCATCCCGTGAATTTTAAGATTTTCTTGGATTTTTCCAGTTTTAATTTCCTCTTTCTCTTCTTGCATCTTGACTTTGGAGAAGTACTTGAGGTTTTTTAAAATGTGGATGTTGGCGCCAGAGTCTAGGAGTAGATTTGGATTATTGTCTGCCTTGATCCAAAGAGTTAAGAGAGTGTGATATTTGATGGTGGGTGGTTTTTTGATCTTGTTTTTCCATTTGTTCTGCTGTTCAACCCACCAGCTGGGGGCTATTTGTGGATGTAGATGGAAGCAGGAAAACTCAGCATGGTGAGCTTTGGGATCATGGTAGCCTTCTCTGCATCTCATCTTCACTCTTCTGTCATCTTTCTCTGCTTTATTCTTGGTTGTCACTAGGGAGACATTGATGGGGGACTTAGTTGTTTTCTGCTGGGCCTTTTGCTTTTTATTTTACTGAATGAGATGATTAAAGACTACATCAACAGTTAGATCATTTTCTACATGCATGATCTTTTGTTTGAGGTTCTCTAGGATGGGTGGAAACTTGAAGAGTACTAGGTATGCAAGGATGTTGTTGGGGAGTTCTATTCTGACGTCTGCCATTTGGTTAAGTGCCCTCCTTGTGTCTGTTAAAAAGCCTTCAATGGCATGTTTGTTGAAGCTGGCATGAAGGAATTGGTTTAAAATCCTTTCCCTATAAGAAGTCTTTGATGAGGCAAATTGATGGGTTATCTCAGCCGAGAGAAGTTTTGAAGATGTTATATTTGAGGAGTTGACTATGTTTTCATGTGTTGTGCTGTCCAATTTGGATAGAATAATAGCCCTGATTTCTCTGTATTGTTTCATAGATAGCTGTACAGAGCTCCTAGCAACAGAATCTTTGATGTCTTTGAGGTCAAATAGCATGAGGACCTTATTGCACCACATAGAATAGTTTTCTTTTTTGAGTTGAGGAATGGCATCAAGGGCGGCCTTCAGGGCAACCTGGTGGAAGTAGTTGGCGGCTCCTGTTGGTTTGTTCATTTTTCCAGTCAAGGGTGGCGGTGTTCCTTTTGGCATTTAACAGTAATAAGATTATGAAAATGAAATTGAGAGCTAAAAACCAACAGACTAGATTTTGAGGTCAGAAACACAATTGAAGCTCATGGGAAGTGAGATGAAATAAACTAGAACACCAAAAGCTTTGACAAGGTAACAAAAATTATTCAGAGACAAGCAGAAAAGACAGAGTTGGTTCAGAACTAGAGACAAGAGACAGCAGATTGGCGGAAGAGAGGTGCTAGCAAAGTGTTGAGAGAACATGGTCA
This sequence comes from Puccinia polysora, assembly GCA_025617555.3. Lineage (NCBI taxonomy): Eukaryota > Fungi > Basidiomycota > Pucciniomycetes > Pucciniales > Pucciniaceae > Puccinia > Puccinia polysora. The sequence continues at coordinate 54,537,484 of CM062623.1, forward strand.
GGCCCGCCAGTGTTTGGGGGAAGTTGGAAGCCATCTTAACAGGCAGAGATTGATAGAGGAACCTTGAAAACAGTGAGGGGTTGAGACAACGGTGATTGATGGGATGACAAGGTAGCGTGGAGAAACAGTGGTTGAGGACAGAAAGAAATGGAATGAAAGATGAATGAAAGGGAGAAGAGATTTTCAGACAGAGGAAGAAAAGCAAGAAAGATTCATACAAGAGAAAAAGGAGAGGAAGGCAAACAGAGCTCTGAAGTGAAGAGAGGAGAAATTCAGAGACAACTAGAAGAGCCCCCCAGATCCTGGAGAGGAGAGATTCAGGAGGAATTAACAGAGGCAGGAGGCCAGACTTTGAATGGAGTTTCTACATCCAAGAATTTTTGCACAGTTGTTGAGATGAGGGTGGAGCCCAACAGGACAAGATGGGGATAGATTCAAAAAAAAAGGTAAAATCTTTAATTTAAACCCTTCTAGCATCAAAAATTTGTGGGAAAGTAAATTTTAAATGCAACCATTAAAAATAGAAACAAAGCCCACAAATTTCATATTCTTACCAAATGGCAAACTCCTTTTGATTGATATCATTCATGGAAAAATGGACTTGAATACCATGTTGAGTTCCTTAAAAAATTAAATTAGAAAAATTGCTTTTTTATTTCAGGTTCAAAAAATATCTTAAATTGCTATAAATACACTAAAAATAGAAGATCAGATATCATTGATTCTATCTGAAATTCTAACAATAAATTCACTACTAACAAAGAAAATGAAGCTACAATTGCTTTTAGAGGTAACTCTATCAGTACTGACACTATATATGCTGGCCACATGGGTTCTTTAAAAGGCTATAAAATTTTTTATTCCCAATTTATTTTGGATTCCTCAATCAAAAATAAATGTCCAAATAAAAAAATAGTAATGGGCCTTGTTTCAGATGTGAAATCTGGATATCCTTCAGTCTTTCAAGATTTATCATTTCATATCCTTCACTCTAAAAGCCATCCTTCATACTTGATTAAATTGAGTCTTTAGTTTCAAAATCTCATTGAACTATTATGATTAATTCTTATGACTATCTTTCCAAACATTTTTTATATTTATTATGGTCTCCCTCAAGGACCTCCCCTTTCTGTTACCCATTTAATTCCAAATAATCCTAATCTAATCATCCCTAATTCCCTTCTTTTCTCATATGAAAAAAAATATTGTCTTTTTTTGATAAAATTTTTCATTTTGATGTGGACAGTTCTGTTAATTCCTGCATCTCAAAGATTAAAATACTTGTTTCATTTTGCCTTGATTTTTTAACCAAGAACAGAAATATATTTGACCATTAAAAAAAACATCATGGCTTTTACTTGTAGAAATATTCAACTCCCTTCTTTTTATTTGGATGATCAACCAATAAAATTCTCTCAAGAATGGAAACCCCCAGGCATCCTTTTATATCACAAAATAATTTAAAAAAAATTTCTATAAAAGCTTTCAAAAATAATATCAACTTTTTTTCTAATGAATTATTGTGTATTACTAAATACCCTTCTGGCACCAACACCAACAAAGCTTGAAAATTTGTTGCTATTTTCAGTCTTGCCTTACATTTGGAACTGGCCTTTCTTCTTCTAATAATAATTTTTTCAATACAAAAATTCTTTTAGATACTCTATTGCAAGTCTCCCATCTTATTAACGGAATTTTTTGTCAAAATACCCTTCCTTTCCTTAAAATGGATAGCAGAATTATTCCATTTTTCCAACAAAACTTCAAAATTTCCCATGAATTTTTCCATTAAAATCTTTCTATCCCAAGCATTGATACTATCAAGAAAAATATATAAGTTTGAAATCTTCACCTCTGCCAGAAGTCACCATACCTCTTTTCACTCTCTTATTAATAACCTCTTATCAATGAAAGTCATTTTTTTGCCTCCATTCTTTACCTCCAGAATTAATTCTTCCAATTCCTATAGCCCCTTGGTCTCCTCCTTGGATATGTTGCAATAATATTAACTGGAATAGATATGAATCTCATGAAATCATTGTCTCTGAAGTGAATTCATCTGCTTCAGAAAAATCAATTGTTCTGTTTTCCACTGGCTCTCTTATAAAAAAAAAGGACTCAGAGAAGCTTTGATTTTAGTCAGAATTATTTCCACTACCCCTTCCTCATTCCATAACTCAAACAAAATAATGCTTATTTTAAGAGCAGAATTTGATGGAATCCTACTTAGTATCACACTGGAAACTTAAGAAATTGATTTTTAACTACAAATAATATTCCCATTAATAATATTGTCTTCTTTGAAGATGATCAGCAAGCTCTGACCAAATTCTACAATACCTCTCAAGCATCCAGTGGTCCATATCTCCATTTCAACATCCAGAACAAATTAATCAAAACCCAATCTAGCCACCTGCAAGTATTTCTGGTGTCCTGGTAATTTAGGTAGTTCTTTCAATGAAAAAGTTGTTGCCCCAGCCAAAGGCAAATCCAAAAAATTAGATTTTTCTCAATCCAATTTTTTCCCTTCTAGGCCTTTCAAAACTTGAACAACTATCCAATATTTCCTTCTTCACTCAAGAAGCACTTTCCCAAAAATTGATTAATAAATAAAAATTCAAGACCAAGGGTAAATTTATCTGAAAAAAGGTTTGGGCTTTTTCAAAAAAGGGCTAGCCTCACTTGTCCATCAACTGCATTCTGGGAATGCTCCACTCAGCCACTTTTTTCACCAAATCAAACATTCTCCTACAAATTCATTTCCATTTTCTCATCAATATGAAACTATTTAAAATTTCCTTGTACCCTGTTGCTACTATAAAAAACAAAGAACTTTTTTTTTTACCAACAAATTACAAAAATCAACAATCAAATTGAATCTGCCAAGCACCTTTTTTAATTATAGACTACCATGAAATTTTTCAAAAAACTTTCAGAATTCTTAGTCAACTTGGCTAGGTTCAAAAATATCATCATTTTATCACAAATCTCAAGATCAAAATGGCAACAAATAATCAAATTTTTGATAGCTTGATCTCCTTTTGTTCTTTTATCCTACTGAAGAAAAAATCCAAAAAATTTGAATCCTACTCATCTACTGATGAAATTTTCTGTAACTCTATCATTACTTCTTTCTATGTATCTGATCCCTTATATGTTTTATCACCCTAACCACTGCATTTATGTTTTATTTCTTGATATAATCTGGTATTTTTCTCTTTTCATAACTACAGCAACTAGAAAGATATTAGAATCACCATCTGAAGGCCTTTTCAATGAAGACTTCAAGTCTCATCTCAATCAAAACACTTCTTTTAGGCATAGTTTTTGATAGTTAATTGGGGCGGGATCTATTATCACTTATCTCTGAATTAAGATTTCTTTATAGTTAATCTGGTCAACACTGAAATCAACCTCTTTGTTGGAATTCTAGTCTTGTGATAGGTGTTTCCTAATACTTGAGCGCAATCATTCTTCAAGCTTTATATTCTTTTTCCTATCATCACCTCTTGAGTGTTTAAGTTCAGTCTGTTCTTTATTCTATACTGGCTTGTTATAGATCTAGTGACATCTTTATCTTAAATCTAAGTGGGTATCTCTCATCTTGCTCACAAGTGTTCTTGTCTAGTGACCTCTTTATATTGTGCTAGGTAGTCACAGTTCTAGTGGGTTCTTTATCTTGAATCCTTGATGCTATTCCCTGTCTCAATCTAGCCTGAAGTGGTCCTCCAAGTTGTTTGGACTCTAGTGGTTTGGTATTGAATATCTTCTATTCAATGTTGTCTCTTCCTTTCTACCACTTGTCAGCCTTGCTGTACTTAGTCTATTTATAGTTCTGCCTGAACAAGTGAAATTCATCATCCGTTCATACTCATCCTTGAACCTGAGTGCCCCTTGTCTGACTCCTAGATCCGCTCCTCTTAGCAATATAAGACCTCATCCTCATCCTTCTAAGACTTTTAACCGGAGCATCAAACTCAAACTTCAACACTCTTTCAATCTCATTGATGGTAGGAAGAATGTATTTCCTTCTATTGAATATATTTTTTGAGTGTGGTTTTCCTTTTCCTTTTCCTTTTCCTTTTCCTTTTCCTTTTCCTTTTCCTTTTCCTTTTCCTTTTCCTTTTCATTTTCCTCTTTCTTTTTTTATTATTCCTTTTCATTCTCAATAAAGTTCTTTTTTTGATTTAACCTAGATTTTATCCATATTGTCTTTTTTTATTTTTTTTTCACAATTCCTGTTTACCATCATGTATAACCTCTCATGTATTCATACTTTATCATCAACTTAGCATCTTACAGTGGTAAGTGAAATCAATAGCACTTTTTTTTTAAAAAAAAAAAAGTTGAACTCAGAAATGATAAAACTTGGGTTTCCTACTTTTATGGTCAAAAAAACCAGTGGCTGCTTGACTTGTGCTGTGGACTTACTTCACATGTTGGGTGGATTTGAGCAATTGTCAAGATGCTTTCAATCCCTTGTTGAAAGGCCTTATCCAGTTGAGGACTAGCCCTGAACTACTTGAACAGGGGTCTTGCTGGGTTGTCATGGGCCCTTCTTCACTTGACAACTGGACATGGTTTACTGGTCCACCAGACTTGTTGAGCAGGCACAATAGTATGTATTTGGTCCCCCATAAGACTTAAGCTCTGCAGGACAGACACTAATCAATGCCCATGCTATGAAAACGATATGCCTTGAATATAAAAGCCCAAGAGACCCAACGGAAAATCATCGAGTAAATGTGGTTAATGGACTCAGAAGTTTCCGGTTTCTGTTTGGTTGCCAAGTTTTGGTAATTATACTAATTGAAGTCAAGGAAATCCGGACATGGCAAGTTTGTTTTTCTCATGCTAAAGCTCTCAAGAAAGGGCAGCCTTTGAAATGGTCTTTTACAAAAGCCTCTTCAATGTCTCAAGCTGGCTTAAGGCAAATCACGGTCACTGCAATTTAACGTGATAATCTAGTACACAAATCTTGAAGGCGCAAAAGATGAACGTGAATCTTCTTTCATCTGGTCAAGTTGTGGCTGATCAAATCCAGAATCGGATTTTCTAAAATGAGGCTTTGAGCACATAGCACTAAACAATTCCAACAATATGACAATTGATCCGGAATGCGACCGGGTAATACCGGGAGCGTCAAACTGACCGACGAGTGGTCAAGTTCCACCAACTCAAATCGATTCATCGATAAGATAAGGATGTAAATGGCTGAGCATCAAAGGCATAAAAAAGGCAACTTAAACAACCTCTCCGATATTGACCGGCATTTCATCAATCTGCAAGCGAACTCAATTCAGCCAAATTATCATATAAAGTCATAATCGCAAGGTCACTCACTTGAGCGCTGTAGTATTGTTCGATATCTCGCAAGATTCGAACATCTTCATTGGTAACGAACTGTTCGAAGGCGCAAGTCAGTCCCTGGAAACATCCAAAAGTCTTGAGCTCATTCATGAAATAAAACTCACGTTTATCGCGACACCTTTACGACCAAAACGACCTGATCGTCCGATTCTGTGGATGTAGTTTTCACGATTTGATGGGAGATCATCTGTCGCCCGATTTTTTCGCACAATCAGTCAAGATTTGCACAATTGAAAGGGAAACATTCGAGTTGACAAAACTTACAATTAATTACCAACGACACTTGCTGAACATCAATTCCTCGAGCCCACACGTCAGTAGTGATCAAAACTCGCGAAGATCCATTACGGAACTCTCCCATAATGGCATCTCGTTCTTTTTGAGGCATGTCACCATGCCTAGTGGAAAGAAGTAGAATGATAGGATGAGTAGGGTTCGAAAACTGTTATCAGGATGATGGCGACCCACATGGAGGAAACGGTAAAGTTGGCGTCACGCATCTTGTCCGTCAACCAGTCGACCTGAGAGTGCCAAGGCATTAGCCATGTGAAGATGTTTGAGATGGTTGACATTTTCTAACCTTTCTGCGAGTGTTGCAAAAGATAACAGCTTGGGTAATTGTCAGGGTATCGTAGAGATCGCATAGGGTGTCAAACTTCCATTCTTCCTTTTCAACGGCGACAAAGAATTGTTTAATTCCTTCCAAGGTCAGCTCATCACGTTTCACCAAGATCCGAATCGGATCAGTCATAAACTTGGTGGTCATCTCTAAGACATCATAAGGAAGTGTAGCTGAGAGTACGACGACTTGAGTTTGAGGAGGTAAGTAACGATAAACGTCATAAATCTGATCTTTGAAACCCAGGTTGAGGAGCTCATCCGCCTCGTCGAGTACGAGCATCTTGATATTTCTGGTGCGAAGATTGCGACGACGAATCATATCATAAACTCGGCCAGGTGTGCCTGAAACGACGTGTTGCCCGTGGTCTAATTTACGAATGTCTTCTCCAATCGAAGTTCCACCGATGCAGGCATGACATTGAACTAAGAAGTGAAGAATGAGCTTTCAGTGGCAAGCGATTTCAGTGACCACACACTTTACTTACCGTTCATGTAGTCCCCGAGAGCCAAAACCACACTCTGGATCTGGGTTGCTAATTCACGAGTGGGGCTAAGAACCAAGGCTTGTGTTTCCCGAATTTGGGTGTCGATCGCTTGGAGGATCGAAATGGAAAACGTCGCAGTTTTCCCGGTGCCCGACTGAGCCTGTGCGATGACATCTCGGCCTTTGGTAATGGGCAAAATTGCTCTTTGTTGGATGGCGGAAGGTTTCTCAAAATTGTACGCATAGATCTAGATATCACACAAGAATCTAGGCTTCAGTGAACAATCAAGACTTGAGGATCAAATCCGACACTGACACCGCGCAGAAGATCTTCTTTGAGACCCAATGAGTCCTAGAGCAAACAAAGAAGTGATGAACGTGGTAAGGAGAGATCAGCGTGAGTCAAGGGCTGCATCGGCTCAAAGGACAGGTCAAGTTCAAGCTAGAGAAGAGGGATAAAGAAGATAAGGTAATCAAGTCTTACAAAGGTCGGGGCTACCGGAGGGTCAAGAGCGGATGTCAGGCACCTCCAGTTGAAAGCAAGACGAGTCTTGGTATTGAGTGGAAGGTAGTCTTACCAACCCCAACCTCCTCGGAGGTCTCGAATAAGAGCTATTAGGGAAGATAAGAATCATCGGACTATTGGATGTCAGTACTCCCAACCACCAACAGACACTAGCGCCGAAACAATGCGATTGACCTTGTCTTGATTCGGGTTGAGCTAAAGGTGAATCGAACGGCAAAATCAGGTCGCGTTAGGCATTCACACGTAATGTTGCGATTGAGATCTCGGAGCTCAAGACTTACAGCCATCTAGAAAGGTTTATGTCGATATTGAGAGAGAAGTAAGTGAATCGATCGAAGTCGAACTTGTAAAGTAACTGACGGGCTGTCCTGATGGGTGAGCAGCGGCTGGCGTTGACCACAGTGACCGAGCGGGACGGGCAACCAGGAAATGGAGTAGGGAGGCAAGCCAGTTGCCCCGGGGGATCGGGGTGCTCAGAGCACTTTAATCGACACCGGATCCTGTCGGGGACTACGTTACCCTCGCGACGATGGTAATGAAAAATCCGGAAAGACATCACAGCACAGGAAGTCAAAAATTAATAAAAGGAATTTTAAATCAATCGAAAACAGCTCCCTGTGAGGGGAATACTCAGGAAGGATTTTCGAACGAACGACATGCCGCCAAGAGTGGGTTTGATGGCAAGGATGGAAAACTAGTAAGTGTGAGAATGACATGGAAAATTAAATAAAAAATGTATAAAATGAAGTGAATTAAGTGCTAAAAACTTGCAAAGAAAGGATAGATGATATCATTTTATTTGAAATTCAAAATATTTTGTAAGGATGAACACAAGAAGTACCAATGATCAGGCTATTAGTCTGGGTATTAGCCTCTATTACAATTAATGGCCATGATTAATCCTGCAAAAAAAAACTTGTTAAAACACAATATAAATTAAGTTTGATGTTATAATAACAGTGGCAATACAGTTCAATCAAATAAAAATCTAAATTATTATCACAAAAATGGCCATACATTAAATCTCTTGGCAAGAAAAGGGGGCCTGGCTTCAAGCATTAAAGCTCAAAGGGTACTTGCTTACAGTTATAAGCTCACACCCTTTATGGTAACAATGAATCCAAAGAGGAACTTGGGATGGAATTTTGGATATCTTGGTTGATTATTTGATGATTTTAATATTATATTTTGGGTTCTGCATTCAATCTTCTTCAAATATTAAGGGAGGATGGCTTGCTAACTTATTCAATTGCTGATTAAAGAGAATAACACCATAAAATGATTCTGAGAGAACTTGTCACGCTTTGCACTTAGGGATTATTGTCTTCATCAATTTGACATGTCCTCTCCTCAGTACCATCTACCTCAGTGTAAAAGCCTGACACAAATAAAGCACAACATCAATGGTGCAATCCGCTACTTCCTCTGGCTCGCGTTGACCTTCCAATCTTGGCAACCAACTCAGTATATACTTGCAAACTTCGCGGTTAACTTCATAACGGCCGGCCATCCATTATGAGATCCAATCTCCTTCCCTGGCCAATCAACAGCCTTGGACTTCCATCTTCGGTCACGCACTGTTTGTTAGTTCGCATCTACGTCTAACTAAGCCATCACTACTGTACAGTTCGCAATTGGACTAGTCCCTACCCTGCATACACTATTACTTCTCATTTGCATTACCTTCAACGTCATTCACTCCTGTCCCAATTCATCATACAATTATACGCTCAGATTCTATTGTCTTGCACTTACACCATGACCTTGGCTATGGTTGTACTACTGCTTCATTTCCTATCCCGTTCCTGTCATTCATTGCCTCACTGCTTCAACTGTAGTTAGCTCATCACCAGGTTGTATCTAGTCACTTTGGATTACCTTATAAGGGCTACCCCCTTGCCTGATGATTGTCTCCTCAGTTAGTTAATTTCATATGTTCTCACATTTTGCTACAACCTAGTTATCAAATTGGACTCAGGTTGAGTTTCCTTCCTCGGAACACATTCCATTCCTCTCTCTGTTTTTTGAGTGACATAACCAAGTTTGCACTTTGCAACTGAGTCTTGCTACTCGCACTTGCCCTTGCACTCAGCATTCCTTTGCGCTCACGATCATCTAAGAATTGCCCTATAGTACGTGGATGGATGATACCATTCTAGGCCATGATTTCCTAGTTTACTGGAATCCAGATGTGAAATGGCAAGAAGGAGTAATTAACCTTTGAACCTTGCACCCCCAGAACGCTAATTTTTCTGTCAATCAGGAATTAAACAGCCTACCTGACACTTTTCCGCCAGGAGATTTGCAATATCCTGACCTCCATTCCCAAATTCCCTCTTCAGATTTAGGAGTTATTGCTTACCTATCCAGCTTACCTCTTTCCGTTCCTTCAAAGAGAAACAGAAAACAACCAAACGGTGTATTTTGAGCTCCCTAATCCTCTCGCACCATGCAAGCACCTCAAATCCGGTGCTCAAAGATGACGAGATTGAAGATTTAGAAATCATTCGAGAGTCTTTACCTTCAGTTTATCATGACTTTGCTGACGTCTTCTCAGCTGCAAGAGCAGATAAACTGCCTCCATCCCGTCCTTACAATCACAAGATTGAACTTACTGGCCCACCTCCAGCACCAGGACCAGTTTATTCTCTCTTGACGCAAGAATAAATTGCGCTTCAAGACTATATTGCGGAAAATGTAGCAAAAGGATTTCTTCAACCAAGCGATTCAAATACCGGTTCACCTGTCCTATTTGTTCCAAAAAAGGACGGTGGACTTTGCCTTTGTGTTGACTACAGGAAACTGAACCAGGTAACCCGGAAGAATGCCTATCCAGTACCGCCTATGTCACATCTCCTCACCCTCTTCCATGGAGCTGCTTATTTCTTGAAGTTAGACCTTTGAGGTGCCTATAACCTAATTTGCATTAGGGAAGGTCATGAGTATTTGACCGCAATGAGAACCCGGTTGGGCAGTTATGAGTATACCGCCATGCCTTTTGGCCTCTGTAACGCTCCTTCCACTTTTCAACATTTTGTCAATGACATTTTCTCCGATCTTGTAGGTAAATACCTCGTGGTATATCTTGATGATATACTAGTCTACTCAAGAAACCTCAAAGATCACATTGCACATGTGCAAGAGGTGCTGCAGCAACTTTGCAAGAATGACCTGTTTTCAAAAGCCTCTAAGTGCAAATTCCATTCCTCTTCCCTTTGGTTTCTAGGTGTTGTAGTCTTGCAGCAAGGACTATCAATGGACCAAGCCAAAAGCCAATGCATATTGGACTGGCCCCCACCTTCTTCCGTCAAATCCCTTCAAGTTTTCCTTGGTTTCAGTAATTTTTATAGGAGGTTCATTGAGCGTTACGCCAAAAAAACCGTGAATCTTACTAACCTTCTTCAAAAAGACACTCCTTTTGTTTTTACCAAACAAGATGCTTTGGAGTTCAAAGCTCTCAAGAAAGAATTCACCACTGCTCCAATACTTGCTCACTTCAATGAGCTAGCTTGCACTATTGTTGAAACAGACGCAAGCGACTATGCGATTGCAGGAGTAATCTTGCAGTTCTCTTCCTCCACTTCTCTCTTTCATCCCATAGCTTTTGAGTCTTGCAAGTTGCTTGCTGCAGAGCTTAACTATGAGATTCATGACAAGGAACTTCTCGCAATTGTTTATTGCTTGAAGAAATGGCATTCATACCTTTTGAGCCTTAGGGAATCCTTTGAAGTTTTAACTGATCATAATTCTTTGAAGTATTTCATGAGCTCAAAAGTCCTCACAAGCAGACAGGCACAATGGGCCAAATACCTCTCCAAGTTCCACTTTACGATCACGTACCGCCCTGGGAAACAAGCAGTAGTCCCTGATGCTTTATCACGTTGGGACAACTTTTACCCAGGGGGGGGAGCACCTTTGCCAAAAAGAAACCTGAAAACGTTAGGACACTCTTCTCAACCCAATCTGCCCAACTCAGTTTGATCATTGCTCACTTACAAGATTTGGCTTCCAAACTCTGAAAAGCTCAACGCAACAACCCTAAGTGCATCAAACTTTGCAAAAGTGCAAACTTATTAGGTAGTAGTTACAGTATTGATGATAATGAATTTTTAGTCTATGATAATTGTATAGTAGTACCAGATAATTCTTGCATTAAGTTAGATATCTTTGAGTCACGGCACAATTCTCCGCTTGCTGGTCATCATGGGAAGGATAAAACCTACCAATTGATTGCACAAGACTTTTACTGGCCTGGTATGACCAAAGAAGTAAAAGAATATGTTAGCGCGTGCTATGATTGCAATTGTAACAAGTCCTCAAAACACCGGAAGTATGGGCTGCTTCAGCCACTTCCAATTCCGCCTTGTCCTTGGCACTTGCTTTCTATGGATTTCATCTCTCAATTACCTTCTTCTAGTGGATATGATGCTATTCTAGTAGCAGTAGATCGCTTCTCAAAGATGGCTTTATTTCTGCGCAGTAATGTGATGGCCTCTTCAGAAGACTTAGCTAACTTGTTCATAGAATATGTATTTTTGAAACATGGTCTCCCTGTTAATATAGTTAGTGATCGTGGATCTCTGTTTGTCTCAAGCTTCTGGACCTTGCTATGCCAACATTTAAAGATCACTTGCAATTTATCAACGGCATACCACCCAGAAACGGATGGGCAAACCAAGCAAGTTAATCAGATTCTCAAACAATATCTTCAAATGTATGTTTCCTATCAACAAGACGACTGGTCGCAATGGCTCCCACTAGCCAAATTTTCCTACATCAACTCCACTCATTCCTTCACCAAACAGTTGCCCTTCCAAACTCTTTATGGTAGAAACCCAACTTTCTCTTCCCTTCACGTAGCACCTTCTCAACCTGCTACCGATTACCTTGAACAAATTCAATCCCTTCAATTGCAACTTCGGACCAACCTCAAAGAAGAAAACCAGCGCTATAAGGAGCAAGCAGACCAATCTTGCACTACGGCTCCAACCTTTTCAGTAGGAGATCAAGTATGGCTCAATGCTTGCAACATTCGCAGCACTTGCCCAACTCGCAAACTCTCCAAAAGAAAGCTTGGCCCCTTTAAAGTAGAATCAGTCATCTCCCCTAACGCCTTTAAACTTACTTTACCTGCGAAATGGAAAGGTATCTACCCATTATTTCATGTGTCTCTCCTAGAGCCAGCTTGAGTCTTATACCCGGGCAAGACTCATCCCCCTCCTGAACCGGTCACTTTCCTCAATCATCAAGAGTGGGAAGTAAGCCGTATTCCGGATTCCAGGTTACGCAAAGGAAAACTTCAATACCTTGTTGAATGGTCTGGCTTCCAGTCCAACAAAGATTGCACCTCATGGGAACCAGCCCATCACCTTCGCAATTCTCCCAATCTGATTCAAGATTTCCATGCAAGCTACCCTTGCAAACCTTGACAATCATGATTCCATCTCATCCAATCCCATTACATTCCACATTCCATCCAATACAATCCTATTCCATTCCATTCCACATTTTATCCCATCCAATCTCATTACATTCCACATTCTATCTCATCCAACCTCATTTCATTCCACATTCCATCTCATCTAACCCCATTTTATTTCACACCATCATTCCATCAGTCAATTCCTCCATCTCACCGTGTTATTCCTTTTTCTCATTTCCCTCTCATTTCTAGCAAGTAAAACTTCATTCCTTATCAAAAAAAAAAAATTATTTATAATTAAAAAAAAAATAAAAAAAAAAAAAAAGAGAGAGAAAATATATATTTATAATAAATAATTGCAAAGTTTCTTTTACTTCCTTTTCTGCATCCTCCCAATTTGCAGTCAATTCTGCAGCCATGGATTGAAAGGTATCCAGGTCTTCATCATTGATTTGTGCGGACATCCTTTGGAGAACTAGCACCTCTGTTACAATATGCCTCTCAAAGATTTCCTTGCACCTTGCAATCCAAGCTTGCTTTGGCCAAGCATTCCATCCACATTCCTCCAAGAGCTCTTTGTACGCTCTCTTTCTTTGGCCTCCCAACAAACCTTCTCCAATTTTGCCTGTCAGCCGCCTTGCATCAGTTTTGACTGGCCCTACGACTCACACCGGATCCGCTTTGCCTCGGCCCTCCATTTCTTCCGTTCCATCTACTCTACCCCTTACATCTCCTCCATTCCCTTCTCCTAATTCTTCCTTACAACCTCCTCTTCTCGCTCCGTTCCTTCTCTCCCTCCATTTCTGTCTTCTCCCTCTCCCAATCCTCTTTCCACTTTGTTCCTTTCTTCCTCCCTTGCTTCCTCGGCTATGACCCCAACCGGTTCCGCACTGGGCACTTTGTCTTGCACCTCGGAATTCATCTGGGGCCCCAGAAGTTCAGTCGGTGGACCCCAATAAGGTGGTGGTGGCGGTGGTGTGTTTTTAGTATACCTTCAGAAACGGGGCAACACTAGCAAAACAAGCAAAAATTAGTTACTATCTTTATTATAGTCAGTCCCAATTAGTACTCACCAGGAACTTGAGTACCCAAGTATTTGATCTCTGGCAACGGTGGTATTTTGTAGTTAACCCTTGGAGCGGACCTACAACTCCGCATCTCCCTCGATGACTCCGCGGGACCATCAACAGTCGACTCAATACTTATAGGAAAATTACATGCAACCTTGCGGAGGCAACATTGCTCGCACTTGCCTCAAAGGCCTTGGACGGCAGTACTAGGGACACATTGCTTGTTTTGACAAATAAAGTTTTTGAAACGGCGGGACAACGATGATGACATTTTATATAATTTATAAATCTAACAAGTAATGAATTAAATAATGCATAAAGGGTATACAGTATTTATTAACAACTTGAAATCAATGGGAAAATTTATCTGAACGCTTGCAGGAGCTCGCGTCTTTATACCTGAGCAACTGTCACGCTTCACACTTAGGGATTATTTTCTTCATCACTTCAACATTTCCTCTCCTCAGTACCATCTACCTCAGTCTAAAAGCGTGACACAAATAAAGCACAACATCAATGGTGCAATCCGCTACTTCCTCTGGCTCGCGTTGACCTTCCAATCTTGGCAACCAACTCAGTATATACTTGCAAACTTTGCGGTTAACTTCATACCAGTCGGCCATACATTATGAGATCCAATCTCCTTCCCTGGCCAATCAACAGCCTCGGACTTCCATCTTCTCTTGGAAATCATTCTAGAAGTTATTTCCCATATCTTGCATAAAATTTTACTATAGAGATTTATTTTTACTCGTTAAAGATGTTTTTTTAGCTTGAGTATTCATTCATTAAGTTACAATGCTCTTGTATTTCCTTGAAAAAATTAGAATCTTTCTTATTAATTCAATTTCCATCCTCAGTTAGGTAATTTCATCAATTATTGTTTTTTTCAAGTGGCAGGTGTGCAATTTGCTTCTACAAGCCTTACTCAAAATAAATCCCATTATCTCTGTGATTGAATTTCATATTTAATCAAGTTACAGGATGAATGCATTCCCATTCAATTAACAAATGAACTTATTCTTGAACCAAAATAAAAGAAGAAGAAAAGGTGTGAATCCAGTAAAAAGGCTGTTAAATAAGACTTTTTTGGTGTAATTTAACATAATTTGAATTTCATCCAGACCATTAGGGCATATTTGAGTCAGGAAACAAATCATTTTCAATGGTGTGCTTCTGAAATAAAAAAAAACCTAACTGCTGTATTAAAAAATGGCAGGTTTCAATCTGCAATTTATCAATCACCATCCATCAAAACTAAAAGCAAAAATAAAAACCTAAACATCTAATAAATACAAAAACAATCTCCATTGAATCACCCATAATAATCACAATTGAAACACTTTTGCACCATTCACCTCATCACTCCAATTTAAAAAAATTACCATAACTCATCAAAATTATCACTCAGCATTCAAAAAACAAAATTAAAGAAAGATAGTGGAAAAATAACTCATTCTAACCAAATTTTTCTTTCTATTTGACTATGATTCAGAATTTGATTTGGAATCCAACTTGTTACCCTTGATTGGTCTATCAAAAAGGCAATACTGTTACCCATAATGCAGATGCTGAATAATCATACATACTAAATTAAAAAGCTCCATCTTCTTGACTTACCTTTTGACAAAATATTTCAAAATTCTTTTCGAAAATTCATGGAAATTTTGGGGATTATTTGAAATTATCAAATATTCCAGAATGACTCTTGAAATTATCCATGAAATTCTACTATCCAAATCGAAATGTTTCCATGTAGATTTTGCCTGAATGGGAATAAATAAGCTATGAATTCCTTAAGAAATCTTTTATCAATTTTCAATTGAACATTCTACTCATATAAAAAAATGTTCATTAAAGCCAAAATATTATTTTGGGGTTCAGCCCTTTTATTTCAAACAAAGGAAGAGTAGAAGGAGATATCTCAGTTCATGGGAGTGGAAGGATTTTGGGGTTGTATTTGATTTTTCGATGGTATCACCATCTGTCTGATTAAAAAACCCAAACTGGATTGAAAAACCTAATTTTATTGGAATAATAGTAAATAATTTTTTTTATTTGAAAGAATTATAAGACTATTACAAACCAGGTTTCCCTTTTTCAACTAATAGATCTGTTGATTTGAATTCTGGGATAATTGATGGTCTTAAAAACTGTACAGATAGCCTCTTTAAGGTTCACATGGCTTCAATATTGAAATATTCTAGCCAAAATATTTACCCCACTGGAAAGGAAGGAGGAGGGATTTGATTCTTCTTTTACTCAGCCTTACATGTCTTTTAAGGTTTATTGTAGTTTTCTTGTCATCTTGGTGGTTTTTTTTACATTCAAATATATTTGTTGAGGGTTTGATTAAATTTTTTGGTTGTAGAATTCTCACATCGTGGTATGTGACACCATAAAACCTGCAAATGGACTGGTCTTTCAACCATACTCATAGTCCTTTGGCTAGGCCTTGCCTCTTGATTTGTTGAAGGAACCTGGGGCATGAAAATAATATGAATTGGTTTGATAAGCCTTGGAGATATTGTATCTAATTTTAAGAATTAAAAACAGGGGTTTGTAGAAAATAGATACAATTAGATATCCCCCATCACTAAGAATTTAATCAAAAAGGCCATTTTTCATAAATTAAATTCAGGAGTAATTTAAGATAATATTTGGAATTTTAAGTGGTGATTTTCTTGATCAAAAGGGTTATCTTGTAAAATTTACCCACAAATACTAGTATGGCATCACAAAAAGAACAAAGAATAATTTGAAAAATATGGTTGATGGAGAGGGAATTCCAAGAACCTTGGGAAATGTGAGCTGGCTTGAGAATAAAATAATGAATTTTTTGAGTGGATATATTTGATTAAAAATTATAATAATTTTTGTTTAAAAATTCCAAATTTACTTGGCATATTGGGCCAAAAAAATTTTGCGATAAGTTTTAAAATCTTAGTTCAAACAGAATTTTGTGCAGGAGGCAATTTTAGTTAATTTTTTAAGGAAAGATTGCAAATGGATAATTCAAACAAAACTTGAAATAGTTCTTACTTTAAATAAAACTTGGATCCACCAAAAATACCACATGATCCAAAAAAATTTAAAAAAACAAAATCCAATTGTTATTTTCTGCAATGAGATCTTTGAAAATTAAAATTTTACTTCCAATTTTTTAGAAGTTTAAAAAAATGATTTTTCAATTATTAATTTTTTCAAACATTCCTACGCAAAATTCCTTCTGTAATTATTTTGATCCCAGATTTTTCTCTTGTTTTGATGAAAATTCAAAATTCATGTATGATTCATCAGAAAATCTGTAGAAAAAGACTTTTTAATTGATTGAAAAAGTGATCTTAAAAATTCACATTGAGATTTTTAAATATGATTTCAACTTCAGAGGGATTAAAAACAAAAATTAAATCAATTAGATATCTTAATTTAAATTCACAAGGTAAATTAACAAAGTTTTTCTTATAAATAATAAATTAATCCTGATGATCTTATAGTTCCTATTGGTTTGATGTATTTTTCCCAATGATCATCAAGCAATATAATTCAAGTTTAAAAAATTTAATCTAATGTTATTTTCATTTGATTATATAAGCATTAAATATCTGATGATGATTTGTAACCATGGGGTGCAGTGAAGATGATCTTTTGGATGAGGGGAAAAGCATTATTCTTAAATGGATTTAACACATCAAAACAAGAAAAAATCAAATAATAGGGTGTATCAAAGTTAAAATTTTCAAAAAATTAAATGGCTGATTTCAGGCCTATCCGTTTTTTTTTGAAAAATTTTACTTTTTTCAGTTAAAAACATTGATTCATTGTTTATTTTGATAAAAAAATATTTTTTTAAAAATTGATATTTTTCCTGAGATAAGCTATTTAAATTTTTCAAAATTTTAAATTTGATACGCCCTAATGTATATTTGGAGGCTTTGAAATCAAGAACTGAAAAAAAATAAAAAAACAATTTATATTTATTATAAAATAAATTGAATAAATGAAGCATCATATTTGAATTATTTAACATTCACAAACCAAGAAAGCTAGAGGTGCAAAGGGATGAGGTGGAAGTGGTGAAAAGAAAATTGACCGGTGAATCTAAAATTTAGAATTCTATTGTTGAAGTTTAAAATAGGCTGCAGCAAAGTTAAAGATTTCAAAAAATTAAATGGCTGATTTCAGGCTTTTCTATTTTATTTTTTGAAAATTTTATTTTTGTGAGCTAAACCTATTGGTTAATTGTTTTTTTTTGAAAAATTGATATTTTTCCTGAAATAAGCCATTTAAATTTTTCAAAATTTCAACTTTGATACGCCCTAATCAATACTTTGAAGCAATTTTCAAGTTTTGAGTGGAAAGTGTTTGATAAGTAAACTGAGGAAAGAAAATGCTTGATTTAATGAATTGTTTCTCATCAAGTTGTGAGAAAATATGATATTCACTCAATAAAAAACAATTTTGTAATAAAAAATTTGTGCTTTGAAGATAATCTAAATAATAGTGCTTTTATGAGATAGAAAATGATTGATTTTCAATCTAGTTTGAAGTAAAAAGTAATTTAAAGAAATGAAATATGTAACTAATATGAAATCCTCAAAATGAAAGCTAAAATTAAAGACTGAGTGTGATGAAAAGAACACAAATTACAGGGAATGAAATGCAATGGATGATAGCAATGCAAATTATGTGATGATTGTGAGTCTAATTAATAGGTAGAAGGTAAAGTATTATATACTGGGAATAATTTTTCAACACAGATAAGTGATTTTTGATGGGCTGAAAAAGACAAAGTTCAAAATGATCATTTAAAGGCAAAAAGAAAAAATGTGTTATTTGGGGAAAGAAGGTTTCAATTCTGTGGTTAATAATGGTAGGAGATGCAAGATATTCAAATCTCAAGCACAGAGTTAACTGTGCTATTTTTAGATAAACTTCAATATTTGGAGATTTCTTGCAAATTTTGACTGTGGTACTGTGACTGGCTGTTCCCTTTCATAATTCCAAAAGTATTAATTAAAATGCAATAATTTGTTATATTTCTTTTGAGTTTAAAAAATACAGGTGAAAAGTAGAAACTGAGAAGAGGAGGTCATTTCCAATTTTCTTCAAATAAAATCCTTTTATTCAAACAATTACATGATCTAAAAAAGATCCTAAATCATTGGAAAGTGATAGTGCCTAAAAAAGGTGCCTCAACCACTCTTAATGTTAGTTTTAACTTTGAATATAAGCCCCAAACTGTGCTCAATTATCATTCCTCAATTAAATTGAAATAAAGCCAAAAGGATTTTTAATTTTCATAGACTACTGAAGGTCTTGATTTGATAGAAAACAATGAAAAAAATATTAAAAAAAAATGTCAATATCAGAGCTGGTTCATTGTAGATAATTCAATTTCCAATGCAAATAATTGTGTATATTATGATATTTATTCATTTATTTTTACAGATAAATCCACAGTAATTTGAAATTTGATATTTATTGTAATATTTGAGGCAGGCTTCTTTACACAAAAAAATCATATTCCTTGATTTTTATTTTAATTGGTGTGAAATTTCTTATTTATAAATATTCTTTGTGAAATTAAATACATCAAAAAAAGTTTCAGATACACAGAAAAAACCTCCAAGATATACCTCCCATTGGGAAACACAATATTCCCAACCATAGAAAATAGAAATTCACAAAAGATCTGACATAAAATCTCTTCAAAATTTCTCTATCATGCACCAATTTCCCTTACCTAATCATTTAAAACCATTAATTCAAGAAAGTATTGATGAATAATTAGTGACCATATAATTGAATTATAAATCAAGATTTATCATAAAAAAACTGGATTAACTCATATTTAACTAGAAAGTACAACTATTCTTGCAAAAAAAACCAAAAGTCTTGAAAAATTGAAAAAAGAAATGTTTTAAATAAAAATTTTTTTATTTGAAAACATCTGCTTTAAATATTGCTATTCAATTTATCCTTTGGATGGAGGACTTCCTCCTTTGGAACCTAGTCTGGTAAAAAAAATAAAGATCCCCAGTTTCATTAGAGATTAAATCATTTTATAATTGATTAGCTGGAAAGCAAATTTAACTGGATTTAAGGAAATTGGAAAGGAATTATTAGGAAACAGCCCAGCCCCTAAACTCCAGTATCAATTGAGAAATTTGGAAGTCACAAAGTATTTTAAAGAATTTTGGTTGGCGAAAATGGAAAAGGGAGAGTAAAATTTGAGAATAGAGTTAGTCCCAGGCTAAAATCATGCCAAAAAAGTTACTAAAATCACACTAATTTGTAAAATTGGTGTAATTTTAGAAATCTTTCTGCTAAAATGAAGCTGAAAGGGGTCTCTGGCATGATTGTGGTAAAAAAACAACTATAATCAAGACAATTGGCATAATTTACCACCCCAGGAAGGAGTGCAGCATTTTTAAGGTTTAAAGCAGTGCCTTGGGTGAGAGAACATGCCATTTGATGGTGTGTTGGGCACTTCACAGCGTTTAAACATTAATTGAGGCCTTGGGGGGCTAAAATAAGACCTCCCAACCCCCTGTGGGGTCTTCCTGGGGTAGAATATTAGGAGAATTCAAATATGGACACCAATTGAGTAAATTTAAGATTTAAAAATGCAATAATTATCAAAGTTTTGCAAGAAGTCCAAATCTGAGGTCATATTTTGGAAGAGAAATTAAACATTATGGGAAAAATAAGAAAAATGATAAAAAATAAATTTCCTTTCAAAAAGTGAGATATATCCAGTCAAATACAAATATCTTTGTACCAAACATAAAACATAAAAAAAAATTCTAAATATACATTTTTAATGCTGTCAATTCAAATATCTTGGAATATGAAAAAGAAAATATCAAATAATCATTAAAAATATGAAAAAAAATTGTTGAAGAAAACCCAAGATTTCTGATGGAAGTTAAATAACTTTGTAACAAATATAAAAAAATTGGAAAGCCTACATAGATCTATTTCATGAATGAAACTCAGATATTTTTAAATAGGGTGATGATAAATTCACAACTCCAAGTTGTGTGGGAGTTGTGTAGTGTAGAGAGAGGGGAGGTCTCTCTCACTCAGAGACCTGAAGACTTGAGTCTCGCAAGTCTAATCAACGGTTCTAATGCTCCAAAATGGGAACACAACAGCGACGCGGACTACAGCAGTTGGACTGTTAATAGCTTGTAGCAATCCTGGTCGTATCTGCGGGTTCTTCAATTCTGATCTGATACGGATTCTGATCTCATTCTCATTCATCTGGTTTTCATTCTCCTATCTCTTTTCTTTGCTCCCTTCTTTCAATCTCACTTCTCTCAAATTCCCAACAACTATTCTTTCATCTCAACCCTTCAAGATACACTCTCAAGTCCAAGATACTCAATCATCAATTCAACAAGTCATATCTCAAGACCTCTCTCCTCTAACTGGTAAGATCACTCCGCACTCATGTTCATCTGAACATCAATTGACCTAAGGGCCTCTGTCTCATCATTCAGATCTGTCGCGTCATCTCCCTGTCCTCTCACAATGCCATAGTCAACTCTATCTGGCTTATTACATCGCAGTGTAGGTATTCTACTCCTTTGTTTGAGAAAAGTTGTCATCCTAGTTGTTTGAGTCTCATCAAAGGTCTTCTCTACTGTTTCAGTCTTGCTGGTTAAAATTCAATAATCATTTCTCAAAGTTATACGGTTAAAAGCCGAAGGCTCTCCCCGACCAGCAAGAACCAGCACTATGGCAAGTTCCTCTGGTTTCTTGTCGGACTCCTTTGGACAAGCTATGCTCAAAACAGCTCTGGAAACAACCCCGCTCCTAAACGAAGAAAACTATGGCATTTGGAGAGACAAGATGATGGCCCTACTCAAACTCAGAGGAGTACTTGATGTCCTCGACTCAACCACAGGAGATCTCTCTCCAATTGACAACGATGAAATTCAACTTCTCCTCATATCCAAGGTAGATTCTATCACTCACAAAAATGTCATAAGCGCAACCAACATCAATTTGGCCAAGGACATATGGCGTGCCATCAAGGAGCGGTTTTCCTCTTCTCAAGCGTTGAATCGAGCGAGAATATCCAACAACTTACTTCACGTAGGCTTCAGAGAGGACGAGATCACGAACTTTGTAACGGACATCAAAACCTCAATCAAGAAGATGATTGACATTGGTATAGAACTACCCAACAACATCCTTGCCTATTTGATGATGTTCAAGTTTCCACCGAGTCTTCAAGATCTTAAGCGCCAACTTATGCACTCCGACAAGCAAATCTTGGTCAAATTTGTATGCAATCACCTTATCCAGTAGCACAACGAGATTAAAGCCAAAAGCAATGAAAAAGGGACTCCGCGGGGTACTGCTGAAACCACACTAGCCACAATGAGGACCAAAACAAAGAACTTCATCTCAAGCAGGTGTATCAAAGGATATCACAATCCGAAGCAGGACAAGCATCACTCTGAATCTGAGTGTTTTCACTTACATCCGGAAAAAGTTCCCAAGTGGTGGAGAGAGAACCAGAGTAAATGGAAGGATAAGCAGAAGAAGACTCAGGAGACCGCCCATTTCCATGCGTTTGTAACCAGATGGATATACTCGGAGATAGGAGCACAGAACAATATCCTGATAGACAGCGGAGCAACCTCCCACATATTCAATGAAGACCGATTCTTCACCAACCTCAAACCCAGAACGGGAGAGCACATAACGACTCGAAAATCCGGTGCGAATCTACCCATTCTGGGGTTGGGGACGGTCAGACTAGAATGGAAGAATCAAGTCATCACGCTGTCCGACTGTCTGTATGTTCCAGACATTGTTGTCAACCTAGTCAGCCCAGGAAAACTACTTGAACAAGGATGTACGCTGAAGGCCAAAGCTAGGAGTTTTGAGTTAAAAAAGGACGAAATCAAAATATGTCAGTGTACTGTCATGAACAGTCTTTTCATCCTGGACAAACCGCGCAAAATAGGCAACAATCAATGCTACCTGTCGCAGCAAGAAGACTCAAGATCACTCAAGGACCTCCATCTCTCCTACGGCCACGCTTCCATTGGCCGCTTGTCCAAAATCAAGGGGGCTAAACCCAGCGCAGCCAAAAAGGACGGATTCAAATGTAAGGACTGTGTACTCTGCAAGATAACCAAATCCCCTTTCAAAGCTGTCTCCACCGCGGCCACTAAACCATTTGAATGGATTCATCTAGACATCATGGGCCCAATCACACCAGAATCTCATTGACGCGAAAGATACATCCTGATGGTTGTGGACAACTACTCCGGCTATATCTCTGGCATCCCATTGACTCAAAAAGATGATGCGACGCCAGTCCTAATGGAAGTAATAGAGAAGCAAAGGAACATCTGTGGCTACTACCCATCAACTGTGTGTTCAGACGGTGGCACCGAGTTTTTAAACAAGATGTTCACCGCATACCTCAAGAACATATTCATCAACCATCTCATAGCAGAACCGTACCACCCTGAACACAACGGCCAGGAAGAAAGAGCCAACCAAACCATAGTCAAGAGTGTGAGGTCCTCGTTGAGCTCAGCAAAACTGCCTCGGAAGTATTGGTCCGAAGTTCTCAAATCGTGCTGTCTCAGCCTCAACCAGATCCCAAAAGAAGGCCTGGATTGATCCCCTTGGGAACTGATCAAAAAGAGCGAGTTATCCTTCAGCTATCTTCAACCCATTGGCATCACGGCTATTGTATTGAATCAGAGAAGGGTAAAGGGGGCTAAATTTAACCCAAAAGGGCAGGAGGGAAAATTGGTAGGTTATAACCCTGAGTTCCTCTCTTATTGGATCCTCATGCCAAAAGGACAAATTATTCAATCTAAGCATGTTTGGTTCCTGAAGCAGTTGATTGACCAACTGGGTATTGACTCTACCTTGGATCTCGACTTCAATATTGTCAACAAATCTATGCCAGAAGCAGAAGGCAATGGTGGTGATCAAACAAACCGAATGAACTACCGTGACCCTCCAGCTGAGGTTCCCTCGTCAGATGAGGAATCATCAACTTTGGAAACGGACTCAAGATCTGGAAGTGACTCATCACATTGGGCTCAACCCATTGTTGCAGCCAAACCGAGGATGTCAACTCCTGCAATGATTGAAGAGTTGACCAGAGAGCCTTCTAGAAGGGCTCTACGAGATCGATTGACAATCAAACCCCCCCAACGGTACGGGTTTCATCACTACTACAAGCCTAAAACGTTTGATCAAGCAAGCAGGTGCGCTGACAGCTTCAAGTGGGGGGGGGCAATCAAAAAGGAAATTTACCAATGCGAGTTACTTGAAGTCTGGGAAGATTATGAAGGCAATACTCCACTGAATCCGATGGACACAACGTGGATATTCAAAATCAAAGATAGCGCTCATGACGACGTGATCATCCACAAGGCTCAAATCTGTGTCAAAGGCTTCAACCAGGTTCACGGCTTGGACTTTGACAAAACATTTGCCCCAACTGGTAAAATTGCCTCCTTAAGAGCCATCTTACTGTGCGCCCTAAAAAACAAACTCAATGTCCGGCAGTACAACGTGAAGGCTGCCTTTTTGCACGCACCACTGGAAGAGGAAGTAATCATCAAAACGCCACAAGGTTGCCAACGCAAATGTCAGTACTTGAGACTCAAAAAGAGTTTGTACGGCCTCAAGCAATCCCCGAAAAACTGGTATGAAACCCTCACCAAATGGATCGAGTTGGTTGGTTTCAAGGAATCTGACAGCAATCCTTGCCTGTACAAAAGTGAGGACGGCAAATCTTTCCTTTTCTTTCATGTTGATGACCTGATTCTCGTGGGCGACGGCAACAACTTCAACGATAAATTCAACACTCGATTCAAAAACTCCCAAGCTCACGAACCGGACACCATTCTGGGTATGAAATTTGAGAGGACGGCAAACAGTATTTTGCTAAGCCAACCCAAACACATTGCTCACGGCTTAGAAGAACTCGGATTACTCAAAGCAAGACCAAGCTCCACTCCATTGACTCCCCATCTCCAACTCTCAGCCGCCTTGGACGAAGACTTTGAAAAATTCAAAGAACTCAACATCAACTACAAGTCCGCGATAGGACTTCTCAACTACATTGCAAGCAGAACCCGCCCAGACCTCAGCTACTCTGTTTCTAGCTTAGCCCGTTTTCAAAATAAGCCCGGTCTAACTCATTGGAAAGAACTCAGGCGAACGTGGCAATATCTCAACCGCACCAAAGAGAAGAAACTTGCCCTTACCTATGACGAGTTGAAGGGGCTGATTGAATGCTACAGCAATGCGTCCTGGGGAGAAGATCCAACCAGTCGCAAGTCTCAATTGGGATATCTCTGTCTATCCTTTGGCTCGCCGCTGTCCTGGAACAGTTACAAACAGAGGAATATAACTTATTCGTCCACCGAGGCCAAATTAAACCCCTTACTCGACTCGTTCCTCAAAGCCAAATGGCTCCGTCACCTACTTGGAGAAGTTCTCCAAATGGAACTCCCATCATCTATACATCTAATAGACAACAAAGGCCTCAACGACAAGCTGAAGAAGTTTGGATCAAATGCTAAAACAAGGCACATGGATCTCAAAACAAAGGGACTTTGGGAGGAACTCAAAGAAGGATCTCATACCATCCATCTAATTGAAACTGGTAAGATGTTGGCCGATCCCCTAACCAAGGCGGTCAGTCTGGAGCAGCTTCAAAAATTCTCTGATTTTATCTTCACGGATTGATCTCCAGTTAAGGGATGTGTAGAGAGAGGGGAGGTCTCTCTCACTCAGAGACCTGAAGACTTGAGTCTTGCAAGTCTAATCAACGGTGCTAATGCTCCAAAATGGGAACACAACAGCGACGCCGACTACAGCAGTTGGACTGTTAATAGCTTGTAGCGATCCTGGTTGTATCTGCGGGTTCTTCAATTCTGATCCAATACGGATTCTGATCTCATTCTCATTCATCTGGTTTTCATTCTCCTATCTCTTTTCTTTGCTCCCTTCTTTCAATCTTACTTCTCTCAAATTCCCGACAACTCTTCTTTCATCTCAACCCCTCAAGATACACTCTCAATTCCAAGATACTCAATCATTGATTCAACAAGTCATATCTTGAGACCTCTCTCCTCTAACTGGTAAGATCACTCCGCACTCATGTTCATCTGAACATTAATTGACCTAAGGGCCTCTGTCTCATCATTCAGATCTGTCGCGTCATCTCCCTGTCCTCTCACAATGCCATAGTCAACTCTATCTAGCTTATTACATTGCAGTGTAGGTATTCTACTCCTTTGTTCGAGACAAGTTGTCATCCTAGTTGTTTGAGTCTCATCAAAGGTCTTCTCTACTGTTTCAGTCTTGCTGGTTAAAATTCAATAATCATGTCTCAAAGTTATATGTAGGGCCCTACACAGCCCAATCAAGGAATGGGGGGCTCATAGACAACTCCAAAGTGTTGTTCCAAACATGCGTGAACCCCAGGGGGTTGCAAAAGAATTTTTGGGACCCCCTGGACCACATTTGGGTTCTGTCACAACTGCCCCTGGCATGCAATGGGCTGAATGCACAGGCACTACTGCTCACAGAACTCAGGATTGAGAATTGAGATAGATTGCAATGAGGATAGAAGGAGTAATGACAATGGAAATAAGGAAGATAATCCAGGATTAAGGCTCTGAAGGAGGTTGAATGTTGAATCCTATAAGAGTGACACCAGAGGGATAGGTGAGATGAGTAAGGTAGGCTGGGTTGGCTTTGTTGTGCTGAGATGACACCTATTGGAAGGGAATAACCAATAAGAAGTATTATACTAATTCCCTGAGTGGAATTATTCCAGGAAGGGAAGAGAGGCCAGTATATTTTAGAACTGAGAAGAGGCCTTGAGGAGGGATGACTGGTACTGGGGCTGGGATGCCCCATGGTATTCCATGTTGACCAATTGGGATTGAGGCAGTGGCTTGAAGGATTGGGTAATGGGTCTGTCCATAAAGGTGTGGCATTTACTGAACTAGAGTATGGGTTTTCCAGCCAGGATTATGTACTATGGGACTACAGTATCTACTTCTCATACCATGTAGATTTGAGAGAGAGATGAGGATGCACCAAGCCATAGAGAGGGAGAGAGGATCCCAGGAGATTTGACTAGAACCTTCAGGATATGCAGGAGGATACTTCAGGAGGTGCTGCATGTAGATCCAGGGGTAGAAGGTGGATTTTATTGAGGATTGAGATTGGCTGAGGGTTGAGTATGGCTGAGAAGACTGAGTCAAGTTTTGGTTATGACAGTACCCCCCCCAGAAGAGGAAGGAGTAGGTCCTGATACCCATAAGAGAAGGTGAAATTAGGTTGATTTCATCACCATGACTTATTTTTCTTTCCCCCTAACTTATCCATCACCATACCCACCTGAAAGATATCCATCTCTTTCATCCTAAAACAGATCACCCACTCTTTCATTCACCATAGAAATCACCAATGGCTACCATGCTGTCAACCAGTAATACCTCCCTCACTCCAGATGCCTTCAAACAGAGAAAATGTGCATCACCAGCATCACCCCCAAGTCTGGAAAGTGTGAATACTGCAGAAGATACAAGAGAACCTATTCTGGGGCAACAGATGTTGGAAGGAAGGTGCTTGGACTGGTTCTATGGGTGAAGGACAATGCTGGAGGCAATTTTGAAGTGAAGGAAGCACCTGAAAACTCAAGTGTGTCCCTGGGAGTGACCAGCAGGGTAAGTCCATCAGATGGTGAGTGCCCTATCTTCTCTCTTCTTTTGATGAAGAATTTCTTCTGATAGAGGTGTCTTTGATATGTTACTGGTTGTGGCTTAGAGGGATGAAACAAGACACCTGGAGAAGGGGAGGTTGGAATTGAGAAAGAAAGGCCAGTTGGCCTTGGATGGGACGTCAAAGAAGGAAGCACCCAGTTTGAAATTGATAGACATCCACTGGAGAAAACCGTATTCCTCTTTGATTAGTTCAATTGTGGAATCTGAAGACATAGAAGGCCCGCCGGTGTGGTGCTCTTTTATGGACACAAGTCAGGAAAGTGCTGCAGGCGGCGCGCTCAGAAGCAGTCAGGTAGGCCCAGCAGCGGTTGGGTTGGGCTCAGCACCTGGAGACGGGAGACAACGGATTGCACGGACCGGAAAGCTTGTGCAGATTGGAAGGCTTGCGCGGATTGGAAAGCTTGCGCGGATTGGAAGGCTTGCGCGGATCGGAAGGCTTGCGCGGATTGGAAAGCTTTTGTGGTTCGGCAGGCTTGGGCGGATTGGAAGGCTTGCGTGGATCAGAAAGCTTGCACGGATCGGACCGCGCATCGCAAGACGCGCGGATTGGGTCACGTGGGTACGCCCCGGATATTGGAACGGGTCATCTGGCGGACGAACCGGGCTACGTTAATACCAAAGGGCGCGGGTAATGGCGAGGGATGGAGGGATAGGGTTGGGCTAGGGTTCTGCGGCTTAGGGTTGTATTTCATCACTCTTTCTTGTTAATTGTGGTTGTACTTAGGTTAGGGTTGAGAGGGAGGACTTAAATACTTTGCTCTCAACTCCGGGTTGGAGGGGAATCTTATGAGAAGGAAGGAAGGAAGGGGAAGGACAAAAAAAACACTTCACCCCACTTCACTTCGCTTTACAGACTGGACTGCACCTTAGGATATTACCTTTTATGGCATCGGATTGGATTGGACTGGAAAAGAAGGAATACATCTTATTATTGCTCTCTCTTTCTCCCTCTCTCTCTCTCTTGAACCGCTGTGGTGCCCCATCCTGGACACCCGGACCGCCTTAAGACCTCAATTCATAAACTGTTGCGCAAACGTACCGCCCGGCTGGACAACTTATCCTCAGGCTCATCGAACTATTGTTTACCCGCGCGCGCGGGCCGCGCCGCGCTGCGCTTCCATTATCCGCGTCGCGCTCCGCGTCGCGCTCCGCTCCGCGCCGCGCCGCGCCGCGCTCCTTTCATCCGCGCGCGTCGCGCGTCCTTTATCCGTGTTGCTTCCCATCTCCGCTGTTGTTATAGAACGTCCGCATCTTTGGTTGTTGCGTGTCTTCATCTTTGTCGTTGCGCCTCCCCTCTCCTCTTCGCTACCGTCGCGCGACGCTCATCCATGATCTACTGAATCCATCCCGACCGCTCCTGCAAGCATTTGGCAGATCCTTGACCAACGCGAGTGACCACATGGTTGCCTTCCCGTTTCCGCTCTATTTGTAGAATCCGTTGTATATAGTCTAACAGGGCCTCCTGCCCATATAAGGAGGGGCTCTCCCCCGCTTTTTGGCCGACCATTCCATCATCCTGGATCTCAGATCTCAGATCATCGCATCATCATCGTCTCAGCATCCCATAATCATAAGCAATTTATCCGTGGGCATCCTTCCCCACTTATCTGAGAAAATTATCCGGGTATATCTATGATTGCCCCTTGATCCTTTGAGCCTCCATACTCAAACTCAGTCCTTTGTGACCTTGATCCTTATCACCAACCATTAGCCTTGCTGGTTGAAGAAGAATTCCTGTCTACCTGAATTCTTGAGTGTGTTATACCACTCTGATCCCTTTTTCCGACCATACTGGTCTTGATCTCCCTTGATCATCTTTCTGGAGCCAATCACGTTTTGATTGAAGAGGTTTTATTAAGCTTAAAACCTGGAGTGTTATACCTCCCTTCTTCTTCGAGGTTGAATTTCGCCACGCTATTCTTGAGTTCCTTGAGAAGTGTTGGGATATTCTTGCTCAAATTTGTTATTGATTTGCTTCTAGAGCTTCATAAACAAATTGCTTTTGTTTTGTTCAGCCTCCCACAGTTATCTGGTACCCTTCAAGCGCTTGATTGCAGAGAGTTGGGCAGGTTCATTGAGAACCTGGAGGTTGGTTGGGATTGAGTTGATCTTTCCTAATTAGCTGCTGACGACCAGAGTTATTAGCTTGTGGGTGTTGTTACTTACAACTGCCTTGTTCTATTGAACTCTGAACAAACTTTGACTTATTTGTTCAAGTCTTTCCCTGCGCCATCTTGTCTCAGATAGTGTTGTTTCCATTGCTACCGACAACTCTTATCCTCTTCTCTTAGTTTGATTTCTCATCCATAAGGTTCTGGACCTTGATTCCGGTTACATTAAAATATTATTGTAACTCCTAGGAGGGCAGCCTAAACAGCACCTTTCCCCTCCACAGAACTGCCATGGCTTAGCACTGTTTGGAGTCTTACATTTGGTCCCCCGGGCCGGGATCGAACCAGCAACCTTGGGATTTACAGTCCCAACTTGAAGAATCAACTCCAAAATCCTATCCAATTTCTCTTTCTTTTTCTGTTTGTTCCTTTTTCGATCCGTGGAGGCAGCTTGGTCTAGAAGTAAGTCCTCCCAATTTGTGCACTGCTCGGGCAAGATACTTGTTGTTTTTGGCAAAACCCTACACTTGCCACACTCGTGAGCCACTTTGGAAATCTGCTCTTTGGATCCCCTAGGAACTCTGTTATTCGATATGGCATCTCCCGCTACTCCAACCACCTCTGTTCAACCTAAGATGGTAAAGATCAAACCCCAGAACAAGAACTTAGGCTTCAACGGTACAAATGTCGAGCGATTCTTGGACTCCTACGAAATGGCTGCTGAAGTAGATGGAGCTAGTGAATTCGATATGGCTTATCAGTTGCGATTCTTTATCTCCTCAGATGAAGTTATGGAGGTAATCGAGTCTTTCGAGGGATTCGAATCCCACAACTGGACGCTTCTCAGGGAGGCTATGTTGGCATACTGGGGTAAAATAGATGTGGCTAGGTTTACTCTGCAGGATTTGGATGCTCTGGTTTCTCAGTGGATCTCAAATGGTGGTATTTCTTCAGCCTCTGACTATCAGATCTTTAGGAAGTCTTGGGACCCTATTCAAAACTATCTTATCCAAAACGATCACATTGACACAGTGGACGAAATTCGAGCAAAGTTCTTCCAATCTTTTTCGTTGGCTGTGCAGGAAAGGATTAAAGAAGAACTGGTCAAATCTGGATCCATGATTACTACCAGGGATAATCGATTCAAGCTCCCTGTTTTTCTTACCCTTAGGAGTACTGTGGATAAAGTCATGAAAGGTCAAACTGCTCTTACCTTTGAAAAGCCTAGAACTACTGAACCAGTCCATGCTCCTTCTTTTAAAGAGTCAAACGATATTATGATTAAAATGGAGGCAGATTGTAGGCCTAAAGCAGATCCTAATTCCAATCGAGAACCTACTACTATAGATGAAATCACCAAGTTACTTAGAGCCTTTGAGAACAAAATAGATCAAAAGATTTCTTCGCTAGCTACTCCTAAAACTCCTTCTTCTGTCCCCAAATCAACTCTGGTCTGTTACTACTGTCATAGGGAAGGCCATGGAACCGGACGATGTCAAGAACTTCAGAAGGACTTAAAGGAAAAGTTGGTAGAGCAGAGGGGAAACAATCACTTCCTCCCTAATGGTGCCCTAATCCCTTTTGACTCGTCTCGTCCTATCCGACATGTGGTGGCCTCTTACCAGCCATCATCTCCTGTGAAAGCATCTCTTGCTTCCTTTGAATTTTGATCATCCTGTGGTACCCTCCAACCTTGGTATCCTCCAGCCATTTCTTCCTCTAGTCTTGCTGGGACTACTTATCAATCCGATCCAGCCAGGAAACAACATGAGGAACCTAAACCTCATAAGGCTCCTTCCTTGCCAACTTCAATCCTTCAAAAACCCGTTAAACGTCGATCAACACTTGAGCCTCCTTCCTCTGATGTAGAAGACATGGAGGTGGAAAAGGAACCACTCATGGAAAGGTTCCCAGATCACCCTGATCCTTCTCCTTCACCTCAACCTTCTAATCCAATCTTAGATTCTGCGTCACCTGAACTTCCTCCCCCCACCCAGCCAAAAGTTCGATTTGAAAGAGGCATCTCCAAGGATCACCCTAATGCTGTGGAGGGAGTATTAAAGAAAATTTCTGATCTCAAAATTCCTGATCTATCTGTGGCTGAACTTCTATCGATCTCTCCATCTGTTGCTGAAGGAATGAAGAAATGGGTCTCTCGTTGACGTGTGGAAATTGGCCCTGAAGAACTCAAAGTCTCCTCTGGCACTTTAATGGAGGACTCTGGTGGAACCAGTCCTTCTATAGAATCCAATCTTTATTCCTGTCCCCTTGGCTTTCTTCCTTGTTATCTTGGTGACTCAGCTAAAACTGTTTCTCCTCTTGTGGATTCTGGATCTCAGCTTAACTTAATCTCGGATGCTATGGCCTGCAAGCTCAAACTTAGTCCTAGGGTCAGCTTCAACTCTGCAGTGTATGGGATAGGAAATCAAGCTTGTGAACTGGTTGGTATTGCTGAAGATGTACCAGTCAGGATTGGTCGAAATATCGTTGGAACCTGCCATTTTTGGATTACTCGTTTGGACAGTCCTATGATCTTGGGACGACCCTTCTAAATGGACTTTGGTGCAACCCTGATGTTTTCTGATCAAGTTGGGGAGAGAATTCTTCTCCCTGATGCTGATGGCAGGAAAATTGAAGTCCCTCTTTGCTCTTTGGATTCTGGTCGTTGGGAAAGAGATTTTCCTGGTCATTCTCCCAAATCATCTTTTAAGGGGAAGCAGAAGGATAACTCTAGTTCCTCTCATTTTTTAGGGGAATAGTTGATCCTACTAATGATTGTAGTTCTTTTCAGCCTCAGACTGCAACTCAAGGGTCAACTCCCCTCCCTCAGGCTTATTTCTCATTCCTTTCATCATTCTCTTCTGAGCTCAAGAATGTTAAAAAACAAAAACATATCAAAATAGAAAAATCCAAAAATATTTCTCCTCCATCTCCTTCTCTCTCTGGATCTGTTGTGTCTTCTTTTCCTTCTACTTTTAAGTCTGATCAATCTTCTCTCAGTTCCGGTTCGAACCTCTGCAATGAGTCTAAACTAGATCCAAATTGCAATTCTGTTTTTGGTGATTTTGGTATGAAGGAATATGGGCTGCAGTGGAGGCAATTTGGGGTACAAGTAAGTCCTCCCAATTGTGCACTGCCAGGGCAAACTTTCACCGTCATTTTCGAAACTCTACCTTGTGCCACACATGTGAGCAACGTATTATCTCCTGGTTCTCCTTTTATGGAAAAGGCACCCTTCAAGGATATTGCAGAACATCGGACTTGGAAGATGTTGGAACTTGGACTCAGCTTTCCTAATCAAGTCTCTCTGGTCAACTCTTGGAGGAAACAAGAACTTCTCTCTTTTGCCACTAATTATAAACCAGTTGCTAAAAAGATCCAACCAGTCAACCAGCCTATGCCTCTCAACCTCAATCCTCCCCTTATGCGTCCTCCTCTATCTCGCGATCCTTACTGTGGGCTTCCTCAATCTCTTACTGGTCCCTTTGTGCCTAATGGACGGGTCACTGAAGAACGTCTGAAGGTGGTCAACTTTGGTCCAGATGGATGGCTTCTTCCTGATGAGTTAAATTTAATCAAAAATGTCTTATCTCTAAGAGAAAAATCTATTGCTTTCTGTGAAGAAGAGAGAGGTCTCTTGCGGGAATCCTATGGCCTCCCTTATATCATCCCTGTAGTTGAACATGATCCTTGGCAAAAGAAAAAGATCCCTATCCCTGCTGCTAAAGTTGACGAATTCATCAAGTTGGTCCGGGAACGAGTTCGAACTGGCCTGTATGAACAGTCAACTTCTAGTTACTCCAGCCCCGTCTTCTGTGTCCTCAAGAGTAATGGTAAACTTAGAATAGTTCATGATCTTCAACCTCTTAATAAAGTTACTATTAAAGACTCTGGTATCCCTCCTGCTACTGAAGAATTTGTTGAATCCTTTGCGGGAAGAGCTTGCTATGGTCTAGGGGATATTATGGGTGGCTATGACGAACGATCCTTACATCCTATTTCTTGTCCTCTCACTACTTTTGACACTCCTCTTGGTCGATTTCAACTTACTCGATTGCCTCAAGGAGCCACCAACTCGGTTGCAGTCTATCAGGCTCAGATGATGTGGATCCTCCAGGATGAAATCCCTGATCATGCTGGTATCTTTATTGACGATGGCGGAATTAAAGGTCCAGTATCTGACTATGATAATGAGCTCTTACCTTGGCATTCAGGAATTCGTCGTTTTATCTGGGAATATGCTACTACCTTGGAGAGGATTCTGTTTCGAATCGAGGAATCTGGCCTTACTGTCTCTGGATCCAAACTGGCGGCTTGTGTCCCTGCTCTGGAAATTGTTGGTCATGTGGTCTGCAAGGAAGGAAGAAGGATGGCACCAGCCAAAGTCAACAAGATCATCTCTTGGCCTACCCCAATCAATCCAACTGAAGTTAGGGGCTTTCTAGGTGTTGTCACTTATGTTAGAATCTTTATCCCATCTTTATCCAAAATCTGTGCACCCTTGCGTCGTCTAACCAGAAAAGATGCTGAATGGATTTGGACCCAAGATTGTGAATGTGCTTTCCAGCTACTCAAAAGGATAGTTGGTGAAGACATAGTTTTGAAAAAGATCTCTTACGGACCTGGAGCTGGCAAGATCAAGCTGGCTGTTGATTCTAGTTATCAATCTGTTGGGGCCGTCCTTACTCAGGAAGATGAAAATGGTTGGGACCGTCCTGTTCTTTATGAATCTTTGTTGTTTTCAGATGTAGAATCCAGATACTCCCAGCCCAAACTGGAACTCTGTGGTGTGGCTCGAATGATGAAGAAACTTCAAACCATTCTCTGGGGCCAACATTTTGAATTGCAAGTTGATGCCCGATCCATCATTGAAATGATCAACGCTCCCAGTCTTCCCAATGCTCCTATGACTCGTTGGGTGGCCTTTATCCAGCTTTTCTCTTTTGATATTGTTCACAGGCCTGGAAAATCTTTCACCATGCCTGACGGTTTATCTCGACAACCTCTTGGGAACAACGAATCTGATGTTGGAACCAATTTCAATGAAGAGGAACCTTTAATTCGACCTATTTTCTCTTTTTCTTCACAAAATTATTCTGGCTTTCAACAAGGCTTCTGGTTTAAATTAGAGCAGTACCTTTCAACTCTTCAAAAACCTCCTGATCTCTCTGCTAAGGAATTTCAATCTCTCAAACGAAAGTCTTCTAATTTTTTTGTTCAAGGCTCTAGACTTATGAAGAGGGGCAATCCTTGTGCTCTTATTGTTGTTACTATTCCCTCTAAACAAGATTCCATCCTTGAAAGTCTCCATGAAGGCCTTGGTCATCGTGGGGAAACTGAAACTTATCGACGATTATCCGAACGATTCTGGTGGCCATCTTTGAAGAAATCCGTCTCCCAATGGTGCAAGAGTTGTGAAGTTTGCCAAAAACGTGATCTTAGGCGCCCAGCCGAAATTCGTTATCCTACTGGGGAGTCCACTGTCTTTGGAAGGATTGCTATGGATGTGGTTCATATTAAGGCAGGTGGTGCTAAGTACCTCATTGTGGCTAGGGATGATTTTTACGGATGGGTTGAAGCGAAATTTCTTAAGAACCTTAGCTCTGAATCAGTGGCAGCTTTCCTCTACGAGACCTGGACAATGCGTTATGGCCTGGCTCAATCTTACTCTACTGATGGTGGCTCTGAATTTGGGGGCAAGCTTGCTGAAATGATCCGATCCCTTCCTGGACAACATAGAGTTACTACTCCTTATTATCCTGAAGGCCAAGGCATGGTGGAACGAGGCCATGCCCCTTTGAAGGCTGCACTTGTTAAACTGGCTGGTGAAAGTGGCAAGAATTGTCGCAAATTCCTTCCTCTTGTTCTCTTTTCTGATCGAATCTCAACCAAAAGGACTACTGGCTACTCACCTTACGAAATCATCTTTGGTCAAAGAGCAGTCCTTCCTTTGGATCTGGAAATGGAATCTTTCTTGGGTATCTCTTGGGAAGAGGTGTCCTCAACCACTGATCTGTTAGTTGCTAGATCCAAGCAACTGGAGCGAAGTGAAGACGTTCGTGATGAAGCTTATCAAACGATGATGGAGGCCAGAGCAAAATCCGTCCAGTATTGGGAAGACAAGCGCTCTAATCGAATCAGGGAGCCCTTGAACCCTGGTGACCTAGTTTTAGTTTATAATCGATCTTTGGAAACCCAGTGGGGCAAGCTTTTCTCTAATCGTTGGAATGGCCCTTATCAAGTGGTTCATGAAGTTAGAGGTGGATCTTATGTTTTGGAGGAGCTGGATGGTACTCGGTTGGCCAGAAGGTTCTCTGCTGATCAAGTCAAGAAGTTCCATTGTCGTGGGGGCAACTTATCTCAGAAGGTTCATTTGGAAGAATCAAGATATTTTCCTCAACTCTTCAACCACTCTCAAGATCAAAATGGCCATTCTTTGGTTTCAATCATCTGTCTTTCCTTTCTTTCTTTCTATGGCATCAAACTCAGGAGCAGACTAGGGACAGTCTGTAAGTTGGGGAGAGATGTGGTGCCCCATCCTGGACACCCGGACCGCCTTAAGACCTCAATTCATAAACTGTTGCGCAAACGTACCGCCCGGCTGGACAACTTATCCTCAGGCTCATCCAACTATTGTTTACCCGCGCGCGCGGGCCGCGCCGCGCTGCGCTTCCATTATCCGCGTCGCGCTCCGCGCCGCGCCGCGCCGCGCTCCTTTCATCCGCGCGCGTCGCGCGTCCTTTATCCGTGTTGCTTCCCATCTCCGCTGTTGTTATAGAACGTCCGCATCTTTGGTTGTTGCGTGTCTTCATCTTCGTCGTTGCGCCTCCCCTCTCCTCTTCGCTACCGTCGCGCGACGCTCATCCATGATCTACTGAATCCATCCCGACCGCTCCTGCAAGCATTTGGCAGATCCTTGACCAACGCGAGTGACCACATGGTTGCCTTCCCGTTTCCGCTCTATTTGTAGAATCCGTTGTATATAGTCTAACAGGGCCTCCTGCCCATATAAGGAGGGGCTCTCCCCTGCTTTTTGGCCGACCATTCCATCATCCTGGATCTCAGATCTCAGATCATCGCATCATCATCGTCTCAGCATCCCATAATCATAAGCAATTTATCCGTGGGCATCCTTCCCCACTTATCTGAGAAAATTATCCGGGTATATCTATGATTGCCCCTTGATCCTTTGAGCCTCCATACTCAAACTCAGTCCTTTGTGACCTTGATCCTTATCACAAACCATTAGCCTTGCTGGTTGAAGAAGAATTCCTGTCTACCTGAATTCTTGAGTGTGTTATACCACTCTGATCCCTTTTTCCGACCATACTGGTCTTGATCTCCCTTGATCATCTTTCTGGAGCCAATCACGTTTTGATTGAAGAGGTTTTATTAAGCTTAAAACCTGGAGTGTTATACCTCCCTTCTTCTTCAAGGTTGAATTTTGCCACGCTATTCTTGAGTTCCTTGAGAAGTGTTGGGATATTCTTGCTCAAATTTGTTATTGATTTGCTTCTAGAGCTTCATAAACAAATTGCTTTTGTTTTGTTCAGCCTCCCACAGTTATCTTGTACCCTTCAAGCGCTTGATTGCAGAGAGTTGGGCAGGTTCATTGAGAACCTGGAGGTTGGTTGGGATTGAGTTGATCTTTCCTAATTAGCTGCTGACAACCAGAGTTATTAGCTTGTGGGCATTGTTACTTACAACTGCCTTGTTCTATTGAACTCTGAACAAACTTTGACTTATTTGTTCAAGTCTTTCCCTGCGCCATCTTGTCTCAGATAGTGTTGTTTCCATTGCTACCGACAACTCTTATCCTCTTCTCTTAGTTTGATTTCTCATCCATAAGGTTCTGGACCTTGATTCCGGTTACATTAAAATATTATTGTAACTCCTAGGAGGGCAGCCTAAACAGCACCTTTCCCCTCCACAGAACTGCCACCGCTTAGCACCGTTTGGAGTCTTACACCGCTGCATCCAATCTCCTTACAGACGCTTTGATCAACAACTTCTGGAACTCAAGGACGACTTCTGGGGTGTTGCCCTGAAAGTTTCCACACCGGATTGCCTTCAAAGAAATTTTAAAGTTGCCAAAGCTAGTCAAACCGCCGTAAAAGTGGTCAAAATGTGTCAAAGCGCCAGCAAACCAATCAAATTTAGAAAGGGTTGAATTGAATTTGTTGAAGTTTAAAAATTGAGGGTCAAACCAGTTGAAGTTCAAAGTAGTGTGATCAAAGCTGGCAAACCTTGTCAAAGGATGGTCAAAGAGGTCTCTCACGCTTCAAGGTTAAGGGTTATTGTCTTCATCACTTCAAAATATCCTTTCCTCAGTACCATCTACCTCAGTCCATAAGTGTGACACAAATAAAGCACAAAATAAAAGGTGCCTTCTGCTTACCACCTCTGGTTTGCATAACAAACTTCCAATCTTGGAAAATGACTCAGTATATACTTGCAAATTTTGCAGTGAACTCTATATTGGTCAACCATCCATTTGAGCTTTTCTCTTCTACCCTGGGTATCATCAGCCTTTGGAATTCCATTCCTGGTCATGCACCCATGCCTAGGTAGCCACATCAACTGTATAGTTTGAAGATAGACTATTACCTTACTCTGAATAAACTACACCTTTGCATTCACATTGTCTTCACATGTCATTCCTTCCTGTCTAATCCATTACACCCTTGTATGCTCAGATTCTGTTGTCTTGCACTTACGCTACAACCTCAGAAACAACTGTATTGTTATTTCATTTCCCATTCAATTCCTGTCATTCATTGCCTCATTGCCTCTTAACTGTAGCTGGCCATCCATCAGGTTGTATCTAGTCACTTTCTTAGATTACCTTATAAAGGCTGCATTGCCTGCCTGAAGATTGTCTCCTCAGTTATTTAATTTCATACATTCTTGCATTTGCTAAATCCACTCATCACATTGGGCTTGGCTTTACTTTCCTTCCATTAGAACACCTCCCTCTCCTTGATTTTTGTTGAGACACCAAATCATAAGTTTTCACTTTGCAGTTAGCCTTGCTACCTTGCATTGTCCCTTGCACCCAGTCTCTTCCTTTGGGCTCAAAATCATCTTAGATTTCCCTATAGTATGTGGGGTGGTTGTGTGACAGTAAATTAAATAACTCAACTCCTCTATTGTAGTTTTCTAACCTATAATAGAATTCTTTTTTATGATTTCACATACTTTCTCAACCAAGAATGCTTCCCTCAACCCTTAAAATGATGATATCTATTGGGTAGGGAGATCCAGCGCTTCACGGGATTAAGAAACTCTAGACCCCATTCCTTCTTCAAAATCTCCTTTGGTTCAACATCTTAAAAATACCTTTGCTCCTCAATTCAAATATCCAGTGGATCCTCTCAAAGGAATCAAAGATTCCAAAAATTCCCCAAATTAAACCTTGACTTGTGGCAGATCAAAGGCTTGCAACAGTGCTCCCAAGACCAAACCTGTGACCTTAATCTTGAACTTGATCCAGATTCTAAATCAAAATGCCTCGTGATCTGGTCTGAGTGGTCCCAGCTTCCATACTATGGGCATGAAGAAACCTGATCACTTTACAGGAGAGCATTACCAGAAGCTTAGATCCTACCTGCAGTCTTGCAAAATAATATTCTCAAACAATCCCAACAATTTTCCTTCTGATAGAAATAAAGTTATGTATGCGTCCTCATTCTTAAGGGGAAGAGCCTTACAGTGGTTCAAACCATACCTCCAAATATTATCTAATACCAGTCCCACTTTTATTCTTAAAAATTGGGACAAGTTAGAGCAAAAACTGTTCATGACCCTGTTTGGAAACCCCAATGAAGTCCAAAATGCCAAATACAAACTTAATAATCTAGTTATGAAAGAGAATAGTAGAGTTTCTGTTTATATCTCTCATTTCCAAACCTTGCAGTGTTGCATCCAATGGAACAAGGCAGCACTTTTATTTCAATTTAAAAATGGTTTACCGGCAGGCCTAATTGAACAGCTTGAAGTTGGGGGAAATAAGACAACCTCCCTTCAACAGCTAATAAATTGGGTGATTGATCTTGATAATGGCTATCACAACAAGAACTGCTCTTGGAAAAAAGACCATGGCTTGTCAACCTTGGCTCCAAAGGCAGATGACTCCTCAAAGCAACATTCAAAGAATCCAAAACACTCCAAACCAAATCCAAACCCAAAATCCAAACCAAAAGGGAAAACTGTTGCCAAAACTCTTAGATTCCTGGATAAGGAAACTGGGATGCCCCAGAATGAGGAAAATCTAAGGAAGGAAAATTAAGGGTTATGTATGTATTGTGAAGGAAAACATCATGCCAATAGTTTTGCAAAGTGGCTAGGGCGTAAAGCAGCTAAGCAGTCAAAAAATTAGCTTGTATTTTTTCTGATAATTTCAAGGAGAACTACACATTATCTAAACTACAGCAAGTCAATCTTTGCACTTGCAAGTCACTTGGTGCTCCAATTTTGAGATTTTTCCTATTCCATTCCAACAGTACTCCTTACTGGGTCTTACTCAATTATGGTGCTAATTTTTCTTTTATAAGTTCATCTTTTGCCACTTCCAAAAATCTTACACGTTCCAAG
This sequence comes from Puccinia polysora, assembly GCA_025617555.3. Lineage (NCBI taxonomy): Eukaryota > Fungi > Basidiomycota > Pucciniomycetes > Pucciniales > Pucciniaceae > Puccinia > Puccinia polysora. The sequence continues at coordinate 54,577,477 of CM062623.1, forward strand.
ATAGATAATTTTCTCATCTATTTATTAAGTAGTGCAACCATGCTGTCTCATTGGGTTTCCCAAAAGGAAAAATGGACCTTTGCATTTTCCACTTTCCCCAGCTTTGAATGGGATTTATTTTTCAGAGATATCCCCGGAATGAACAACACCATTCTAGGCCATAACTTCCTAGTTGACTGGAATCCAGATGTGAATTGGCAAGAAGGATTAATTAAACTTCAAACGTGCAACCCCAGAACGCTAAACTTTCTGTCAAAAAGGAAGTAAACAGCCTACCTGATACTGTCATTTAGTAGGTGGCATGATTAGAGATTAAGGGTTACTGTCCTCCTACTTTGACATACTATTTTTCTTCAAGTACCATCTACCTCAGTCCATAAGCGTGACAAACTGGAAGCAAAAAATCAATGGTGCCTTCTGCTTATCAACTCTGGCTTGCATAACAACCTTCCATTCTTGGAAACTGACTCAGAATACACTTGCAAACCTTGCATTCAACTCTACCTCCCTCAACCATCCATTCAGGTTCTTCCCTTTTCACCCTGGGTATCAATAACCCTTGGGTTCCCATTTTGGGTCACATGCTATTGTTAGTTTGCACTCACGCTAGTCAAACCATCTCAACTGTATAGTTTGCAAATGGAATAGTCACTTACCCTGCATAAACTACACCTTCATATTGCATTGCTTGTGATGTCATTCCCTCATGTCTCAACTGTTACATTCCAATACATTTGACCCTATTGTCTTGCACTTATGCTAATACCTTTGAAACAATTCATACTTTCATTTAATTTTTTACTCTGTCTATGTCATTCATTGCCTCACAGCTTGGAACTGTAGTTGACCATCAATCAGGTTGTATCTAGTCATCTCAGATTACCGTTTAAAGGCTACTCTGTTTGCCTGAGGATTGTCTCCTCAATTAGTTAATTTCATACATTCTTGCATTTGCTAAATCCAGTCATCACATCAGGCTTGAGTTTGGTTTCCTTCCATTGGAACATTCATCCCTCTTGCTGTGTGTTAAGCTACTCCGCCATAAGTTTGCACTTTTAAGTTAGCCCTTGCTACCTTGCACTTGCCCTTGCACTCAGTTTTCCCTTTGTGCTCACAATCATCTAAGATTGCCCTATAGTACGTGGGCTGTTTGTGTGTCAGTAAATTAACTAAATCAACTCACCTATCCTAGCTTTCCAACCTATAATAGATTTCTTTTTACAATTTCACGTACTTGCTTAACTGGGAACGCTTCCCTCACCCCTTACAATGATGATATCCATTGGGTAGGGAGAACAAGCGTTTCTTGGGCCAGACAACCTTTAGATACTGTCCCTTCTTCTAAATCTCCTTTGGTTGAACCTCTTGATGATCCCCTTGCTCTCTTGCAAGAGGAAGTGGACCCTCTCAAAGAAATCAAAGACTCCTCCAATGAAAACTTGACTCTTGGTAGATTGCAGGCTTGCACTAATGCTCCCAAACCCTGTGCTTCAAAATTACTCACAACTCTGATCCAGGCACTTAATCAAAATGCGTTGCAATCTGGCCTAAGTGGTCCTAGTTTTTGCACCCTGGGCATGAAGCAGCCTGATCACTTTACTGGGGAACACCCTCATAAGCTTAGATCCTACCTACAGTCCTGAAAACTCATCCTCTCAAACAATCCTCACAATTTCCCTACTGATAGACTTAGAGTTATGTATGCATCTTACTTCCTTGGTGGAAGAGCCTCCCAGTGGTTCAAACCTTACCTCAAACTATCAGATAATACTAGCTCCACTTGTATTCTCAACAATTGGGAAAAGTTTGAGCAACAGCTGTTCACCCTGTTTGGCAACCCAAATGAAGTTTGAAACGCCAAATACAAACTCAATAATCTAGTCATGAAGGAAAATAGTAGAGCTTCCATTTATATTTCCAATTTTAAAACTTTGCAGTATCACATCAAATGGAACAAGGCAGCCCTTTTGTTTCATTTTCAAAAAGGTTTAACGGAATGCCTAATCAAACAACTAGCAGTTGGGGCACATAAGAAAACCTCCCTTCATCAGTTTACCAACCGGGTGATTGAGCTTGATTATGGTTATCATGACAAGAACCGGTCTTGACAAAACAATCATGGACCATCAACTTTGACTCCAAAGACGGAAAAATCCTCAAAAAAATCTTCAAAGAACCCAAAGCAATCCAGATCAAATCCAACCTTGCACTCCAACCCAAAAGGAAAATCCATTTGCAAAACTCCAAAGTTCCTGGATAAAGAAACTGGAATGCTCCGGAATGAGGAAAGGTTAAGGTGGGAAAAGAATGGGTTATGTATGTATTTTGGAGGTAAAAATGATGTTGATAGTTGTGCAAAGCGGCTAAACAGTCAAAAAATTAGCTTTTAGTTGTCCTGAAACTCGCAAGGCAGGGTGCACATTATCTAAATTACAGCAAGTCAATCTTTGCACTTGCAAGTCACTAGGTGCTCCAAGTTTGAGAATTTTCCTTTTCCATTCCAAAAACTCTCCTTATCAATTTTTACTTGATTCTGGCACTAATTTTTCTTTTATAAGTGAATCTTTTGCCACTTCCATAAACCCTAGGCATTCCATGATAGATAAGTTTCCTATGTATTTAGTAAGTAGTGCAATTGAGCCATCTCATTGGGTTTCCCAAAAGGCAAAATGGACCTTTGCATTCTCCAATTTGCACAGCTTTGAATGGGATTTATTTGTCTTGGATATTCCTGGAATGGATGATACCATTCTAGGCCATTATTTCCTAGTCCACTGGAATCCCAATGTGAATTGGCAAGAAGGAGTAATTAACATTTGAACCTTGCAACCTCAGGAGACTAACCCTTCCGTCAAACAGAAATTAAACAGCCTACCTGACACTTTCATCGAGTTGGATGACAATTTTCCGCCAGGAGATTTGCAATATCCTGACCTTCATTCCCAATTCACCTCTTCAGATTTAGGAGTTATTGCTTATTTTTCCGACTTACCTCTTCCTTGTTTCTTTAAAGAGAAACAGGCACCAACCAAAAGGTGTATTTTGAGCTCCTTAATCCTCTTTCATGATGCAAGCACTTCAAATCAAGTGCTCAAAGATGAAAAGATTGAAGATTTAGAAATCATTTGGGAGTCTTTAACTTCTGTTTATCATGACTTTGCTAACGTCTTTTCAGCTGTAAAGGCACATAAACTTCCTCCATTCCGTTCTTGCAATCATAAGATCAAACTTACTGGCCCACCACCGGCACCCGGACCAGTCTACTCTCTCTGGAAGCAGGAATCAACAGAGCTTCAAGAATACATTGCGGACAATGTATGAAAAGGATTTCTTCAACCAAGCAATTCAGACACCTGTTCACCCTTCTTATTTGTTCCAAAGAAAGATGGTGGACTTTTCCTTTGTGTTTAATATTGGAAAATGAACCAGGTAACCTGGAACAATGCCTACCCAGTACCACCTATGTTGCACCTCCCCACTCTCTTTCATGGAGCTCCTTATTTCTCAAAGTTAGACCTTCAAGGCGCCTATAACCTAGTTTGAATTGCAAAAGGCTATGAGTATTTGACCGCAATGAGAACATGTTTTGGCAGTTATGAGTAAACCGTCATACCCTTTGGCCTCTGCAATTCTCCTTCCACTTTTCAACATTTTGTCAATGACATTTTTTCTGACCTTGTAGAGAAATATCTTATGGTGTATCTTGATGATATACTATTCTACTCAAAAACTCTTGAGGATCACATTGCACATGTGCAAGAGGTGCTGCAGAAAATTTGCAAGAATGACCTGTTTGAAAAAGCCTCTAAGTGCAAATTTCCTACTCCTTCTCTTCAATTTTTAGATGTCATAGTCTCCCAGCAAGGACTATTGATGGACCCAGAAAAACGCCAATGCATATTGGACTGGCCCCCACCTTCCTCTGTTAAATCCCTTCAAGTTTTCCTTGGTTTCAGTAATTTTTACAGGAGGTTTATTAAGCATTATGCCAAGAAAAACGTAAACCTCACTAACCTTCTTCAAAAAGAAACTCATTTTGTTTTCACAGAACAAGCTGCTTTAATTGAGTTCAAAGCTCTGAAGAAAGCTTTTACCACTGCTCCAATACTTGCTCACTTTAACAAGCTAGCTTGCACTATTGTCAAAACAGATGCAAGCAACTATGCAATTACAGGAGTAATCTTGCAGTTTTACTCCTCTTCTTCTCTTTGTTATCCTGTAGCTTTTGAGTCTTGCAAATTGCTTGCTGCGGAGCTTAATTATGAGATTCATGAAAAGGAACTTCTTGCAATTATTTTTTGCTTGAGAAAATGGAGTTTATACCTGTTGAGCCTTATAAAACCTTTTGAGGTCTTAACTTATCACAATTCCTTGAAATATTTCATGAGCTCAAAAGTCCTTACACGCAGACAGGAACGTTGGGCCAAATACCTCTCAAAGTTCAACTTTACAATCACGTACCATCCTGGGAAACAAGCTGTAGTCCCTGATGCTTTGTAATGTTGGGATGATGTTTACCCAGGAGGGGGGAGCACCTTTGCCAACAAAAATCCTGAAAACGTTTGGACAATTTCCTCAACCCAGTCTGTCAAACTAAGTTCAATCATCACTCACCTTCAAGATCTTGCTTCCAAAATATGACAAGCTTAACATGAAAGCCTTAAGTGTAGCAAAATTTGCAAGAATGTGAACTTATTAGATAGTGATTATGGTATTGAAAAAAATGTTAAAATATGTATGCACTTACGCGTGTGATACGTTAAGTTTAATCCAAATGGGATGCACATATGGGCCTCTCTGGCCCATTGGACACTCACACGGACCATACAGGCCTGTGTGGATGTCACTTATTTGGGAAACTGGCCTCAAAACGCGTGAAAAAGGCTCATTGGTACACGGGCCCTAACGGGCCCGTTGAGGGATATGGGCAAATACAGCCAGATGGGCTTGTATGGGCATAATTGGGCCCAAGGTTCATTTTGGACATACTTGGCCAGACAGGCTGGCCCACCAAAGTGTGTTTTTCTCAGGTTTTGGGCTTGGGGCGGCCCATTGGGGCCGCCACCCGTGTCGCAGCCTGTGCCACGGCCCTCTTGAGGCCGCTTGTATCCCTTGGATTGGCCCAGGCGGGGCCCAACGGCCTGCGCAGTGCAACGCCACATGGGCCTGGCCGGTTGCAAACGGCGGCCACTGCCGCGGGAGCAAGGGCCAGCGGCCCCGGCTCCCTCCCCCTCCCCTCGCTTGCCATTGCAAGGGGGAGGAGGTGGCTGGCTGGGTTGAACCAGCCAGTGACCAACTGCAACAAGGCGGTTGGTCAGGGAAGGGGGGATTTTGTCACCCCCTTGCCCAAAGGATGACAAGGCTGGCCGCAAGGAGAGCAACTGGTGGTGGGGGGGATCTGATCACCCCTCCACCATCAAAGCAATGCAGAGACCAGGGGCGCTCTCCCCCCCCCCCCCCCCCCCCCCCCTTTACCAAGGGGGAGGAGCAACAGGGCTGAGGGGATTTGACCACTGCCCAGCCCACTTCCATTGACAATGCCCTGGGGGTATCAACCCCCAGGGCCCCTGGTAGGGGGATTTGAACGCCCCCTCCAGGGATCTGAGAGAAAGAGGGGGGGGACAGCATGTCCGCTGGTCACACACCCCCCAAGTGAGGTTGAGACCAGACCCAGGTGAGTCCTGGGTCCCACCTGGCCCATATGTGGGGCCATGGGCTGGCTGCATGAGGCAACCAGTCCGTAATCAAGGAAATAAGAGTAACTGTGCTGGTTTTAACAAAAAACCAGCCAGGGGATTGAGCAGCAAAGGTTCTGGTTCAGCCCCGTAACGGTGGAAACACCAGAATGGACTGTAATAGGCTGGTTGTAAGGTTACAGGGACTAATGCCATGTGGGCTGATGTAGCCCAAACCAAGTGCCAACGCCTGTAGAGCCTGTAGAGCTATTTTGGGGCGGAAAATTTGCCTTTGGGCTTGTTGTATCATGGGATCACAAGAGGCCAATCTTTTTAACTTAAGGAGCTCTTCTCCCTGCTGTTTTTCATCCATTCATTCATCATGCAATTGAATTCATCAATGATATCATCCAACGTGTTGCGCCATTGTGAGAGCCCATCAAGCAATTATTGACACAAGGTTTCCAGCATTTCTTTTGCTTTAAATAATGCTCATTTGCCTAAGCTAATTGCTGGCCATAATTATAACACATTATCACTACCAACATCATCATTACTTCCAAGCCATCAAGACCCTTGTACCTTACTCTGGAGAACCCCAAAGACCTCAAGTTTTCCAAGAAGATGTCCTATATCCCTGATGTTAGCTCCACCAAGATAGTTCTGAAAATTCAGAATTATAATGCTTGGGCTGTTCTTATGGATAGTGAGCTAGACAACATCTGTTGTGGGGAGATAATGGATGCAGATGACACTTTGATCAGTTCAGAGGTAGAGAAAAAGCCTGATCATCTCATCCTTAGTCATCTTGATGAGAATCATGTGACATGGGTTGCCAATACTCTAAGGGAAGATGAGAGGAGGAGGTGCAGCATCCTTTGGAAGTTGCTTAAGTCCAAGTATGCTGGTGATTCTGTTCACCAGAAGGGTATAGCTTTCAATAAACTGTTTAAGTTACAATATTCAAATTGTAAACAGTTTGTTGCAGAGGCTAGGTCTAGAATAGCCTAATTTAAGTCATCAGGACTTAAGATGAATCCTGAGTGTTTTTCACTCTTTCAAAAGCTGCCAAAGGAGTTTGATTCTTTATTCAGAATTATTTCTCAATTGGATCCTCTTCCTGTGGAGGAGGATGTGCTGAAAAGGATTGAAAAGGATGATCTTCAGTTCAAGATGAAGGGGGGTTCTGGAACAGCCCTTGTTGGAAAGACTGGAAAATCTTGCAAGAATGCAAAAAAGGATTTTTCCAAGGTCTTATGCTATAATTTTCAGAATAAGGGGCATTATGCTAAGGATTGCAAGGAGCCCAACAAGAGGAAGAAGTCCAAAGAAAATGACAAAGAGGTCAATCTCACTACTGAAAACATTGCAATGGTGGGGTTTGATGGTCCAATGGAAATGGTTGTTGGGAAAGAAGGTCCCAACACAAAGGCCAAAATTGATGAGGATCAAGAAATGGACTTGATTGATTACAAAGTGAGTAATCTTAACCTCAAATATGAGAACTTATCAGTGACTGATAAAGCTTCTTTCCTATTAGGAGGATTGAAGGAGGATGGTCTTGTTTTGATTGATTCTGGCTGTACAGATCACATTTTTTTTGAACAAAATTTATTTTCAAATCTTAGTGATTATGATGGAGTTGTAAATATTGGTCAGAAAGGCAAACAATTCAGATTAAAGGAATTGGAAAAGTTACTCTTGGAAACCATTAGAGTTTCAAAATTTCTTTTGAGAAAGTGTTCTATGCACCAGAGTTGCCTTATAACCTTGTGTCCCTTGGAGTGTTGTGGAAAAAAGGATTCCAGATTTGTTATCTTAAAGAAGATAAGTTTGTTATTGATATGAATGGGAGAAATGTTCTTAGTGGACAGGTTCGGAACAAGCTTTTGTGTGCAAGCTTGCTCAGAATCTCAGCTTTGAGCACTTGTCAGCTTGCTACTATTGCAGAGAAAGCTGAAAAAGTAACAAAAATAACATAAAAAAGAATAATAATATAATTAACCTAAGAAGGAGAAGGATAACAACAGATATTATTACAAAAATGGATTCTTCTCCCAAAATTAGGTAGGGTCACTGCCTGACCCCACAGTTGAAATTCAACTCCTCATATTTTTAAATAATTAAGGAAAGAAAGACCAAAATAACATGGCTCCACCATTGAGCTTTTTGGTCAATTGAATTTTTCACACGTATTGTCACGTACAGGTTTCACACCTAAAATTCAGTCAGAATTGAGGTGTTGTGTATATTTTAGGAGTTACGGACGGAAATGTGTTTTGTCACAATTCCCACATACAGCCGCGGCAGCCAATGCACCCGCGCGCAGCAGAGATACAGCCCTGTCACTCCGTCAAGGTTGTTTACGCAGCCCCAGGCCTCTGAAAAGTACACAGCCACAGGACTATGGGTTGAAAGAGTGACAGATGGCCTGAGAGGTTAGGTACCGCGTAAAAATGCTACAACCCACACAGGAACATTCTAAATATGCAATAAATGTTCCTGTGGATATTAGATAGTCTAAAAGTACATAATGTTATATAAAAATACTTAAATAACCCTTATACGTATTTTTCATTAAATATAATTCAGAGTACCAAGAATGTCGAAAATAAGACAATGAAAACTTCTAAAAATATATTAAAATACTTTGATATACTTTTATGAGAATTTCTAGACATCAAGATCTTTGTGACATACTAAGAAAACTAATGATGTAAAAATCTTACATGAATTCCCATGACTTATATTTTTAAGTAATTATCTTAGTAAATCAACTGGAACTCAAAAATAAGGAATAAAATCAATATCATGACTTTACTCCAGTTATTTAATACATAATGAGAACTCACCTGACATCAGGATGTCTGTAGAAATGTCTATTTAAATAATTATTAAATTACTGGGAACATTTACTAAGGATAATGAATTAAATAATAAATAAATAAGACACATTAGTGTTATTGACATGTCCTAATATCTATTATAAAGTAGAAGAATTCCCATAACCTGAGGAATTAGATGCTACCCGTGCCATAGCACCAAGAACACAAGACAGGCTACGACTGGTTACCCTGCTAGCCTGAGTGTCTGTCCCTTTGAGCCCCTGTACCCCTCAGAAGGATAGTATTGGGACTCCAAAAGCTATAAATAAAGATCTCTTTTGAGGATATTGATGTTGAAATAGGAGCTCGAAGAGATGGAGAGGAGAGAAATGAGAAGGAAGGCTTGCGCCGGAGAAGGCTACAGTCTGACTTAAGGGGTCCAGAAAGGACCAGATTCAGGTGGGCTTCAGTAGGTGGGCCCGGATGAGAAAGGGTGAAATCTGATGTTTTTCATTCAACAGATCATAGAAAAGAGAGTATTTATGGACAACTAGAGAACCACAATTGGGCCTTTGAATGAGAAAGAATATTGAATAAGGTAAGACCGGATAAAATGGTTGAGAGTGAGAAGTATCACAATAGTTATGTTGAATGACATTCATGAGTAAAGGTTGGGTGACATGTAGGAGATATGGTGGCTGGGAAACTACAAGTACCAGACATACAATAGTAACTTGGCCTGGATAGCAATAGGTATCAGAACACATAATGGTGGATGGGACAGCTATGAGTATCTCATTCAAGCAATAATAATGTATAGATTTGGTCAGAACAGACTTAATGTATTCCAAACATACATAATAATGAAACTAAGTATAAATGCGCTGAGAGAAGGGGGTTGAGCGGACAGAAGATGAGGTCCAAAACTCAACAATTGATGGGCAGAGACCCAGTTATATTTATATCCAGACACCATGCCAAGGTAATCAAGTACTTATAAGAGATAGGTAAGTGATTTATGGCCAAGTCTGATCAATAATATCTGTCCTCAACCTCTTTTTTATCAATTAAAAATTCTGAACAACCTTATAACCCCAGTATACAGGTTTAACCCATCAGTGCACCTCCCAAACAGATACCCAAAGGATTTAATAATATACCAGTGAGTTTTATTATCCTTCCTATGTTGTGGCAGATTGGTTACAAGTCACTGCCACCGCACTGTGTATTTTATATACATATTATCTTTGGGTAAAATATCCTGAAAACTAAAGAGCCCAAAGTAACCAGGACTACGTGTATTCATACTGAAATCCCTGAAGAGAGGTGTTAAAGATCCCCAATATAATTGTAGCCCCTCTATGAAAATATTTAATAATCAATTTATTCATATTGATTTATAAAAATAAACTATAACCAAACCAATTAACCTTTCAACAAGCTTAATCCAAATATTTTGCGGATTTTGCTGCATTTATTAAATAATATATTTATTATTTATTCTATCAACTCTGGTAGCTAAAGGATAGCAAGGGTCTTGGCATCTAGGAGGCTGAAAATTGGGGGTCTGGCCGGGAAATATTCCATTTTGTTATATTTAATACCTTAGACCAGACATTTCACATAAAAAAAAAACAAAGATAAATTTATCTGACTTTATAACTGTGATTTATCATTAAATTTTTTTGCAGTGTATTTGAAAACCAATGCAGAATTAATAATCTATTATTTAAATCTTTTAAAGATAAGGAAAGAAGAATATATTAAAAATTATTAACCTACTGGTTGGAAAGCTTTAACTCAAGATGAGCAACTTAATATCTCTTCTGCACGTAAACACTTAGATAAACTACTTGAACAAGAAGATCTTGAGAGGACTATCAACTTTCATTCCCTGTTAAGGAAACATAAAGCTCGGAAGAAATACTGTATAAATTACTTTTTGAAATATAAAAGTAAGTCTACAACTTCTATTACCATATTATTTTTTAAAATAATATAAATATATTTTATTGACCAATAAAATAAACCTTTTTTTACATCATTGAACCCTCCTGTACCAGAAACCACCGCCACTGAAATTGATTTATTGGATCAAGAAATCCCAGATATCTCCGGAAGCCCTGAAAATATTGATTGGGCAAGTGAAGACCTCATTGGAACACACCAAGACCCTGTAGGATTACGTACTAAGGATCAATTTAATCCCAATAAAGTCTTGGTACCTTTGAAAATCAACTTAAGTGAGTCTTGAATAAAACTTTTTTTCATGGATTTTTTCTGTAAAATACTTATAAACATTTTATTAAAATATGAATAGACGTAACACAAGAGACTTAGGGAGAACTACCTCCTATGGATCTTTGCCAACAGCTCCCAGTAACCGTGAGACCAACAATAAGGACAACCATGAAGGGACTGGAACCCATGAATCAAATGTTGATTGACAAGGAGCAGCACAAATTACTTCTGCCCTCTCCCAACCTAGAACCGGAGAAGGTAGTAGAATCAAGCCACCCTCCTTTACAAGAAGATTCCCTGCAGCCACCCCAGCAGAATCTGGCCAAGGAATCCAGGATCAAAGAATTATTCAAAGAGAACTTGAAATATTGGGAAGAGTTCAAAGAAGCCCAAGCCAAGGAGGACATGGTGTCTATGAAAATGATAATCTCCCAGGCAAAAGCTACCCAGATAGCTCTTCAGAAAATGATTCCAAGGAAAGAAGTAGAATCCTACGTAGAAAAATTGAATCCTTGGGATCAATTAGACCAACTAAAAGTCAAAGGATCAGGAAAGAAGAGATCCTCTTCCCATCCAAAGCCAAAGGGAAAGAAAGATTGGGATCAGATAATATCCCTAGATCAAAAATGGAAAAAGCTTTGCAACAATTAGCTTCTAATTCTGAGCCCAAACAAACCTCTGATGTAATTACTTCCTTTTCTAATGATAGGCATCATAATTTCAAATTTTTTTGTGAAAATTTGGACGGTGTTTATACCCAAATGGATAAATTAATCTCAGTAGTAGCCAAATTGATTAATAACAAAACAAAGACGGTAGGAATGGAAGAAATCAAAGAACACACAGAACAGTTATTGGAGACAATTAATCAAGGTAGGATCAAACAGACTCAAACCATTGAGAATATGTTATCAGGAATCCAAGAAGATTTCATTATGTCTTTCCACCCCTTAAAAGAAGAATTGGACAACCACCACGAACAGCTCTATTCTATCCCTTAGTGAAAAACTGGATATGCTTAAAAAAAAAGTGGACCTGCAACTTAATCTGATGAAAAATGATCTTAGAGAATTAATAGTCTGTCTGACCAACCCCTTGGGGAGTACCACAGAGGAACCAAAACCTCCCAGACAAACCACTACTCCTTATGAACCACCCTTATTAGGAATGCATAGGAGTGACACCTTCAGGCCTAGTCCTACCCCAGAGATGGAGCAAGCCCTCAAACTGTTACCCCCTATTTCTGAATGGCCCAAGTTCCCCGGTGAAGGAGAATACAATCATATAAATTTTATTAAATTTATTGACTACACTATTAACTCTTATGACCTACCAGAAGCTATAGCTGTAGTCAGGCTGCCCAGAATATTTGAAGGAGTAGCCTTGGACTGGTTTATCAGTAAAAGAGAAGAAGTAGGATCCTTACCATGGAATTCTTGGAAACTTCTGATTAAAGAACAATTTGGTTCTAGAATGTGGAAAAGAAAAATGATGAAAAATTTTTAAAATTCCTCATTTGACCCCTCCAAGGATAAACCTCACAAATGGTGCTTGGAACAGAAGAAAAGGTTGGATTGCTTCTATCCAGATGCTGATAAAGAGGAAGTAAATGAAAGCTTCCTCAACCTGTGTCCTGGCAATCTTAACCATAGTGTAAGATTTAGGGTAAGTATGGATACTGACTTTCCAACTCTAATCAATGTGCTAGAAGAAGTAATAGACATGAATGGGTTAGACAAGAAAGCCCCTTCTAGACCCAAAGAGAACTAAAAAATTAACAAAACCAGACAACCTCCTCTGATGAATACCTCTGATAATAAGAAACCTAATGAGAATAGGGATCAAGAGAAGATGCCTGCAACTTTTTGGAATTGTAACAAGACTGGGCATATGCAACAAGACTTCCCATTACCAAAAAGAAAGATAGCAGTCTTGGAAGGAGAGCAGGAGGTTGAAGGGAATCAGAACTATGAAGATATAGCTGATACTGAAGGATCTCTTTCTGAATGTGAATTGATCCTGACAAAACCTGTGAATGTTATACAAAAAGATACAGGCACTTCTGTAGAAATCAATAACATCCATGAGGATTCTAGCTTGCCCCAAAAATGGGATCCTACCATAATTCCTAGACATATTACGGATGTCAAACCATTAACAGTTAAACTTATGAGTGGGAAAAGTTATACCACTGGCCAAACTTGTTATGCTACAGGATTGTATAAAGACAGACCTATAAGGTTATTACTGGATAGTGGAGCTTTTTGCTCATTTGTCTGTGCTGAATTCTTAAAAAAACGGGATCCCAATTGGAAAGAAAACCTTCTGCCCATCCCAAAAGCCAGGTTCAGCTCTTGCAACTCTACCATGAATGCTGTTGGGGTATGGACTGCTCCTATAATACTACCTCATACTAAAGGATCTTTGAGAATACAGGTGGAATTTGTAGTATTGCTCAACAGACTATGTGACTACCTGATACTGGGTAATGATGCCTTATGTCTATATGGTATAGATGTGTTCCAGAGTAAAGGGAGATACTTCACAGTAGGTGGTAATTGGGACAAGAAATTTAGGATATGCACCATTCAGTCTAACTTCCCCTCCTCTACTTATCAAAAGAATTTAGAAGACTTTGACCAAGAATATTTCTCTCAAGCAGCTCTGAATATTAAACTTTCTGAGGAACAGAACAAAGATGTATTGACAGTCTGCTTTGAGAACCAAAATGCTTTTTGTACTAAAGATCATCCCATTGGTGATGTTAAAGGACATGATATGGTCTTGAAATTGAACATTAAGCCTCCTTATACTCCAAACTTAAGAAGGCCAGCCTATCCTTCTAGTCCTAAGTCTAGAAAGGCTCTTGAGGAACATATCCAAGAACTATTAGACTTAAAAGTATTAAGGAAAGTAGGGCATAATGAACAGGTAGATGGGACCACACCTGTTATCATAGCTTGGCATAATGACAAGTCAAGAATGATAGGAGATCAGATCTTGATATCTACAACCAATTTCAACAATCTAGCAGGTAACAGAAAACTGAAACCAGCCTTTGTTGGACCATTTGTTATCAAGAAGATGCATGGCAAAAATGCTGTGGAATTGATCTTGAGTGAAGAATTATCAAGGAAACACCCATTATTTCCTGTTAACCTAGTCAAAAACTTTCAACCAAGAGAAGGTTGCAACCTCCCTCCAGCAATAATCCCAATAGAACCTGACCCTGTGAAAGAAAAAGGGAAAGTCAGAAGGATATTGAGAGACAAGAAAGAGAGAGTACAAGGAAAAGATGTTAGACTATACTTAGTAAGATACAAAGGAGAATCTGCAGAAAAAGTTGAATGGTTACCAGAAAATAACATACCCGATGGACCAATACATCTCAGAAACTAAAGGGCCAGAAAAAGGAACTGAAAACAAAAAAAATGGAGTTAATTTTTCCCAACATGCTCCAAATTTTTTTTCAGATATGGCCATATGTTGGAGTGGGGAATGTCAGCTTGCTACTATTGCAGAGCAAGCTGCAAAAGTAACGAAAATAACATAAAAAAGAATAATAGTATAATTAACCTAAGAAGGAGAAGGAAAACAATAAATATTATTACAAAAATGGATTTTCCTCGCAAAATTAGGTAGGGTCACTCACTGACCCCACCCTGGAAATCCAACTCCTTATATTTTTAAATAATTAAGGAAAGAAAGACCAAAATACCATGGCTCCACTATTGAGCTTTTTGGTAAATTAAACATTTCACACGTATTGTCACGTATAGGTTTCACATCTAAAATTCAGTCAGAATTGAGGTGTTGTTTATATTTTAGGAGTTACCAATGGAAATGTGTTATGTCACAATTCCGGCACGCAGCCGCCGCAGCCAATGCACCCGCGCGCGGCCAAGATACAGCCCTTTCACTCCATCAAGGTCGTGTATGCAGCCCCAGGCCTCTGACAAGTACGCAGCCGCGGGACTATGGGTTGACAGAGTTACAGGTGGCCTGAGAGGCTTAGGTACCGCCTAAACATGCTACAACCCACACGGGAACATTCTAAATATGTAATAAATGTTCCTGTGGATAGTAGATAGTCTAAAAGTACATAACTTTATATAAAAATACTTGAATAACCCTTATATGTATTTTTTATTAAATATAATTCAAAGTACCAAGAATGCCGAAAATAAGACAATGGAAACTTCTAAAAATATATTAAAATACTTGAATATACTTTTATGAGAATTTCTAGACATCAATATTTTTGTGACATACTACGAAAACTAATGATGTAAAAATATTACATGAATTCCCATGACTTATACTTTTAAGTAATTATCTTAGTAAATCAACTGGAACTCGAAAATAAGGAGTAAAATCAATATCATGACTTTACTCCAGTTATATAATACATAATGAGAACTCACCTGACATCGGGATGTCCGTAGAAATGTCTATTTAAATAATTATTAAATTACTGGGAACATTTACTAAGGATAATTAATTAAATAATACATAAATAGGACAGATTAGTGTTATGAACACGTCCTAATACCTATTATAAAGTAGAAGAATTCCCATACCCTGAGGAATCAGATGCTACCCGTGCTATAGCACCAAAACATGTGACAGGCTACCACTGGTTACCCTTATAGCCTTAGTGTCCGTCCCTTTGAGCCCCTGTACCCCTCAGAAGGATAGTATTGGGACTCCAAAAGCTATAAATAAAGAGCTCTTTTGAGGATATTGATGGGCAGAGACCCAGTTATATTTATATCCAGAAACCTTGCCAAGGTAATCAAGTACTTATAAGAGATAAGTAAGTGATTTATGGCTAAGTCTGATCAATAATATCTGTCCTCAACCTCTTTTTTATCAATGATAACTGCTGAACAACCTTATAACCCCAGTACAAAGGTTTAACCCATCAGTGCACCTCCCAAAAAGATACCCAAAGGATTTAATAATATACCAGTGAGTTTTATTATCTTTTCTCTGTCGTGGCAGATTGGTTACAAGGCCCTGCCACTCCACCGTGTATTTTATATACATATTATCTTGGGGTAAAATATCCACTAAACTAAAGAGCTCAGAGTAACCAGGACTACTTGTTTTCATACTGAAATCCCTGAAGAGAGGTGTTAAAGATCCCCAATATAATTGTGCCCCTCTATAAAAATATTGAATAATCAATTTATTCATATTGATTTAAAACAATAAACCATGACCAAACCACTTAACCTTGCAATAAGCTTAACCCAAATATTTTACCAATTTTTGCTGCATTTATTAAATAAAGGTTTCCAGATTTGTTATCTTAAAGAAGATAGGTTTCTTGTTGATATGGATGAGAGAACTGTTATTAGTGGACAAGTTTGGAATAAGCTTCTGTGTGCAAGCTTGTTCAAATTCTCAGCTCTGACCACTGTTGCTCACAATAGAAGTGGCCATAAGGCAAAGGACAGAAACTGTGAGAGTTGTACCTTGGGGGCTAAGACTAGAAATGTTTTCTCTAAGAGCAGAGATTGCACTGATGTTCCTACAGAGGAATTTTCCATTGATTTGGCAGGGCCATTTACACCAGAGTTCCTTGGTGGGGCAAGATAATTCACCAATTTAGTTGATACTGCAACTAATTATGTTTGGGTTAAACCAATTCAATCTAAGGATCAGACCACAGAGGAGGTTTCTGTAATCTTCAAAGTCTGGAAACAGAATGGTCTGATGAAGAAGATGAAGAGGGTTATTACCAATGGAGGGGGTAAATTTGTGAGTAAAGAGTTTAAGAGGTTATTCAAAGATTATGGTATCATTCGTATAGTCACTACTGCAACTAATCCATAGAATAATGGAATAGTTGAGAGAATGAATAGGACTTTACTGGACAAGGTCAGAACCATTATGTCTCAATCTGGTCTACCAAAGTTTTTATGGGATGAGTTGTTGTTTACAGTCTTTCTGTTTCAAAACATTATAAGTGTTAATGGGAAGAGTCCTCATTATCAGTTTTGGAAGTTGTTCCCCAAAACATCACACCTAAGAACAATTGGTTGCTTGTTGTATTATAGTGTCCACCATAATGATATGGTTGCCAAATTAGACCCTAGAGCCAGAAAAGGGGAACTTGTAGGCTTTTATTTAATAATTAAATCCTATGGGATCTATTGTGCAGGGAAAAGAAAGTTTATCAGCAGTAGGGATGTAAAATTTGATGAAAGTACCTTTCCATGCAAAAGGAGTGAAGATGTTGTGAATAAGTCAAAGCAAGAAATAGGATTAGAACCTATTTCACAAGCAAAGGCTGAGGAACATGTGGTTCCAGAAGATGATGAGATGGAAGACATGCCGCCAGAGGGTTCAGTACCTGCTTCAGGGGAGTCTGTTAATTTAGAACCTGAGGAGCCTCCACCTCTGGTTGGAAGAAGTGGCAGGGTGAGAGTACCAGTTGACAGGTACGGGGAATGGAAGTCTCATTATGCTTCAGAAGGATATGAGGAAGATACATTTCAGGAACAGTGTATGCTCAATGAAGTCCTGGAGTTGAGTTCAGAAATGGGTAACAGGGTTAACCCAAATAGCTTTGGCCAAGCTATGAATTCTGATGAGAGAGCCAACTTGGAGAGTTCTATTTTTGAGGAATTTGATTCTCTAGAGAATAATAGTATCTTTGAAGTGGTTAAGTGGGATTCTGTTCCAAAAGGAAAGACCATTGTGGGGTCTAGATTGGTGTTAAACAAGAAGTTTGACACAAATGGAGTTTTGAAAAGATTCAAAGCTAGATGCGTTGCACAGGGCTTCAGGCAGAGAGAGGGTATCAATTACAAAGAAACTTTCTCACCAACTAGAAGGCTTTCCAACTTCAGGTAAATCATTGCTCTGGAAGTGGAGTTGGGGGAAGAAATCAGACAAGCTGATTTTGTAACAGCATACTTGAATGAAAAACTTGGAGAGGAGGAGACTGTTTATATGTCAATTCCTGATGATTTTTGTGAATGGTTAGTAGAGACTAAACCAGAAACCATGAAGAAAATCTGTGTTAGAAGTTTTCTTTCAGAAGATAAAGGGGAGTTTTTCCTCAAGCTGTGTAGATCCCTGTATGGATTGAAGCAAGCAGCTAGGTTGTGGTATAATATCATGAGTGAGAAACTGATACAGATTGGTTTCAAGACTTCTGAGGCCAACCCTTGTGCCTTTGTGAGAAAGGATGCATTTTTGTTTGTATGGGCTGATGACATTATAATTATTGGGAATGGGAAAGAGAGAGTCATTGAGTTTCTCAAAAAGGAATTCAAGGTAAAAGATCTTGGTCTGGTGCAACAGGTGCTAGGAATGAAAGTCAGTAAGAGCAAGAATGGTATTAAGTTAAACCAGAGCCATTACGTGGCAGCTGTTCTTAAACAATATGGCTTAGAGGATGCAAAAGAGTTTGGTACTCCCATGCAGTCAAACATTTTTTGAGAGAAGTCTACAGATGAGGAGTATCTGGAGTTTGTTCCATCTGGAAACAACTACAGGTCAGCTGTTGGATTGCTTAATTATTTGGGACAGTGTACAAGGCCCAATATTGCCTTTGCAATTGGTGTCTTATTGCAACACTTAGAGAATCCAAGCATGAGACATTGGTCAGCGTTTAAGAGAGTTATGAGGTATCTTAAGGGAACACAAAGTCTGCAACTGTTGTTTAAAAAGTAAGCAAACTTTGATTTGTTTGGCTATTCCAATGCAAGTTGGGCAGATGGTAAAACTATGGAATCAACAAGTGGTGTCATATTATTCTTAGGTAAGAATCTGGTGTCATGGATGTCCAAGAAGGTATCAGCAATAAGTCTTTCATCAACAGAGGCTGAGTATAGAGCTTATTTGGAAGCTTCAAAGGGAGCAAAATGGTTGAGAAAATTCTTAGAGGATACACATAAATCACAAGGGTCTGCGTTGTTGTATTCTAATAACCAGATTTCCATTGTGTTGGCACAAAACCAAGTGTTCTATTCAAGAAAAAAACATATCAATGTTCACCATAACTATATTCGCGCTGCAGTTAACTGCAAAGAGATTGTGTTGAGGTACATGCCCACTGGAGCAATGATTGCAGATAACTTGACTAAGGCTTTAGATAGGAACAAGCATCAAGGCTTTGTGACTAATATGCGGATGTCACCCCTTTTGGATTAAGGGGGTGTGTTAAAATACGTATTCACTTATGCTTGTGCTACGTATAAGTGTAATCCAAATGGGATGCACATGTGGGCCTCTGCGGCCCATTGGAAACACACATGGACCATACGGGCCTGTGTGTATATCACGGATTTGGGGAAACTTTCCTCAAACGCGTGAAACAGGCCTATTGGTACACAGGCCCTGTCGGGCCCGGACGGTTATATGGGCAAATACAGCCAGATGGGCTTGTATGGGCATAATGGGGCCCAAGTTTTATTTTGGACATACTTGGCCAGACGGGCTGGCCCGCCAAAGTATCTTAAACTCACATTTTGGGCTTGGGGCGGCCCAATGGGGCCACCGCCCATGTCGCAGCCCATTTGGGGCTGCTTCCCGTGTTGCGGCCCGCTTGGGGCCGCTTGTCTCCCTCAATTTGGCCCATGCAGGGCCCAACAGCTGCAAGGGGCTGTTGGGGCGGATGAAGGATCCTGCCTGGGCCCGGTCAGTCGCAACCAGCGGTAAGTGCCGTGGGAGCAGGGGCCAGCAGCCCAGGCTCCCCTTCCTCCCCTTGCTTGCAATTGCAAGAGGGAAGGAGATGGCTGGCTGGGTTGAACCAGCCAGCAACCGGCCGCAGGAGGGCAACCAGTCAGGGTGAGGGGGATTTCATCACCCCCTTGCCCAGGAGGATGGCTGGGCCGGTTGCAGCAAGGCAACCGGTGGTGGGGGGGATTTGATCACCCCTCCATCATCAAAGCAACATGGGTCCAAGGGGTGCTCTCCCCCCCCCTTTACCCAGGGCAAGGAGCAATGGAGTGGAGGGGATTTGACTACCCCCCCAGACCACTTACCTATGACAACGCCCTGGGGGTATCAACTTCCAGGGACCCTGGTAGGGACCACCCCCTCCAGGGATTTGTGAGAAAGAGGGGGGGGGGGACGGCATTTCTGCCGGTCACACCCCCCCAGGTGAGTCTGAGACTGGACCCAGGTGTTTCCTGGGTCCCACCTGGCCATTTGTATGGCCAGGGGCTGGTTGCATGAGGCAACCAGCCAGCATGCAAAGTAACAGGGCTGGTTGTGACAGAAAAATGGCCAGGGGATTGAACAGTAAAGAGGCTGGTTCAGCCCCATAATGGTGTAAACACCACAAGTGACCGCAATAGGCTGGTTGTAAGGGTACAGGGACTGATGCCATTCAGGCTGATATAGCCCAAACCAAGTAACAAGGCCAGTAGAGCCTGTAGAGATATTTTGGGGCGGAAAATTTGCCTTTTGGCTTGTTGTATCATGGGCTCACAAGAGGTCAATTTTTTGTACTTAAGGAGCTCTTCTCCCTGCTGTTTTTCATCATTCATTCATCATGCAATTGAATTCATCACTGATATCATCCAACATATTTCACCATTGTGAGAGCCCATTAGGAATTATTGACACCAGGTGCCCAGTATTTCTTCTGCTTTAAATACTTCTCATTTTCCTAAGCTAATTGCTGGCCATAATTATAACATCTCTTGGCAGAGAGGAAGGTTGAAAGCCACTGGGACAGTGGCTAGGCACAGGGGGGGGGGACAAACAGAGGTTTGCAGGAATTCAGGCGCGGCGCAATGCCGGGTCCATTTATTCAAGGACCAGCCCTGCGGAGGAAACAAAAGGTGGAGAGAAAGTGGGACAAGGAGCGCTACAAAAAAAATCCTTCTTTCCTTTTGTTCTCTGGGTATGTTTCTCTGTTTCTCTCTATCTGTTTCTTTTTCTACAGACGGTTATAATGGGGTGGAAGTATAATTGGGTTACTGCAGGACAAGTTTGACTTGGTGAGGGGGTGTCCTAGCCAGTTCACAGCCAGAATAACTAGGCAACCCAGAATGTTTGTTTCCCTTATTATCTCTCTCTCTCTCAGATGGTTGTGTGTGGGCTGGCAGATTGCCTGTTTATATTTTGTAGAAAGGGTACGGGAAACTGTGTGGCTGTTTTTCTGGGGCAGTCAAGGTGCTCCTTTCCAGAGACGTTGACAATATGGGGCGCGTATAATTGGGCTTTTCCTCTCAGGCTTGCGCACAGATACAGAGCTGGTTTTTTTTCTCACTCTTACTCAGACTCAAGGTTGCTTGCGGGTCTCACACGGGGGCCCAGATTTCTGACTCACTCTCACTCTCACTTCAGGCCCAAGTCTTCTCACTCCACAAAGGATAGAGCGCCAAAAGTCTGTTTCTTTGGAAGGTAAAGAATTGCAGGGGTAAAGACAATGGATGAAAAGAAGGGAAAGGGGGAAGGGGTAATCCGCCAAAATCAAGTCCATAACCTCCACCATTTCCAACCATCCATATACACAAGTCCTTGGAAGGCTTCCAAGAGTTTGCGTTGGGATTTGGCTCTATGAGTGCCTGCAGCTGAAAGGAACCGCCAGATGAGATTGTCTGAATTGGCCGCAAAGTCCTCAAAGCGCCCCTCCCTTAGCGCCAGTCTGGTAGGGATGTCCTGGATTTCCAGAGTGGCCTTGAAAGGTGGAGCTGGGGAAGAGGAAATAAAAACCCATTCCGGGGATGCCGGAGTTGATGCCTGTCCTGTGTGCCGGTGAAGGTGACTCTGGAGGAGGAGGGGGTAGGGGACCGGGAATCAGGCTGGGGGCTGGAGGAGGAGCCGGGAACTTTCCAAAGAGTTCCTCAACTTGTGGGTTGGTTGCGCCATGATTTACGCCGACTTGGTCAGCCCAGAAGCAGAGAGCTGCTTGCCAGTTGGGGGGATCCGCAAAGTCCTCCTTACGCAGCAGTCCAGCACGGCAAAGCAGGGAGGCCAAGTAGTGGTTTTTGGCTGAGGTTGGCGGAGGCAGAGCACGGGGACAATGGGATGAAGGGGAGCCAAGTGGGGTACATGATTGCTCCAAGATCAAATTGTTGCTAGAAACTACAAACAAGCCATGGCAGGCTGTAAGACTCCAGAAAGTGCTAGGCCGTGGCAGTTCTGTGGAGGGGAAAGGTGCTGTTTAGGCTGCCCTCCTGAGTGTTACAAAAATATTTAAATGTAACCAAGATCAAAGTCCAGAACCTCGTAAACGGGGGACCAAATGTAAGAGGATAAAGATTATAGTAGTCAGTAGCTGGGAGACAACACTATCTGAGGCAAGATGATGTTGGGGAAAACTTGAATAGAAGGAGTCAAGAATTGTTCAGAGTTCAACAAGACAAGGCAATTGTGAGTGACAATGCCCACAAGCTAATAGCTCTGGTCGTCAGCAGGAGCTTAGGAAAGATCAACTCAATCCCAAACAACCTCCAGGTTCTCAATGAACCTGCCCAACTCTCCGCAATCAAGCGCTTGAAGGGTACCAGATAACTGTGGGTGGCTGCACAAGACAAAGCTAATTGTTTGAAGAAGCTCTAGAAGCAAAACAATAACTGATTCAAACAAGATTAACCCAACACTTCTCAAGGGACTCAAGAGTAGCGTGGCGGAATTCAACTTCAAAAGAGATGAAGGGAGTTTTAACACTCCAGGTTTTAAGCTTAATAAAACCTCTTCAGTCAAACGTGACAGGGTCCAGAAAGATAATCAAAGGATGATCAGGACCAGTATGGTCGGATTAAAGGATCAGGAGGGGTGTAACACAGTCAAGAATTCAATTATTCAAATTCTTCTTCAACCAGCAAAGCTATTGGTTGGTGATAAGAATAAAGGATCAAGGGGTTTGATTATGGAGGCTCAAGGATCAAGGGGCAATCATAGATATACCCAAATTTTTTTTCTCAGATAAAGGGGAATGAAGACCCCACAGATGATGTATTTCAAGAGGATACTGATGATCTTAGGATTTGGTGTGTGTTAGGATACCATGTGCTGATCTGATGTGATGTAGGATGTCCTCCTTCCCCCCCAAAAGGCAGGGGAGAGCCCCTCCTTATATGGGCAGGAGGCCCTGTTAGACTATGTACAATGGATACTACAAATGGAGCGGAAAAAGAAAGAAAGAATTTTTTTTTTATTTTAAGATTTTTTGGTGATCAGAAAAATTTGATCACGCAGGCCAGTGGAAATCCAGCCTGCCTGAACGGGGTGGGATCCTTCTCATCCCTTCACCATCTTTTGCGTCCGTCCGCGGAGGGGCGCGCGCGACAATACCGGAATCACCCACCCCTTGTCCAAAGGCAGAAGGGGTGGGAAAGGAAAACGGATAAGACCGCCCGCAGGTGTCCACGGGCGGTAGACAACACTCTACACCCCCACCTGGAGATGGAAGGGGGTGGGAGAGTCCCAGGAAGGGTGATGGATTGGTTGGGGAGCGGCTGGGGGATCAGATGGGGAATCGAGTTTGGCCTTGAGTTGGATGATTTGATGACGCTCAACCAATCAATGACAATTGACGGATTGATGATGGTGGGAAGATAGGAGTGATAGACTGAAGATCCATTGTCTTTCAATTGTTTTTTGGTTAGTTGATATTGATCTGATGGTCTTTCTGATCCTGATCCGTTTGATCGAGTGAGTGGGTAGTAGTTTGATGATCAATGATGAACAAATCAGGTTGATCAACTTCATCTTGTTGAGCCTCAGAGCAAGGTTCTTGGGCGGATGTGGAGTGGCTAAGATTGTTTGAATTGACCACTACCGGTGACCAAGAATCGTTTCTTGGCACCCTGATGAGTCTTGAGTTTTGATCTGAGCCTTCTAAAATTTTTGGATGCCCCAATTGATTTCCATGGTTGGTTTGGGGTGGATGAGAAGAAGGAAGCAGAGGATGATGATGATGATGAGTGATGAGCAACGCGCAAGGATGAGGATGAGGAGGAGCAACGCAATGAGGATGAGGAGGAGCAACACGCAACGATGAGGATGAGGATGAGTGACACGCTATAATGAGGATGAGGATGAGCAACGTGCGACAATGAGGATGAGGATGAGCAACACCCAAGGATGAGGATGAGGGACGCGCAAGGATGAGGATGAGGAGGAGCAACGCGATGAGGATGAGGAGGAGCAACACGCGACAATGAGGATGAGGATGAGTGACGCGCTACGATGAGGATGAGGATGAGCGAGGCGCAACAATGAGGATGAGGATGAGCAACGCCCAAGGATGAGGATGAGCGACACGCGAGGATGAGGATGAGCGGCCCGCAACAATGAGGCTGAGGAGGGTTGGATTGAAGGATCCAAATTTTTTCTAAGTTCAATTTTTTTTTTTTTTTTTTTTTTTAAAAATTTTTGAATTCTTTTCCCAAGGTGCCCCAAATGGTTCACCCCAATGCCCTCTTGCGCAGAAAAGCCGGGTTAGGCTCAGTACAAGCCTGTGGAATGGTGTTTCTGAGAAAGCAATGTCAATGACCGGCGCGGCAGGACAAGAAACCGCAATGGCGGGAGAGGAGGGTACAGGAAAACCAATCCCTGGCACAGAAGGTGCATGAGGGAACCATGATGAGATGGGGTGAGGTAGGGGAGGGGAGTGACTTGGGTAGTCGGTGCAGGAACGGTTGATGTAGCAATTGGAAGACCTCTGGGGACAGAACTCAAGTTGGGGGGGATGTGGTATTGTATTCATAAACTTGGATCAGGAACTGCTTTGCAGGCTGTGCGCTGAGCATTTGGGTAGGTTGGGCTCAGCATTTGGGTTGCGTGCAGTCTCAGCAGTGCCTGCAGCAGCCTCAGAAGTAGGAATTGTGGGGCTCAGCCTGAGTGTGGGTTGGGCCTACTCCAGGAATGTCAGGCTTGCAACCTGCTTGGACAATGCGGAACATGTAATGGAGCCAACCCAACCAAGTTTGCGGGAGGCTAGTACCAGAAGCAGGAGCGGGGAAATAGCAGGGTTGTACGCCCTGGGAAGGTCCGCACAAGCATAGGCGCGGACCAATTCACGTATCACAGGATTTGCAGACATGCATGGATGGATAAACCCGGACGGCTCCAAGTAGGTCAAGGAGGAGGGCTGCACCATGGGAAGGAAAAAACGGACGTACGTAATGACAGAGGGAACAGTTTTGGAGGGAGTGGATGGATTTAGTAGGGATTGGTGAGGGTTCTGGGATGTAGGGTTTTCTTTCTTGTTTGAAAGGCTTTCTGTTTGAACTTGTACTGAGGTTAGGGTTGAGAGGGAGGACTTAAATACCTCACTCTCAACTCCAGGTTGGACTTGGGGGAATCATTGGATTGGGGGATTGGATTGGATGGATGAATCAAGGAAGGGCAGAAGAAAGGAAATTCATCTCTATCTCTCTATCTCTCTCTCTCTTTACTGGAGCATCATTATCCTTACAGACGCTAGGACCATCAATAACAGAACTCAAGGACAACTAGGAGAGTATATATTGGTTTCCACAGCATCTGGAAGGATAGGGATGCGCCTGTATAGGGAGAGAGAGATAGATAGAGATAGGGAAAGATGAATTTCCTTCCTTTACTTTCCTTTCCATATCCCTAAGCCATCCTCCCCCCCTACAAGCTGGGTTTGAGAGCGTGGACCTTATGCCTACACTCTCAACCCTAAACTAATCAAAAGTGCAATGAAAGCCCAACAAAAAAAAGAAAAGCAACCCTAAAAACAAGAACCCTAGCCTAAACCTAACCCTTTCCCACGCCACAACCACCCTCAAGCTGGACTACCCTTACACACACACAGTTTGTCCTTTTCATGACGTGGCCCTTGGCCACGCCCTACTCAGAGCCCCCCACGTTGTCTGTATCCGCCCAGCGTGCCGCGTGATTTCCTGCCCCGCGCTTGCACGTGCCCAGCCCGCTCCTATAGCCCCAATTTCCCTGCTCTATCTTCCCAAACTAGTTGCCTGAAAAACCAGTTGGGCCAGCCCCATTCTTGGGTCCATAATGTCCAAGCAGGCCGCGGCCAACCACATCCAACTAAGCCCAACCCACGCCTGGTATGCTGAGCCCCATGGTGCCTACCGCTGAGCCCGCTGCAGCTGCTGCCAAGCACACAGCAGCCAATGCTGGGGCCATGCGCATCCCAAATGCTGAGCATCCCAAATGCAGCATGGTTCCCAACCCAAGGCTATATAACAACACCACATCCCCTGTCAGCTCTCTGATACCAGGAACCTTGCAGTCCTTCTGCTACAGAGAGTGATAAAAATGCTGGAATGATAATAATAATTATTATTCAAATAATAAACACTTAGAAGCTCAAATAAATGATTTAATAAGAGCAGTTTCAAGTTTTAATTGGTTTGGTAGTAAATGGTTTTCAATATGCATATAAAATAGGGGCCACAGTATTATACTACTGGGGATCTTTACAGACTAGCAACCTCTCTTCAAGGGGCCTCCTTAGGCAGTTTAAGAACCTTGGAATAAAGATGGGTGCCTTAGAAAGGACTTATTCCACTAATGGACGGGCTTAACAGCTCAAATGGCAAAGAAAGGAAGGGTAACACTCACTCTGAGCACTTTACCACAAAAATCCTGGAATAATTGGAAGGGTTTCACAGCAGATGGGGTAGATTGCTTGACTAAACTTCAATGGTTGATTGGTTAATAAAGGTAAATAATACTACTACAGACTAAGTCATAAATCACTTGCTTATCTTCATATAAGCACTTGATCAATAATGACAAGGTTTCTGATTGATAATAAATAATTCCGGGTAACTGATGATGGAATAATGGATCCAAAGAGGTCTGTATAAATACCTTTTTGGGGTGATTTTGATCTTCTCAGGGCTTGTACAGAGGGTCCTGCTTGTGGGCTGAGGCTGGCAAGCCAGTCAGGACAAGATTGCACGTTCACTTGGTTCTGACAATCAGATGTCCTTAGATCTGCTGGATTTCTGTACTATTTTAGACACAGGATCTGTTAATCTGCTATGGCGTAAATTTGATCATTCTGTACTGGTCCTTCATTTGTACTATTGATATTGCTTTGAATCGTGCAGATGTGGATGTTTACTAATTTTCCATCATCTGCTTATCATTTAGATAATTTTTAATAATTTTTATGAACACTCCTTGTAGTGTTTTGTGGTCTTCAAAGATCAGGATCAGTGATTTACGTGATAATCCTTGATTTTTGATTTATTATTAAAAAATGTTTTAAACTTAATTTTCATTAAGTTTATTTAATTTTATTTAATTTTTAATCTTTTTAGATCATTAGTAATGCATATGTCAGTTTGGTACATATACTAGACAACCCTGACTAGGTTGTAGCTCTTCTGAGCGGTACCTGGTTGTCAGATTAGTTACAACTGATCCAGACGCGGGGATCAGTTATTACAGATGCGCGCGGGGTAGTATCAGCTGCGTGCGTGGCAGAATCAGCTGCGCGCGGGTCTCTAGTACGCGGGAATCTGCTGCTACTAGTAAGTAGGGATATGTAATGATGCGGGGCTGCGCACGGGAATTGTGACATAACACATTTCCGCGTGTAACTCCTAAAATATACACAACACCTCAATTCTGAGTTAATTTTAGGTGTAAAACCTATACGTGAAAATACATTTGAAATATTAGAATGGCCAAAAAGTGCCATACTGGTGTTGTAATTTTTAGTGCTTTTCTTTTTAATTATTTTAAAAATATAAGGACTTGGAATTCAAGGGTAGGGTCAGTGAGTGAAACTACCTAATTTTGGGTGAGGAATCCATTCCTGTAATAATATTTATGGATTTCTCACTCCTTATTTTGTTAATTTAGATATTCTTATTTTTCATAGTTTTGTGTTACTATTTGACAGTTTTGCTCTGTACATAGTAGCAAGCTGACATCCCCCCCAACTTGAATTCTGTCCCCAGAGGTCTTCCCATCACTACCTAAACCAAATTTGCGCCTTCCCCGTACCAATAAACCCCTTCCTTGCGCTCCTCCTCACACACCGCCAACCATTCCTCTTGTCTGCCACCATGATACCCTGCAAGTTCTGTGCCAAAAACTGGCACGTGTGTTTGATCATCCCTGTCTGTTGCCCATGCACCGCCTGCAATTGTGGCCAGATCTGCTGTTTGCTTAGCAAGGGAATGCCCTGGGCTCTTCCTCAATTAAGCTCTCCCCCCAGACCAGGAAAGAGGGCTCAACCAGACCCATTTGTGGTTTTGGAAAACAACACAATCTCAGAGGACTCATGGACTCCTCCTGCCTGGCCCCTTTGCCAAGCTCCTTCAAGTGAGAGTTGCAACTCTGCATTGCCCCTCCACCGTGCGTGAAACCCCCAAGGAGGAGCACTTCCCAACCTTTGCAGCTTACTGGGCAAATTGTTTCCAAGTCACCCAAGGTGCAAGGGACCTGCGCATTGAGGAGATACTCAGATGGCACAAGGCTCCCCCTCTGGCTCCTCCTCCAGTTCCTCCTTCAAACCTGCGGCCTACTCCTGCTCTGCCACTAAAACCCAACCCTAGGTATTTGTTGGAATTGGAAAAAAGGCCTGTGACCCCACAGGTCACTCCCCCGCTTCCACTGTCCCCAATTGTAATTGTGTCTTCTCCTGCAATACCAGAGCCAAAACCAGTCAATAAATTTCCTCCTTTGTAAGAATAAAAACAGTGATGAGCCACAGGCAGTTATTTGGAGGGGAAAAGTTGCTGCTAGACTGCCCTCCTGAGTGTTACAAAAATATTTAAATGTAACTGGAATCAAGATCCAGAACCTTGTAAATAAGGAATCAATGGAAAGGATGAATTTTGATATTAGTTGGCAGCAATGGAACAACACTATCTGAGGCAAGATGGTGTGGGAATTGACTTGAACAAAATAAGTTAAAGTTTGTTTGGAGTTCAAGAGCACAAGGCAGTTGTAAGTAACAACACACAAAAGCTAATAAATTTGGTTGTCAGCAGAAGATTGGGAAAGATCAACTAAATCCCAACTAACCTCCAGCCTCTTAATGAATCTGCCCAACTCTCTGCAATCATGCGCTTGAAGGGTACCAGATAAATTTGGGTAGCCTTACAAAACAAAGCAATTTGTTTTATGAAGGTCTAGAAGCGAAGCAGTAACAAAATTTGAACAAGAATAACCCAGCACTTCCCAAGGGACTCAAGAATAGTGTGGCAGAATTAAAACTTAAAGAAATAAAGGGAGGTTTAAAACTCCAGTTTTCAAGCTTAAAGAAACATCTCAGTCAAACGTGACTGTTTCCAGAAAGACAATCAAATGAATGATCAAGAACAAAGTGGTCAGAGGAAGGGATCAAAGGAGTGGTTTAACACACTCAAGAATTCAACCAAATGAATCCTTCTTCAACCAGCATGGCTATTGGTTGGTGATAAGGAACAGGGCCACAGCAGGGCAGATCAGGAGTTTTGAGTATGCAGGTTCAAGGATCAGAGGGAAATCATGGATATACCCTGGATAAGATGATGATAAATGCTCAGATAAAGGGGGAAGTGCCCATGGATTTATTGCTTGATACCAAAATGATGGATGATAAGATGATAGCTGATACATGGGGCAAAAAGGCAGGGGAGAGGCCCTCCTTTTATGGGCAAGAGGCCCTGTAGGCTACTTAAAAGGGGTAACCATAAATGAGAGTGGATTTTTTTTTATTTTAATGATAATAGTCATGAAAATAAAAAACAAGATGGCAACAGGAAGATCATGAAATTTTTAAAAAACAGATGAGGGAAAAAAATACAGCCCGCTGTGGTGCTCTTTTATGGACGCAAGTCAGGAAAGGTCTGCAGGCGGCGCGCTCAGCAATGGGAAGGGCCTTGTTGCAGCTAGCCGCGCTGCGGGCTCAGCAGCAGTCAGGTAGGCCCAGCAGCGGTTGGGTTGGGCTCAGCACCTGGAGACGGGAGACGACGGATCACACGGACCAGAAAGCTTGCGCGGATCAGAAAGCTTGGGTGGGTCGGAAGGCTTGCGCGGGTTGGAAGGCTTGTGCAGATTGGAAAGCTTGCGCGGATTGGACGGCTCGCGGGAACAGGCGGACCGCGCATTGCAAGACGTGCGTATTGGGTCACGCGGGTACGCGGATACCTGGAACGGGTTGTTGGGCGGACGCGCGCGGGCAGGCAAGCCGGGCGTACGTTGATATTGAGGGGCATGGGTTATGGGGCAAGGGAGGAAGGGGTCGGATTAGGCTAGGGTTCTGTGCTTAGGGGTTGTATTTCATCATTCTTGCTTACTTGTGGTTGTACTTAGGTTAGGGTTGAGAGGGAGGACTTAAATACTTTTCTCTCAACTCCGGGTTGTAGAAGGAGGACGGGGGAGGGGAGGGGAGGACGGAAAAAGACTTCACTTCACTTCACGGACTGGACTGCACTTTAGGATATCACTTCTTACGGCATCGGATTGGATTGGATTGGAAAGGAAGGAACTCATCTTATTATTGCTCTCTTTCTCTTGCTCTCTCTCTCTTGAACGGCTGCATCCAATCTCCTTACAGACGCTTTGATCAATAACTTCCGGAACTCGAGAACAACTTCTGGGGTGTTGCAAAAGTAACACTTCTTAAGTTTCCACACCGCTTCAAGGATGAGGTGGGAAGCAGATGAAAGCATGGGGCTCCACAGATGAAAGGTCACAGTGGCAATGGCAATTGATTGGTGGCAGCAGTTGGATGGCTCAATGTTGGGAGGCAATGATACTGTCAATGAGGATGAGGATGAGGGTGAAGGTGGAGGGGATGCTCAATGAGGATGGGATGACTGGTGGGAAAGATCAGAGGAAAGGCTGATGATGGACATCAGAAGGTTGGTGGAAAACTGTTTGCAAAGGATGCTTGACAAGCAACAGCAACGGAGCTGTTGTTGGTGATTTTTCTGTCAAATGGGGAAGTTGGATGATTTTGGCGTCAGAGATTGAGAGAAAGAGTGGCAATGGCCTTGCATGAATGATGCAGGATTTCAGGTTGTAGGAATTAGACCAATGGTTGCAAGAAACCACTTTCTGGTCTTTTGGGTGATTGAACCAAGGGTGACAAGGCCTCAGGGATTGGGATGATGGTTGGTGGGAAGGTGATGTTGAGTGTTCAGAGGTCTCTTGATGATGACCAATGGCCGTGTTCTCCTTCATCATTGATGGGAAGTATTTGGCTTGGTTTAACCCTTTCTGGCACCGGCATTGCCCTTGATGTTGATGGCAATGGAAGTCATCAAACTCATTGCTGCCCATCTCTTCATTGAATCCCCCTTTTGGCCTCCCACAAATCTCTTCAACTTTCTCTTTCTCACCAGAAAGATCTGGAAACTTTCATAATTCATCCTTCACATCCCTCTCAGCCTTCTCCGCGGCACCACCAGTGCAAAATATCCAAATTTGAAGCCTCATCACTCTCACTTTTTGCCTCATAATCTTTGACTCCTCAACCACATCATCACAGGCTTCTCCCGGATCCTCTCCGCCTCCTCATCCTCTCCACTTCCATCTCTTCCTTCATCCTCATCATTCTCTCCTGCTCACTCATTCTGATCTCCGCTATCAATCCTCTCATCCTTCCTCCTCTCCATCTCCTTGCTATCTCTTCCCACATCCATTTTCCTTCCTTCCTTTGTATCCAACTCTCCAATATCTCTCATTCAATGCTTCCCTCTTCTTGTATTGCCCATCACCATCATCATCTCCCCCTCAACACTCCTGTTTCCTTGAATTGCTTGCCACCATCTCCCAACTTACCCAAAATTGCTCCATCTCCTTGCTCCTTGACTTCTCCTACGCTCAATCATCAATTCAACTCAATTACTAACTTGATCACACCTCAAAGTCACAAGATTCATTGAAAGCCCAAGATTGATCAGACGTGAGGCTCATACTTGCTGCCTCAACCATTTCTTTATTCTCATCATTTTCTATTCCGCTGCCAAAGACTACGCTCTTGTTCCTGCTGTTCCTTTCATTATTGCTTGTCATTCTTTAGTCCATAGTCTTAAGTCAAAGGGATCCCAGGTAAGGTTATCTTGATTTATCCTTTTGATTTATTTTAACTTCAGAATAACTCTTGTGATCCTGTCAGACCATTGGTCTTAGTTTTCAATACAGTCAGATTTCTGTTCTCAACTTATCACCAACTCCTTGGTCCTCATAAGAACACACAACTCTACGCCAAAGTCTTCAGGTTCTTGTTTGATGTCAAAGCTCTCAAATTCCGTCTCCAATCAATCTCCCCTTTCTCAGATCCTCCTTGGCCTTCAATTGCTAGCCCCGCCCTATCCAGTTGATCCCATCCTTCAACTGGATTCAGATCCAAAACCTCAAACTCATGATATGCCATTGAGCCATTGACAGCTTGCGGGCATGACGTACGCTCAAGCCCAGACTCCCTGAAACCCGCGACACAACAATCAACCAACGCCTTCTTCGCTTCCAGGCTTCCATCCTGACCATGGCCCTGATTCCAGTCAAAAAACCCCCCATAGCTTCCCAACCCTCCATGCATGATTGGTCATGGGAACAACCCTCATCACCTGAACCAATCAGTCTTTCCCACAACAAATCTCACCTCTCCTCTCTCTTCACTGGTCATCTGACTACTGGGAATCCCTCATCCCATCCAATCACCGCGGCGACCACTGTCTCTGTGGCTTATCCTCAAGGAGCGCGCCCCCAAAGTCCCCTGACCATGCGTGCTGCCTGTTTTCC
This sequence comes from Puccinia polysora, assembly GCA_025617555.3. Lineage (NCBI taxonomy): Eukaryota > Fungi > Basidiomycota > Pucciniomycetes > Pucciniales > Pucciniaceae > Puccinia > Puccinia polysora. The sequence continues at coordinate 54,609,881 of CM062623.1, forward strand.
GCATGGTTCTCATCCGCTACTCATCACCCACAGCCATCATTGGCCCCGTTTGGTATCTCTCTGTTCCTGTTCAGCTCTTTCTTTTTTGTTTTTCTCATGATCAGAATCAAATCAAAAAAGAAATCAATTTTTGTTTTCCGCTCTATCTGTGTCATCACTTGTAAATAGTCTACAGGGAGCCATGGCCCATAAAAGGAGGGGCTCTCCACTACCTTTTTCTAATCATCCATGGAAGTGTGTGCATATTTCACCCCCCATTATCAAATTAATAATCATTATCCTGGGTATATCTTTTGATTTCCCCCTGATCCATTTTATCCTGAGTCTTTGCCCCTCTGAGGCCTGATTGTTATCACCAACCAATAGCCTTGCTGGTTGAAGATAATTCTGTCTGTTGGAATTCTAGAGTGTGTTACACCACTCTTTGATCCCTTCCTCTGACCATACTGTTCCTTATCCTTTCTTGATCATCTTTCTCAAGCCAATCAAGTTTGATTGAAGAGGTTTTATGAAGCTTAAAACCTGGAGTGTTATACCTCTGTTATTTTTCAAAGTTGCATTCCAACAGCCTACTCTTGAGTTCCTTAAAAAGTGTTGATGTTATCCCTGTTAAAATTGGTTTTCTGTTTGCTTTTAGAGCTTCTCAAAACATTGTGCTTTGTCTTGTATGGCCACCCTCAGTTATCTGGTATCCTTCAAGCGCTTGATTGCGGAGATTTGAGCGGGTTCATTGAGAACCTGGAGGTTGGTTGGGGTTTGAGTTGATCATCCCCAATCTTCTGCTGAAAACAAGAGTTATTAGCTTGTGGGCTTTGCTACATACAACAGCTTTGTTCTTTTGAAATTTGAAACAAACTTGAAACTTCTTTTTTTTAAAATATCTCCCACGTAATCTTGCCTCAGATAGTGCTGTTCCATTGCTACTGACTATTATCAAACTTTATCCTTACTACGTGATTCCTCACTTAAAAGTTCAGGATCTTGATCTTGGTTACATTTTTTTTTTATGCTCAGGAGGGCAGCCTAAACAGAACTTTCCCCTGCACTGAAATGCCACGGCCTAGCACCATTTGGAGTCTTACAATGGAAATGACATGAATTCAGACACAATACGGGAGAGGAGATCAATTGACACTATGAAGACAGCCAACAACACACGCCACGCCAAAGTTGAGAAGGAACTTGACAAACAAAAGACTACAGAACAAGAGTTAGAATTGTTTGTTGTCATGAAGAAGGTAAGGATAGTGGTTGCACAAAATTATCTTGAGTCCTCAACAATTGTCCAAAACTTTCTGATTTCTCAATCCTATCTGCGTTTTAGACTGAAATTTTGAATTCAAGAAATGAAAAGAAAGAAATTCCAGCTGGAGAAGAATAGATTGAGATTTGATGAGATTAGGAAATTGAAATAGGCTGAGATCCTTTAGCCATGATGAATATGCAATAATTGGATTACGCTTGTGAAGGCAGTTGAATGGGTCACGTGCACCCCCAGTTAGATTGAGCGTGTGAGGGCCTTGATGCTTAACCAAAAAAATGAAATAAGAATAAGAATAAAAAGATAGAATAAAAAGGATAAATAGTAGAAATGAAACATAGGAGTCATTAGTAACCAGATGTAGAATAAAGTGATATTCCAATACCCCCCATCATTCAGTGCAAACTAGGCTTAAAAAACCTTGAAATAAGTAGCTCTAGTGCTTGTCTGCTGTAGGCCTTAGTGAGCGTGTCAGAAACCATGCAGTCATTCATGATGAGATAAACACAAATTTTTTTGGAGGATGAATTTTTGCGCAACCATTTTATTTTCATGTTGATGTATTTTATTTTTGAGTTAGAGCCAAAGTGATTAATCTTATTCATGAGTCCTTTTTTATTGACCAGGAATCTGGATGGTTGAACTTGAGGTTGTTAGAATTTGAGTTTATATATATGTGACTTCCACTGGAGTTCAAAGTATCATTGATTGCATTGATTTGATTTATATTATTGTTGTCATTGAAGTATTAAAATAATGGCTCAAATATAGCTAGGCTGTGTTCTCAGTAGTGATTGTCAGACTGTCCAAGCATGACATTTCACTTACCATGTCACTTAAACTGCTTATGCTAATTTTGCCTTATTCATTTTGTACTCAACCACTTGTTGGCCAATAATGTATTTAGTCTATATAAACCATGGTGCTCTCAAGTGGAATTCATCATCTGTTCAATCACAACATCAACTGGAGTGTCCTTTTCCTCCTGTCCTCAGGTCCGTTACGCTTGAAATTATAAAGCTCCTTTCATTCATTTCTCTTTATCTTCAATTCAACCAGAGCCCAAGCTCTTTTTATTTTTACACGGTTAAAAGCCTTTGCTCAACCTGAGCCAACTATACTTCATTCA